>CM069148.1:29770864-30430586 GCA_035221665.1 Okamejei kenojei
AATTAAAAAAACAGAACACACAAACAATCATGGCTGATCTATTTTTCCCTGTCAATCCCATTCTCCTGCCTTCTCCACATGACCTTTGACACCCTGGCTAATCAAGAGCCTAATGAATCACTGTTTTAAAAATACCCAATGTCCTGGGCTCCACAGCCATCTGTGGCAATTAATTCCAGATTTGTCAACCTCTGACTAAAGAAATTCCTCCTCATCTCCATTCTAGGCCTTTTATACTTTTATACTGCGCCCGTCCTTTTATACTGAGCTCTTTGGTTCTAGGCCTTCCAATTACTGGAAACCTCTGATTTTTTTTAAATTCCAGAGCATAGGGCACAACTTACCTGCAGCAATGCCCGGTGAAGCAGGTGGTAGAGCTGCTGCATCACAGTGCCAGAGACAGAAAAGGCAAGTCTATGAATGCATTGTCCATCAGGGAGGTCCAAGTAAGGAGTGGAGTTTAGGGGATACCCATGGACTGGGCACTTTGCCATTGCACGTGTCTTTGCTGCGGTCCTCGAGGTTCCTACCCTGGATGGCCAGCCTCACCTCTCCTCAAGCAAACTGTAACAGGGTGCCAGTAGTGGCGTTTCCACTGAGGAGCCCATTGAGCAAGTGCTCAGTGATGGGAAAAACTCACCCACTGTTAGTTTAAGCACACCCTGTGGTGTTGGGATGGTGTTTTGACCACTGGCTAGTCAGTTGTGAAGCACTAGCTGCAAGATAATCATAGAGTGATACATTTGGAAACAGGCCCCTCGGCCCAACTTGTCCAACGCGACCAACATGCCCCATCTACACCAGTCACACCTGTCTGCCTTTGGGCCATATCCCTCAAGCCTATCGTATCCATTTATCTGTCCAAATGTTTCTTAAACATTGTGATAGTACCTGCCTCAACTAACTCCTCTAACAGCTGGTTCCATACACCTACCACCCTTTGTATAATAACGTTGCCCCTCAAATTCCTATTAAATCTCCCCTCCCTCCCCTTTATAAGATCACCCCTCATCCTCCTGTGTTCCAAGGAATAAAGCCTAGCCCACCCCACCTCTCCCACTGTCCCTTGAGTCCTGCCAACAACCCAGTAAATTGTTTCTGAACCCTTTCAAGCTTCATAAGTGTTGTTATAGGAGCAGAATTAGGCCATTCAGCCCATCTCAGGGATAGGGAGTCCATCTGAGCAAAGTCTGGAGAGAATTGCACCCGTGAGGTGGCCTCTCCTTTGCTGGCCCGACCACCACCGTCTACGAAATAAGAGTAGCTCAGCAGGTCAGGTGACAGGTGGACGTTGCAGGTCATGACCTTTCTTCAGACAGTTGTGGTTCCTTGTGCAACCATTGTCCACTCATCGTTATTTGTGAAGTGTGAATCAATATGAACAAAACCCAACTCGCTGTCACTGCGCATTCATCACAGAAGCAGTGGCTGTGTTACTGCACAGTGGTATTCCCTCAGAAGCTATGAGGTAGCTCATGCACACATCCCCTTTACCGGAATGATTTTGCAGGCAACAAAGTCAATGGAATGATTTAACTGTTGAGCAATCAGGATTGCTCAATTCACTTTTCTAAATGTTCTCACGGTGTAGTCATTGATGAACTTAGCTCAGCTTACGTGTGTTGGTGATATTTGTCATTCTTCTGCTCTCGGTGTAGAAATCATGGGTGGATTGGCTTACAGGGAACGGGGAGCAGGGAGGAACTGCAGATGCTGGTCTACACCAATGATAGGCGCAAAGTGCTGAAGTAGCTAAGGGGGTCAGGCAGCATTCTGGAGAAAAGGGACAGGTGACATTTCGGGTCAAGACCCTTTGTCAGATTAAGAGTAAAGGAAGTGGGAAACTAGAGGTATGAAAAGGTACAAAGAACAAATGAATGAATGAATGGCATGAAAAGAACAATCAAAGTCAGCACCGATGATCAAGGAAAGGCAGAGCCCACAACGGTCCATTCGTGGCTGTGGAAAAGGTGAAAACAAGTGGATACAAACAGTGCAACTTAGCAGGATGACAGTGGGCAGAGACTGTGGTGCAGGAGAGACAGGGAGAGAGAGGGAATGCAAGAGTTACTTGACATTGGAGAAATCAATATTCATACCGCTGGGTTGTGAGCTGCCTAAGAGAAATAGTGCCTTCCCTGGCTGACATTGATGTAGTGAGTGATGTGCCACAGGAATTGGTGAAAATGTCTCAATTTCTATTTATACAACTTGATTAAAAGCACCAAAGTTTGTAACAAAATGTTCTAATGTCAGAAAGAAAGGTAGGAAGGTAAGCAGTGAAGAGGACAAAAGGAGTTGCAAGGGATAGAGATAGAATAACAAAAGGACACAGAGTGCTGTAAAACTCAGCGGGTCCGGCAGCATCTCTGGAGAACATGGATAGGTGGCATTTCGTGTTGGGACCTACTTCAGACTGATGAACAGCAGAACTTCTTCAGGGATCCAACCTGAAGCAGGTCTGTTCCCATGCTTTAGAGATACAGCATGGAAACAGGCCCTTCAGCCCACCAAGTCCAGCGATCACCCTGTACACTAGCACTATCCTACACACCAAGGACAATTTTACAATTTCACCAAAGCCAATTAACCTTCAAATCAATACGTCTTTGGAATGACAGACAAAACTGGAGCACCCGGAGAGAGAGAGAGAGAGAGAGATTGTATCTTCGCCAAAACGGTACACTGCTAGCGCTGAAATTTTGCAGAACCTTACTCAGGCTTTTTCCCTCGTTGGTCTTGTCAAGTTTCCTTCAGATTTGATGTTATATTTCAAAGGTTATTGATGATTAAAGTTTTTTTAAAAGCCTACTTTAAAAACAATAACGGCTTCTGAGAGAGACCGTCTTCCATCAGCTTCCAGTGATGATGTCACAATGCCATCTCACAGTCCACCAATCACAATGGCATCTCATTTACATAGGCTGCTGAGTCCAACAATGAGCCCATGAAGTCTTCAAGCCCACACCATTGCCAACGATAACGGCAGCCAAGACTTCACAAATTTTACCCCCAGCCCACTCCCCACAGTCCACTCCCCACTCCCCCCAGCCCACTCCCCACAGCCCACTCCCCACAGTCCCACTCCCCACAGCCCACTCCCCACTTCCCACAGCCCACTCCCCACAGCCCACTCCCCACAGCCACACAGCCCACTCCCCACTCACCCTAGCCCACTCCCCACTGCCCACTCCCCACAGCCCACAGCCCACTCCCCACTTCCCACAGCCCACTCCCCACTGCCCACTCCCCACTCTCCACAGCCCACAGCCCACTCCCCACTCACCCCAGCCCACTCCCCACTGCCCACTCCCCACAGCCCACTCCCCACAGCCCACTCCCCACTGCCCACTCCCCACTTCCCACTCCCCACTCCCACTCCCCACAGCCCACTCCCCACTGCCCACTCCCCACAGCCCACTCCCCACAGCCCACTCCCCACTCCCCACTGCCCACTCCCCACAGCCCACAGCCCACTCCCCACTCCCCACAGCCCACTCCCCACTCCCCACAGCCCACTCCCCTGCATGTAATCCATTTCCCTGCATTCCCTGCATATCCAATCCATATCCCTCATTCCCTCAAGAAGGGTCTTGACCCAAAATGTCACCCATTCCTTCTCTCCAGAGATGCTGCCTGTCCTGCTGAGTTACTCCAGCTTTTTGTGTCTCTCTCCATTCCTGCAAAACCCATATAAGAATTCAGTGATTAGTAATCAGAACCTATTTTTTTCTTTGCCAAACTAGAAAACTAGAGTAATAGTAGCCAGACCCCAGTCATTTGATACTACTAATTGTTAATTCAGTTTCAAATCAAACTCACCAGCAGGAATTGTCACCATCCTTTTAAAAGGGAGACTGCTGTGAAAACAAGGGGTGATGCAGCCCCTCACATAGTAGTCATTGTTGGTTACAGCACAATGTGTACACACACAACAAGGTCTTGCTTTCTGTTGAACAGTTCCCCATCAGAAGCCAATTGCAATGGGGTTATTATCCATCCCGGGCAGCTGCATTCCTTGGAGATTCCTACAAATGCAGAAGGCTTGTAGCAAACTGAACAATAATCTGCCACTCTCATTGTTTCATATCCAGAAAGTGTTCATGGTTGAGAACTGATCTACCCTTTCAAGCCTGGGCTGAATCATTGCAACCTTTGTCTGTTCATTCCAGTTAGCTCACACAAAGCACCATGGGTAAATGGTGCCATGGCACTCCCGGCTGCCCATCGCTGTGTGTTTAGTCCATATCTCAGCGTCACACCCCCTGCACTACCTCAATGCTCCAGGTAAAACTTTCACTTGGTGGGGTCGGAGAGTCCGAGATTAATGCTGTAAGGTTAATATAAATATCAATATGGATATCAAACCATTAATGGGTTTAGTATGGATTTCGGATTTGAAACTAGACTGAGATAACCTTACCATTTAAAAAAGACAAAAATGCTGCAGGAACTCAGCGGGTTAGGCAGCATCTTTGGAGAACATGGATCGGTGACGTATCAGGTTGAGACCCTTCTTCAGACTCTAGTTTTGAATATGGGTCCCCGACTCCGAATGTCACCTATCCATGTTCTTCAGAGACGCTCCCTGACTTTCTGAGTTACTCCAGCCTTTTGTGTCCTTAAATGAATGGAGATGGAATGAAGTCAAAACACTTTTAATGCACTGGTGTAATTTAGGAAAGTTGGCCATCAATAAATGACCAGCTTTCCTAGAAACATCAAGGAATGATGTCCAGACCTACTTTCACGTGTTATTGATTGAGAGACAAACATTGTCTAGGACACTAGAGAGCCAGAAGGTCTTTAATGCCCAACTGGTGAAGGTGGATGGGCCTTGCTGAATGGACCCTGTACTGGTAGGCAACATAATCAAAGATTTGTCCCACCCCATCATTCCGCCTTCCCCCTGCTCCCATCCGGCAGAAGGTAGAGAAGCTTGAAAGCGTGCACCACCAGACTTAGGAACAGCTTTTTCTCCTCTGTTATCTGAATGGCCCTACATTAAGCTAATGTACTGTCCGATTATGGACATTAGAGTTTGTCTCTGGAACTGGTGAAACTTCATGAAGAGTCCCGCCCGATGTGTCACCTAACCATGTTCCCCAGAGATGCTGCCTGAGCCACTGAGGTACTCCAGTGCTTTATCTCCTTTTCTTATAAAAGCAACATCTGCAGTTGCTTGTGTCTACAAAATAGAAAGGTTAGTTAGGTTCTGTAACAAAACAATAAACACAAAGTGCTGGAGTAACTCAGAGGTTCAGGCACATTTCTGGAGAAAAAGGATGGGTAACGCTTCGGACTGAAACCCTTCTTCAGAGCAAATCTTGGTCAATGTTGCTCATTTGTAGTTTAGTTTAGTTTAGAGATACAGCATGGAAACAGGCACTTCAACCCACCAAGTCTGCGCTGACCAGTGATCCCCATATCTTTCAATCAACCTACCAACAACCTGTATGTCTTTGGAGTGTGGGAGGAAACCGGAATACTCGGAGAAAACCCACGTGGTTCCGTGGAGAACGTGCAAACTCTGCACGACAGCACCCATGGTCTGGATCGAACCCGAGCCTCTGATGGTGTAAGGCAGCAACTCTGCCACTGCGCCACCGACAGAATTGTAGGAACAACAGAAACGTAAACCATTTACCTGCCTTTTGCCGCTACTGTTGTGGGCGTTTGTACTGCTGTTTTCATTTCTAGCATTCTGAGATTTTCTTTTGATCTTTGCTATTTAAATGTACATGATTGTCTCCAATTCTGCTTGTGGTGGTCTCACTGGGAAGCACTTTGTCTACATAACACAACCACAATTCTTTACTTTTTTTATTTTTTTATCTGTCCTCCTTTCAATTGGATGAAAAGAATCCATTGAGCTGACAGCTTCCACTCAGATAATAACATATCTTTGAATTTCCAATTACTCCCAATTACTTCATGAGCTAAATTAAGCCTTTTTGACAGCAGTGTGTTATTCCTTGTGCTGGATATATGAATCCCTGGGTTGTCTGTCTTGTTCAATGATTGATTGGGATTGGTAATGTGCAGCAGCCAACATGAATGCATTAGACTCTGTCATACACACAAGACAGCTCAGATGACTTTCAGTTGAGTCCTCAGCTGCCAAAACAATTATTTATTATTAAGGTTTGCAAATAAGCTCTCATAAGAAGTTATACTAAGCAAACAAGTGTAGGCCTTTGCCTTCAGTGTTGGAAATATTGCAGTAAAAGTATGATATGGCTTTGTGTGGTCTTTAAAGGGGCAGGCCACTGAAACAAAGCTCTGTACCTTCACCTCACCTGTATCCACCAGGCTTTGTCTTGCCTCAACCTCTCTTCCAGCTCCCCCCCCCACCCCCACATTCAGTCTGAACTGTCCCGACCCAAAAGATCACCTATCCATACCCTTCAGGGATGTTGCCTGACCCGCAGAGTGACTCCAGCACTTTGTGTTCTACACGAGATTCCAGTCCTGCAGTTGGAGTAACTCTGCGGGTCAGGCACATCTCTGGTGGACATGGATAGGTGAGGTTTCGGGTTGGGACCCTTCTTCAAACTCAGAAATGGAAGCAAACTGGCAACAAGAAAGAGGCAAAAAAGCAGTATATTTGTAACTGGGTAAAGCTGAATTGTTATTAAAAATAACAAAAGGACTCATCTGAGGTCTACAAGGATCTGCGGTTAGTCAAGTACATTTGTCTGACATTGCAACCTGAAGTCAACAAGCTTATTTTTGGGTAGAGCTGAGGGAGCTCTGAGTCACGGTCTATAGCCTATTGCAGTGTCTGTCATGATCTTGTTGAAAGCTATTTCCCTCCTTGGCACTTTCTTTAATGAGCATGCAGAACTGAAGCAAAATCTCAAATTAGTTCCGAATTAAAAATGACTCTGAGGCCCATTGTTCACGGTTTGACCATAGTAAGCAGAATTTCAGTGGGTGTGTCCATTTAGTGGAAGAGGAAAGATTCAAGAAGATCAGGATTTGGAAATATGCCCTTACACATCATCCCACAACACTGGCAAAGAGATCCCAATGTCCAAACAACAGCTGCAATAAATATGCCATTCACATGTGATACAGAAACAGTCCCGTGCAGAGCCTCCTGGTGGCAGGAAGGTGTTTAAGCGGCAGTTCACCTGAAAACAGATCACTTCATAAAAAGGTCAGCTCCAAACCATCCTTGCTACTTTCTTGTCAACAGTTGATACAAGAGTGGTGAACACTGCCCAGTCCTTCACGGTACTGACTTCCCCACTATTGAAGTATCTACAAGAAGGCTCTTTTAAAAAGGCACCCAGCATCATCAGATACTCAGATACGCAATCAGACCTGGGTGTCCTTGTACATCAGTCACTGAAAGTAAGCATGCAGGTACAGCAGGCAGTGAAGAAAGCAAATGGCATGTTGGCCTTCATAGCGAGAGGATTTGCGTACAGGAGCAAGGAGGTCCTACTGCAGTTGTACAGGGCCCTTGTGAGACCACACCTGGAGTATTGTGTGCAATTTCGGTCTCCTAATTTGAGGAAGGACATTCTTGTTATTGAGGGAGTGCAGCATAGGTTCACCAGGTTAATTCCCGGGATGACAGGACTGATGAAAGAATGGAGTGGCTGGGCTTGTATTCACTGGAAAGTTGAGAGGGGGTCTTCTAGAATCATATAAAATTCTTAAGGGATTGGACAGGCTAGATGTAGGAAAAATGTTTCTGATGTTGGGGGAGTCCAGAACCAGAATAAGGGGTAGGCCATTTAGGGCTGAGATAAGGAAAACCGTTTTCACCCAGAGAGTTATAAATCTGTGGAATTCTCTGCCATAGAAAGCAGTGGAGGCCAATTCACTGGATGTATTCAAGAGAGAGTTAGATATAACTCTTAGGGCTAATGGAATCAAGAGATATGGGGAGAAAGCAGGAAGGGGTACTGATTTTGGATGATCAGCCATGGCTCGAAGGGCAGAATGGCCTACTCCTGCACCTATTTTCTGTGTTTCCTGCCATCGGCAAGATGGTACAGGAGCCTAAATCTGTAACGTCCAGGTTCTGGAGCAGCTTCCTCCCTACAACCATCTTCCCTATAAACAAACCAACACCACAACCACCAAATAGGCTCACATACATATACTGAACTAAAATGCTCTTGACCCTGGCTCATCTGGAAAGTCCCCAGTATTATAGTTGCAGTCCTTGGTTCCACTTCTGTCTCCTTCTATGAAGTGAATCACTGATACAGATGGATTAATTCTGTTTAGAATAGGGTGCCTCTGAACTCCTGGGACCATAGCAAGGACTCTCCAGGCAATTAAATATTCCAGTTGGGGCTCAGGGGATGGAAGGGCAGGGGGGAGAGTGGGGTGTGTGCGTGGAGAAGAAGAAGGGAGGTTAGTTAGAGGTTACCTAAACTTGAAGAATTCAATATTTATATCATTGGGTTGTAAGTTACCCAAGCGGAATATGAGGTGCCGTTCCTCCAGTTTGCGTGTGGCCTCACTCTGGCCCAGGTCAGGGGAATGGGTAGGGGAGCTAAAATGGTAGCAACCGGGAAATCCAGCAAGCTTCTGCGGACCAAGTGCAAGTGTTCCGTGAAACAATCGCTGAGTCTATGCTTGGTCTCGCCGATATACAGGAGGCCACATCGGGAACGGCGGATGAAGTCGAAAAGGTTGGAGGAGGTGCACCTGAACCTCTGCCTCACCTGGGAGAACTGCTGGGGCCCCGTGTTGGAGACGAGGGAGGAGGTAGAGGGACAGGTGTTACATCTCCTGCGGTTGCAGGGGAAAGAACCTGGGGAGGGGGTGGTTTGGGTGGGAAGGGATGAATAAACCAAGGATTTGTGGAGGATGTGGTCTCTGTGGAAGGCAGAAAGGGGTGGAGATGGGAAGATGTGACCAGTGGTGGATCACATTGGAGGTGAGGAAAATGTCGGAGGATGATGTGTTGGATACGGATGCTGGTGGGGAGAAAGGTGAGGACCAGGGTAACTCTATCCTTGTTCCATCTGGGGTGAGGAAGAGCGAGAGCAGGACTACAGAACACACAGGAGTGATCTATCTATTTAAATGTGGATTTGTATTTAATAGAGACACAAAATACTGCAGATGCTGCAATCTGGAGCCGAAAACAAACTGCTGGTGAAACGCAGTGGATCAAACAGCATCTCTGGAGTTATGGCGATAGTCAATGTTAATGTAGTGTCTAAACCCGAAACATCGACTGTCCATTTACCTCCACAGATGCTGTTTGACCCACTGAGGTCCTGCAGATGTTTGTCTTTTGTATTTACATAGTAGTTTAGTTTAGTTTAGGAGATAGAGCACAGAAACAGGCCCTTCAGCCCACCGAGTCTGCTCCAACAAGTGAGTCCCGTACACCAGCAATATCCTGCACATTAGGGACAATTCTACCAAAGCCAATTAACCTACAAACCTATACATCTTTGGAATGTGGGAGGAAACCGGTGCACCTGGGGAAAACCCATGTATGTCACAGGGAGAACGTACAAACTCTGTAGCGACAGCACCCGTTGTCAGGATCCAACCCGGGTCTCTGCGGCTGTGAGGCAGGATGCCACCCACGGTTCATCTCCAACCCTTTCAGAAAGTGACAAAGCTGTTTTAAAGTGTGGACACAACAGTTTGACACGGGAAAGCCAAGTTCCACGCTGCAAGCTCCTGCCAAATGATAATATGACAATGGCCAGATAATGTTCCAAAATATTGATTGAAAAATTGATATCGACCAGATAAGCAAGGACGATTCCTTTGCCCTTCCTTGAAATGGTGTAATGGGATCTTTCACACCCAACTGAGAAAATACACACTATCTGGGTTTGGCATCTCTCCAAAAGGCAGCCCCCATCTTCCAAAGGTTCAGTGTTCCCTCAGCATTAGACCGGATTATAAACCTGAATATAATGTTCATGTCATTAGAAAAGGATTTGGTTGCCCAGGCAAGTTTCTGCTCACTGCATTTATTTGCAGGGCTTTGAGAAAGATCCAAATATAAAGATATTTTATTATCAGAATCAAAATCAGATTTTATTCGCCAAGTATGTTTTGCAACATACGAGGAATTTCACTGGCCAGCTCAGTCATACAATTAAAAGCAACAGACTCAAAAACACATTTTAACATGAACATCCACCACAGTGATTCCTGCACATTCCTCACTGTGATGGAAGGCGAAATAAAGTTCAAGTCCTTCCCTTGTGTTCTTCCTTGGTCGGGGGCTTCGCGCCCCCATTGACGGGATGGTCTTGGCTCCCGTAGTCGGCGGCGTTCGGGCCCTCCACGTCGCGGCGATCAACTCCTGCATCGGGGGGATGTCAGCCCCCCGCGCCGGGCGATTGAACCTCGCGTCGGGGCTGTCGAGCCTTCTGTGGCGTTGGAGCTCCCGACCAGCCTCACCCGAGACTGCGAGCCCTTGATGGTAACATAAAGATGAAAAAAAAGCACAGACTGCCGGCAGGGCTGGCCATCTCCCCGGCGCCCCTGGTGGTATTGAAGACCAAGACTAAAAAGAAGGAAACCTATTCATTTTTTCCCCCAACTTAATATCTACTACATTGTGTCCTCATGTAGCTATCAAATTACTGCCCTTTACCTTGAAGTCATCTTCAGTTGTTTAACAATCTGACTACTTATAAGTGATAGGTTGACACAAAAATTTAAATAAAGGTAGACATAAAATGTTGGGGTGATTCAGCAGGTTAGGCAGCATCTCTGAAGTAATGGATAGGTGATGTTTCAGGTCGGGACCCCTCTTCAGACTGAAGGTAGGGTGTGGGGGAGGGGGGGTGGGGGGTGAAGAGCTGGTGGTGAGAAAAGACTAGGACCAATCAGGGGCGGCAGCAAATGACCTCAGGCAGGGCGGTGCCCTGGTAGGACCACTGTTGGTTAGGGAAGGTGTGATCTCAAGAGGGACACAATATGATGAACTGCGGAACTGGTTAAATGACTAGAGTGGTTGAATGGGGCAAGGAGTGGCGAGTTGCGGTAGTAGAAGTCACTTAAAATTAGATAATTCCATGTCATAAGGTAGGGTTGTAAGCTCCCCAAGCAAAATATGAGGTGCTGTTCTTCTGCCAATTTGCGTGTAGCCTTAAAATTAAAATGTTTGTTTTGGGACTGAGACACGTGAATGGGAGGAAAGAATTGGCCCCATGTTCTGGCCAACATTCACCAAATGCATAAAACCTGGGGCATAGATTTTACTGGTTAGTTAGATTGGCATCGTGGTTGGCACAGGCACGATGGACTAAAAGGCCTGTTCCTGTGCTGTGCCGTTCTTCATTCTACGTTCTGAGAAGCTTTCACGAGGATGTTGCCAGGGCTTGAGGGCCTGAGCTATAGAGAGAGGTTGAGCAGGCTAGAACTTTATTACTTGGAGCGCAGGAGGCTGAGAGGGTGATTATTTATAAAGGTGTATAAAATGATGAGGGGAATAGATAGGGTGAAGGCACAGAGTCTTTTAACCAGACTGGGAGAATCAAAAACAAGATTTAGATAAGTTTAAAGTGGGAAAGGCAAGAATTAATATCAACCAGAGGGTGGCGGGTGTTTGGAACAAGCTGCCAGAGGAGGTAGAAACAAAAGAACTGCAGATGCTGGTTTATATTAAAGATAGATACAAAATTCTGGAGTAACTCAGTGGGTCAGGCAGCATCTCTGGAGATAAAGGATGGGTGACGTTTCAGATTGATTCCCTTCTTCAGAGGAGGTAGTTGAGTCAAGTATTATAAAGACACTTGGACAGGATAGGATAGATTTAGAGGGATATGGACCAAACATAGGCATATGGGGATAGGATATGATAGGATAGGATAGATTTAGAGGGATATGGACCAAACACAGGCAAATGGGGCTAGATTCAATGGGGCATCGTGGTCGGCATGGATGGGCTGGGATGAAGGGCCTGTTTACATCCTGTATGACTCTATGCCCAACTCACTCCCACCACTTCAGAATGCAGTCACTGTTTCTATAAGTTCAACATATCGATAGCACTCTGCACCACCAAGGTTTATGCATTAACAATTTCTATCGCTACTCATACATGTAGAACTCATCAAAGGCCTTTGTTCTGTTATCTTCCTTTCCCAGGGAAAGGCTTAAGTAAATGTTTAGCCAGTTAGTCATTACCCAATGCTCATTTTCCTTCATTGTGTCATGAACTTATTCACTGTCCCAGAATTCTCTACTTTGTGTACACAAGGAAGTAAAACCCTTCATGATGCAGCTTGCAGGTCATGGAATAAATGTCAATGAACCTCCAAGAAACAAGCCTCTCAGCTGGCAAACTGCACCCAAGATTAATGAAATATTTGCATGCAACAGCACAGAGATCGCCTTTCACACAAAAGGTGTGCAATCATCCTCTATTCTCAAGTGTAGTCGAGGCAAGGGAAGTTCCGTTCAGCAATAATCCCTCCGACTCTGTTCAGAAGCATTACCTCAGTCTTCAACCTATAATGATAGCCATTAGCTCGGGATCATGTGCACACCACCTCCCCTCAATGTCTTTGAACTTTCCCCCTCTCACCTTAAGCTACGCCCTCTAGTATTGGACATTTCTACCCTGGGAAAAGGTTCTGACTGTCCACCCTATCTAATCTAATACCCTGCCTAGCCTTTCATAAATGTACATAGTTCTATGAAATCTCCCCTCAACCTCCACTATTCCTGAGAACACAATCCATGTCTATCCAACCTCTCCCTGTAGCTGAAACCCTCTAGTCCAGGCATCCTGTTGGTATTCTCTTCTGCACCTTCTCCAAAGCCTCTACATCTTCCCTGTAATGGGGCAATACTCCAAATGCAGCCTAACCAGTGTCATATAGAGCTGCATCCTGACTTTGTGACTCTTATACCCAATGCCCCAAGCAATGAAGGAGAGCATACCGTACACCTTCTTTACCACCCTATCTACTTGTGCTGCAACCTTCAGCGAACTATGGACTTGGACTCTAAGATCCCTCTGCACATAAGTGCTGTTAAGGGTCTTGCCATTAACTGTATACTCTCTCCATACATTCATTTTCCCAAAGTGCAACACCTCATACTTGCTCAGATATTTTCAGGATGGGAACAGCTTCCATAAAACAAGGAAAAAAATCTTAATGCAATCAAACCAGCAATTTTGTAAACAGATTTTAGATGTTCACAGAACATCGGTTCACCTATAGTCCAGGTGGTCTCGGAAAGGAGGATGCTCTTCAAACTGTGGAGCATCTTGTACAATACATCTCACTCCCTCCATGACACCCTGGTCAACCTGAGCAGCATCTTCAGCAACAGACTGGTCCCACCAAGGTGCAGCACGGAACGCCACCGAAGATCCTTTTTCCCTGTGGCTATCAAAGTGTACAACCTCTCCCACTTCTGTCGTGCGGTAGACTAACTGGTCACTTAAATGTCATTATTATTATTATTATAATGCTCATGACACATTTCAATGCCTTGTAACTGTATCTTTTGACTGGCGGCAGACCAATTACTCATCTGGGATAAATAAAGTTGCATTGTATTATATCGTAGTACTCTATAATGTATCTAATTATCTTCACAGATCAAGGTACTATGGGAAAGATGTGGTTTGGAAAGTGTGCAGAAATGTTTTTTTTTTGTATGGTTTTAGAGATGAGTTATGAGCCCGGCATGGAGTATTTGTTCTCTTTATTTTGTATTTCTTCACCACAACACACGATAAAAGGCCATTTGGTTCATCGAGTCAATTTCATTTCTTTCCCTGTAACTCATTGTCTTTTGCATGCCCATTAACTATCGCCTGATTCTCCTGCCTAAGGTCCAGGTACTAACTTGTAGGCAGAGTAACCTCCTACAGTCGGGTTAATGTACAGTAACAAAACAGCCAATTTGGATTGTGGGTGGAAATCAGAAATCAGAAATCCACCACACCACAGAGAGAATGTACAAACTCAACAAAACAGCTCCGGAATTCAGAATTGTACTTGGGTCCTTGGATGTATGAAGTTGCAGCTCTATCTGCTGTGTTACTGAGCACACGAGAATATTGAGAGTTTTAATTCTATTTGTAAACGCAAGTAAATAATATGCCGTTTTAATCGCCATATCAAACTGTCCTGAAACCTTTAAGAGATATGTATATACAGTAGATACCAAGATATGCAAGCCATTCTTTATTATTCTCAAATTCAGGAATTGAAGAACCTTCACAGTGAGTGGCAGGGCTTTGGAGGGTGTTGTGGGGCAGAGGGATCTAAGGAGTGCATGAACATAGTTCCTTGAAAGTGGCGTCATAGGTAGATAGAGTCGTCAAGACGGTTTTCGGAACATTTGGCCTTCATCAGTCAGGGTAATGAGAAAATCACTTGGGATGTATGGTTACAGTTGTACAAGACACTGTTGAGGCCACATTTTGAGCATTGTGTTCTGTTTTGGTCACCCTGCTATAGGAAAGATAATGTTAAGCTGGAAAGAGTGCAGAGAAGATTTACGAGGATGTTGCCAGGATTTGAGGGTCTGAGCTAAAGAGAGAGGTTGTTTAGTTTAGTTTATTATTGTCACATGCCCCAAGGTACAGTGAAAAGCTTTTTTCTAAAGCACAGAAGGATGAGGGGTGAACTTATATATGTGTATGAGGGGAATAGATGGGGAGAATGCACAGTCTTTTACCCAGAGTAGATGAATCAAGAACCAAGGGATATATGTTGAAGGTGAGTGAGTAAGGATTTAATAGGAACCTGAGGGGCAGTTTTTTCACACAGAGGGTGGTGGGTATAGGGAATGAGCTGGCAGGTTCTTTCCCAAGTCATTGACTACCCTGGCTTCGAAATATTTAACCCTTCTTTGTTTGTTAGGTTAAAATCCTGGAATCGTAATGTAACAGCACTGACACAATACCTCCACCCCATGCCATTCAAGAAAGCAACTCACCAACTCACCAACATCTTCTGAAGGTTAATTAAGTATGGTAAACAACTGCAGTCCATGCCAGCAACCTCGCAGCTCCAAAATGAGTCTATATAAAAAATGGAATAAATGAGAAAGAAAGCTCATTTTTAAGAAAATATTAAAATAGTTTATCTTAACAACTTGGATTAATATTTCAGTCTTAAAATTCATCCTGAAGTTTGGATGTTTGTGTTGTGTGATTGCAGCATGTAAGCATGGGGGGGGGGGGGGCTTTATTGCTCGTTATGGGTTAAAAAGTAAACTTGGGTTTAATCGAGTTTATATCGTGAAGTAAATGATGGCAGTTTGTTCCTTTTTTCTAGTCTAAATTAAAAGTCTTCCTGCTTTCTAACCAAAAACTATTTAATCCCCTTTTCAACAATGTCCTTAAGCCAGACCTTGACTTTAGCTCATTGCCATTGTTAGGCTCTCTGTAACTTGCTGCTTGTGTGCAAGGAGAAAGTTGGCAAGATCTGTGGCTTTTGTCAGAACAGTATCTTTAGCTGACGTTTGATTAGGGCGAGGAAAGAAAATTCCACATCAATTAAATGACTCAGATTTGGCCCATTGCTTCTTCAGTAGGGAGGTAGTTTCTACTAAAGAAGCAACTGGCCAAATCTTAATCATTTAATGATAAATATAAATAGCAGAATCTTTCTGATAACGCACCCAGGAAGTGCGGACTAGAATGCCGATGTCTTGTTAGTGGTGAAGAGGTCACGAGGAAACAAAAGTGAGCGCCTCAGAGATGAGTTCAGTGGTAATTAGTCAAACTGACTAATTTACCAAGAAAGAAACTAGCAACCAATGATGAACCGAACTGTTCCTGTGAAATGGAGCCAGTTATTCTCTCGATTCATTGAAATGCCTGTCACCAGGATGATGGGTCAGGCAGCTCGGAACTAAATCCGTTCCTTTAATAAACAGTTTCATAAATCACCTTTTATTGAGGAGGCAGCAGAGTTGGGCAGAAGGACATCACAGATAAGTGACTCAGCGAAGCGTCTGACAGAGTTTGCATTGTGTTTGTGATGTGAGTTTAAGTGAAGGGGTGGTGGGCTTTGCTTATCTGTTGAGCTATGTCTGGGTAGGATGTGCAACAATTTCCCGCCTCCATCACTCAGCTTTGGCTGTGACCTGAAGCAGCGGTGGAGTCAGGGTCTTTCCCCTCCCCCTGTGCTGGTCTCCAATCTACTCCACTGTCGGCTGAAGTTGCTGGTTTCTGTATGGTGGGATTCACTGAACGTTAGAACAGAGAGAAAAAAAAGGACTTGTACGAAGCAGAAAACTACAGAGCTATTCACATGACAAACACATTGCAAACTTTGTAGCAAGGAACTGCAGATGCTGGTTTAAACCGGCGATAGACCCAAAGTGCTAGAGTAGCTCAGTGGGTCAGACAGCATCTCTGGAGAAAAAGGATGGGTCTTCTTTTTCTTGCCTATGGAGTGCACAGCCTAAAGTTGTAGGCCAACTTGTTCTATTTGATCTTATTTGATTGCGCACGCCGGGTTGATTGCATTTGTTGAAACAGGGCGGACCACGTGAAGGTTGCAATCTTCCACCCCTAAGAAGAAGAAGAAGTGGGTCAGGCAGCATCTCTGGAGAAAAAGGATGGGTGACGCTCTGGATCAGGACCCTTCTTCAGACTGTGAGTATAGGGGAGGGAACTGGAGGTAGGAAAAGGCCAGAACAAAACAGGGCCGGCAACAGATGACCATGGAAGGTGAAGCCCAAAATGGCCGATTATAGGCTTCGGGAAGAGGTGATAACGAAAGGATACAAGGATGCAAACAGTGGAACTAGTAGGACAACTAGGGTGGGGGAGGGGGAGAGATGTTGTTTGAATGATCCACCACAAATGTGACGTCCCACTCCTCCCATAGCCACTGAGACATCAGGTGAGCTCTCTGGAAAAGCTCAGTGTCTTGGTTAGTTTATTATTGTCATCCGGTACCAAGGAACAAGTGAAAAGCTTTTGTTTGTCTGCGATCCAGTCACAGAAAAGACTACTCATGAATACAATCAAGCCATCTGCAGTGCACAGGAAAAGGATAAAGGTTTGTAGGCCAGGAGAGATCGGAGCTCATCTGCCCTACCCCTGAAAATGACTGTAGAACATGGAATAGTACGGCACAGAAAAAAGGTCCCAATGTAGAACATTGTGTGTCCATTCCCTCCATAGATGCTGCCTGACTTGTTGAGTTCCCCAGCGCTTTGTGATTTTCATGTAGAAGAGACAGGGTCTCAGATTATTGCCTCATCCAGAAGATATTACCTCTTAAGGCTGAGCCTTTGAATTTAAACCCAAACCTTCTGAATCAGTCACACCAAGTGTCCACAAAGTTAAATTTGTACAGGAACACATGATACGGCAGTTGCATCACCTGTAGCCGGTGAACTCATTTTATCTAATAGTTTCAAGAACAAAGCTGACATCTCAAAAAAATGCACCTGATGTGGAATAGGTTGTGTTTACCAAACTCAAGCTGTGGGGCTAAAGACAAGTAAACACTGTGATACATTTGAAGCTTCTGTGTTCACAAGTCTTTCTTTGTTCCACTGTAGTTTGAGTTTACAATGCCGTACAGTTTATAGAGATTTATTTTTAGAAATTACCAAAGGGAGATTAGCATGCTCAAAGTATTATTGTATTTTCCACACGGGAGGTGAAGTCTACAACCAGGAGCCCAGAACACAAGGCTACCAAAGACACCCTATGCATGGTATTATGATTTTTGATTTAAATCTCTAAAATGTTCTGAAATGCTAAAACAACTTGTGCGAAAAAAGGGACAGCTACTGTAGAAACAAAAAACTCTGCTTCATACACAAAAGGACACAACACGCTGGAGCTAACTGAGCAGGTCAGGCAGCATCTCTGGAGGACATGGATAGGTGGCGTTCCATTAATCATGTCATAGGAGCAGAATTAGGCCAATCGGCCCATCGAGTCTACTCCACCATTCAATCATGGCTGATCTATCGTTCCCTCTCAACCCAATTCTCATGCCTTCTCCCCATATCATTTGACACCCGTACTAATCATGAATCTGTTAATCTCCGCTTTAAAAATATCCAATGACAGCCTCCACAGCCATTTGAGGCAATTAATTCCACAGATTGACCTAAATTCTGACTCAAAAAATTCCTCCTCATCTTCTTTCTAAAGATACGCTTTTTTATTCTGAGGCTATGGCCTCTGGTCATAGACTTCCCACTAATGGAAACATCCTCTCGTGGTTTCGGGTCGAGAATAGCATTCTGAAGAAGGGTCTCGACATGAAACATCAACTATCCATGTTCTCCAGAGATGCTGCCTAACCTGCTGAGTTACTCCAGCACTTTGTGTCCAACAGAGTTAATGTTTCCAGTTAAAGGCCTTTATATTCTGACAAATATTCTGAGCTTTTTTTCTCTCCATAGATGCTGTTTGAATGATCCACTTGATTTTATTTTGAATTTGCAGCATCTGCAGTATTTTAATTTTTATCCTAGAAAGCATGTTCCAAGTGATGCATTTATTTAATTTATCGCAGTTTTCACAATCATACCGTAGTTTTTGTAGAGTGGGTGATGAATGGAGACACAGGCCAAAATGCCCTGACTCGAAACGTCACCTGTCCATGTTCCCCAGAGGTGGTGCCTGACCCACTGAGTTACTCCAGTATTTTGTGTCCAGCTAAGTTTCCAATGTGGGATGGCGTGGACGTGGAGGGTTACTTGCAATTGATGCTATTTCCGCCCTTGTTCTTCTATCTTATAGTGGTGCTGGGTTTGGAAGGTGCTGTCTAAGGCGTCTTGGTGAGTTGCTGCAGTGCATCCTGTAGGTATATTGGGAAGGAGGGATAGGATACTGTGAACTGTGACGTCCAAATGCAGGAGCAGCTTCTTCCCGCAACCATCAGGCTATCAAAGACTACAACCTCCAAATAGGCTACAAACTATACAGACTTGTGGACTATTTTTGACTGTGCGCTATTATTGTCTATTTCTTTGTCTGTTTTTTAATATACAGTATACACAAAACGTTTTTTGATTTATTATGAGTTTTACCGAGTACTATGTTTACATATTTGTTGTGCTGCTGCAAGTAAGAATTTCATTGTTCGGGACATTTGACAATAAATAAACCACTCTTGGTACAAAATTGTGCTACTGTGATTTAATGTTGGAGTGAGTGAATGAGATTACCATCAAGCCCTCTGCTGCGACCCGTTTGTGTCAGGCTTCTTAAGTGTTGTCGACCCGTTTGTCCTCATCCATGCAAGTGGAGAGTCTTACGTCGCACTCCCGACTTGAGCCTTATGCATGTTGGACATGCTTTTGGCGTTAGCAGGTGAGATGTCCACTAAAAGATTCCCAGTATCTGGCTACTCCAATGTCCACTATTACAGTGCCCTCCATAATGTTTGGGACAAAGACCCATCAATTTGCCTCTGTACTCCACAATTTGAGATTCGTAATAGAAAAAAAAAATCACATGTGGTCAAAGTGCACAGTAGTCTTTCCTCCAGTCTTTCCATCACCTTTGGAAACTTTTATTGTTGTTTATCAACATGAGGACCAAAGTTGTGCCAATGAAAGTTAAAGAAGCCATTATGAGACTGAGAAACAAGAATAAAACTGTTAGAGGCATCAGCCAAGCCCTACACTTACCGAAATCGACTGTTTGGAACATCATTAAGAAGAAAGAGAACGCTGGTGAGCTTACTTATCACAAAGGCCAAGGAAGACCTCCACAGCTGATGACAGAAGAATTCTCTCTATAACGAAGAAAAATCCCCAAACACCTGTCCGACAGATCAGAAACACTCTTCAGGAATCACGTGTGGATTTGTCAATGACCACTGTCCGCAGAAGACTTCATGAACGGAAATACATAGGCTACACTGCAAGATGCAAACCACTGGTTAGCCGCAAAAATAGGATGGCCAAGTTAGTTTGCCAAGAAGTACTTAAAAGAGCAACCACAGTTCTGGAAAAAGGTCTTGTGGACAGATGAGACGAAGATTAACTTATATCAGAGTGATGGCAAGAGCAAAGTATGGAGGAGAGAAGGAACTGCCCAAGATCCAAAGCATACCACCTCATCTGTGAAACACGGTGGTGGGGGTGTTAGGGCCTGGGCATGTATGGCTGCTGAAGGTACTGGCTCACATCTTCATTGAGCCAGTACACTGACAGACAGGAAGCAGCATGTGAGGCTGGGAAAGCACATCTCGGACCTGCAAACACTCAGCATAGGAGCACCGCAAGGCTGCATACTCTCTCCTATCCTCTACTCCCTCTACACCAACGACTGCACCTTCACAGACACCTCTGTTAAGCTTCTCAAGTTTGCGGACAACACAACCCTGATTGGACTGATCCAGGATGGGGAGGAATCTGCCGACAGACAGGAAGTGTCACAGCTGGCGTCCTGGTGCCGTAGCAACAACCTAGAGCTTAATGCTCTTTAGACAGTGGAATTGATTGTAGACTTTAGGAGAGCTCCCCCTCCCCTCCCCCCACTCACCATCAACAACACCACAGTCACATCTGTGGAGTCTTTTAAGTTCCTGGGAACCATCATCTCCAAGGACCTTAAGTGGGGAGCTACCATCGACTCCACAGTCAAAAAGGCACAACAGAGGATGTACTTCCTACGGCAGCTGAGGAAGCACAATCTGCCACAGGCAATGATGGTCCAATTCTACACGGCCATCATAGAGTCGGTTCTCACCTTCTCCATCATAGTCTGGTTTGGCTCAGCCACCAAGCACGACACCTGGAGGCTGCAGCAAATCGTCCGATCAGCAGAGAAGATTATTGGCTGCAACCTTCCCTCCATTGATGAACTGTACACTGCAAGGGCCAGGAAGCGAGCGGGCAAGATCATCTCTGACCCCTCTCACCCTGCCCAAAAACTCTTAGAATCACTTCCCACTGGAAGGCGACTCCGGACTGTCAAAGCTGCCACAGTCAGACAAAAAAAATAGTTTTTATCCACGAGTAGTTGCTCTACTCAACAGCCAAAAATCTGTAGCCTCCCTTTGATCTGGTATTTTGGTGGTTCACATGCTTGATCAATGGTGTTTTATCATTAATGATTTATTATCATTAATGTTTAGTGTTTTCTGAGTCATTCGTAACTGTCACTGTATGTCATGTTGTTACTTGTGGGCGGAGCACCAAGGCAAATTCCTTGTATGTGAATGCTTGGCCAATAAACTTACTTACTTACTTGATGATACAACTGCTGATGGTAGTAGCATAATGAATTCTGAAATGTATAGACACATCCTATCTGCTCAAGTTCAAACAAATACCTCAAAACTCATTCTACAGCAAGGCAATGATCCCAAATATACTACTAATGCAACAAAGGAGTTTTTTCAAACCGAAAATATTCTTGAGTGGCCAAGTCAATCACCCGATCTGAACCCAATTGAGCATGCCTTTTATATGCTGAAGAGAAAACTGAAGGGGACTAGCCCCCAAAACAAGCATAAGCTAAAGATGGTTTAAAATAGTAAGATTAAATGAGAACTTACCAGTTTGAAGTTTGATCTTGATTTTATGAGGAGTTACATTGGTGATTACGTGAAGAAGCCCGCCTGGCCGCATGCGGTATGAAATCACAAATAAACAACACCGAAGTAAACAGTAAGATCAGTGACTCGAGAACTACCAGATGATCTTTTATGAGAGAGGGTTGGGCGTGGAGGGCACGTAATCACCAATGTAACTCCTCATAAAATCAAGATCAAACTTAAAACTGGTAAGTTCTTGTTTAATCTTACTATTTTACTTCGGAGTCACGTGAGTGATTCCGTGAAGAGTTAAAAGCTTTGTGATTTCATGCCGCAGACTACAATCTCGGCATCCCACTGCATTTGATTGACTCGAAGAGAAATAAATGCATTAGTAATAACATTGTATTCAATGGGGGTTTATTTAACAATGTAAACAAACAACAGTACCCCTAAAATTTAGGTACTTAAAATGTCACTTTCAAACAGCCCTGGATTGACAATTGGCCGATGATAAAATTCTGAAACATCAGCTCATTTGCCCATCCGACGGCCGCTAAAATTTGGTTGAAGGACACATCCCTCCCTTTGGCCACCAACATAGCTGCTGCCCTAGTATACTGAGATGTAAACACACTATCTAAATGATATACTGATGGTGATGCTGACCTGGTGGAATGAGACATACAATCGTCAATGTTAATACCTGTTGCAGCCACTTTGAAATAGTCTGAACCGACCTTCTCTTGTGTAATTGTTTATTAACTAATACACAGTGCTGAATCCATACTTCTACGGATTCTGGTGGCCTTGATAACATAAAAATGAGACTGTGGGGTATGCGAAATTATCTTTAAAATCATGCCAGCCCTGGTCTGCTCTGCTAGTGTAGACCAGAATGTAAAATGTAATGGCATGAACAGCCAATTCCATCCTGTCCAGCCACAGCGTTTGCAATGTTTTGCCGTCGTTGTGCTGATATTAGAGTCATGACTAAGGATGTAGCTGGAACCCCTTGGTGAAGTAATGTTTACACATTTACAATAACCAACTGCATAATCTTGTGATGTGAGTACTTGTATCAAGATTTTTTTAACAACTTGATATCCGGGTTGGACCCGACAATGTAGTTCCCTTATGTTACAGCTGTAATTTCTCTATAACTGAACTATTGTCAATATCACTTAAAATGGACTGGAAATGTCAGTAATTTGTATTGTATCAATGTACCATTAATATTTAACAAACATTTCTGATCCCCTCAATAGAGATGTATTGTTTTTTTGGATGCTATCCATGCATACTGCAGTGAACACCCTCATGGCTAAATGTGACAACCTGAGGCATAAGTCAATCCATTGAAAATGTGTAAGTCAATAATCGTTTTACTGTGCAAAGACCAGTCTCCTGAACCACAGTTTAAAACAGCAAGTTCTTGCTTTTTGGCATAACTGTATACCGTTGTGCCATAATGCCTGATGAAGCAGGCAACATGGACGCTTGGCCAGTCCGATAGTACGAATCCAAATGAGGTCTTGCGGACTGTTTTAAGACCCAGCTAATGAGGAAGACGAAGTCCATTCCTCCTATTGAAGCGAGAATGTATTTCTGTTGTGTCACATATTTTTGCAAACGGTGAAACATGCCTAAACATGACGAACATTTGATGGTATTGAATCATGCTTTCATCATACTTTGAGATCCAACACGTATTCTGTATTATCATCAATCTAAACTGGACGATACACCAGTGGCAAGGAGATTAATTACAGGATATTCTTCCTAATTACCATGAGACTAACATATGTCACCGTTGTAGAGTAGCAACTTAAATTTGTGCATGAAGAATATGTATATTCACTCAAAACCTTACTCAATGGTGCATTTAGTGTATATATTTAGTTGATACTAACAACTGAAGAATTGGTAACTCATGCAATCTCCACTACCTGTAGGTGATGGTATTTGGAACTTCTCATCTTAGAGTTCTAAACATCAGTTCACAATAACTGAATTCAACCAACTACACTACTGCAGCATGTTTCAAGTTCAAGTTCAATGAGTTATTGTCATGTCCAGCAATGCTGAATACTGTTACTTCATCATTGTGGCTGAAGTAGCCTCAGCTGACCTTAGCACAAGGTTGTTAGCAATGATCTAATTGCTACTTACACAATATCAGTTCCTTGATTTGCTCAGCTGCAACACAGCTGCTATATTGCCAATTACTCTTAATGAAAATAACTCAGTTTTGTAACAGATTGCTATCACCTCAATCTCTTGCCACAAGGCGGAGACAAGGCTAATAATAATTAAAGGTAAATCCCAATGACCAACAAACAGTTTATCCCATACTGCAAAGCTTTACTGTTATAGTACAGTTATATTGTCTTTGATAACCTTTGTAATGGGAATCAGAGAGGGTGATTCGTAGGCAACTCTAACAGGCGCTGCCACAGGCCGTAGGATACAAATACTGATATAAACCCATTGGCCTTAACCCAATAGAATATTTTACTGGGATGGCAACTTTATTGTCAGGAAAGGTACCTCTGACACGTGCCCTTCATCCCTTTGGGCGTGCCCCACGGCCATACCCTGAGACTCGGTGTCAGCAGGATACTGACCTATCTTGGTCTCTGCCTCCGAGAGGGAGACCTTTGCAGCACTGTATACAACAGTTGCTGTATTTAGGATAGTCGTTTCAACGTACTATCCAGCCCCGGTGAGGAATTCATCCCCCGTCTCCGTGGGCCTTGCTCTCTAGCCACGGTGGAGAATCATCTCCCGACTCCGTGGGCAAGCAGATATGTGTGAATTTGAGCAACCCTGTCCCAGGCGTTGCTGGCGCTGTTAGCACGGCTCTCCCGTAGGCCGGCACTTCACACATGAAGCAGCCCTGTCAGGCGCTGCTGGCATGGCTCTCCCATAGGCCGGTAATGTCACAAATGAAACAGCCCTGTATCAGGTGCTGCTGGCACGGCTTTCCCGTAGGCCGGCACTTTCATATATGAAGCAGCCCTGTCAGGCGCTGCTGGCGTGGCCTGTCCCATAGGCCCGCACATTTTACACATGAAGCAGCCCTGTCAGGCGCTGCTGGCACGGCCTGTCCCATAGGCCCGCGCTATTGCTGTGTAAGCTCACTAAGTCAACATTTAGTGTACAGCTTTACCTGTGAAGGGTAAAAATAAATCATAGCAACCTGTACTTAAACAATTATAACATTGTCAGAACACATAACAAAAACGTTTTACTTTGCCTTTAGCTTTTACTTTAAAAAAAAACACTATAAAATACATACTTTTTATTATAAGGAGAAACCCTTTATAGCCCGACTCACCTGAGTCCAAATAGGGCTGAATGTGTCCCAGTAATTTCTTGACTGGGGACCAACGTCTGTGAGCCACTGACCCCACTGTCAGTGGCTCCAGCTTTGCTTCCTTGCCGTTCCAACAGCATCCCACAGGCAGCGACTCTGTTTGAATTTCTTGCCGTTTTTACGGCATCCCTGCAGGCTGGGAGCCGCTTACCCCCCTGTCAGCGACTCTGCTTAAATTTCCTGCCGTTTCTACAGCATCCCTGCAGGCTGGGGAGCCACTAACTGCACTGTTAGCAGCTCCTTATCTTGCAACCCGATCAATTTTGCCGGTTTATCCGCATTTGCGGTCGGACTGGAATTTCCCCACAGTCCATAACCAGCAAATTGTTGGGCTGCGAAACTGGCAGGAAAAACCTCTGTAAAAAGAGGCTCCTGCCTAAAAACCCCTGGTAAGCAAAAAACCAAACTTACCTTTTAAGTTTAACTTACCACCGGCAGGAGCTCTGTTCTGCCAGACTGGTGCTTGCGTCAATGCAGCTGACGTAATGCTGCGCATGCGGCCTGGCGGGCCTTCTTCACGGAATCACTCACGTGACTCTGAAGTAAAATCTGACAACGTGCACTTTAACCACATGTGCTTTTTTTCTATTACAAATCTCAAATTGTGGAGTACAGAATAAATGATGGGTCTTTGTCCCAAACATTATGGAGAGCGCTGTATAATGTCCACAACACCAAGTTGCCTTGGGACCCAGACAGGACTGAATTTTGAAATGTTTTTCTCATCTGACAAACATTCATTGTCCATTACACACTGTCTTTATATTCACCCATCAGAAGCCATTTATTTTATAGGCCTATCTTGTGTGGTTTTGAATGTTAGACGCGCCATCTACTGGTCACCAGCAAGCAAATCAAGTTGTCAATTACACAAAAGGACACAAAGTGCTGGAGTAACTCAGCAGCTCAGGCAGAATCTCTGGAAAAAATAGATAGGTGATGTTTCTGGTCAAGACCTTTATTCAAACCTGAAAAATCACCTATCCTTTTTCACCAGAGATGCTGCCTGACAAGCTGATTTGCTCCAGCACTGTGTCTCCTTTTGTCTATTAACCAGCATCTGCAGTTCTTTGTTTCGACAAACTGCAAATTAGTTTAGTTTAGAGATACAGTGTGGAAATAGGCCGTTTGGCCCACCTAGACCGCACCTGTACACTAACACTATCCTGCACACTAGGGACAATTTACAATATTGATCAAAGCCAATTAACCTACAAACTTGTATGTCTTTGGAGTGTGGGAGGAAACTGGAGAACCCAGAGAAAACTCACGCGGTCACAGGGAGAATGTACAAACTCCATACAGATAGCACCTAGAGTCAGGATCAAACTCCGGTCTCTGGCAGCAAATATACCGTTGTGTGACGGTGCTGCCCTAGTTGTTCCCCAAGACTTTCAATGTACAGTAAACCCTCGCAATGACGGAACTCTATATAGGGGGTTTGGCTATAGCGAACAAAGGCTCTCGTTGCACCCCCCCCCCCCCAATAATGGACATCATTCTCTCCCACCCTCCATGGTCGTAATAGTGAGGGTTTATTGTAGTTTCCAATATTTTTGCTTTGTATCAACCATTTTCAACCACCTCTCCAAGATCCCAGTACCAAACGAAAGATTTCCCACTTGGTGTTAACAAGCAAATGATATGATGTTATTCTAATTGTTTGTCTTCATGACAGGAGAGATAATTTCAGTTCTGACTCAACTGTCAAACACAATAGAAGATGCTGTTTAACACTAGAACACTGCTAATCAATGCCTCACTGTTAAACTCCAGCACCCTAGTAGTCACATTTGTTTCCTCTGTGCTGCTTTGACAATCCTCACTGTTCCGATGAACCAGTTCTAAGTACACTGTGCATGTGTCACAAGTATATTTATATTTGCGACAGGAATACAGGAGAGAGATGAGCAAAGGTGATAGGATAAAACAGGTGATCAGTATGGAGGAGAGAGCGGAAATGGGTAGCGGGGGTAAGGTAGAGGCTCAAATTGGGGGGAGGGACAAGAGCTGAACAGGATTTAGAGGTGCAGCACTGAAACAGGCCCATCGGCCCAATGAGTCCACTCCGGCCAGTGGCCCCCGTACACGAGCAGTATCCTACACACTAAGGACAATTTACAATTCTTACCGAAGCCAATTAACCTACTGGGAGAATACACAAACTCCGTACTGACAGCACCCGTAGTCAGGATCGAACCCGGATCTCTGATGCTGCCAGACAGTAACTCTACCGCTACGCCACTGTGCCGCCCCTTTTCTAAAGCCTATTTAATGCCACTCTGTTGTACTCATGTATAGTTAGTTTAGTTTAGAATTATGTTAGAGACAGCATAAGGACTTGAGATCAGAATGGGGAAGTGAGGGGAGAACAAAGACAAAGACAAGAGATCTTAGTGGAGTGGTTGGTCCAGGGCAAATTGTTGCTGATATTTACACCTAGATGCTTGAAGCTCTCGCACATTTCCACCAGCACCATTGATGCTGTCTCGGGCATGTACACACTCTGTTTTCAGAAGTCAATGTCTTGATAACGTTAAGGGTGAACTTTTGTCTTAACACCATGTTGATGAGCTGTCTGTCTCTTTTCTGTCTCATTATAGTTGGTGATGCAGCCTACTACTGTGGTGTCATCTACAGATAAAGAGTGAAAGATTTGGCTGCACAGTCATCGAATTGCAAAGTGGGACATTGGCTCCAAGGTGCAGGAGTTTTGAGTTGATTTGGGTTGGGATTATGGTGTTAAAGTTGGGACTATAGTCAATAAATAAGAGTCTGGTGTGGGTGTTCTTGCTATCCAGATGTTACAGTGATGAGTGTAGGGCCAGGATGTGGCATCTGCCTGGACCTGCTGTGATGGTAGGTACACTGTCTAATGTCCACTGAAGAAATGTCCAAGAAAGCACACCAACATCTCTATTTCCTCACTCGACTAAGTGGGACCCGTTGGGTCCCATGTTCACATGGGAGGAGGGCTGGTCCTCCAATACAATATTCCACCTCACCACCAATTCCAATATTCCACCTCACCACCAATTCCAATATTGGTGGCCAGTATGTGGGGGGCGGGGTGCTTTCTGGAGCGCTAGTATGGGTGTGGTGGGCCAAAGGGACCGGTTTCCAGAGGGCTAGTGGGCCAAATGGATTCTTGGGCTGGCAGCTCAGTCACTGAAGCCTGGTGGGCTGGCAGCTCAGTCACTCAGGCCTGGTGGGCTGGCAGCTCAGTCACTCAGGCCCGGTGGGCTGGCAGCTCAGTCACTCAGGCCCGGTGGGCTGGCAGCTCAGTCACTCAGGCCCGGTGGGCTGGCAGCTCAGTCACTCAGGCCCGGTGGGCTGGCAGCTCAGTCACTCAGGCCCGGTGGGCTGGCAGCTCAGTCACTCAGGCCCGGTGGGCTGGCATCATAAAGCAGCCAACATAATCATTTTCACCACGGTCAGTCCCTCATCTCTCATTAGACAGGATATCAAAATGTTGAAAACATATTCCACCAGATTCAGGAACACTTTCTTCCTCACTTTGAATGATCCTCTAATAAGCTAGGGTGTATTCCCGATCTGCCAACCTACCGCATTGTGTACCTTGCACTTTTTATTATTTACACTTTTGCTGTAACTGTAAAGCTATAACTCTGTCAAACTATTTTCTGCATTCTCGCATCTTTCTTTTTGCACTACCTGTTGTACCAGAGAGTGGCTTGGTTGTACTCATGAATAGTATGCTTTGACTGGATAGCACAAAAATAACATTTTTCACTGAATATTGGTACACATGGCAATAATAAACCAATACCAAATACCAAAAGCCTGTTGAAAGAACACACCAAGCATGCCCAACAACTCATTAGTGTTCCCATCAGGAGAAGATCCAGTGCAAAGAAGGGTCTCGACTCAAAACATCATCTGTCCATTCTTTCCTCAGATGCTGCCTCCTCCAGCACTCGGTGTAATGTACTGTGCCTGAGGGACCTGGGTAGCTAGAGAACATGACGATGTTATTGTATTTTATAAACTGCAGCTGAACATACTCCAATCACGTGATGTCACTCATTATTATGCACATTCACTTTGCATCTGCAGTGTAAATATGGAACTAATTAAATACAGATTAATAAAAAATGCTTGGCTCTTGACTCCATTTTTTCCATATGGACTGTTTTGCTGTGCACCCACCTCTGTATCCCTGGATTTGATTTAGGTCTATGATTTACACACAGATCCTCTTGTGTACCAGTCACTCAGCTAGAACCCAAGTGCCCAGGCTGTCTTTCTAGGCAAGAAATAATTTTGCCATGTTTCATTCCCAAGTGTTTTAAATGTACCAAAGGTGTTATGCTTCAAGTGCTGTCCGTTTGAAAGTGGCATGGACAATTAAAATAAAGCCCATTATTTCCTGACTAATTCCTAGTTCCTGAATAATTTCCGCACGATTGGCAGCCCCGCCAACAGTCTGTCTGTTTTTAGGTCTTTTTTTAAGTGCATGTTAAAAGTCTGTGTTAATGTTTTCCGGTTTGTTTTATGTGGGGGGGAGGAGGAAGGCATCAGGGGAAACTTTATTTTCAGTTTCTTACCTTGCCAGAGTTGGGATTCTTTTCCGGATCGCATCTCTGGTCGTTGGGGAACTGGTTGCATTGGGTACCAGGCCTCCCGTGAGACAGTCTCACCTTAAAGCTATGCCCGCTAGTATTTGATTTTTCCATGCTGGGGAAAAGTAGAATGTCTACTCTATCCGTGCCTCTCATTATTCTTGTGCACAGCACAGCTCCAAAACGTTTAAATCTAGATCTTCAAATTCTTAGAATTTTCAATATTACAAATAAATTACTAAGAATAAAAAGTAAAATTAATTAATTAATTTATGTGGGCAGGCCCTTAAACACCTTAGGACACAACGTTTTGTTAAAGAAGGAACTACAGATGCTGGAGAATCAAGGGTACACAAAAGGCTGGAGAAACTCAGCGGGTGCAGCAGCATCTAAGGAGCGAAGGAGATAGGCGACATTTCGGGTCGAGACGCTTCTTCAGACTGGTCAGGGAAACGAGAGATATAGACGGTGATGTGGAGAGATAAAGAACAATGAATGAAAGATATGCAAAAAAGTATCGATGATAAAGGGAACAAGCCATTGTAAGCTGTTTGTAGTGTGAAAATGAGAAGCTAGTGCGACTAGGGTGGGGGAGGGAGATAGAGAGAGAGGGAATGCCAGGGCCCGAGGGCTGAGGGAGAGGTGGGAAGGGGAGGAGACAGCAAGGGTTAACAGAATTGAGAAAATTCAATGTTCAAGCCCAGAGGATGCAGACTCCCCAAGCGGAATATGAGGTGCTGTTCCTCCAACTTGCGGTGTTGCTCACTCTGGCCGTGGAGGAGGCCCAGGACCGAGAGGTCGGATACGGAATGGGAGGGGGAGTTGAAGTGCTGAGCCACCGGGAGGTCGGGTTGGTTAATGCGGACCGAGCGGAGGTGTTCGGCGAAATGATCGCCAAGCCTCTGCTTGGTCTCACCGATATAGATCATCTGGCATCTGGAGCAGCGGATGCAGTAGATGAGGTTGGAGGAGGTGCAGGTGAACCTCTGTCGTACCTGGAAGGACTGCTTGGGTCCCTGAAAGGAGTGGAGGGGGGAGGTGAAGGGACAAGTGTAGCATTTCTTGCGGTTGCAAGGGAAAGTGCCCGGGGAAGGGGTAGAGCGGGAGGGAAGGGAAGAATTGACAAGGGAGTTGCGGAGGGAGCGGTCTTTGCAGAAGGCAGACAGGGGGGGAGATGGGAAGATGTGGCGAGTGGAGGTGTCACGTTGGAGTACAACGTTGTACAACGCCTAGGACACAACGTTTATGGATTAACTCAAAGATAGACATAAAGTGCTGATATATGCAGGCATCTTTGTTTCTACATTTTGTCTGCTGGATAAACTCTGAAGGTCAGGCAGCATCTGTGAAGAACATGGATGGGTGACATTCTGGGACAAGACCCCTCAGTCCGATGCAGTCTCCAGAGACTTCCGGTGGCGCTATGGAGCAGTAAGCCACAGCACCAGCCAGCTCCGCAAAAATTCTGCAAAAAACGGGGATTTAAACAGATTTAAAACCACTTACCGATCGACTGCTTTCACTATCTGCCGCCTCAACACCGACGGTACCGGCTGACGTCATCAGCCCTGCGACGAATCATGACGGCACGGAGCCCTACCGAGAAAACGAAGGGTAAAAAAACCCGGGCGAGAGCGGGAGAAGGCCTGGGAGAAGCCTCGGACTCGAGTAGGGCCAGCTCCGTGGAAGACGTTTCCAGGAAAGCAGACACAGGAGGTGAGGACTTGAGAATTTTTATTTCTCATCAGATGGCTGATTTAAAACGTGAAATGAAAGATATAAAGAAAGAAATGAAAGTAATACAGGAAGATATAAAGGAAGAAATATCTCAAATTAATAATCAGATGGACTTGATGAAAAATCAATGGCGTGAATTTCAAAAAGATATAAAGACGCAAATTGATAATAAGTTCAAGAAAGACTCAGAAATATTGAAGAATGAAATCATTGATATGATTAATAACTTGGAACGCAAGATGGAGGGTAAACTTGAAAATGTTAAAAAAGACTTTAAGCATAAGATTGACCCTATTGCAAAAGTGGTCGAACAACAAGTTGACGGCATTAAAAACCTTGAAAAGATAGCGGAGGCTAGTACTGTGTCTACAGCAAAGCTGATAACAGAACAAGAACGTCTACTGGAGTTGTTATCCAAAGTAACAGATAAATGCACGCAGCTGGAAGGCTATCAAAGAAGGCAGAACTTGAGGATTGCAGGGATTCCTGAAGGTTTAGAGAAACACGAAGACACTCGAGAATTCACTGCTAAATTACTGCAAGCTGTTTTATCTTTGGATGATATGCCTGTTTTAGCTCGTGCACACCGAGTCGGCAGAAGACAGACCAGTACAAACGCCCCCCCAAGACAAATCATTGTCAAGTTACAATATGATTTCACCCTCGAGGACATTATGCAAAGAGCCTCGAGAATAAAGAATCTGATGTTTCAAGGACAAAGAATCAGTATCTATCGAGACTATCCCCCAGAGGTTGCCAGAAAACGAAAAGCGTTTAACGAAGCCAAAAACCTTATGAGGGGTGTAGAAAACTTGAGATACGGTCTGAATTACCCCGCCATCTTAAGAGTTACTTATAACAACGTGGAACACTTTTTCAAGACTCCAACAGAAGCAATGGAATTTGCAAAGCAGTTTGACACTTGAAAACCATCTACAAGCAAATATACTGCCTTTTTCTATTTTTAAAGACCTAGCACGGTCTCTTGACATTTTATGAAACTCTATACGACAACATGGAATTAGAAGAAATCAGAAGGAATGGACAATGTCGTATGGAACGAAATGTTTTCCCGGATTGGAAGAACCTCACCGAACATGGACAATTATTCATAATATACAACTAACAACTAACATAAACAAATAACACACCTACTAAAATTATAACGCGGTTTTATTATTACTATGACTGTTATTAACCAAGACTCTGCACCATCGTTAACTAATACTACTAATAATTAATATCTTATGTCCTGTTACATATGGGGATATCCCTTCCTCAATATATTTCTCCCTTTTTTAATAATGACCTCTATTTTTTTGTATTTTTAAAAAAAAAAAAAAAATTTCTTTAACTGTGGCTTTATAATTGGATTTTTTTTTAAAACTAACCTTAGATATATATACTTTTATGATGTTTAATATCACTCTTCTCATTTTTTTAATACTATATTCCCGTTAAAATATTATTATGGAATAATAATTCCTTAAAATTAGGAGCTGGCTAAATTAATAACATCAATGCCGGAAGCCTTTAGATTAATGGCCAACACAACTTGGCTTTCACAAACTACAAATATTTTATTTGTAGTTCTTCTATTCTTTATACACCTTTCTAAGCTTTTTATTCACTTTTCATTATGTTTTTATGTTTACTATATCTTTCAGTTTGAATGGAGCTATATACTGGAACAATGGAGATACACTCGTGAAGCACATAAGAGAGATCTAAAATTCATCTACTCGGTGTTCGGGTGTAAGGTTAGGTCTACTGCGCGGACCCTTGGACCCTATTCTAGATTCCCACAAATCTAAAATGCAGGATTTAAAAAGAAATATGGGGAACGAGGGATTAACCTTTTGCAGTTGGAATGTTAAAGGTATTAATGAACCAATAAAAAGAGGAAAAATATTGACACACTTAAAGGCAATGAAAGCTGATGTAATTTACATCCAAGAAACTCACCTAAAGAAAGACGCTGAAAATAGGCTGAAAGCTAAATGGATAGATAAAATATACCACTCTTCCTTTACACACAAATCAAGAGGCGTAGCAATATTATTTCGTAAAGGTACTTTATTTAAGCATATATCTACTATATCTGATAAAGATGGCAGATACATTATTGTAATAGGAGAAATAAATAGGGAAAAAATGATTTTTGTTAACATCTATGGTCCAAATTTTGATAGTCCTTTATTCTTTAAGAAAGTACTTAATAATATTCCAGAATTAACACACTACAATTTGATAATTGGAGGAGATTTTAATTGTACATTAGACCCTTATTTAGATAGATCTTCAAAACAAAGGAAAACTAAATCGCACTCTAGTGATTTATTAAACGCATACATTCAAACGTCTAACATTAAAGATGTTTGGAGAACAGAAAATCCTACTGGTCGAGAATATTCCTTCTACTCGCCAGTACATAAAACCTATTCAAGAATAGATTACTTCCTAGTAGATGCAAAGCTTATCTCACTTACTTACGAATCCAAATATCATAATATTATAATTTCAGATCACGCACCATTAACATTTAAAATTAAAATAAATGGTAAAACAGGAAATCTAGGACAATGGAAACTTAATCCACAAATTTTAAAAAATAAAACAACTCAGGAATACATCATAACCCAGATTAAGATGTTTTTTGAAATAAATGATCAACCAGAAATATCTCGCTCTTTATTATGGGAAACATTTAAAGCATATCTTCGAGGAATTATGATCTCTTCACAAGCATTCCATAATAAGAAGATTCGGAAGGAACAACATGACTTAGAAAGGGAGATCAAACAATTAGATATACAGAATGCAACAAAATCAGATATAATAATACATAATAAAATTGTAACATTGAAGTATAAATTAAATAAAATATATACTGATCAAGTTTTAAAATACTACCAACATACTAAACAATTGTTGTTTGAATTTGGAGACAAACCACAAAAACTATTGGCTCGACAATTAAGGAAAATTGAAGCGGAAAAAATTATACATAGGATTAAATCACAAAACGGTGAATTATTAATACAACCCAAGGATATTAATGAAAGATTTATGCAATATTATAAAAATTTGTATACTGGTAACACAACAGTAAATAAAACAGAAATAGATGCCTTTTTAAATGTATGTAACTTAAAAGAATTAGATTTACAAAATAGAGAATTTTTAAATGCCGATATTTCAATAAAAGAAATCCAAGAATCTATTAAATCTTTAAAAAATGGTAAAACTCCAGGACCAGATGGTATAGGCTCGGAATTTTATAAAATTTTTCATGCCCAAATGGTCCCATATTTAAAATCATTATATGAACAGATATATATACAAGAGAAATTACCAGACACATTGAACGAATCTATTATAACACTTATACCCAAAATAAATAAAGATTTGGATGATCCAGGATCGTATAGAGCAATTGCTTTATTAAATACCGATCAAAAAATTTTAACAAAAATTCTTGCACAAAGACTAAGCAAAATTGTTAATGAATTAATTCATCCCGATCAAACAGGATTTATACCTAAAAGATATTCTTCATATAATTTAAGACGGTTATTTAATATTATATACTCGAAAAGAAGTGATAAAAAAGACTTAGTAGTCATCTCGTTGGATGCAGAAAAAGCTTTTGACCAGGTGGAATGGCCTTATCTATTTTCGGTGATGGAAGCCTTTAAGCTTGGTGATAAGTTTACTACTTGGATTAAATTATTATACGCAAATCCAACAGCTAGAATAATAACAAATTATATGTTATCAACTAAGTTTAGTTTATCTCGAGGTTGTAGACAAGGCTGTCCTTTATCACCATTACTGTTTGCGTTAGCAATCGAACCCCTTGCTCAAAGGGTAAGACTACATCCAGAAATATATGGATACGATACTAAAGATACTAAGAATAAAATCTCGTTATATGCGGACGATATACTACTTTATATTACAAAACCGGAAATAAGTATCTGTAATTTGTTAAAACTAATAACGGAATTTGGTTTAATTTCAGGATATAGCATCAATTGGAATAAAAGTGAACTTATGCCAATAACCATGAATAATTTACAGATATTACAACAATTTCCTTTCAAGATAACAAATGAAAATATTAAATATCTTGGTATTTTTGTTACAAAAAGATTTGACTCTTTATTTAAATCTAATTTCCCGTTATTATTGAATAAATTAAATAAAAATATCTTATATTGGAAAAGCTTACCTATCTCAATGTTAGGTAAAATAAACGCAATAAAAATGATTTTCCTCCCACAATTATTATATTTATTTCAATCAATCCCGATATATCTTTCTAAAAATTTCTTTAAAAAAGTAGACTCAATAGTCACTAACTTTATTTGGGACTACAAAAATCATAGAATAAATAAAAAACATTTATGTAAAGCTAAAATAAACGGGGGTTTAGCTTTACCAAATTTTATGTTCTATTATTGGGCAGTTAATATTAGAAATATGAATTTTTTGGTTAGGAGAAATAGATAATAAACCAAATTGGTTAAAAATGGAAAGAGAAGACTGTTTTCCATTTGAAATTAGCTCTATAATATTTGCTAATATTAATGTACCTAAGAAAACTTATAGCGAAAATCTAATAATAGAAAGTGGAATACGTATTTGGAAACAAATAAAGAAAACACTAAAACTAAAATTTATACCGCTAGCTCTTACAATTGCCAATAATTTTACGTTTAAACCGTCAATGATGGATAAAGCTTTTATACAATGGAAAAAATAAAGGAATTCTAAACATAGGGGATCTCTATAAGGATAACTCATTTCTTTCATTTCAAGATTTACAACAAACCTACGGGCTTCATAATAATGAATATTTCAGATATTTACAAATCAGAAATTATATTTCCGCAAATACACAAGAACTTAGAAATAGAAAGAGTGAAATTTTAGATGAATGCTTGAATAAACACCCAAATACAGAAAAAATGATATCATACATTTATAACATTTTGTTGGAAAGTGATATCCCATCATCGGAAATACATAGACAGCGCTGGGAAAATGAATTAAGTCAAATAATAAGTCCAGAAATATGGGAAGAAAGCCTACAACATATACATTATTGCTCTTTAAACGCTAAACATGCACTTATACAGTTTAAAATCTTACATAGATTACATTATTCTAAATCTAAACTACATAATATATTTTCCAAAACTATCACCTATATGTGATAAATGTCAAATCATGGAAGCAACTCTGTCACACTCATTTACTAATTGTACGAAGATTTTACAATATTGGAATGAAATATTCAAAACAATCTCGAAAGTTATTAATATTACTATGATTTATGACCCAAAGTTAATCATACTTGGAATACCGGAAATGGAACAAATAATTACAAGGAATCATAGAACTTTTATCGACTATTCTTTAATAATTGGGAAAAAATTAATATTAAAATTTTGGAAAGGCCCTGTATCCCCAACAATTAAAATGTGGAATACAGAAATGACGGAGACACTTTACTTGGAGAGATTGAGACTTGCCCTCATGGACAGGTTAGATCTCTTCAAGGAGATATGGTCTCCCTATATTAAATATCTACAGGGTCACAACGGTTCGGCGCAGGGACTTGACTGAGGCCTGAATATCTGAGTGGATGAAGAAATACACATAACAAATCATGAATGTATCTCCAAGATTGGATTACTTAGTAATACTTTAATCTCCATCAAACTTTTCATACCTTCTTTTCTATTTTCTATTCCTTTTTTCTATCTCTTTATCTTTAATTAAGGAAAAAATTTATAGAAACATACTATATAAACTTTTAATATGTACACACTTATCTCTGTTTGTATGAAAAAGATTATAGATGTCTTAAACAAGACCCCTCAGTCCGATGCAGTCTCCAGAGATGCTGCCTGACCTGTTGAGTTACTTCAGCAATTTTGATATTTGTTTCGGATTACAAGCACCTGCAGTTGCTTTAATTTTCAATGAAAATATCAATAACTTTCCAGTTACTCTCAGATATGCGATTAAGCTTTCAACATTTTTCAAAGCTTCTTTTTAAACAAAGAACAATTAGAATTGCAACCATAATACTTTCTCTATCTTATGATCTCCTTCGAAACAATCCCCACAATGCAAGAATATCTGGCCTTCATGAATATAATTCATTGTCGAGGGGACCTGGTTTACTGCTGTTGGAAAATAAATCAATTATCCCTTTTATTTTGCAGGCTTTTAGGATTTTTACCGGTAATCTTGTTTTTCATTTCACTTGTTAATCCACTTTCTAATATAGAAAAAACAAATGTGGCCTTTGAAGCAGTCTCTGCCTTGCTGTAATTTACATATGTGGCCACATGGTGGCAGTACCATGAGTAATGACACCCAGAAAACCCCACCAGAAGACACAAAGTGCTGGATTAATTTAACGAGTCAGGCAGCATCCCTGGAGAACATGGATAGGTGATGTTTTGGGTCGGCGGGACCCTTCTTCAGTCTTCACCAGGTGCCAGGCTGCCTCGCCAACAGTCTGTCTGTCCCTTCCTCCTTTGTTGTTTGTTTGTATGTGTTAAATGTATGTTTTTAGTGTTCTTTAGCTTGTTTTATGTGGGGTGGTGGGGGAGGGGGGTTTGGGGGAAACCTTTTCTAATCTCTTACCTCGACGGAGATGCGATTTATTTTCCGTATCGTATCCCCGTCCGCACTGCGGCCTAACATCGAGCAGTCGGCGGCCTTTGCTGGATACTGATTTTGGGAGCTCCACAGCGGGAGCCTGCGGACTTACCATCACAGAGCTCACAATCCTTTTGCCAAGGATCGACCTCTGGACTCCAACCATGGGAGCCTGCGGACTTTAACATCGCGGAGCCGCATTCTCTGGTTAGGGATCTCCAAGCTGCAGCAGCTTCGACCACCAGCTGCGGGAGCTGCAGGAGCTGCGATCGCCCCGACTGCAGATGGTTCGACTGCCCAGACTACAGGAGAATAAAATAAAGAAGAAGGAGATTGGACTTTACTGCCATCCATCACAGAGAGGAATGTGGGGAATCAGCTGTGGTGGACGGTTATGTTAACTTTTATGTAGCTGTGTGTCTTGTTGCTTTTTTTTTAAAGTATGTGCTGCATGGTAATTCGAATTTCACTGTACCTTAATTGGTACATGTGACAATAAACTGACCTTGAAGACCTTGATTTAGTTGTTTATTGGTATTCTTATTTTGTACAGGCCCTAAATTTTGTTAGCTGTAGAAAGAAGTGCAAATGCTGGTTAATACACAAAGGAACACCAACTGCTGGTAGACAAAAATGCTGGAGAAACTCAGCGGGTGAGGCAGCATCTATGGAGCGAAGGAAATAGGCAACGTTTCGGGCCGAAACCCTTCTTCAGACTGATGTGAGGGTGGGGAGAAGAAAGGAAGAGGAGGAGCCAGAGGGCTAGAGGGAGAGATGAGGAGGGGAGGAGAGGATTGCTGGAGTAACTCAGTGGGTCTGATAACATCTCCAGAGAACAAAGAAAGGTAATGTTTTGGGTCGGACCCTTCTTCAGACTGATCTTTGGGGGGGAGAGGCAGGACAAACCGTGTCAGCAGTTAAGATACTTCATAATACCTTAAGGTTTAAATTCACTTAGTATTCAGTCCGTACCAGAGCAAGATCCACACTCTCACCACTCTCTAGTTAAATGCAATTGTTTTTGAATTCTCCATTAGACTTCTCCAAACTCAATTTATTTCAAACCCAAATCCTTAATCCAATACATTTTGGACAGTATCTAACTGGGTCACTACAGACTCACCTAAGTGCGATGTTCCTTACACACGCCATCTGAATTCTTGATCAAAACACAAAGTGCTGGAGTAACTCAGCACATTTCAGATTGCCACCCTTCTTCAGACTGATTGGAGTGGGGGTTGGTGGAGAAAGCTGGAAATGAAGTGGAGGCAGGACAAAGTCTGGCAAAGGATAGTGGACACAAAGTGAGTCAGGGAGCATTCCTGGGGAACACGGATAGGTGACGTTTCAGGTCAAGACCCTTCTTCAGATTGATGGTGGGGGGGGGGGGGGTTGGGGTCAAAGAAAGTTCAAAGAGAGGAGGGGCGGGACAAAGCATGGCGGGGAAGCACGGTGCACAGCGGTAGAGTTGCTGCCTTACAGCGCCAAAGACCTGGATTCGATTCTGATAGGCAGATGCTTGGACAAAGGTCTAGGATGAAAAAAAATCTGAGACAAAATGATAGTTGGATGCGTGAGGGTAGTTTGATTGGCAGATGGGTGGACTAAGACCAGAGATGAAAAGGAAACAAAAGGTGTGAAATAAGGCGGAAACAGAGAAGTGAAATATGAAGCCAGAGGGAGGGATACAGGTGGTAGGTGACCAAGGGGGGGGGGGGAAGAAATAGGGACAGGACAGTGGAAGAAATGGGTGCACACTGGGGTGGGGTGGGGGGGGTCACAGGAAAGATAGATGAGGAAAGTGTCACCTTCTGTCAAATCCCTCCCTCTGGTTTTACATTTTCAAGTCATTATTTCAGCCTGTCACAAACTTTTCTATCAGTAAAATTTGGCAACTGTGTATGTGTGAGTAATGCAACTAAGAATTTCGCTGTGTTGTGCATATGTAACAGAACCATTGAACCTTCTACACAAGGGAGACAAAATGCTGGAGTAACTCAGCGGGACAGGCAGCATCTCTGGAGAGAAGGAATGGGTCGAGGTCGAGAACCTTCTACACATCTTGAAAACAATGTTGGCCATAAAATCCATGGGTGTTTAGATGCTGAGCAATAGCGTTGCCACAACTTGGCCAGAGCAATCTGGAGCATGGATAGCCCTGCAATCCTCACCCCACCAATTCGCCCAGTTCCCGTACAAAGTACCTTTCACTCCGCTCCCGCTGCGAGGGAGGTGCAGTGCCAGAAGCATGACAGAAGTTGCAACTCTTATAGTCTGTATAACCTTCTGCAACAATCTCCAACCTTTATCTCAAGGGGGTTACGCTCAAACATTCCTACCTTGGACCCACCTCAGCCGCAGGGACATAAATGAAGAGGAAGATGGTGCGAAGGAAGGGCTGGTGAGATGTTATTTGGTTTACCAACTTTGAAGATCATGATAATGTTGAGCAAAGGACACAAGGGGGAAGACTCCATCCTACCCTGTTGGGGAAGTCCAGAACAAGGGGTCACAGTTTAAGGATAAGGGGGAAGTCTTTTAGGACTGAGATGAGAAAAACATTTTCACACAGAGAGTGGTGAATCTCTGGAATTCTCTGCCACAGAAGGTAGTTGAGGCCAGTTCATTGGCTATATTTAAGAGGGAGTTAGATGTGGTCCTTGTGGCTAAGGGGATCAGGGGGTATGGAGAGAAGGCAGGTACAGGATACTGAGTTGGATGATCAGCCATGATGATATTGAATGGCAGTGCAGGCTCGAAGGGCCGAATGGCCTACTCCTGCACCTATTTTCTATGTTTCTATGTTTACCTATCATATGCTGCAAGGATTAGAAAATAGAACATAGAACAGTACAGCACAAGAACAGACGCTTCAGCCCACAATGCCTGTGCTGAACATAATGCCAAACATGCTGCTGGTCTTTTCTCACCTCCAACTCTTCACCTCCCCCCACCCCCGACCCCTACTTTCAGTCTGAAGGGTCCCGACTTGTGAAGTTTAACATACCTTTCTGAATTGAACTAACACTGATGAGCAAAACAGAAATAATTCTGTATAACTATTGCCATTTCTTTAAGCTTCAAAGAAGAATGCCTGATGGTGAGTTGCTGATTAGTAGCTGTGTTTGTACAATGCCTTTCATTCTTGTTGCTGGGGAGTGTGTTGCCGCTCTTGTACTTCATAAGAATAGATTTTCTTTGATGTTAGGTGTGGGGCCCAGCCACAGCAAAGCCTTCAATTAGTTTCTGTGCACCAATCCTTGGAGCGGTGTTGAAGCTGGTGACTTGCCCAACCTGTCTTCACCTCTTATTACGATTTATGTTGATGGCATCCAGCCTCTGGTCGCTGTTGACAAGCTCCTGGCCACGAGCCACATCTCACCGGTCAGGGAGCAGACTGGTAGAGGAGAATGTTAAACCATTGTATTACCTCCACTAACATCTAACCTGAAGAACTGGTTAATCGATTTGGGTTAAAAAAGACTCAGAGTGCAGGAGTAACTCAGCAGGTCAGATAGCATCTGTGGAGAATATGGACAGATGACGTTGCAGGTCCTAAAAAAAAGTCTACCAATGATCTCCAGAGATGCTGCCTCACCTGCTGAGTTACTCCAGCACTCTGTTTCTTTCTTTGTAAACCAGCATCTGCAGTTCCTTGTTTCTATATTTTATTTGATTAATTTACTTAATAGCTTAAAGGTGACGGCATAACACAAATAATTTAGAAACTTAAAGTTCAAACACAGCAATGCTAGTAAAATTTGTTTCAATTATATGATTCTTAATAAGTTAACACAGAAAAATGATCAAATCTTCCATATTGTTGCAATAACTGATTACTTAAAATCTTTCAAGGAACAGATGGCACAGTTGTGCAGTGGTAGACCTGCTGCCTGACAGGGCAGGAGACCCTGATTCGATCCTGACAATGGGGGCTGTTGGTATGGAGTTTGTACGTTCTCCCCGTGACCGTGTGGGTTTCATCCGAGTAAACCTCCCATATTACAAAGACGTACAGGTTTGTAGATTAATTGGCTTCGGTGAAACCTGTAAATTGTCCCGAGTGTGTAGAATAGTGCTCGTGTACAAAGATCAATGGTCGGCACAGACCCAGTGGACTGAAGAGCCTCTTTCCGTGCTGTCGCTAAAAACAAAGAACTTGCTTCCCCTACCTAGTCTGGCCAACACATGACTCCATTGGTGTGACATGAAATTTTGCCAAAAACCAGCAAGGTGAAGATCCAATCTTCTTTTCTCCTTCCTCTTGTCCCCTTCCATTCATCTCGCTTCCTCTTGCTTTATTTTTCACTTCTCATCTTATATCCTTCTGTTTTCTTTCCATTTCTGACTATTGTCCATCCATCTGCCAATCAAACTCCCCTCACCTGTATCCTGCCGTCATTTACCAGGCTTTGTCTCACCCCCCACATATCTCCCCTCCTTCTACAATGTCAGAAGAAGGGTCCCGACCCAAAACGTCACCTATCCATGTCCTCCAGGGATGCTGCTGGACCTGCTGATTTACTTCAGCACTTTATGTCTTTTTTTGTAACTCAGCATCTGCAGTTCATTGTATCTACTGTAAGTGAAATATGAGGCAGAACTGATAGGAACAGATCTGAAGGTATCAGATCAGATAAAAACCTCAGCCTGGTCACTCTATACAGTCTTCCTCACCTGAAGACCTGAGCACCTGTCCCATTGACCAATCGTCCACACATGGTCCTATCTTTCAGCAAACATCCTGTGTCGCATCAAAGGATGAGACACAATAAAATGGAGACAGGAGGAAACGCAGATGCTGGAATATTGCATGGAACACAAAGTGCTGCAGTAACTCAGAGGGTCAGGCAGCATCTCTGAAGAACATGGATGGGTGACATTTCAGCTTGGAACCCTTCTCCAAACATCAGCATTCAAAGTAGGGTCCCAACCAAAAAACGTCACCCTTCCATGTCCTCCAGAAATGTTCCTCAACCTCCGAGTTACTCCAGCATTTGGTGTTTATCGATGAGACACAGTAGTTCTTTATGTTTCTCAGAATCTTCAACATTTACCTGAGACCCCATGATATTGTGACTACAATAGATTGAAAAAAGAAACACTTTGCCAATGAACATCTACTGTCCCCTCATTACTGTCAGTACTGTCCCAAGTTGAAGATTTGGCAGAAAGCAAAGTAAATGCACAGAGTATACTCTCGATAACAGAATTAAGGGGCCGCTAACTTGGGACTGGTAGGAAATATAAAATAACCAATCGCTACCCAGCAAATTGCACTGTAACATAGTTTTCTTCACATCAGCTGCAAAAATCTGTACAACTGACATGACCTCATAAAAGATGACAATTTAAAAAAAATGTGCAGTGGGGTTTTAAAAAAATCCTAAATATGGGACCATGAATGTGAACTGAAGAATCTCAGAGCCCTCAGAATCCTGCCTTAATTTTCAAATGCATGGATTCCTCTGCAACACCTCTGATCAGGAGAGAGGCAGCTCCTTCACCTTCAGTCCCTGGGGGCTACTGACAAAAAAATATTTCACCTGTTTTGACAGAGACACAGTCTATCAATGGCCAAACCACACATTTGAATATTGAGGACTAGAAATGTTTTTGAAGTTTGCATGAATGAGGGTATTATTTCAGAGCAGTTGATGCTTTGTTCTCCAGTAACGACCCTGCCAATACAACAACCAAGTCCAACAGATAAAAAGCGTGCAGAACCTCTCTGAACAAGCTCTCTAGGATCACACACACCACGCACATGCAGCTCCAGAACATAAGATTATCCGTGGAAATCCAGAGACAGCGCTTGGGATTTTCCAGAAAACACAAAACTGAACATAACTGAAAGCTTCAGCATCAATACAAGAAACGCCTTCAGAGAATTGGAAGAATTAGCTTCAATTGTGAACATTCAGACACATAACGTTCAAACTTCACCACTACAGACCCTGACAAGCAACTGGGAGCTGCAGAAACTGCATGGCAAAGAATGGTAAGGAAGGAATAGTCCAACATATTTACAAAAGATCTGCATTCATTTATCTCCTTTTGCAGCCATTTCAAAGCACTTTACGTCCAAAATATGTACTTTTGATGAGTTGCAACTGATTAGGAAATATGATAACATAAAGCAAGCTTTCACAAACAGCCCTGAAAGAACAACTAGATAATTGATTTACATCTGTGAAGTAGAAGGTCTATTTGTGCTGGCCAGAAAGAAAGTCTCATGAACAAAAACGACATAATAGCATTTATAAAAAGGGTCAATTTGCATTTCACGTCCAAATGGTTAAAAATGTGGATTTTAGAATTTTATGACCCACCACTCATAGCTGAGCCCTTTCCTGCTGTCTGTTATGCTTCCTTTCTCTTTGTCTTCCGTTCTCCTGGAGTTTCACCAAAGGCTGACCTTCACATTTGCTCAGTGATCATCAGTTTGAAGGGACCAACTGGGTCCTTGAGGTGACCGGCCCCTCTCCCCATCTGCTCCCACTTAATCTACCTTTTCCAGGAATAGGTTGCTTGCGATTTGTTGGCTCTTGGATGGGTTTGGAACTCCCCTCACGTTCTCCTCTGCAGCTAGAGGCCATAGATTTAAGGTGAGGGGGTAAAGATTTAAAAATGTGAATTCTATCACCCAGAAGGTGGTGGGTAAATGGAATGAGCTGCCAGAAGAAGTGGTAAAGGGGGATACAGTTATGATATTTAAAAGACACTTGGACAGCTATGCGATGGATACGGTTCATCTCTTTAAGTCTTTTGTTGGAGAGCTGTGAAATCGCTGAAAAATTGTTGATAGAATGGGTCTTTTTATATATATACTTTCTATTATCTGGATTGTTATATAGTCCTCCATTTTCAGACTTACTCAAATAAAACTACAATGCACAAATACAGTTGGTTGGTGGAATGTAAAAATGAAGAATAAAGAATAAGTTATAATTACGATTTTGTAAAAACTGCAATATTGCTGCAAAGTGACCTCATTTACCAAATGAAGAAAAGCCTGGATAGAGTGGATGTGGAGAGGATGTTTCCACGAGTAGGAGAGTCTAGGACCAGAGGGCACAGCCTCAGAATAAAAGGATGTACTTATAGAAAAGATACGAGGAGGAATTTCTTTAGCCAGAGGGCAGTGAATTTGAGGAATTTCATTGTCACAGACAGCTGTGGAGGTCAAGTCATTTGGTATTTTTAAAGCGGAGATTGACAAGTTCTTGAGTAGTCAGTCAAAGATTCAGGGGAGAAGGCAAGAAGAATGGGGTTGAGAGGGAAATGCAGATCGCCCATTACCGAATGGTGGAGAAGACTCAATGAGCTGAATGGCCTAATTCTGCTCCTACGGTGTGATCGGAGTTGCTTTTACTGCATAATTTATCATTTGGCTTTCTTGACAAGAAAAATAAGTGAACTCCAAGAATCAGTTTAACCATGAACAGGAACAAAGCATATAATTGGTTAACCACTACCTAGTTCTTAACTGCAGCTCAGTTCAACTGAGGATAAATGTAAGGTGTTGTATTTTGGCAAGACAACCAGGACAGGACATACACAGTAAATAGCGGGGCCCTGGGAAGTTTGATAGAACAGAAGGTTCCAAGGTTACAGGGACAGATTTTCAAGACAGTGGTGACACAGGTAGACAAAACACAAAGTGATGGAGTGACTCAGCTGATCAGGCAACACATATGGAGGGAATGGGCAGATGGCGTTTTGGGGTGGGACCTTTCTTCAGACTCAGAATCTGTTGAATCTATTTGTGCTGGCCAGAATGAAAGTCTCATGAACAAAAACGACTAATAGCATTTATAAAAATGTGTCAATTTGCATTTCACGTTTAAATGGTTAAAAATGTGGATTTTAGAATTTTATGTCCCACTACTCGTATCTTTTGTAATAATATTTTTATTAGAAGTAATCCATCATAACAACGGTATAACAACTTTTCAAATACACAACCAACTTATTTCAATAAGTATACGAATGTTACGAGTAATTCTTATTAACTTCTATTTTTTTAGAAAGTAGAAAAAGAAAAGAATAGATTTTAATCAATAAGAATAGTGATTAAATAATAATTTTGATTATATAGAAAGAGAAGAGAGAGAGAAAAAAAATGTATATATTCTTGTTATATGGATTTAATTAAAACAAAGTATTATATATATATTTTTAAAAAAGAGAGATTATAGTATACATCTTAATAGTGAATAACACAATTTCAAATAACGATATCAATAGAGACATGTATACAAATCAAAAAGAAAAACAGAGAGTTATTTTCATCTAATCCTGCCGGGTACCCATTGAGTTGTGATGCCAAGAACAGCTACCCCTTCAAATATTCTGTACATGGAGACAATATCTGTTCCAAGAGTTCGTATTTGTCCATTAGGACAAATCTGATTCTTTCCAAATGCAACGTCTCCAACATTTCCACTGTCCACATTTTAATTGTGGGGGATAATGTTCCCTTCCAAAATGTCAATATTAATTTTTTCCCTATTATCAAGCAATAATCCAAGACATTTCTTTGGTTTACTGTTAATATTAGATTTGAATCCGGAACTCCTAATATTATTAATTTTGGATCTGGGTCCAGTTTAATTTTAAGAACTTCAGAGATAACTCTAAAGATTTCTGTCCAATAATAATTGAGTTTTATACATGTTACAAAACTATGCGTTAAATTAGCTTCCAAGTTCTGACATTTATCACAAATAGGAGAAATGTTAGAATAAATTCTATTTAATTTTGTTTTTGAATAATGTAATCTGTGTAATACCATAAATTGTATCAATATATGTCTATCATTTAATGAGCAGCGATGTATACATTGTAGGCTTTCTTCCCAAGTTTCCTTCGTTATAGATAAACCTATTTCATTTTCCCATGTTTGTCGATATATTTCCGGTTGGGATTTCCATATCCAAAATAGTATTATATATATACGCTATTAATTTTTCTGTATTTGGGTGTTTATTAAACAATTCATCTAATAATCCTGGTTTTTTATTTTTATGGTCTTGCGTATTTGACTTAATATAGTTTCTAATTCGTAAATACCTAAATATGTTATTTGACTGCAATCCATAGATATCCTGTAACTCTTGAAATGAAAGAAATTTTCCTTTCTTGTAAAGGTGTTCTATCCTTTTAATTCCTAAATCATTCCAGTGTTTAAACCCCTTGTCCAATACAGAGGGCCTAAACAAGGGATTATTCATAATTGGCAAACAAAGTGACAAATTATCCATATGTAGGGTCTTAACTATTTGTTTCCAAATACGTCTATTGCTATGAATTATAGGGTTGTCACCATACATTTTTTTTTTGTACTTCCCTTGGTACAAAAAGAATCGAACCTACATCAAAAGGCAAACAGTCTTCCTTTTCCATCTTTAGCCAGCTTGGTTCATGATCTAAATTTACCAACCAAAAATTCATATTCTTAATCTGCACTGCCCAGAAATAATATAAGAAATTTGGTAATGCTAGTCCACCATTTATTTTAGATTTACATAGATGTTTTTTACTTATTCGATGGTTTTTATAATCCCAAATAAAACTATTAACCAAAGTATCTTTTTTTTTAAACATTTTAAGGAGATATAAAGGGATGGCTTGAAATAAATATAACAATTGTGGTAAAAAAATCATTTTTATAGCATTTATTCTACCGATCATTGATATAGGTAGTGTTTTCCAATATAAAATATTTTTTTTTAGTTTACTTAATAATTGAGGGTAATTATATTTAAATAGACAGTTATACGATTTAGACACATTAATTCCTAGATATTTGAGTTTGTCCGTGACTATTTTAAGTGGGAATTGTTCTAATATATTTAATTTTATTCCATTTATAGGCATAATTTCACTTTTATTCCAATTAATTCTATACCCAGAAAATCTATTAAACTTAGTTATAACATTAAATAGATTGGGAATACTAATCTCCGGTTTTGTAATATAAATTAAGATGTCATCTGCGTATAGAGATATTTTATTCGTTGTAGTTTTGGTATTATATCCATATATTTCTGGTTCTGATCTAATCATTTCAGCTAATGGTTCTATTACCAGAGCAAATAGTAATGGTGATAACGGGCATCCTTGTCTATAACCCCTAAAGAGATTACATTTTGCTGATAGCATTTGATTTGTTAATATTCTTGCAGTTGGATTCGAGTATATGATTTTTACCCATTTGGAAAATCTATCCCCAGTTGAAATTTCTGCATTATTTTAAATAAATATGGCCATTCAACCTGGTCAAATGCTTTTTCAGCATCTAAGGATATGACAGCTAACCACTACTCGTATCTGACCAGAAAAGTCATCTATCCAGCTGCTACTTGACTCGCTGAGTTCCTCCAGCGCTTCATATTTTGTTCAAAATTCCAGCATCCACAGTTCCTTGTGTCTCCATGGCACAAGTAGGTTGGTGAAGAAGGCTTTTGCATACTTCGGTACATTAATCGGTCAGCATATTGAGTACAGGATTTGGGATCACGCTAGATTAGATATCAGTAAGGCCATATTTGGGGTACTGAATATAGCTCTGGTTGCCCTGATATGGGAAGGATGTCATTAAATGTGCGAGATACAGAAGAGTGTTGGAATTATAAGGAGAGGCTGGATAGGAGTCTTTTCCCCTGCAGAATTGGACTGAGGGGGATAATCTTATAGAGGTTCATAAAATCACACGGTGTAGAGATAGGGTAAATAGCCACAGATTATTTGTCCCCAGGGTAAGGGGTCTAAAAGAAGAGGATACAAATTTGAAAGGAACGCGAGGAACAACTTTTTCACAGAGAGTGGTGCATTTGTGGAATGAGCCGCCAGAGGAAGCGGTGGGAGCAGGCACAATTACGGCATTTAAAAGTCATTTGGACAGGTACGTGAATAGGAAAGGTTTGAAGGGGTGTGGGCTAGGTGCAAGCAAGTGGGGCTAACTTGGTCAAGTAACTTGGTCAGCATGGATGAGTGGGACCAAAGAGCCTGTTTAGACTTTTTAGAGAAACAGCATGGACAGACCCTTCTGCCCACTGAGTCTGTGCCAACCAGTGATCACCCAGTACACTAACACTATCTGACACACTAGAGACAATTTACAATTTTACAGAAGCCAATTAACCCACAAACCTGTATGTCTTTGGAGTATAGGAGGAAACCGGAGCATCCCGAGAAAACCCACATGGTCACAGGGAGAACGTCCAAACTCCGTACAGGCAGCACCTGTAGTCAGGATCGAACCCAGGTCTCTGGTGCTGTAAGGCAGCAACTCTACCAATGTGCCGCCTTAAATTGTGCTGTACTGTGCTGTATAGCTCAATGGCTCTAACCGATTATAGCAACCTGTTACACCTGCACTATCACCCGGTGCACTTACATGGCAAAAACTTACATTCAGAAAGCCTTGATGTGGATGTGGTTTGAATCCATGTAGTGTGAAACATGAGAGTTCTTTATAAATTCTGAGAATGTTTTTTGATAGATACTGAGAATTTTTTGTTAAATTCCAAGAATATTTTGTTAAAATCTGAGATACATCATTGCCCCTTGAATTGCATCCATGCTAGTCGGAAATTAAAAAGGTTCCGCTTGGCTCACTGCTTAGAAGGATTATTTAACTCTTTGGTTGCCACATCAAAATGCCATTAACATTGAAATAAATATTACCAGACACTTTCTGTCTAGTGTCTTCAAAAATGCTCTTAATGGTTAAGCAACACTTTGTTAAACTAATTAATCCTCTGGGCGCTTTCACTATGGACGCTTTCAAGAAGTGACACAACGTGCTGGAGTAAATTTGGGGTGGCACAGTGGCTCAACAGGAAAGTTGCTGCCTTACAGAGCTAGAGACCCGGGTTCGATCCTGACTACGGGTGTTGTCTGTACAGAGTTTGTACATTCTCCCTGTGATTTTGTAGGTTTCCTCCCACACTCCAAAGATGTACAGGTTTGTAGGTTGATTGGTTTTGGCAAATTGGTAAATTGTCCTTAGTATGTAAGTTAATGTATGGAATGATTGTTGGTCAGCCCGGACTCGGCATGCCGCAGGGCCTGTTTCTGCGCTGTATCTCTAAAAGTAATGTAAAGAAACTGGAGCACCTGGAGGACACTCATACGGTCACAGGGAGAACGTGCAAACTCCACACAGACAACACCTGAGGTTAGTATCAAAGCTGGGTTTCTGGTGCTGTGAAGCAGCAACTCTACCAGCTGTGCCACTGTTGCTCCCTTGAGAACACCTGGTCTCACTGAGTTCTTGAGGGAAACCTTCCTAGTCTACCAGTGTCTTCCCTGATGTAGCAATGGGCTGTAAACTGGGATGCACAGCAAAGACCAGCCTCCAGCGTTAGTTCACAGTGATTAGGCAGCGTGGTCCAGGCATGGAAATGTGGCTGGAGCCCGACTTCAAGTGGAGGATCTCTCTCACCTCCACACCATCACCATCTGAGGACACCTTTACAATATTTAGGGTTCTGCTTCCATGGGGTCCCGCATCCAATGCCAACCAGGTAGTCCCAGCACATCCAGTGTATCCAGAAGAAGCAGTCAGCAAACAGCTATTGTAAGGAGAAATGACAGTAGATGTACCCTCAGAAAGATGAGGTGGTATTTCTTTTGTCAAAGGGTGGTGAATCTGTGGAATTCATTGCCACAGACAGCTGTGGAGGCCGAGTCATTTGGTATTTTTAAGGCAGAGATTGACAGATTCTTGATTATTAAGGGTGTCATGGGTTATGGGGACAAGGTAGAAGAAAGTGGTTGAGAGGGAAAGATAGATCAGCCACAATTGGTTCAATGGAGGAGTAGACTCAACTGCAAATGGGCTGAATAGCCTAATTCTGCTGCTATGACATGAACCAATGAACAGACCTCACACAAAGTCGTGTGATTAAGAAAGAACTGCAGATGCTGGAAAAATCGAAGGTAGACAAAAAAGCTGGAGAAACCCGGTGGGTGAGGCAGCATCTATGGAGCGAAGGGATAGGCGACGTTTTGGGTCGAGACCCTTCTTCAGACTGATGTCGGGGGGGTGGGGCAGGAAAAAGAAAGGAAGAGGCAGAGACAGTAGGCTGTGAGAGAGCTGGGAAGGGAAGGGGAAGGAGGGAGAAAGCAAGGACTACCTGAAATTGGAGAAGTCAGTGTTCATTCCGCTGGCGTGTAAACTACCCAAGCGAAATATGAGGTGCTGCTCCTCCAATTTACGGTGGGACTCACTCTGGCCATGGAGGAGACCCAGGTCGGATTCGGAATGGGAGGGGGAGTTGAAGTGCTGAGCCACCGGGAGATCAGGTTGGTTATTGCGAACAGTTCTGATGCTGCCTCACCCGCTGAGTCTCTCCAGCTTTTTTCTCACCCAAAGTCATTTTCAGTTTATGGTAGTGGCCAGCAGCCTCTAACAGTCACTACAGCAAACTGCAGCACTTGGTGGCAAGTAGCTGAGATGTCCTCTGATCAGTTCTTTGGTGGAGTGTTATCTAACACAGCCACTCGGTAATGCAGGGAGATCTTAAAACAGTGACCAAGAGTGCCACTGAAGATGTAGGTGTAGTTTCAAGCAGATCCAAAGAGTAAGATACGGAGATGGGATGAAGCTTAATTCGGGAGTCAGAACCTAGGCAGCTGAACAAGTGTGCTGATATAGGAGTGATGAAAATCAAGGATGCATAAGATGCCAGAATTTGAAGACAGAGATTTCATTGTGTCAAAAGCTGGAGAAGAGATTTCATTGTGTCAAAGCAAATTTGACAAGACTGTACCAATGAAAACTCATTTATGCCCAGCCAAGCATAGTTATAAAGTTAGAGAACATAATGTTCATCTACAAATCAAATAGTGGTCCTATGTATATAGTGATACAAATAATCTCTTCAATCCCTAATTGTTTAAAATTATTTATGATTTGCACAAGTTTCTCCTAATAATGCCTCGTTGACTGGGATTGTTGTGCAGGGTGCATGGGACTTTTCCTAACTTTGGTCAATTGCTCAATTATGGCCGATAGCCCTTCAAACATTTTAAGTACATTCCTTTTGATACCTGGATAACCTATATGTAAGATCCATTTCTTTTCCAGGTTTGAAATTCCTGTAATCTAACAGAAAGTCAATTTTTGTAGTTTGATGCAGCATTCTGGCATTCTCACAAAGTTCGGTTTATTACCAAAATGTAAACACATACCTGTGCAAATAGTTAGCTAATCCTTTGATTGTCCCCCAGTTAAATACCTCAGTCAGCTAACCAAGCTCTCTCGCAATCCATTCAATTTTGCTCCAACTCACGCAATGCAGGGCACGAATCTCATGCATTAGTTACACTATGTGCTCCCACCCCCGCCCTGCCTTCTATGTACCCCACTCTCTGCAGATTCTCCCATCTCAAACCTGGGTGCACACCATTGCATCTAAAAATCCCACTATTTCTGCAACAATCTTCATGGTTTTCCAACCATTCAATTTGCCTCATCGGACCCATTCTTCCCAGTATCAACATTTTGGCTATTTCCTGGCACTGTCCCTCCCTCTAACTTTTCAAATCCATATTTGCTCAAGTTACCTCAATTTGACTTCAATGTCACTTTAATCAGGGTGGTTATTTAGTTAATCACCCGGATTACAAATCTTTCCCTGTTCAAAATATGTTCCCTGTTTCCCTGCTCTGGCTTCAAATAAAATTGATGGACTATAAAGCTTACAGTGCTACTTACAAGATCAGGTATAAGTTTGAAATGTCCTAATAGATTACCTAACAGGTTTGCCAATATATTTCAAAACCATTGAGCCATTAAGCACAGCAACAGACCTTTCCACCCAACTCACCCCTGCTGACCAAGATGCCCCATCTACACTAATCCCACTCTCCTGCATTTAGCCTATGTCTCTAAATGTCTATCCATGTACTTGTCTCTATGTCTATCCATGTACTTGTCAAAATGGCTTTTCAATGTTGTTATAGTACCTGCCTCAACTTCTTCCTCTGGCCCGTTCCACATATCTACCACCGTGTGTGAAAAACTTGCCCCCTCAGGTTCCTATTAATCTTTCCCCTGAAACCTATGCCTCTAGTTCTTGATTCCACTACTTTGGGGGAAAGACTCTCACATTCATACTGTCCAATTCCCCTGATGATTTTATACCCCTCTGCAAGATCACTACTCAGCCCCCTGTGCTCCAAAGAAAAAAAGTCCTAGTCTGTCCAACCTCTCTCTCTCAAGATCTGCCAACATCCCTGTAATTTTTTCTGCAGTCTTCCGTGCTTAGTTGCATCGTTCCTCCAGCAGGTTGACTAAAATTGAACACAATACTCCAAGTGCAGCCTCACCAACATCTTGTACACCTGTAACATAACATCTCAACTTCTTTACTCTGTTGTAGAAACAAAGAACTGCAGATGCTGGTTTGTACCAAAGATAGCCACAAAGTGCTGGAGTAAGTCAGCGGGTTAGGAGCATCACTGGCGAAAAAGGATGGGTGACACTTTGGGTTGGGACCCCTCCGAAAATGGGTCCTGACCCAAAACATCACATATCCTTTTTTCTCCAGAGATGCTGCCTGACCTGCTGAGTTACTCCAGCACTTTGTCGTTCTTTACTCAGTTCCCTGACCAATGAAGGCCAGCGTGTCAAAAGCCTTCTGCACCACCCTATCTACCTGTGACACTACTCTCAGGGAACTATGTACCTCTACTTCTAGATCCCTCTGCCTTATAACACTCCCATAGGGCCCTGCCATTCCCTGTGAAAGTCCAGCCCTAGTTTGACTCCACAAAGTGCAGCACCTCACACTCGTCTGAATTAAAATCCATTAGCCATTCCTCAGCACATTTGCCCAGCTGATCAAGATCCAGCTGTAATTCTTGATAACCATCTTCACTATCTAGGATATCACCTATTTTGCAAACTTACTTATCATGTCGTATGTAAGTGTGGAGAATATCAATGAACAAGAAGTTTGTTCACCCATTGTTATTTCAGTTATTCGATCCCATTAAGCCATTTTAAAAAAGCTTCTGTTAATGTGCTAAAATATGCCATTGTATATTTTAGGCTAATATTCAGTGAACTATCAGCGCATGGTGCTACTAACAGATTATTTTATCACTTCTAGGTACCAAACATAGGAATTCCCCAACTGCTGCTCCTGCTTAAATACCTGAGCTCCACTTTTACAGTAACGGAAATACAGCCCACAGCACAAGGTAAATGTTCTGAATTGAATGGTATTACTGACACACAGTCTCTGTGGAGAATTAAGAACCAACACTTCGTCCAAGGTCACCCAGGCGCCATCAAAATAATGAAAAAAACAACTTTGTCTCCCCTGAACACACTAAGAAATCTGCAATCAACCTGGAATCTGGATCCCAAAATGGTTTACTGCATGATCGATGAATTTATGACAACTGATAGATTTAGGAATATGGTTTACACTGTTCCATTGCTGTGTAGAAGTTTTCACTTTCTTCACCAATAGATGGATATTTATGCCAGTTGCAAGATGAAAGTCCTTATGAAAGTTAACCAATCTAAAAACAATTGATTGTCAGTTTATTGACATCATTCCTATGGCAGGGTAACCAGTATTGTACTCCAAATGTGCCCTTATCAACATCTTGTACAGCTGTAACATGACATGCCATCTCCTGTAGCCAATACCCTTGCCGATAAAGGCAATAGTGCCAAATGCTTTATGCACCACTCTGACTATGTGTGTCACCAATTTCAAGAAACTATGTACCTGCACCCCTAGAAATCTGTTCTGCATCACTCCCAGGGCCTACAGATTGTTGCTGCAGATGCAACTATGACTAGATCTGAATTTTCATTCGGGTAAAAACTGGCTGCACCTTCCTTTACCAGTTTGAGTCTGGTTAACACTGTCACATATTTAGAGGAAGACCCAGCCCAGGTACCAGTTCTGTCGCATAAGCATTGAGACGCAACTGAGATTAAGGAGGGAGGATTCAATTTACGTGCAAGTTCTACCCTTGTTTGTGTCACCAAAATACAAAACCTCGCTTTTACCTGAATTAAACTTCCTCGGCCCATCGGCCCAGTTAATCAAGAGTCCATTGTGGTCTTGAAAACCTTTATTTTACACGATACCACCGATTTTAGAGTCATCTGCAATCCAAGAATTATCAATCATCTTGGTCATCTCTTCAAATAAAATGTAATCAAATTCATGAGACAAATGTACAAATCCAATTCAGTCTTTGCCTTTGTGGATTCTGTCTCTTAAAATAACTGTCCCCCAATAACTTTCCCCCCAAAATTCCCCCCAATTACTACGACAAATGTTAAGCTTACTGGTCGATACTTCCTGACTTCCCCGTGCAGCCTTTCTCAAATAGAAGCACAACATTAACTGCCAAGCAGTCTTCCGTTACCTCCCACCCTCAGTTCTTGATGATACAAATCCGAAAAAGGCTCTCAACCCAAAACATCATTTATCCATGATCTCCAGAGATGCTGCCTGAGCCACTGAGTTCAGCAGTTTTTGTCCATACAAGTATCTCTGTCAGGGCCCTTACAATTTCTTCCCTAGCTTCCCAAATGTTCGAGATTAATCAGTTCCTGGGGATTTATCTACCTTAATGAATGTTAAGTCCTCCAATACCTCCTCCTCTTTAATATGGACCTTCTTCGTGTAATCACTATTACCATCCACAAGTTCGCAAGCAATTATATCTTTCTCCGTGGTAAATATAAACATGCGATAGTTAACATCTCACTCATCACACATGGGAACAAAAGGCTAGACTTCTATTGAGGCATTGCTGATGAGGTGAAATCACAACAGTTAGAAGAAGAAAACTTTGATGATAACTTCATCTCCATATAAAGATGAATAGCACTGTGTGGAAATTTTCCCACTGGTGGAATCAGGGTGGCACGGTGGTGCAGGGGTAGAGTTGCTGCCTCAAAGCGCCAGAGACCTGGGTTCGATTCTGACTATAGGTGCTGTCTGTATGGAGTTTGCATGTTCTCCCAGTAACTATGTGGGTGTCCTCTGGGTGGCCCAGTTTCCTCCCACATTTCAAAGACGTACCCAGATTTGTAGGTTAATTGGCTTCTGTAAAAATGGTCCCCAGTGTGTAGGATTGAACTAGTGTATGGGGTGACCGATGGTCAGGGTGGACTTGGTGGACCGAAGGGCCTGTTTCCATGTTGTATCTCCAAACAAAATTAAACTAAACCTGACATTTCCGGGAAAAGAGCAAGATATTAAATACAGAATATTACAATTTGTGTTACAATTGTATGTTCAATTATTATTTCATCTTTTCTTACAACCTTGCAGGATCTGTGACTCAGCGAGGGAGTTCATTTGTGGTTGAGACATTCCATCAAGCAGTTGATCTTGTCAATGCTGCCTATAAATCATCGAGAGGCAGGTATGGTTAAAACACATGAAGGAAAGAATGAGTAGGAAACATTTCAATTTATAGAAAATTGTGCATTGTATAGAACGGTAGCAAGCTGAAAAAAATCAAGCAACAGTGAAATAAATTACATGGAACATTGATTTCAGAATATAACAATAAAACAATTGAGAAAATTTGATCCAAGGTCCTGAGTAAGAGAAGTTGCAATTTCAAAACATGGGGAATAAAGGATTGCGAACAATGCATCATACTGCAGATGTACACTTTATGGAACCAAGCAGAAAATTTAAGGACCCTCAATATTGCTGAAACATTAAGAAAGACTTTGAGAGGAATTAAAGATTTGCACCAAATGCAGATGCAGGTTGGTGTTTAAGATCGGAACTAGGTAGAAGATCAGGTATGATCTTGCTGAATGGTGGAGTGGGATAAGGAATTAGAAGGCCTTCTCTTGTTCTTATTTTTATGCGCTCATGTTTTTTTAAATTATTGATGTAGGTGCAACAATGACTAGATCAGAATTTTCATTGGGGTAAAAGCAGGCCTTATCTTCCTTGTCCAGTAGGAGTCTGGCTAAGGCTGTCCATGTATTTAGAGGAAGACCCAGCCCAGGTACCAGTTCTGTCGCATAAGCGTTGAGATTCAACTGAGAATTAGGAGAAGAAGGATTCTTCTCTTGCTGAACAACCTTCAATAGGACCTTCAATAGGCCAGCACAAAACATAGAATTTATCAGCTTTGACTTAAAATAATGCCTTGCATTGGTTCTGTGATGCAGCACAGTGACCCAGCTGGTATAGCTGCTGCCTCACTGCACCAGAGACCAAGCCGACGGCTGTCTGTTCTGCCTGTGACCACATGGGTTTCCTCTGGGTGATCTGGCTTCCCTCCACATCCCAAAGATGTACAGGTTTGTAAGTTAATTGACATCCGAGTGCAAGTGGGTGAGATAGTGGGATTACATAGCACTAGTATGAACGATGGTCTGTGTGACCTGTTTCCATGCTGTATCACTAAAACTAAAACTGAAATATAAAGATCCCGATGGATCACTATGGAGTTAAGGCATTCGCAAAGTCCACTTCAATAAGTCCACTTCGCAAGGCACCAGCCACCACCTGCACAATTTCTGGTAGAGTCTACAGTTCCCAAATTGGCCTCAATGTGTCCACAACACCAGAGAGGAATAAATAATTCTTGTTGTCAAAGAACAACATAATAAAATGTAGACTAACTTGGAAAAAAATCACTGTATTAAGAGGCATTGATGAGGAGTAAATCTAGTTTTATTTTCATGTAACAATGCATTTAATTTGCCTGTGTAAGATTTATTTTACCAAAGTTAAGCTATTTGCTGGAAAGCACAAAGTGCTGGAGGAACACAACAGGTAAGACAGAATCTGGGGAGGGAACGGGCAGGCAGCATTTCGGGTCGAGATCCCTCTTTAGATTTAAGCTGTTTGCCGGTGTTTGTTTCCCAGTAGTAAAGCAGCATTCCACAAAGGCTTCATTCGTGCAAATGACGTGCTCAGCTTTTTCAAACTTCCTGTGTCTGAGACTCGGAACGCAGTAAGAGCAGCTGAGCTGATGGAAACCACCATTGAACTTATTCGACAGATGGTTTACACCCAGGAGAAAATGTTCAGGAATGCAACAGGTAATCAAGACAACTTATATTCTTATACGTATTTAAAGTGAAGGTGCTTTGTGATTTTTTTTTTTTTACAAAACTGTATTAAATTCCCAGAAGGAAGGAATCCAAGTGGAATCAGTGGAGTTTGTACAAACCATGGGAACCTCAATGAATTCAGTAGATATTGGGAACAGGAAAAATACAGTCATTGCTTTTAAAGATATTTATTGTAAATAAATATTGTTACTGATATTGGTGGGGTTAATATCAGGAATATGTATGTGTTTAAAAGGCATTTGGATTGGTACATGAATGAAAAGGATTAGGGGATTTGGGCAAAATACAGGTAAATTGGACTAGCGTGGATAGACATCTTAGTCAGCATGAATGAGTTTGGCAGAAGGGCCTGTTTCCGTGCTGTATGTCTCTGTACATGCATCTAAACTGAAGTAATTTGACTGGTAAAGAGACCTGGAAGATGACTCTCTAAAGATTCAGAGGGAATGATTCATGTGATGAGCGTTTGACAGCTCTGGACCTGTACTCACTGGAGTTTCGAGGATGAGAAGCTACTTCATTGAAACTTGCCAAATAGTGAAAGGCCTGGTTAGAGTAGATGTGGAGAGGATTTTTCCACTAGTGGGAGAGTTTAGGACCAGTGGGCCTAGCCTCAGAAAAAAAAAATGTACCTTTAGAAAGAAGATAAGGAGGAATTTCTTTAGTCAGAGGGTTGTGAATGTGCCATTGCTACAGATGGCCAAGGAGGCCAAGTCACTGAGTATTTTTAAAGCGGAGATTGACAGTTTTTGATTAGTAAGAGTGTCAAAGGGTACAGGGAAAAGCAGGAGGATGGGGTTGAGAGGAAATGGCATGCTTTAATGGTGGAGTAGACTCGATGGGCCGAATGGCCTAATTCTGCACCTATGACACGAATAAAGAAATCTAAAGCATATTTCTGTTTCTGTGACTGAAATCATTTTAAATGGTTTCTGTATCTCACAGATCTGCTCAGCACACTGGATCTTCAGACACTGGCCAGGGTGACGGGTTGTACCACTCAGCTACAGGTCGCCCCTTGCTCCAGTTCCTGTTTATTGGATAAATATCGCACCATTTCAGGCATCTGCAATAACAGGTACTGCATCAGGAGAAGAAACAACACGGTAGCTTCTTTTTAAAATCAATAAATTTGTCAAAGGCCAAGGTCACAGCACAAAGGAGTAAGAGAGAAACCAGTCATAATCATAACCAAGCTTCCATTTTAAAAGCCTGTAAGAATATAAGAAATTTGCTTTTTGTGATAAAATACTTTTCAGAAGAAAAGCATAGAAAGCAGATGACATAATCCTTACAGTTTTAGTTTAAGAAGAATAGCCATCAACAATTTTGATTGGAAAGCATTGTCTTCAGATTATCGTTGTCTGTTGACTGCTGTACAGAGAAGATTAGTACCATAAGAGACTCCTTCCTTCAGATGTGAAAATTGTCCCATGGACGCTTTCACCGGAAGAGTCAGGACTTTTTCTAGTCTCTTGCCAATATTCTTCCCTTTACTAGCACCACTAAGGCAGATTCATTGCTTATTCTTCTTGCTGCAATTATGTACAAATTAACAGACTACAGCTTCACTTGACTAGGCCGACCCTGCAATGTCGCCAGGACAACGGGCCTTTATGGCCAGCTGCACTTAAAGCAACTTTTAAAATGGTGCCAAATTCTGGCGACCGTTCTACACGGTCTCATTTTGATAAACTTTCTATTTAATCTAGGATTGCATTTGTATATATCGCGATAATTTACTGAACTGTAGGCAAAAAAAATAATTCCACTGTACCTCGGTACATGTGATGATAAAGAACCATTGAACCCTTACTTCTGGAGTAATCTGGGCTGTTAACCAATTTCACAGTACAAAAGTAGTAATTGTTTCCCTTCATAGTCTTTTCACGACAGCGAGTAATAAAAGCAACATTGAAAAGTTGCACAAAACGCTGGAGTAACTCAGTGTGACGGGCGGCAGCCCTGGAGAAGATAGATACGTGACGTTTCAGGTCAGGACCGGTTTCCAAGTCAAAATGTCACCTGTCTGTGTTCTCCAGTGATGCTGCCTGACCTGTTGAGTGACTCCAATATTTTGTGTCTTTCCTTGGTAAACCAGCATCTGCAGTTCCTTGTTTTGATATTGACAGGCTGCAAATGTGACAAAATATCCACTGGATAGAAAATTAGTTCAGTTTATTCTTCTTTGCATGGTTCTAGAAAGAGATCATGATTGGATCTTCAGAAATCAAAGGAAAAGCTACTTGCGTTTGGATTACTTTAAAGAACACTGACATTTCGTAATGTAGTGTGTTAGTTAAACACCAAAAATAGGTTGATCCAAGCTAATGGAAATGGTTCCACATCATTGCTATTTTCGCTATTCATAGACCTCTCACCTAGTCATAGCCTCCTCTTACAAACAAATGAATGAATCTATTTTCTGTGCCTTTAGACAGCACACCCACTGGGGAGCAGCTAATGTCCCATACGTTCGATGGCTGCCTCCAGACTATGATGATGGGTTTTCAATCCCCAAAGGATGGATGGAGTCAAAGAAATATAATGGATTCCCCCTACCACTGGTATGATGCAGGGCTTGCTGGGGGTGAGGTTAAAGTATGTAGATGGCAGTGAACCTCCTCAAACTTACTGACTCCAATGATAATTTTCAGGCCAGAGCGGTGTCGACAGCAATCCTGCACACAGGCAACAGGAACATTTCTCTGGACAGCAGGTATGCCCACATCCTGGTGGAATGGGGTCAGTGGATTGACCACGATATGGACCTGACACCACAGAGCGCCAGTACCTCTTCCTTTATCGATACCATTGATTGTTCGTCATCCTGCTACAACAGAAGCCCGTGCTTCCCAATACAGGCAAGCATCTGTGCTTTACACGCCACTTGCAAATGCTGCTTTTGTGTTAGCAATGTCTACCAAGTCCATCACATAGACCATTGACTCTATCTGCACTTCACACTACCGCGGGAAAGCAGCCAAAAACAATCAAAGACTTGTCTCATCCCGGTCATTCCTTATTCTCCCCGCTCCTGTAGTGCAGAAGATACAGAAGTGTGAGAGCACACACCACCAGACTCAGGAACAGCTTCTTCCCCCCTGTGATCAGTGTTCCGAACAGTCCTTCCATAAGTTACGGTACTGTCTGATTCACCTCTACCCCATTGCACACACTGGACTTTGTCTCTGGAACTAATATGTTACAATGCTGGAAACTATATTCTGCACCAAACGACATAGGTTTAAGATGAGGGGGAAAAGATTTAACAGGACCCTGAGGGGCAACTTATTTTTTCACACAAAGGGCGGTGGGTACATGGAACGAGCTGCCAGAGTTGGTAGTTTAGGCAGGTACCATCATGACATTGAAGAGACATTTCTTCAGGTACATGGGTAGGATAGGTTTAGAGGGTTATGGGCCAAGTGTGGGCAGGTGGGATTTTGTGTTGGCAAGTTGGTGCCAAAGGTCATCTTTCTATGCTGTATGACATTACTTGAGTTTGGCTTGCTAGTATTTATGTCTAGTATTATCTGATTTGATTGGATATAGCATGCAAAACACAGCTTTCCTGTGTACCTCAGTAGATGTGACAATCATAAACCTAATCCTCAGTGCATGCTTCACATGATGCACGCATCTATTGTCTGATTATGTCAAATGTCGCACAGATCCCAGAGGACGACCCCCGTGCCTGTGAAAGCGAGAGGTGCATGCCCTTCTTCCGCTCGGCCCCAGCATGTGGGAGCGGCGAGTCTGGGATCCTCACAGGACAGCTCCGACCCCGGGAGCAGCTGAACAGCATCACCTCCTTTGTGGATGCCAGCATGGTTTATGGAAGCACAGAGAGCCTGGCATGGAGGCTGAGGAATCACACCAACGACCTGGGATTCCTGGCTATCAACCAGCAGTACTCGGACCACGGCCTGGCCTACTTACCCTTCATGACCAAGAAGCTTCAAAATCCCTGCACGCTGACCAGAGACCAGTCCCGCATGGGAAACAAGTCAGACATTCCATGTTTCTTGGCTGGTAAATGTATGGCAGAGAACGAGGACAAGTCAGTATTGTAATATGGAAGGTTTTGGATGTTACCCGATTCAAATTAGGATGTCATTTGATATTCCACAATTACATATAAGACCAAGAAGGGGGAAAAATGTTACCCTGTTTCTAATCATTGACGTTCTTTAGATGGGAGAATTTTGTCCTTAGATTAGGAGTGCGAGACACACAATAATCTGTGCATTACACCACTTCTGAAATTCAGTTTCAACACAATTTTATAACAAGCACTTAGGGCCTCAGGGTGATTATTAAGGTATTCGGATATGCATGTTAAAATGCACATGACTGGATTTAGCTGTAAATAATGCCCCACTGCCTTCCCCCTTAAGTAGATCAATGCTTCCCTTCGCTTGGTGTCTTGGCACAATCATTAAGAAAGGCTGGTTAAACGAGGTACCAGAGTGCATTCACATGCCAAGCACCATGCATTCAAGTAATGGGAAAAGATTAACGTTAAACTAAAAGTCACTTGTGTAGTGGGGAAGCAACAACTATGTAGGGGATGGCACTAAAGTAAATCACGAGAGCAGCACTCGGATCAGGTCAGATTAGACTGGATTTGAGTTTTAAATATTTCTTTGTTAATTTGATAACTCCAATTAGCATCTCACATTCAGAAACTAATGTTTCAGTTCACTGATAACTATGGATTAACAAGTAACCACTTTGGCCATATGTTTGAAAGTAAGAATAGAGGGAGGGAGAGAGAATCATGCAGCTTGGAACGGTCCCTTCAGCCCAAGTTGACCACACCGACCAATATAACTCATCTACACGAGCTCCGCATGGCTGCATTTGGCCCATATCCCTCTAAACCTGTCCTATCCATGTACCTAAACGTTGCGATAGCACCTGCCTCAACTACCTCTTCCGGCAGCTTGTTCCACCCACCCACACCCTTTGTGTGGAAAAATGTACCCGTCAGGTTCCTATTAAATCTTTCCCCCCTCATCTTAAACATATAAGTAAACTTATCTTCCCCCCCCTCATCTTGCAACAATTTATAACAATAACTACAACAAATTAATTTGTACCTTTAAAACGTTGTGGGTGAATATAATTGTTGGGGAATTTGAATATTTCCTGAGACTTGGACTGCGCGGACCCCAGACCAAAGCACATCAACTCAGCAAAACCAGGACCTCTGGAACTTTTGTAACCTTTAGGCACAGTTTCTAAGCAAGCTTTTCCAAACTCTGCTCTCACAGATGGATATTCTGAAGTCTGCCTGATTCTGCAAGATTAACAAATGTTTCTTTTACTATGCAGGAGATTCCCGAGCAAATGAACATTTAGGGATGCAAGCACTGCACACTATCTTCTTACGAGAACATAACAGAATCGTTTCAGAACTACATCAGCTAAACCCACACTGGAGTGGTGAGACCTTGTATCAGGAGGCACGGAAAATCATGGGAGCCTTCCACCAGGTGAGAAAGAGGATTGTGTTCAAAATACTCCTTTGAACAATTCCCGATGGATCATGATCTCAAGCCATCATCATAGGATGTTCTTCCCGTGCTTTTCTCTAAATTGTACTTCAGCCATTACCCGGGAGACGTTTATTGTGCTCGTGTTCAGCAACAGTAAATAATACATGCACCATCTGCAGGATAGTGATTTTGCAAACACTGTGTTGCAAATATGTCTTTATATAATTAGCCACAGTTTCTGCCAATGAATAGGAGGTCATTGCACATCATTTGGGAAAAAAAAATGGTGTCAAGCTAACTAAAATAACGTAACTGACCTAACATTTGCACACCTATGTTAACATTCTGTGACTAGAAACAATAGGACACGAAATGCTGCAGTATTTGCAAATTGCTGGAGTAACTCAGCAGATCAGGCAGCATCCCTGGACAACATGGATAGGGGAAATTTCCAGCTGAGACCATTATTCAGACCCAACTTGAAATGTCACCTATCCACGTGCTTCAGAAATGATGCCCGACCTGCTGAGTTACTCCAGCAATTTGTGCCTTTTTGTGCATTGACCTGCATCTGCAGTTCCTAGTTACTCCTACGACAAACAATAGTATTGGGATGGGGTGAGACGTTATGATCCTTGAGAGATAATAAAAGTGAATAGTCTCCTTCCAATAAAAGTGTTTTCCGCATAAAGATGTATTCAATGAAGATATGATACTTGGAAATGTGCCAGGAAATTCTCAGCCAATGCTTCTCAAACTAAGTTCATTTCAGAAAATCGTATAGGTAGTGCCCAATATACCATAAATAGCAAGAGATTTGAGAAGCATGTGTTAATTTGAACATAGTTTCATAAGGTAGAACAAATCATTCCTTGCATATTTGAAAAAATCTATTCTTCTACGGCAGACCTAAAATGCATCCCCTAAAATGTAATATTTTCAATCATTCAGTAATTCAGAAACACTATAAACGAGTGTTCGGAGCTCAACAATAAACTAATGTGGCAACCAAATTCCACAGCCATCTTGTGTTACAAAGTAGACTCTCATAACCATGATACTCCCTGTAATTTCCTTTCACTCATACTTGGCAAGATTATAAATGTTGAGTACACATGGAAGCTACAGTTAGGATATTGAAGAAAATAATATGTTTGAATCACTACCTCTTCTGTACAACAAAGGAATGGTATTTTTCCAGTCCAGCCTGAAGATATTTCTGGCTGCTTTAACAAGCTGAATGCCAAGAGATTGTTATCTCTAGCTGGAGAATTTAGAATGGGGACAGTCTCAAGATAATTAGACAGCCATTTACAATTGAGATGTGTGAATTTATTATTATTTAAATAAATTAACATTGATATAATGTGGCGCCAGTGATGACACCAGGTTGACAATGACTATACCAACACTCGCAGCAGAATGAACTCACGTGATGTGGGTTGATTTATAGTGAAGAACTATGGGGTCGTGAGGATCCAGGTCCACATGTGGGTGCAGTCCCTTGTCATCAGTGTGCATGTGGGGAGGGACTGACGATCCCTGTGGTTCACTCTTGCCCAGAGAGAAGATGCTGGCATTCTCAGACTTGTCCCGGTAGCTCAGCCTTGACCTCGAACAGGAGGCACTGGTAGTCTTGTGTTTGTCCAAGCAGCTCAGTTTTTGCATTGAAGAGGAGGAGCTGGCAGTGTTGGGTTTGTCCCAGCGGCTGTCTTTGCTTTGAAGAGGGGGTGAAGAGGCCCTGGCAGCCTCAGAATTGTCCTGGAGGCTCAATCTTGGGCCCAAAGGAGGTAATGCTGGTGGTCTCAGATTTGCCCTGGCAGCTCAGCCTTGACCTCAAAGGGGTTGCGTTGGCTGTGTTCAGATTGTCCTGGTGTCTCAGGCCTTGCTCTCCATGAGGTGAGCAGTCCCTTGATGTCCGTGGGAAGGTGAGGAGGTGATGGCGGTCTCAGGCTTGTTCCAGCGGCTCATTCTTCCTCCACGCCTGCTAAAGTGAAACACAGCTAGTAAGGAGATGTAGGGAGGAAGTGCATATGCTGGTTTATACTGAAGATAGACACAACAAGCAGGAGTAACTCAGCAGGTCAGACAGCATGTCTGGAGACAAAGGATGGATGACGATTCGGGTCGGAACTCTTCTTCAGACTAAAAGTAGAGGTAGTGGGTGGTGGGTGGACAGGACTAGAGGTAGGTAAAGGCCAGAACAAGTAATCAGGGCCGGCAACAGATGACCAAGGAAGGAATTGAGCCCGTAATGGCCCATGTTTGGCTGTGGAAGAAGTGTTAATGGAGGGATACCAGGATGTGAATAGAGGAACCAGTAGGACAACTTTGGAGGGGGGGGGGGGGGGGGGGGAGAGAGGAAATGTAGTGGTTACTTGAGATTAGATAAAATCAATGTTCATATCGCTGGGTTGAAGATCCTCAAGAAAAATATGGGTAAGGTGCCCACTCTCTCTCCCTTTTCTTTCATTCTTTCTTCCTTCCTCTTTCCCTCTCTCACCCCTTCAATTCTCCTCCTCCCCTGGCTGGCATTGCCGTGGTTTTTAAAGAGGATGGTGATGGGAGGCCCAATCCAATCACAGCTAACTGGCCACAGCTGTTGCTCCTGTGACGGTGGCCTCAACTCAGTCCAGATCTCTCCCCAGGGTGCCGGTGACCCTGGTGCTGAGGGAAGGCTTGTCTGCCAGTGACAGGGATCAGAGTGGCACACGGGGGAACGGGCGCTGTCACAATAGGAATATAATTGGTGTCAATACAGACAGGCAGCAACTCAAATTCAGGCCAGGCTTAATTTAAAAAAAATAATAATTTTGCTTTAAGTTGGCAGTTTACATTTGTGCTGGTAAATGGATTAAGAAGAAAACAGTTTCTTCCTCTCTGCACAGATTATAAACTGGAAGGATTATGTGCCTAAAATTCTTGGCCCGGAAGCAACAAAGCAGCATCTACTCCCGTACAAGGGCTATGATGATACAGTTGATCCCCGGATTTCCAACGTGTTTGCCACAGCAGCATTTCGTTTTGCTCATGTTACCATCCATCCAATACTCTACCGGTTGGATGAGAATTACACAGAGAATCCGACCTACCCCAGCATCTCTCTGCACAAGTCATTTTTCTCCCCTTGGAGAATTATAGAAGAAGGTAAGGACAATGGGAAGTATTCACTGTAAGAAAACATTAAGTTTCTCTATGATTGAGCCAGTAAGCTTCCCCACTGACATCAGAATCTTGAACCAACCTCTCACATGCTGGGGACCAATTTCACAATGTTCCAAGCCACCTCTTTGTAGACCTTCCACTTTTTTATCTGCACTTTCTCTGCTGTTGCAATGATTATCTGCACTCCGTTTATTTTCCCTCTTTTACTACCTGAAGTACTCATGTATGGTATGATTTGCCTGGATAACATGAATAAAAGGTTTTGCATTATCTCACTACATTCTGCAATAAAATAGACCAATAACAATAAGCATTGATCAATTTACTAATATTTGTGAATTCACTTACTCCCCTCCTCCTGTTCCCATACAACTCCAATTTGTATCAAATTTTTCAGAATTACAAACAGTTCCGCATCTGGCTGACGCATTAGTATCAATAACCAAGTTTAGTCCATATTTGCTCTGTGGCCGAACACAAATTAAATTGCCAGTTGTTTGTTTTACAACATCACAGAGTCCATCACAGACCAGACATCTCACCATTGGCTCCATCTGCACTTCACGTTGCCTCAGGAAAGTAGCAAACCAATCAAAGACTTGCCCCACCAACGTCATTCCTTTTTTGCCCCACTCCCAACAGGCAGAAAATACAGAAGCATGGAGGCACGCACTAGACAGCAACTCCCCCACTGTTACCAGGCTTCTGAAGCTCAGGGCACTGTCTGATGCACCTCTACTCCATTGCAAATATTGGACTTTGTTTATGGGACTGGTGCGTTACAATGCTGAGAACTAAATTCTGCACTCCCTTTGCTCTACTTATTATACTTGAGTTTGACTTGATTATATATAGTATTATCTAATCTGATTGCATAGCTTGCAAAACATAGCTTTTCGCTGTACCTCAATACATGTAACAATAATAAACCAAAACGTACTTTTTTTTTCACTAAAAACTCCTCCGGGCCCAATTTCAAACACCCCCTTTAAACTCACCCGACCTTTTTCCATCCTAATAGAACAGCTCTTTCCTTTTCCACAACTTCCATATCATGGGATATTAATAGAAATAAAATCCAAGAGTTCAGAATATCTGCAAGTCCATCTCTCGAGTGTGCCAGATTATACCGTGCATGGTTCCTCAAGTGCTGCCAATTTTATGGCTCTTGACTCAAGCTGCTAAGTTTCATCTGGAGCCCAGCATTCAAAGTAATATTTTATAGTAAGGACACAAAGTACTGGAGTAATTCACCAGGTCATGCAAATGATTATGTTAATGTGTGACATGTACTACAGGAGGCATTGACCCCATCATTCGAGGTGTTATATTAAAGTCTGCCAAACTGCAAACGCAAACACAGATGATGCCAGAAGAGCTGACGGAAAAGTTGTTTCAGCCAAAGGGATCCTTAGCCTTGGATCTGGCTGCACTTAACCTACAACGAGGAAGGGATCATGGGCTACCAAGTGAGTATCAAAATGAAGCATACACAGAGAATATTAACAAGTCCATTCCTAACGATATTACGAAGCAATGTCAATAGTTATATTGATGTGATAATTTATTAATCAGAAAGAAGGTACAAATGTAAATAAAGCCTTAATTGCAAAAAGGATGGAGTACTGCAGTAAGAATGTTTTGCTAGAATCATTCAAGGCTGTGATGAAGTCAATACCCAAATAAAGGCATCTTGCATTTTACATGGGAGTCATGTGCTTGAAAAATAGTGATAAATCAAAGATATGCCAGGTACATACAACTACACTGCCATCTGGTGCCAGGCATAAATTTGAGCGATATCTGAAAATAGAAGCACATAAATTAAATTTTGATAATAATTAAACAAGCGTGTTATTGTAAAAACACATTAATGAAGCTCGTGTAAAACGTGAGGTGTTTGGTCTTTGTGTTTTGTCTCAGTAAAGTTAGAATCGCTTTCAAAACAATTCAGCTAGTTAGTGCAAGTAAAATGGGTTCCAAAACAGTAGTGGAAAAGGAAAGAGCTGTTCTATTAGGATGGATTTCATTTGAACTGTGTTGAGACCACTATCCTGGCAACCATGTCATTCGGACTATGGACACAGCTTTCAACTAATTAGAAAGCATGAGGATTCAAATAATGCAAAGTTTAATAAATCAAAAGTAAGTTTAAGTGCAGTGAAGAGATGAATAAAAAATGGCTTGCCCCTTATGCTTAAACTGTGGCCCCTGGTTCTGGACTCCCCCAACATTGGGAACATGCTTCCTGTCTCTAGAGTGTCCAAACCCTTAATAATCTTATATGTTTCAATAAGATCCCCTCTCATCCTTCTAAATTCCAGGGAATACAAGCCCAGCCGCTCCATTCTCTCAGCATATGACAATCCCGCCATCCCGGGAATTGACTTTATAAAACTACGCTGCACTACCTCAATAGGACGAATGTCCTTCCTCAAATTAGGGGACCAAAACTGCACACAATACTCCAGGTGTGGTCTCACTAGGGCCCTGTACAACTGCAGAAGGACCTCTTTGCTCCTATACTCAACTCCTCTTGTTATGAAGGCCAACATGCCATTCACTTTCTTCACTGCCTACTGTACCTGCATGAACAAGGATCCCCAGATCCCTTTGTACTTCCCCTTTTCCCAACTTGACACCATTTAGATAATAATCTTCCTTGTAAATTGTAAATAGCTGCGGTCCCAGCACCGGTCCTTGCGGTACCCCACTTGTCACTGCCTGCCATTCTGAAAGGGACCCATTAATCCTGACCCTTTGTTTCCTGTCTGCCAACCAATTTTCTATCCATGTCAGCAGTCTACCCCCAATCCCATGTGCCCTAATTTTGCCCACTAATCTCCTATGTGGGACCTTATCAAATGCTTTCTGAAAGTCCAGGTACACTACATCCACTGACTCTCCCTTGTCCATTTTCCTTGTTACATACTCAAAATATTCCAGAAGATTAGTCAAGCATGATTTCCCATTTGTAAATCCATGTTGACTTGGATTGATCCTGTTACTGCTATCCAAATGAGCCGCTATTTCATCTTTTATGATTGACTCCAGCATCTTCCCCTCCACCGATTTCAGGCTAACTGGTCTATAATTCCCTGTTTTCTCTCTCCCACCCTCCTTAAAAAGTGGGATAACATTAGCTACCCTCCAATCCACAGGAACTGATCCTAAATCTATAGAACATTGGAAAATGATCACCAATGTGTCCACGATTTGTAGAGCCACTTCCTTAAGTACCCTGGGATGCAGACCATCAGGCCCTGGGGATTTATCAGCCTCCAGTCCCATCAGTCTACCCAACACCATTTCCTGCCGAATGTGTATTTCCTTCAGATCCTCCATCACCCCAGATGCTATGGCCACTAGTACATCAGGAAGATTGTTTTTTTCCTCCTTAGTGAAGACGGATCTGAAGTACCTGTTCAACTCACCTGCCATTTCCTTGTTTCCTATAATAAATTCACCTTTTTCAGTCTTCAAGGGTCCAACTTTAGTCTTAACTAATTTTTTCCTCTTCACATACCTAAAAATGCTTTTACTATCCTCCTTTCTTGGCTAGCCTACCTTCGTACCTCATCTTTTCTCCCCGTATTGCCTTTTTAGTTATCTTCTGTTGCTCTTTAAAAACTTGCCTCTTGCTCATCTTCGCTACGTTGTACTTCTTCTCTTTTATTTTTACGCTGTCCCCGACTTCCCTTGTCAGCCACGGTCGCCCCTTACTCCCCTTGGAATCTTTTTTCCTCTTTGGAATGAACTGATCCTGCACCTTCTGTATTATTCCCAGAAATACCTGCCATTGTTGTTCCACTGTCATCCCTGCTAGGGCATCTTTCCTGTAAACTTTGGCCAGCTCCTCCCTCATGGCTCCATAGTCCCCTTTGTTCAACTGATACCTCCGATTACCCTTCTCCTTCTCAAATTGTAGATTAAAACTTACCATATTATGGGCACTATCTCCTAATGGCTCCTTAACCTCAAGTTCCCTTATCAAATCCGGTTTGTTACACAACACTAAATCCACAATTGCCTTCTCCTTGCCTTTCTTCCCACCTTCCAAAGACGTGCAGGTTTGTAAGTTAATTGGCCTCCGTAAATTGTCCCCCGTATGTTACTCTAAACTAAAATAGTATGCAAATTGTCTACCGATACTATTGATAATTGTGGAACTATCCAAAATTATACATAACTGCAATTCATTTTCACAGAATGCTTTGATCATCCTTTCTTTATCGTGTAGGTTACAATGCCTGGAGGCGATTCTGTGGACTGAAGCAAGCCAAAAACATCTCGGAATTAATACAAGTCTTTAACAGCACGTACTTGGCAAAAAAGATCCTCTCAGTGTACAAGACGCCTGACAATATAGATGTGTGGATTGGTGCAATCGCAGAACCGCTGCTGCCCAGAGCTCGCGTTGGGGAGCTCTTGGCCTGTCTTCTTGGAAAACAGTTTCAGGTCCTGAGGGATGGAGACAGGTGTGTATGGAAATTCACAGCTCACGAATGTGTCGGCTTATCTGATCCTGGATGGCTTGATATTAAGGGAATCAAGGGTTAAGGTTCTTGCACATATGCTATTATTTGTTTGTTGTTAGTAGGGTTCTTTTAGGACTTGTCACATACAAGGGTGGCACAGCTATTAGAGCTGCTGGCTCAAAGTTCAATTGACCCGGATTTAATACTGGCCTAGACACAAATAATTGGAGTAACTCAGTGGGCCAGACAGCATCTCTGGAGAAAAGAAATAGGTGATGTTTCGGGACAAAATCCGCTTCAGACTGAGAATCAGGGGAGAGTGAAACTAGAGGTAAGAAAAGGTACAGAAGAAATCAGAGTTGGCACCGACGGCCAAGGAGCCCACAATGGTCCATTGTTGGCAGTGGAGGTGGTAATGAAGAAATAAGAACTGTGAAATTAGCAGGATGTCTAAAGTAGGAGAGAGATGGAGACAGAGGGAATGCAAAGGTTACTTGAAATTAGATAAATCAATTTCATACCGCTGGGTTGTAAGCTGACTAAGCAAAATATGAGGTGCTATTCCGCCAATTTGCGTGTAGGTTCAAGTGCTGACCGTATAGAATTTGCATGTTCTCTCTGCAAATACATGAGTTTCCTCAATGCTCTGGTTTCCTCATGGGGTGAGTTAATAGGATATAGAGGGAATAAGACACGATTGGTGTAGGTTCAGTGTAAATGGATGCTAAATGATTGGGGAGGCCTTGGTATGCTGAAGGTTCCATTTACATGGTGCAGGACTCTACATGACATTGTGATTAAAGCCCAAACAAACTACAAATAAAGATTAGAAACGAGGAACTGCAGTTGCTGGTTTACAAAAAAGACAAAGTCCTGGAAGTAACTCAGCGGGTCAGGTAGCATCTCTGGAGAAAGTGGATTTCTTATTTCTCCAAAGCCAAGGAGCTAACACGGACTTGCTATATTAGGGTATGAGTGTGTGAAAGAAATAAACAATTTATAGATTTCAACGCTCTAGTGAAGAAAAAAACCTGTATGGATATGACCCAAACCGTTAAACCCCTGTCTCACTGTGCGAGTTGGCCCACGAGTGACCCCGAGTTTTCACTCGTGGTGATCACGTAGCGGGAACGTCGGAACTCGCACGAGCAACTTATCGACTCGTGGCGCTAACATGTTTGATTTTTTCCACGAGTCAAATTAACTGTTCAAGTGTAAAATGGAAACATTTTAACTCGTTGCAATAACGTAGTGGCCCCGTGCGTTTATCTTAGTGTCTCGTGAGTGTACCGTGGGAACTTTAATAATCTGTTCTTTTGCTCGTAAGACTGAACCAAAGATAGACACAAAATGCTGTAGTTTATAACTCAGCGGACCAGGCAGCATCTCTGGAGAGAAGGAATAGAGTCGAGACCCTTCTTCAGACTTTCCTTCGCTCCAGAGATGCAGCCTGTCCCGCAGAGTTACTCCAGCATTTCGTGTCTATCTTCGGCCTTTCTGCCACTTGTCCCGTGGCTTCACTCTGTCTCAATGAACGGCTTAAAGACCTGCCGAAGGGGCAAGTCTGGGGTGGTGGGTGGGATGTGTCCACGTGTGATGCTCCATCCACCCCCCGGGGCCGAGAGTGTGGGATTGGGAAGGAACTGCAGATGCTGGTTCACACCGGAGATAGACACACACAATGCTGGAGTAACTCGGCGGGACAGGCAGCATCTCTGGAGCGAAGGAATGGGTGGCATTTCGGGTAAGTCTGAAGAAGGGTCTCGACTCTATTCCTTCTCTCCAGAGATGCTGCCATGTCCGCTGAGTTGTGTGTGTGTGTCTCTCTCCCTCTCTGTCTATCTGTGTGTATCTGTGTGTGTGTGTGTCTGCTGTCGGGTCCCGGTGGCCGCTCAAAGTCACCCGAGCTGCTTGATTCCTCTGAAGTGGTGGCCAGCTGCTGTCTGTGTGTGTGTGTGTGTCTCTCTCTCTCTCCCTCTCTGTCTATCTGTGTGTGTGTGTGTGTGTGTGTGTGTGTGTGTGTGTGTGTGTGTGTGTGTGTGTCTCTCTCTCCCTCTCTGTCTATCTGTGTGTGTGTGTGTGTGTGTGTGTGTGTGTGTGTGTGTGTGTGTGTGTGTGTGTGTGTGTGTGTGTGTGTGTGTGTGTGTGTGTGTGTGTGTACTGTCGGGTCCCGGTGGCCGCTCAGTCACCCGAGCTGCTTAATTCCTCTGAAGTGGTGGCCAGCTGCTGTCTGTGTGTATCTCTGTGTGTGTGTGTGTGTGTGTGTGTGTGTGTGTGTGTGTACTGTCGGGTCCCGGTGGCCGCTCAGTCACCCGAGCTGCCTAATTCCTCTGAAGTGGTGGCCAGCTGCTGTCTGTGTGTATCTCTGTGTGTGTGTGTGTGTGTGTGTGTCTCTCTCTCTCTCTCCCTCTCTGTCTATCTGTGTGTATCTGTGTGTGTGTCTGATGTCGGGTCCCGTGGGCCGCTCAAAGTCATCCGAGCTGCCTCATTCCTCTGAAGTGGTGGCCAGCTGCTGTCTGTGTGTATCTCTGTGTGTGTGTGTGTGTGTGTGTGTGTGTGTGTGTGTGTGTGTGTGTGTGTGTGTGTGTGTGTGTGTGTGTGTGTGTGTGTGTCTCTCTCTCCCTCTCTGTCTATCTCTGTGTGTGTGTGTGTGTGTGTGTACTGTCGGGTCCTGGCGGCCGCTCAGTCACCCGCGCTGCTTAATTCCTCTGAAGTGGTGGCCAGCTGCTGTCTGTGTGTATCTCTATCTCTGTGTGTGTGTGTGTGTGTGTGTGTGTGTGTGTGTGTGTGTGTGTGTGTGTGTGTGTGTACTGTCGGGTCCTGGCGGCCGCTCAGTCACCCGCGCTGCTTAATTCCTCTGAAGTGGTGGCCAGCTGCTGTCTGTGTGTATCTCTATCTGTGTGTGTGTGTGTGTGTGTGTGTGTGTGTGTGTGTGTGTGTGTGTGTGTGTGTGTGTGTGTGTGTGTGTGTGTGTGTGTGTGTGTGTGTGTGTGTGTGTGTGTGTGTGTGTGTGTGTGTGTGTGTGTCTGCTGTCGGGTCCCAACGGCCGCTCAATGTCAGTCACCCGGGCTGCTTCCTTTTTTAAAATTATTTAAAATAGAGATCCATTGCAAAAAAGTATTTAAAAACATAAAAAAAAAACAAGAAATGCTTGGTAGAATGCGCATTTTCCCATTGTAGGTCATATCAATAGATGCGGCCCGCGCTGAAATAACTCAAAACCACAGGATGGAGATGTATTTTAACATTGTTGCTTTATTAAACCATACCTTCATTCACGGTTGGCTCAAGAGTAACGGGAGAGGAACTTGCTAACTCGGGAGAGGAACTTGCTAACTCGGGAGAGGAACTTGCAACATCGCAGCAATTACATACCCGTGGGAACTCGGCCACACACTTGATCATACACTTGCAGTCTCGTGGGCAGCCACGAGTCTATCACTCGGGGTACCTCGTGGGTCAACTCGCACAGTGAGACAGGGGCATTAGGATATATCGGTATGTGCAAAAGCATGGTCAGAGTACAACAGGATACAATTCTGTACACCACTTAGTTTTCTTTTCATTTCCATGTTAATTAATTGCTGGTCTGGGCATGATGACAATTCAATGCTTTGGGGATTAGATTTAACCCTTGTAAGATGCAACCCTTGTAAGGCACATTTACAGTCCCTGTTCATCATGGCGAGACACATGGTGAGTCTGGCTCCATGAACAGCCATGTAAAATTCTCTGTAAGACCATGACAATACTAAACTGCAGCACACATTTTTTTAAACACTAACTACTTTCTTAGATAGTTTCCTCCCTAACTTACTTAAGTCTGCTGATTCTTGTGGTATATTCCATGTGGTCCCACCATCCTCTGACATCTTGCATGTGGCCATTCCTCATCTGTTTGCACAAGAAATGAATTTTAGTAAGCTGTGACAACCTCAAATTCTTTTTACCTAGTTTCTACTGCGAGGCAACGGGAAAGAGTAGTTTACTGGAGTTGAAGTCCTCGTTGATTCCAGCATCCTATTAGAAATGTGGTAATCAAACCCATGTCATATAGTAGAAACAAGGAACTGACGACGATTGACACCAAAGGGCATAATAGAGTGATACAGTGTGCAGACAGGCCCTGCCGCCTAACTTGCCCACGCCGACCAACATGTCCCATCTACACTAGTCCCACCTGCCTGCTCTTGACGTTTGACATAAAGCGCTGGAGTAACTCAGCATGTCAGGCAGCATCTCCAGAGAACATGGATAGGTGACATTTATGGTCGGGACCCTTCTTCTGACTGTTTGTAGGGGGGTTTGATAGGAGGAGAACTGCTTCAAAGTAAGAGAACTTGAGGCGATTTTGCAGTGGAAGTCAAAATGTAGAAGCAAGGAACTATCCACCCAGAAGGTTCCTGACCCAAAACATCACCTATCCATGTTCTCTAGAGGCGCCGCCTGTCCAACACATTCTAACCTGGGCCTTAGTGATTGCTAAAGCACATGCAGGGAGGAACACATATTTAATAAACAATCCAAAGATCAATATTACATCTCGCAAAATGTCTTTATTAATTCCTAGATGTGACACTTGGTTTTCTTCCACCCAAAAGGTTTTGGTGGGAAAATGAAGGTGTGTTTACCAAGCAGCAGAGAGAAGAGCTGAGTAAAGTCACTCTGTCCAGAATCTTATGTGACAGCACCAGGATTCTGAGAATCCCCGTGGATGTGTTTTCACGGAACCAATATCCTAATGATTTTGTACCTTGTAACAGCTCTGTAATCCCCTCAATCAGCCTGGCTCCATGGAAAGAGAAGACCACAGGTGGGTCGCCATTACTTGCCAGCTTCTAAAACCAGTAAGGGAATATTTCAATAAGGTACAAATATAGAGCAGGGGAGGGGAAGGGGAAGGGGAAAATCAGCATGGGGCAAGAACTCGACAGAATGCAAGATCAGACAGAATTGGGGCAAGGTAAGAAGTTGGGAGAGGATAAAGCAGAGGTTGATTTAGAGATGGATAAGAACTAAGCTGAGGACAAGGCAGTGGGTGAAATATTGGCCTGTGCTCTGAATTTGTTTTCCAAATGATAAACATTCATCAGCCAAAATATAAGTAGTGAGTACATACCGATAGAAATAAGCAAAAACTTTTTTTTTAAAAATCTTATCTAGTTTTAAATATTTCTGGACAGCTTCCCCAGAAGACCAATAGTGCCATTCCTGGGGACAGCTATGAGGAGGAGTAAATATATTAACATTATATTTAATTTTCCAATATTATTTCAACTATACAGCAAACTGGCAAAAGCAATGAGATTATTCCCTCCCTTCAAAGGGAATTATCTGGAAGCAGTTGCTAGATTATATAGAAAGATAATTTGTTGAATCAAATCCCCCCAGAGTTCCTAACATCCTCTCATTCCAACATCTGGTATTTAAACTCATCAGTAATGAACACTTGAATCTCAATCATACCTGAGCAGTAGATTGGATCGCTTTACATCAACAGCTGTCTTAATAATAAAGCAAAGCCCCAAAGTGTACATTCTGAGGACAATTTCCATATTTGCCCAGGCTGGCCTGCTGAGGGCACAATGAAAAATATTCAAGCATCATAGCCATCATACCCATCATTCCCATCATAGCCATCATACCCATTTTAGTACACTCTTTTTCTCACCATAAGATTATGGGGTAGAAATCGGCCTTAGTCTAAACCACAAAAAATAGGTCATATAGCACCCAAAGCACACATAGCTATTCAGTACTATTGGGTTCAATAATTAAGAACATATATACAGTGAATAAGCTCTCCAGAAGTACTAATTCCAAAAGGAATTGATTTATTTTGTCAATCACACCAAAAAAAACCTCTGATAACTAAATGTTGATATAATGTACTTCTGTTCTGATTCTGTTCACCAGAGCTTAACTTTGCTATTTTTCACAGAAACTTCTTGTGGGGAAGTTCCCAAGGTGGAAAAGGCACATTTCTTATTTTGTAAAACATCCATCCATTTTGAATGTAACACTGGATTTCATCTCATTGGAGCTTCATCTATAACCTGCAATCCTTACACTGGAGCATGGAGTTCGGCTGCACCCACATGTCAAGGTATCATGGGGTTTACCTCCTGCCCATATTTTATCTGAAGACTCACACAGTGGTGCAGTGGTAGAGTTGCTGCCTTACAGCGCCAGAGAACCCGTTTCTATCCTGACTATGGGTGCTGTCTGCACAGAGTTTGTATGTTTTTCCTGTGACCATGTGACAATTCTCCAGGTGCTCCAATTTCCTTCCACACTCCAAAGATGTACATTGTAGAATAAGTTTAAATTGCAAAATATTACATGTTAATGATGATTACAGAAGCAAGGGTCTAATAGGAATGGATTATTGATTAACCTTAGACAGAGATGCAACTGCACTAGGATTTGTGGAAATGCCAGGTAGACTGACTGCCTGCCTTGTGATTTCTGAAATTGTTCTCCACCCATTCAGAACTTACCTTTGTTTAACAAATACCTTTTCTGATGCAGAGCCTATTTTATTGTAATACCATATTGAACTTTGAGTACAAACACTCAATATTTTGAGTGTTCATACTCATTCTCTGTTGTGTAGTCCTGTGGTCCCTATCATCAGAGAAGCAATCTTCAATCTGCTTCACCATTTCAATCTTGCCTTTCAAGGGTAGCTGAGAGTACTGGATATAAAGAAACCTATGGGACACAATATTATCTTGCCCGTTGCTGAAACGCACACGTCTCTCACCAAACTTTCCCAAAAAATTGAGAAAACTGGAATCTACCCGATCCTGAAAATCTAGTTCACAAAAAGCAGGACAAATTCAATCAAGTTCAATGTCGCCCCATCAAATCTTCTCAATTATGGTAAATGACAAAAGACGTCACAGACATTGTAAACAAGCAGCAACATTGATGCTCAATATAGGTTTTACCAAAACCACTGACCTTCAGCATTGATTGAAACATGAACAATTGAGATACATTTCACAAGTGAGGTGATACTGAGTGTTTATAAAGAAAATCAGCATTTGACCAAGTATCATCGATGTTTCCAAAAAACATTTAATTTCCTACAGTAACAGCACTTAATTATTGGTGCACAAATGCATATTTATAACAAATTTGTTTTTGAAATCTTTCACATAGAAAACATCTCAAAGAGTTCAAGCCTTCTCATCACAATGCTCGTAACTATCTGTGGCTGTGTTTTCATCGTCCTGTTGGCAGTTGTTGGTTTTCAGAGGTAATATTTGATGCAATTAGCATTCAATGTTTTTAGTGAATAGCTAGCTGATTGTGGGCGGAATTAAAATATTTCAGTGTTAATTTTATTGGCACTTACATATTCCTTTAATTATCCCTCTTCTAAAATTGATTCTGGTAGGGAAATAAGCTCCTTGGCCCTATTGTCATTAAGCGGCATACCCAAGATGCAATTCTTCATAAATTAACTTACATGATGCGTTTAACATGGACATCACCAGGACCCAAGTGATTCATTCACTGTTTGGCATCTGCCCACACGTGCTTCTCAATGCCTATTATTAAGAAGTTTTATTACATGGAAACTTAGTTGGTTTTCTATTATTCACCACTAATAGAGCAATTAAGTCATACAGTACAGAAAGAGATGAAGAGGCCACAGCTTGAATCATTACTAAACATTCTGGTTGACGTAAGTCAACTTAATGCATACCAAAATGCGTTACAAATAAATTATTGTTACTGTGGTTTATATTTCATTTCTTTATCAAGTTAATTAAAACAATTACAAAACTGCCTTCCACTTTGAAAATGGCTTACATTTCTCAAATGGGCTAGCATATATTAAAAAAAAATCAAAATAATTTATCTATAGGCATGATAGGATGAATTATCCTTTCTGTGCTTTATGTATGATTCTATGGCAATCTTGATTAAAATCATATCACTTGAGAATTCACTACAAATCATTTTGACATCACTGATGTCCAGAACAATGGTTTACATAAATGTTTCATGAAAGTGATTGTTAATTAATCACGAAACAAGGTCTGATAGATCATACTCAAAATAGTGAAACTCTATTCCAAAATCCTTCATGGAATCACAATTCGATACTTCAAACAGAATGAACAGTAATGGATTTGAACTAATCAAGACAGAATTCTTCATGTAGAAATATTGGTACCAAGGAAGACATAGCTTTTGGGGATCGCATGGTGACAGGCATCAGATGGCAACTAAACCATTACAAAGTTTAAAAAACAGTTTTGCCAAAAACGATCTTCCAAAAACATGGTTTTAAGGGTTTTTTTAGACTGGTTTATTTCTTTAAACTTTTAGAAACTAGTTTAAAGCTGTGGTATCGTTAGAACCGGTTTGCTGCTGTAACAACTTATTTATGCTATCTCCACAAAACCACAATCTATAAATGAACAGCAGTGATCAATTACCTTAAAATATTGTAACCCTGACTATTCAGAGCATAAAAGATGCTGCTTCCTTTCATCTTTGGCTCTGTAACGATGTTGGTGGTATCTCTCAAGAAGAAGAAAATGTTTCCAGGTTCTGTCACCTCTGCTGCTCCACTATAGATAGAGCAAATGCTACAAGTATTTATAAAGCTTTGAGACACAGAAATCAGACAGCATTGATATAAGCAGAAGAGAACCACTGTTAACTTTGGAAAGGGCCATCTGAATTTTAAAGATTCCTTAATAGAAATCCAGAGACGCTAAACAAGCCTGTCTACCCAAAATACAATGAAGGAAATTACTTTGCATAAGAATCATAAGAGTGAGAGCATTTACCTACTAGTAAGTAAGCTCATTATATGGAAAACAAATTCCATCAGTAATTATTCAGATTTAGAATCAGAAATATTTATCTTCCATGGGTCTGAAATCCAGGCTGCTACCCATTTAACATATAGGTAATTTTTATATAGCAATACAAATAAAATAATCTGTTTTGTTTTATCTAGATATCAAAGGAGAGACAAAGGCATGAATAAGACCGTAATCAAATGTGGATTGTGTATTAAATAATTAATCATCTAAAAATGAAGCGTTTCAACAGGACTGACTGTAAAAACAGAAGCTAATTTACCATCTACGTGACTCAGCAACTCCATTTTCTGCGTTTCATTGCTAATTTCATAAACTTCCAAATCCAAGTCAAAGATCCAAATCCTGCTCTTCCTCCACATTTTCTTTCTTCATTTTCCTTTACCTCTCTAGGATATGCCTTGAAGATAAACCTTTATAAAACATTGTCAAGTTTCCCATCATCAATACCACAAATGTGATCACAAACATTGATCACACATTTAATTGGACCAAAAGTGTAAACACTGTGGCTACAAGAGTTGGTTAGATATTATGAATCCTGCAGCCTCCTCTCAATTTCTCAAAGATTTACATCAATTCAAGGCTCAAGTCAGAATTGTGATGTAATGTTTCTCAGATTACAACTCAATTTTAGAATTTTAAGACTATCCAGGACAAAAATGTTCAAGTGCTTGGTATCCTTTGGATTTCACCAGACGTATTCACTTCTTTGACTGCCATTGTGCAGTAAAGTACACCTGCTACGGAATAAACGTCAGCACCTTGCTGGATTTCTTTGACCTTCCTAAATCTACATAATCACATAACTGAGATCCCCTGCCTGACACCACTGTGGGAACACAAACATGTGCAGTGCACTGGTGCAAATATATGATTCAACACCACTCTTGAGAATAATTCTGGATCGGCAACATTGGTATTTCCAGTGATCTTCTAAATAAAAGGAAAAAATAATCAGCTATGCTTGTCCGATAACTTGAGTTGTTTAGAAATGCAGAATGTCTTTGTCTCCACTCCTGTAGAATGTGCCAAATCTCTCAGAGGCTCCCTTTCTATAAAGTTCAGACTGGTATTTACTAATATTTTATATCAGCAAAGTGTGTTGGGACTTCTTTTCTCAAAAAAAATATTTGTTGTAGTGTGCATTGGTAGTAAAGCATGCTTAGACTGCAAGAAGTATCTTCTTTCAACAAAATGTGTTTGGTTTCTAAGTTAATTTCTTTTTCTGTAAAAAAGCTCGAACATTTCTGTTTGTAGCATTTGTAGAAAACACAAGACATGAGACATATCAGCAACAAAATGGTTCTCAACTGTAGTTTTGCAACCATACTAATTGAGTGAACAAATATTTCAGCCATATTCTCACTTTTTAAACTGACTTAAATGAAAATGACTTAATTTCAAATTTCTTACACAATAGCAGACAATGTATACATTGCTTTAAAAAGGTGGTTGCACCTACTGCTGTAATTACAAAAAACAAATCACTCATCTCATTGAGTGTAACATAAAAATACTTCTCACCCTCAGATCATCTCAAACACCTTGCCATTTTGTAATTAGTTAGGTTTGGGATGCAATTATTGAAGCCCTTTGGTATGTTTGATTACTACAAATCTGCACTTTTTTTAAATTGGCTGAAATGGAATTTGTTCAGGTTAATGAATTATGAATTCTCAAAGTTCAGTATTTTGCTTATACTCGTGCTTTCAGCAAAGCTGGTAAATCTTGTTTATACAGTGGCTTAAACATGTCCTGCAATGTGTTAAAAACTGAATAATGTATTATTAAAATGCAAAGTGGATCATGTGGAAGGAATGGATATGGGACATTTTCTATGACAGGCTATGTATGAAGGAGAGTCTTAAGAAGAGTCTCAACTTGAAACGTCATCCATCCATTCCCTCCACAGAAGCTGCCTAACCCCTTGAGTTATTTCAGCAATTTGTTTTGCTCATGATTTCAGCACCTACAGTTCCTTGTACCTCTAATGCATTATCAGCTACAAATCAAAAATGTAATACAACAGAAGTGAACCAGTAGTTCACAGAGATTCTGTAAAGAAAATAAGAATTCAATATAATGTTAGAATAGGATCAATATTGGTACATGGCAATCCAATATAATTTAAAAAAAAGAGATTGAGAAGATGGGTCCATGTAATTTTTAAAAATGGGAATGAATGTGGTTTCTTGTAATTGCTTTGTCTATTGGGTTTTACTAGAATGAAGATTGTATGTTTTAGTATTCAGCAAGAACAAGGATTAAGATTTTCTGATAATGGATGTCTTGGTCAATAGTGGGTTGAAATAGAGTATGGAAACTTTATAAATAATGCCACTCAGGCAGAATAAATTTAGCACACAAAATAAAGTATAGCACTGTAAAACCTGTACACTCCTATTCCAGACTTACTAAACATATCTGTTCAACAAGAGGCCTGAAATAAAGTTGCTCAATGAATCTCAAAGTATTTAGAGTCCATTTTCAATGTTATCGCGCCTAATCTTGTACACATTTATTGTTTTCCTATAAAATGTTGTTTATTTTTTGCAGCGTTTTGTACAGATGAATTTGTTTGGGTTAGAGATAAAGTAAGCCCTAAGAAAAATTCAACACTTCAACTGTGTCTTTAAATTTAATCCATCGCTGGCTCACCGATAGATGAAAATTATAATCTCCATTAATTTGCAGTCTCTGCTCTGGTAGAACTTTGATAGATGTTTGATAAACGTACAAGATGTTGGCGAGACCACGTGGAGTATAGCGTGCAGTTCTGGTCCCCTAGCTATAGGAAGGATGTTATTAAGCTGGAAAGGGTGGTGATTAGATTCACAAGGATATTACCAGGTCTAGAAGGCATGAGTTACAAGGAGAGATTGGATAGTTTTAAGGCATTTTTCCCTGGAGGGGAGAAGGCTAGCCATAAAAATAGAGGTATACAAAATCATGAGGTGTACAGATAAAGTGAATGGTCACAGTCTTTTCACCAGGGTAGGAATGTTTAATACTAGAGACATAGGCTTAAGGTGAGAATGTTTAATACTAGAGACATAGGCTTAAGGGGACCTGAAGAACAACGTTTTCCACATTGAACGTGGTTAGTATGTGGAACAAGCTGCTAGAGGAAGAGGTTTAGGCAGATATAATTACAACAATCAAAAAATAATTGTGATCAGGTGCATAAATAGATAAAGTTTAGAAGGAAGTAGGCCAAGCATGGAAATTGAGACAAACTCAGGTAGTCAATCTGGTTAATATGTACAAGTTGGCCCGAAGGCACTGTTTCCATCCTGTGTAGGTCTATGACTCTAACAAGTTGCATTTGCCCTTATTATATATTTTGTCAAGGTACATTTTCCTACCAAATGTCTTCAAGCAGTTGCTAAAACTGTCATCCAACCATTTGTTCATAGTCCATAGGGATCACTATGTGGCTCTGTTTTTCAAAAGATGTTGGCAGTGCATCAGGTTTTCTCTCCTTGTACCAAATTCTGTAGATCCGCATGCTTTAAAGCTGCTGAGTGTGTGGAGCGAATGCAGCTTTTCCACAACAAATACCTAGCTTGGATTGTATTCGAATTGTAACTGGAGTGTTGCGAAACTGGAGAAATTCCAAGCTGTGCATTCAATAATAATTCTGCCCATGGCCAAAGCCAACCCAGCATTGATTATGTCCTGTATTTGTGATATCTAATGAAACAGTGGGAACATATTAACAGGCTCATCAGCCAATAATGCCAAATTAAGCTGGTCCCTTCAACCTGCCTTTCCCCCCCCATTCCCTGCATATTCATGCATATTCCCTACCCAAACATCGTTATTGTACCTGCCTCCACAACCAACCTGGCAGCATGTTCCAAGTATCTTCCATTCTGTGTGTCTCCTTTAAACTCTACCCCTTTCACCTTAAAATTGTGGCCTCGGGTACTTTCCATCCTAAGAAATAGATTCTGACTATCTACCTTACCAATGCCTCTCATAATTTTATAAACCTGTCAGGTCTCCGCTCAACCGCCAATGCTTACAAGGAGCTGTGGACTTCGTCTTCTCGATCATTCTGCTATTTCCAAGTTGAATTATGGTGGCAGGTTATTATTAGGATATTTGATTTGTTGTAACAGATAGCTTAGGATACCAAGGGTATGACCTTCAAGAGGAAGAAAGCATTTTCATGCCCTTGATGCTTGGATTCCTATTTCACTTCAATTATTAATGTGTGTAAAATATCCAAACCCCTTTAACAATTTCCAGTCTATAATTTATTAGCATGCTAAAAATTCAACATTAATACACCCATCAAGTTCATTTGGTTTATTCAAAGGAGCAAGTTTTCATTTTTTATTACATTTTATATACACTGTACAATGTAGTAGACATTTGTATAATTGTGCAGTCTATCCACACCAAGCTCAGGGAATGGCAAATTCCCTGCATCAAACAGGCATCACATTTGGCAAAAGGACACTTATTGCTCCCAAATAATAAAAACACTGGAATTAATTAATAATAATTGAAAAAATAGTCAATTAAGAAAAAGCTTAACATGCACCATGCAACTTAAAGGAGCTCTACCTTGCTGGAAAAGTGTTTGGCAAACTTTCTTTAGGAGATGGAGGTGGCAGGGCCTGGAGAATGCAATATAATTTTGCTATGTCACTACCTCAAATGCCATGCTATCACATAACAATGTGATTTATTCCTTGTTTCTAAACAAAGATTCCCTTGCTCAGTGTACCACTTGTTATGTCATTAAGCCATACTGAGAAAGTAAATTTCCTGATCTGCATTCAAATTAATCTAGGTGTATCTCACGGGTGTGTAATGTCCTATTGCACGGGGTAAAATAAGGCAGGAATCCTCGTGCTCAGTATCTCTTTGTGAAATTCCAACTGTGAATATGAACTGAATAGAGGACCAGAATTTGCTAAGTTATATCCTTTTTAAAATAATGTGGCTGCCCTCACTGACAAGGCTGACTGACGATTTGGACCAGTCATTGGAGGACAGTAAGTGGTTGTTGATCTTAGCACCTTCTAAGACAGAAAGAGAGAAAGTTGCCATTAATTATTTTTCATTAAGGTTTGCCAAACATTTAACAATGCTCCTTTAATGGAAATGGGTGGATTATAAGGCATTCCTTAGTGATTATAATACTCTAACACATGTTAAACATGAAATGGAATGATACATTGAAACTCTTGGAAATGATTGCCTCCCATTCTCAGGATGTTGTGCATCGTAGATAACGTCTATGCAAAATAGAGACATTTAGAAATCTAACAAATATGAAACATTTATTGTTCTGGAGCTGGTTACCAATAAAATGGTACACCAAAAAAGTGGGCAAGAAAAATCAAATGAACACAATGTTCCCCTGACTGACAGATTATGAAATAATTGTGTGAGAAACGTATAGAACGTGATAAATGTGTCTGGTCTCCACACTGTCTGAGCAAAAGCACAAATATATAGGAGACGTATATCTTGAACAACAGAAAGGGAGAGAGACACTAACTTGGTCTTGCTACGACAAAGTGACCCATATATGTTGGGAGTGTTTTGTGGAGTGAACATTCCCAATAAAGTGTCACTGATAACCCAGGATGGATATCAGTGAGGAACTGCAACATAGTATGACAATGATGAGAAAGTTGACAAATACAGAAAGTTGCAGGAGTTTGTAAAGAAAAAAGACAACAATTTATGGCATTTGTGGGCTATTCGGTCAGTTAACTCTTGAAACAATTTTGTAGCAGTATTATTGCAACCTTTCATTGGTGAATGCATCTGTATTTATTTATTTTTAATTCTGTTACTATCTATAACCTTTTGCCTCTACCAGCCCCAGTCCTACAACCCTGAGTCTCATGCCCTCAGCCACATGAAGCTGTTCATTCTGCTGAGGCTCAGTTGCATGGACTCTGGCAGTTTTCTGGTATATAGCCCAGGTATTGATTATTATCAATGAGTACCTACTGGCTACTCAATTGTGTAAGGCATGACTGACAGTTTGATCCTGTCTTCTTAATGACTTTAGTCCTTCACTTCACCAAATCCCATTTTCAGTAAGGATGGACAGAAACCCTTAAGATCTCAGCCTGCCCCTCCAGTACTATTGTACTGCCTTAATATGTTACTTTTAACCTTCATGATGCTATTGTTCACTGAAGGACCCCCAACATTTTCTAATACAGATTCAACACATAATATTCACCTTGTGCACAATGTTAAACTCAGAATTACCTTGGAATCCATTCTGCAAAACGTTTCATAAAGATGAGATGCTGGGATATATTCCTCTCTTCTTCTCCTGAAAACTGGTTTTCCTGTTCCTTTTCAGAAAATGCGGGCTAGATAACAACTCTACAATGTGATAGCCCCCTAGCATTCATCCAAGTGGCTATCGTATGTGTGTGTGTTAGGAACTTAAAATATGCAATAATTTGTACAAATCCTTTGCAGGTTGTGTCAGCCAAAATAATAGAAAATTCCGATTTCTGCTCGTTGACTGTCATTTTTTCAGATATTGTTAAAAATATCTGCAAAACTTGCCTGGAAACCTATACCTATTCAAAGGCTGAGGGAGCTACACATTCCAAGCAGTTTCACTATTGGTAACTTTCTATTGGCCAAAGAGAAGGACGTAAAATTGGTCATCTGCTTGGGATCACAATACTTATTTGCTGCTACAGTTAATAACATTAATTACTCTGAATACATAGTTATAGAGTGAAGGAATTAGTACATGAACAAAACTATTTGCAATGGAGTAGTTTTCCCCCCAGAAATACAGGGAGTGGAGAATAATTATAAATAAATATTGTGCCTGAAGTTAATCTTAATATCTTGCAGCATTGCTATCTCCAGGTTTGATTGAACGTGGAACTAGCCAAACATTTGCAAAGTCTCCAAAGAGCATTGTAACTAAGCATAGCTAAATTGATAAAGTTAGATACTGCACATTTGTAGTGTATGTTTCGTGAATCTGCAGCCCATTTAAATGTGATTGACTCAGAGTCAACTCCTGTCCTGTCCACATTCAACACTCATAATATGAGTACTTTCCAGAAACCCTTGAGCAGGAACCTCCACTGGCTCCGATAATCGAAGCAGGGAAAAAAAAAAAAAAAATAGGCAATCAAATCTGGGACTTTCTTGACCAACAGGTGCATGCGGCGCAGTTTTCAACTATGGAAACCACTCTTGTTTTTAAAGAAAAATGTAGATTTGTGTCATTAACACAGATAGTCAGGCCTTTTGCTTTCAATTAGAAACAGTGAAGGGTGAAAAAACAGTGAAACTGTGAACATTAATTCAGAATAAACAAACAAATTTGGATCCTATTCACCGTTATACTGATGCATCCATGCAAACAGAGGTTACAAAGCTTGTAGGTGGCTCAGTTAAAGTTCGCCTCAGTGACAATTAAATGGAAAAAAGATGCATCTCAGCGGGTCAGGCAGCTTCCCTAGAGAACATGGATAGGTGACGTTTTGGGTTGGGACTCTTCATCAGACTGATTGCTGAGGGTGAGGTGAAGAAAGCTAAAAGAGCTTTTCACAATTCATTGGGTTTACACAAGCTTGAGCAGAGAAATGTGCCCAGATATGAGAAAGATGCAGGATTTTTTCAAAGAAAAAAATGTTATAGTGCTGGGGCTATCGCAGACTTTATAAGTCTAGAAAAAGCTTTCTATTAAATAATAATATCTGCTTTCTATGTGGGGCTCCAATCAGGGTTGATCCAAACAGTTAATCAAATAATAGGCGACATACATATTACTAATAATTTGAAGATACGTGCTCTTTAATAATTATCAGCATCCCTTCCTTACCTTTGCATCTGTGAGGATGTGATGAAAAATGATTGCTGTGTCAGGCCAATGGACACGGGACATTCTTCATCAGTCGAAGATAAGGTGAAGGAAAACAAACTTACACTGCCACGACCAGGCTGAGCGAGCCCCAATCGTGTAGGTATAATTGAGGAGAGCATCGAACCAACATATCGAGGTGCACAACGTATTTGTTAGTGTAAATGGAAAGATAGATCAAAGGTTCAGAGTACCAGAAGGAGAGTGTTCATTGATGTGCTGGGCTCAAAGCTACAGCTTGGATTATGTGTGAGAGCCACTTATAAGAAACATAATTAATGCACCTCAACCTGGTGCTTCATACGTTACATCAAATCTCGTGCTATTTGCTGCACAATTCACTGCCATACCATCAATATTATTGTCTACTAGCATGAAACTGTAGAAATAGTGAATCCAGTTTTCTTCATTGCTCCTCATCCGGGTTGACTGATCTGCCATTTAGCTCAAGACTGGAGATAGTATCGGCTGATCACTATTCACGCCTGGGTCCAACATCCTGTCAGTAGGGAATCTACTGCTATTTTTGATGATTATCCTTTTAAACATTTGTCTCCACATTATGTTACATAATTAAGTCACGGTGGTCTATTAGGGTTCAATACGGAGTTGTGGAGTCTTAAAATTTTTGACCATTGTGAATACAGAGCAAAGTTACAGGTTAGAAAATAATACAAAATTACTCTGTACATCATTCAGTCTTTCAGCATCGATGTTTTAAAACAAAATACAGCCCAGATCCAGGATGTGGGAGGTATAGAGTTCTGAATACTTTACCACACTTGCTCCTCAATTATTTTTCTTCAAGGAAGCAAAGGTTTGTGTTTGTAGAAGGCATTTGTTTCTCCATTGTTTAAATCCATCGTGTGAAATTTTTGCCTCTCAAAATAGAGTTGTGTAGCCTAGTCCTGAATCTGGGACACTAACTTAGAGACTATGACTCCTCAGTATAATATCCCAGTTTAGCGACTGACATCTCCTTCCTCAGTTTCATAACTTTCCAGTACATCTGTTCAACTGCAGAGAAAAGAAAACAAATTAGTCCACAATTCCAATATTACAGTAACAAAAAAACATACAAGTGCTGGAGTACCAGGTCAGGCAATATCTTTATAGAACAAGTGCTGGAGTTGTGTAAGAAGGAACTGCAGATGCTGGTTTAAACCGAAGATCGACACAAAAAGCTTGAGTAACTCAATGGGTCGGACAGCATCTCTGGAGAAAAATAGGTCAGGTTTTGGGGTCAAGAATCAGGGGAAATGGAAATGTGAGCTGTACTCAGCAGGTCAGGCAACATCTCTGGAGAATAAGATAGTTGATGTTTCAAATCAGGATACTTCTTCAGACACCAGTACTTCATGTTTTTTTTTGTAAACCAGCATCTGCAGTTCCTTGGGTCTCAAATATGACATTAGTTTTAGTCCTCACCTTATGCCCAGCATGCGCCATACACACAGGGCTTAGGCAATCACAGTGCTCACCTCACTCATAGGCTACTGAAGTACTTCCCAACTTATTCCCACTCCTTATATAGTCCTTCTCAAATGCAGAGTGGTCGAACAGGCCACTATGGACCATGCCCCTTTATTTTTAGTTTTCCATGGGGAAAAAGTCAAGAATCTTACCATCTTGTCGAACCAGGCCTTGCTGGATATACCGGATATATGTGAGGAAGTTGCAAACAGCCGTAATCTGAGAAAGATATGGTACCAGTTACTAAAACAGAGTTATACCCACTGCAAAGTCCCTCATATGGATTAAAAAAAAAATCTGATCTCAAAATATTAAACAACTTACCCTAAAATATGAGAATTTGACCAATGGGCACTGAATTACAAATACAACAATAGATCAATGGGAGAAGCGATCCTGCCAGCTCCACAGTCTGCCCTGGATCACTTGAACAATAACACACATCAATAACAGTTCAACATCATCATTTCCTCCAAACTTGTTATCAAGTTCAGGTAATTGAGTCTCTGTTCATCCATTTGCAACTAGAACGTCGACAACCTCATCAATAGACCATAGTCAGTACAAATTGGCAACACATCCTCGTTGATAACTAACAGCACAGGGGCATCTCAGGGCTGTATGCTCATTCCCCTGTTCTACCCACTCTATACCACTGACTGTGTAGCCAGAACACAATTCCAACACCATCTTTAAATTTGCCAACAACACCACAGTTTGTTGATGAGTTTGTTGATGCCCTCTTGTTTGAATTTTCCCTACTCTTAATGGGAAAAGCTTATCCACGTCAACTCTGTCTATCCCTTTCATCATTTTAAAGACCTCAATCAAGTCCCCCCTTAACCTTCTGCGCGCCAAAGAATAAAGACCTAACTTGTTCAACCTTTCTCTGTAACATAGTTGCTGGATCCCAGGCATCATTCTAGTAAATCTCCTCTGTACTCTCTCTATTTTGTTGACATCCTTCCTATAATTAGGCGACCAAAATTGTACACCATACTCCAGAATTGGTCTCACCAATGCCTTGTACAATTTTACCATTACTTCCCTGCTCCTATATTCAATGCTCTGATTTATAAAGGCCAGAACACCAAAGGCTTTCTTTACCACACTATCTACATGCGATTCCACTTTCAGGGAACTATGCACAGTTATTCCTAGATCTCTCTGTTCCACAACATTCCTCAATTCCCTACCATTTACCATGTACGTCCTATTTTGATTTGTCCTGCCAAGATGTAGCACTTCACACTTATCAGCATTAAACTCCATCTGCCATATTTCAGCCCCCTTTTCCATATGGCCCAAATCTCTCTGTAGACTTTGAAAATCTACTTCATTATCCACAACACCACCTATCTTAGTATCATCTGCATACTTGCTTATCCAATTTTCCACCCCATCATCCAGATCATTGATGTACATGACAAACAACAGTGGACCCAACACAGATCCTTGAGGCACCCCACTGGTCACCGGCTTCCAACCTGACAAACAGGCATCCACCATTACTCTCTGACATCTCCCATTCAGCCACTGTTGAATCCATCTTGCTACTCCACCATTAACACCCAAAGATTGAACCTTCTTAACAAACCTTCCATGGGGAACCTTGTCAAAGGCCTTACTGAAATCCATGATGATAGGGCGGTGGGTGTCATTTACATGAATTTTAGTAAGGCATTTGATAAGGTCCCCATGCTAAACTGATCCAGTAGATTAAGATGCATGGGATTAACAGTGACTTGGTCATATGGACTCAAAACTGGCTTACTGATAGAAGACGTGAGGGTTGTGACAATATTCAGGCTGGAGGTCTATGACCAGTGGAGTTCCACGGATCTGTGCTGGGACCTCTGTTCTTTGTGATATATATATATATATATAGATATAGATAGATAGATAGATAGAGAGAGATATAGACATAGATATATCTATATCTATATCTATATCTATATCTATATCTATATCTACATATATATATAATGCAGAAAGGGTGATTAACAAGTATGCAGATAACAGCAAGATTACTGGTAACGCACACTGTGAGGAAGGCTGTCACACATAGGCGGAGAAAAGGAGAATGGAGTTTAAACCGGGCAGGTTTGAAATGCCGTACTTTGAGAGTCAAATGTAAGGGGAAAATATACAATTAATGGCAAGACCTTTAACGTCTTGGCATTGATGAACAGAGGGATCTTGAGGAGGAACAGAGTTTAAAGGAGATGTGCGGGCAAATCGTTTTACACAGATGTTGGTGAGTACATGGAATGTATTGCCCAGGGAGGTAGTAAAGGCAGATATGATTGTAGCATTTAAGAAACTTTTGGATATGCTCATATTTCATTCCCTCAATCAGGAATTGGAAAACCATGACCACCCAGGTTCAAGAATAGCTTCTTCCCAACAAACATCAGGCTCTTGAACACTACAAAACACTAAACTCTTGACTGTACTTGGTTGCACTAAGGACATTAGTTACATAAGTATTGGGGGTTATTAGTTTAGTTTTAGTTTGGAGATACATCATGGAAAATGGCCCCTCGGCCCACTGAGTCCCCATCGAACATCCATTCACACTATTTCTGTTAGCCCACTGTCTCATTCACTCCCTACACACTACGGGCAATTTACAGAGGCCAATTATCGTAGAAACCCACATATCTTTAAGTTAGTGAATTTATTTACAGGACATAGACAGATTCCTAGATAGAAAAAGGCATCAAGAGGTATGAGACTGAAAGCAAGAATCTGGTATTAATTTAGAGAATCAGCCATGATTGCATTGAATAACTGAGCAGCCTCCATGGGCTAAATGACCTAGATCTGCTACTTTTGTATGAACATAGAATGGAAAAAATATAGCACAGAAACTGTGCAGGAAGGAACTGCAGATGCTGGTTTAAACCAAAGATAGACTCAAAAAGCTGGAGTAACTCAGTGGGATAGGCAGCATCTCTGGAGTGAAGGTATGGGTGACGTCTCGGGTGAAGAAGAGTCTCGATGTAAGCATCGAGATGTCTCAATGAAAGTAAGCGTGCAGGTACAGCAGGCAGTGAAGAAAGCGAATGGCATGTTAGCCTTCATAACAAGAGGAGTTGAGTATAGGAGCAAAGAGATCCTTCTGCAGTTGTACAGGGCCCTCGTGAGACCACACCTGGAGTATTTTGTGCAGTTTTGGTCCCCTAATTTGAGGACGGACATTCTTGCTATTGTGGGAGTGCAGCGTAGGTTCACGAGGTTAATTCCAGGGATGGCGGCATTGTCATATGTTAATAGAATGGAGCGGCTGGGCTTGTATATTCTGGAATTTAGAAGGATGAGAGGGGATCCTATTGAAACATGTAAGATTATTTATGGTTTAGACACGCTAGAGGCAGGAAACATGTTCCCGATGTTGGGAGAGTCCAGGACCAGGGGCCACAGTTTAAGAATAAGGGGTATGCGATTTAGAACAGAGATGAGGAAAAACTTAGGAATGAGATGAAGATAAACCTTTTCATTAGGACTGAGATGAGGAAAACAATTTTCAAACAGAGGGTTGTGAATCTCTGGAATTCTCTGCCTCAGAAGGCAATGGAGGCCAATTCTCTGGATGCTTTTATGAGAATTAGATAGAGCTCTTAAAGATAGCAGAGTCAGGGGATATGGGAGAAGGCAGGAACTGGGTACTGATTGTGGATGATCAGCCATGATCACAGTGAATGGCGGTGTTGGCCTACTCCTGCACCTATTGTCTATTGACCCAAAATGTCACCCATTCCGTCTCTCCAGAGATGTTGCCTGTCCCGCTGAGTTACTCCAGCTTTTTGTGTCTATCTTTGCACAAGAACAGGTCCTTCGGTCCATAATGTCCACGCCAAACGTGGCCAAGTTCACACCATGTACCATGTTTCCATATTTTCTTCGTTGATCAAACAAAATTTATATTTCTCTTATCCTGAAGACAAAGATCTTTGCATCTTAAATCCCATTTGGTAAAGGCAAGATTCATCATAATATAACTTCCCTCGCTCTTGTACGTACCCTGGACCTGCAGGATGGTGAAATATAGAAATAGCTTCCCGAATCTCCCAGCTTGATGCGATGTTTACAGGTTCTGGACAGACCACTTAGTGCACACTTCCTGCAAAGAAGGAACAAAAGAGTCAGGCAGGAAGGGACCTATCCTTGTTAAGTTTATATTGTCAGTGGTAATATGTATATAAGACAACAAAAGACAAATGTCTGAATAAACATCCACTGCCTTAAATAAAAAAATAACTAGTTTACCGATGTCCTTCTGGGAAAGAATGCTGGCAGACTTATATTTGACTTGATCCACCTAATGGCTAAATCTTACAGGCCTCTGGTGGCATTTTCTTTTCTGTGATTAAAAGATTTGGGATGATATTTCTCAACAAAATAATTAAAATTGACATGAAGTAATCCTATCAATATTAAACAAATTCCAGCAGCAGGATTTTTATCTATGATGGGCATGAAAAGTTAAAAATGGTTTATCTTATGTGGGGCAGAAGGTATTACAATGATATGAATACATCACTCCCTCTCCTTTTTTTTCTTGGCTATTGCACAGAACTACAGCATATATATCCAGACATTCCGTATAATCTGTGCCAGAGTTTATGTTCCACTCAAGTCTCCTCTTTCCAAGAGCTCGACCGAAGGGCATAACCTGCGAGATAACCAATGTTATCTAGCTTCCCCTTAAATGCATCTGTGCTCTTCGCCTCAATTTCCTCCAACTGTTCGAGAAACTGCTTGTGAATTCCTTATTTGATTTCTTGTTGAATCTATCTATCTGTACATAACTAAATCTCTGATCTTGTGCTCTTCCGGTTTGCGTGGTTTTTCTATTTGCACAAAAACGGTACACGATAGCGCTACGATTTTTCGCCACGTTACTCACCATTCTCCTGTGCTGCAAGTGCAACAAGTTTTGTTCCGATCGATGGTATATTGAAAAAGTTATTAAGGTTTAAAAATCTTTAAAACCGCGCATGCGCATATTGGTCTTTTCTCCTGTCAGTCAGCGCCACGCAGATTGGACTCTTCTCCGCATCACCAAAATTATAATGAATCTTAATCAGGTCTTAAAATGATTTTTGATAATATGTTCTTAAGGTCAACTGTTAGTCAAGACTGGTTTTGTTGTGACTTTAGCAGTTCACTGTGTTCTTGATTACATGACTTAAATCAGGATTTGAATTTACTTCAGGCCATAGGAAGAAAAGCTAGTTTGACCCAGCAGAGTACTAAGAATCATTTGTCACAGCACCAGAAGCTATTTATGAAACGTCAAATAAAATGGTAAATGCTGGCAATACCTCGGTTGTCAAGTAGCATCTACAGAATAAGTGCAGGGCAAGTTTTTGTTTGCAGAGAATGGCAGGGGCCTGGGTTGCATTGCCATGGATGGTGGTGGAAGCAAATATAAAAGTGGTATTTAATAGGCCTTTAGATAGGCGCATGGAAGTGCAATGAATAGAGGGATATGGATCATGTACATGCAGATGAGTTTAACTCAGCATCATGTTCGGCAGAAACTTAAGGAGCTGTCCTATGCTGTACAGTTCTTGGTTCTATTTTAAAAGAAACAAAGTTAATGCTTCAGGTCAAATACCCACCGCACTTTTAATGGAGGGTCTTCAACCTGAACTGTGGACCATAGTCTTTCTTTTTTTAATAATGCTGCCTGTTCTGTGGAGTGATTCCAGCATTTTTTTTTCCAGATTTCCAGCATTATGATTTTCGAATTTCATTCACATGCCAAATACCCTTCCTTGTACATATATGGGAGGTTCCAGCAAATGAAATGATTGGTTGATTGCACTCATTTGAACTTTGAACATGATCAGCCATGATCACATTGAAGGGCAAAATGGCCTACTCCTGGGGGTGGGAGATTGCAACCTTCACGTGGTCCACCCTGTTTTGACTAATGCAATCAACTTGACGTGCACAAACGGAAGACCAAATAGAACAAGTTGTCCAACAACTTTAGGCTGTGCACGCCACACGAAAGAAGAAGAAGAAGCCTACTCCTGCACCTATTGTCTATTGTCTATTAATGCTCCACTGCTAAAAACAATGGCACCACAATAGGAAAGCAAAACATCTTGCATGTTCAGTAATTGAATTGGTACCTTATCAATTTAATCATTAAATTTATGTCTCCATGTGGTATATCTAACTTCATGGTATTGCAGTAAGCGATGCTTTTGGTTTGTTAAGAATGAGCGGTGACCTTGTTCAAACTTATAAGACCCTAAGGGGGCTTGACAGTGTAGCTGTTGAAATGTTTCCACTAGAGACACAAAGAGGACATAGCTACCAAATGAGTGATCAGTCACTTAAAACTGAGGTGTGGAGACATTTCTTCTTTTAGAGGGTCCAAAATTTCTTGAATTCCCTGCTCCAGAGGGTGGTGGAAGTCAGATTATTAAACATATTTATGGTGGAGATAGATGCATATTCAAATGTTCTAGGAATTGAGGGTTTTGGGGGACAGGCACAGATGAGTTGAGGCCAGCTTTGATCAAACATTATCACATTGAATGGTGGGGCCAACTAGAGGGGCTGAGTGGCCTACTCCTGCTTCATTTTCATGTGTTCCAGTATCAAAAATGAGAATACTTACATCTAATATTCATGTCCTGTATTAGATTAGCACAACTACTGGCAAGCAAGAAATTCTCCTCTCAAATTTCATCGTGTTACTTTTACAAACAACCTCTACATTACAGCCATTCAGGTTACGGAAATTTGCCCTGATGGTATTCACAAATCACTAGACAAAAATCTGAGGTCAGGAATAAAATTCACTCTTCAGGAATTATGTAGCTGGAACGATGAATAAATAAATACAAATAGTCAACATGGTTTTATTCGTGGGAGGTCATCACACAAATCTAATTGTTATTGAAAATGTGACCAAAAGGTCAATGAAGGCAGAGCTGTAACAGTAGACGTATATATGGATTTTAGTAAGGCATTTGCAAAGGTTCCACATGGTAGGTTGTTCTAGAAGGTTAGATCCTGGCACATGCCGTCAGGGTAGGCAAGGTAGCCTACCTACCCTGACAATTATAAAAAGGTAATTATTAAATATAAATAGTAAAGATTTCCAATTCATTTACTAAATTCAGTATTTAATATTAAATGGTTATTATTTTAATAATCGACATAGGCATAATTCTCCCGTGCCTTTCATCCGCTGCACGAGTAATACGTGTAACTATGTTCAACTAACGTGCCGTGGACGCTGCTTCAAGCCTTCACTTACAACGGGCATTAAAGGCAGCTGAAATTCTGCCTTTGCACCGTGGACTGCGCGCAAGGTGCTGCGCATGCACACAGGAGAGGAGACCAATCTGCGCATGCGCAGTTTTCAAAGATTTTTTTAAAAGTCAACTGACTACAGGACCGATCTGCGCATGCGCGGTTTTCACGATTTTTCTGTGCATGCGCGATTTTCATGATTGTTCTGCGCGAGCGCGGATTTTTACGATTTTAAAAAGTCGACTGACTGCCTAGTGCCTATTCTGAGTAATTACTCACAGCACGTGCCTGGTGAGATCCCATGGGATTCAAGGAGAGATCGCTGAATGGATAGAAAATTGGCTTCATGGATGGAAGCAGTGATAGAGGAAGGTTGTTTTATGGACAGGAGGCCTGTGACTAGTGGTGTGCCTCATGGTTCAGTGCTGGGCCCATTGTTGTTTGTCATCTGTATCAATGATTTAAAAAGTCAAGTAAAGTATCCTTTATTGTCATTCAGACCTTTCGGTCTGAACGAAATTTTGTTACCTTGCAGTCATAACAGATAATAAAACAACAAAACACACAATAAACACATATTTAACATCCACGTCAGTGAGTTCACCAGATACCTCCTCACTGTGGTGGAAGGCCAAAGTCTTAAAGTCTTTGTCTTCTTCCCTCCTTGTTCTCCCTCTGCGCTGAGGCGATCAAGGCCTCCGATGTTGTCGTCCACTGGGCCCGCGGCCGAGCCTCCGAAGCCGGGCTGCCGCCACCGCCGTCACCGGAACACCGCCACAGTTCTGAAGCAGGGTCCGCCGCTGGAACACTACAGCTCTGAAGCCGGGTCGCTGCTGGAACGCCGCTGGAGCTCCGCAGCTCTGAAGCCGGGTCCGCCGCTGGAATGCTGGAGCACCGCAGCTCTGAAGCCGGGCCGCCGCCGCCGCTGGAATGCTGGAACGCCGCCACAGCTCCGAGGCCGCCAGCTCCGCCATTAGGCCTCAGCATAGACGGAGACGGTGACGGGGGACACAAAAAGAAAAGTCGCATCCCCCCCCCAAAGGGAGAGACTAAAACCCTGTTTGCCCCACACCCCCCCCCCCCCCCCCCTACACCAACCTGAAGTTGCAGTCTCCAGTGGGGAGGCACCGATTCAGGACTTACCTGGACTTTATCTCGTCTACTCATCTGGACACCCGCAGCGGCGGCTGCGGAGGGTTGAGGTCCCGACCACGGGGGAAAACTGGCCAAATATTGTGCCTTCCACCACAGTGATGAATACTGTGGTGGATGTTTATGTTAAATTTTTATTGTGTTTCTGTGTGTTCTTTTTCATTGTACCGCTGCTGGCAAATTCATTTCACTTGCACTTCATGTGCAAGTGACGAATAAAACTGATTGATTGATTGGATCTAGGAGCATAAGTACATAGTTCGTTAAATGTGGCATCAAGGTAGATAGTGTGGTCAAAAAGGCACCATGTTACAGGAAAGATGTTGTAATGCTGGAAAAGGGACAGAGAAGATTTACGAGGACGTTGCCAGGACTGGGGGGGCCTGAACTATAAGAAGAGGCTGAGCAGGCTAGGACTCTTTTCCTTGGAACGCAGGAGGATGAGGGGTAATCTTATAGAAGTGTAAAAAATAATGCGAGGAACAGATTGGATAAATGCACACAGTCAATTACCCAGAGGGGAATCGAGAACCAGAGGACATGGGTTTAAGGTGAGGGAGAAAAGATTTAATAGGATTCCGAGGGATAACTTTTTCCACACAAAGTGTGGTAGGTGTATGGAACGGGTTGCCAGAGGAGGTAGTTGAGCCAGGTACTATCGCAACATTTAAGAAACATTTATTCAGGTACACGGATAGGATAGGTTCAGAGGAGTATGGGCCAAACGCAGGCAGATGGGACTAGTGCAGATGGGACATGTTGGCCGGTGTGGCCAAGTTGGGCTGAAGGTCCCTTTTCATTGCTGTAAGACTCTATAATAAACAAATGAGATAAGAATATTTTACACCGGATTTGTGCGCAACATGGACCCTTCCCTGAGCACTTGTACACTGATGTTTCCCCTATCCCAGGAAAACACATTGTGCACAAATGAATTGTATGCCTAGCCAACACAATTGTTGACTCCAATTGTTTCCTGAATGATGCTGGAAGTGGCTCACTTGACTTGGAACAGGAATATTGTCCATAACTACTCTGGGAAGAAGGATGACATTTGAATAATAGGTGGTGTTGAGTTATGAATAAGGGAAACTGGCTCATGCTTTAAAGTCTCTGTTAATTCATTAGATTTATGCATAGCATGCAGGTAGCAAGTCACTGATGAATTTGTATCGCAACACATTGTTTCCTTGCTCTCTCCTTACACGCCATCCAATGGTAAAGTCTTATTTATCCTGATTGAATACAGATTTGGCATTTACACAGGACCAAATCCTGGATGTGTTATTTACTGCAGATTCAAGACTGCCTCCATTTATTTAGGATTGAACCCCAGTCTATTATTATTATTATTATTAAACTTTTATTTCAGACTCAAGGTCCAGATAAAAGGCGACATTACATAGAATACATTGCATATAAAAACATAATAGAATACATATAAAAGCTTAGTAAACTACTTAGCATCATAAATTATATACAAAAACACAATATATGGTTTAAAATCCAGAAAAAGAAAGACCAGTGTCCTACAACGAGACAACTATACCAATGCCTCCACAACTGGGATTGGTAGCAAGTAGTGTGAAACCTTATGTTTGATAAGACCAAGATAATTTCATTTTCAGAGTCATTAATCCTACCAATAAATGTATACATATGATTTCTTAGGATAGCTTGTGAAGTACCGACTCCTGCAGCCATAAACATTTCACTTGCAGAGATGCCAACCCTAAATTTAGTTCACAGTAACATTCAACCCATTTGTCCGTAACAAATGGGGTTAAATGCATTTCTCTCCGTACTCACTTGGGGTTGTTGCCGGCGGCTATGCGCCTGCGCACTGGTGCAGATCAGCGGGCTGCCGGCGGGCGGCTGCGGCACATGCGCACTTGGCAAGGTTGCCGGCGGGTCTGCGCATGCGCACTGGGTGGGGGTGGGGGAGGCCCGGTGATAGCGGCCGGCTGGCGGCAAGAAAGTATCGCAGGCGCCAACTTGCCATTAAAACCATCTAGGTTTCTTTAGTAGTATTCTCATCTTTAAGTCTCTGTAAACTATTTTTTCTGTAGTTTGACCACAGGTGTGCAGTATAGAGTGGTGTACAATATGCTCTGAACAGAGACATCTTCACTACATCTGTGCACGCACCAAACTTGCGTAAGATAATATTTGCTTGTACATACAGCATACGGCGTTGCCTATAAATATCCTCATCATCTGTCATTTGTTCTGTAATAAAATGTTCAAGATATTTTACCTTATTACAGACACTAAGAATGTCAGACAATTTAAAATAAGGACATTTTAGACATTTATCCTCTTTTGTTCTACTGATCATAACAGCGCTCTTACCAGCATTATATTTGATATCATGTTCCATTCCATACACAGAACATATAGTAAGGAGCTGCTGGAGACCAGTGCCAGATGGACTAAAGACCACAAGATCATCTGCATACATAATATGGTTCACTAAAATATTACCAATCATGCACCTAGTATTACAGGTTTTCAATTGCTTGGACAGATCGTCAATATAAAGATTAAAAAGGACTGGAGACAAAATTCCCCCTTGTCTAACACCATTGCTAACCCCAAATGGGGCTGAGACCCTATTGCCCCATTTTACTTGCATAGTCTGGTGAGCATACCAGTAGGCCAGAATTCTCACAATGTATTTGGGCACCCCTCTTTGACTCAATTTAACAAACAGTTTAATTAACATGATCGAAGGCTTTGGAAGCATCAATAATGCACATAAGAATTTATGAGTTTTTACCTCTCTATTTGTTTACAATCTCCTTTAGGGCATATATACACGTCAGTGCCATGTTTAGCTTTAAAACCAAACTGGTTACCCGTGGAGTTAACAAACTCATTTACTCTATCCAGCAGAATTATTTCTAGGACTTTTGACAAAATGTTGGCTAAAGCTTTGTGGGCGGCGCGACTCACGTTGCAGCGGCCCCTACAGCCTGTCTGTCTTTTTTTTATTTTTTGTCTAGTTAGATGTAGTTGTTCGTGTTTTTTTTTGTATTGTTTATAACTGTGTATATGTGGGGGGTGGGGAGGGGGAAACTTTTGAAGTCTCTTCCCTGCACGGGAGACCCGACTTTTTCCCTGTCGGGTCTCCGTTGTCGTTGGGGCCTAGTACCGTGGAGCGGCCTCCGACCGGGACGACCTGGGGGCTCCAGTCACGGAGCCTGCGGAGCTGCGGACTTACCATCGTGGGGCTGGCCGGCCTCAGAGTGTGGGGAGCGGTGGTGGATCGCCACTGCGGCCCGACTCCGGGGCTCCAGCTCCAGCTGCGGCCCGACTCCGGGGCTCCAGCTCCAGCTCCAGCTCCGGCCCGACTCCGGAGCTCCAGCTGCGGATTACTACCGGTGGACTATCGGGATATCGGGAGCTCGCGGCTCTGGGTGAGAGACCACTCTTCGGAGCTCCCGTAACGCGGCTTCTCCTGCCCGTGTCGTGGGGTTGGAACGACCTGGAGCGGGGCCGTACATCGCCCGGCGCGGCTTTAATGGCCGCGGGACATTCCAGCGCCCGCCGGGGGCTCCAACGTTGTGACTTTTGGGCCTAGAGCGGGGCCGTACATCGCCCGGCGTGGCCTCAATGGCCGTGGGACTTAACACCGCCCGCCTGGGGCTTCGACATCGGGGGAGAAATGGTGCGGGGGAGAGTGAAGAACTTTGCCTTCCATCACAGTGAGGGGGAGACTCACTGTGATGGATGTTTGTGTGAATTGAATTGTTTGTGTGTGTTTTTTTTTTTGTGAATTGCTCTGTATGGTTTGTAGAAACAGAATTTCGTTCGAGCCTCTCTGAGGTGCGAATGACAAGTAATAAAATCTAATCTAATCTATGGGCCTGTAATTATTTAGGCTGCTTACTTTATTCATTGCATTGAGAATAATGTAGATGCAGAGTGTAGAATATACTTCTCAGCATTGTAGCACACCATGGCATGAAGTTAGGAATACACCTGTGCCTCCCCATCATTTTTTATCACACCCTTGTGACAATACTAGTTTTTTTGTATGGGTTCTAACCATCAAAACATCAATTACTCAAAATAGAACACTGCAAAAATAAAAACTATGCGTAAGACTACTCATACCGACGAGTACAAAAGTTCTAGATAGATGGACAGAAATTGAATGTCTGAACTGATCTGTGAAATCCTTTGTTTAAGAAGGAACTGCAGATGCTGGAAAATCAAAGGTAGACAAAAATGCTGGAAAAAACTCAGCAGGTGAAGCAGCATCTATGGAGCGAAGGAAATAGGCGACGTTTGGGGTCGAGACAGTCTGAAGAAGGGTCTTGGCCCGAAACGTCGTCTATTTCCTTCGCTCCATAGATGCTGCCGCACCTGCTGAGTTTCTCCAGCATTTTTGTCTACCTGTGAAATCCTTTCAAACACTTTGTATGGTCCAGGAAGCAAATTCAAGTACAGGCACCGCACATTTTACGCGTGTTTGATTTATGCTTTTTTTAAAGTAATGCACTTGTTTAATTAACACCAAAACTTAATTTAAGAGCTATATTTCTGAAATAATGCACTCAAATTTATGCCTGTTTAAATGTATATTTTTAATTTATGCATTTTTGAGTTACGCTCTGCTTTTCAGGAGCATATCCCCGCATAAAAGGAGAGGTGCTTGTATGATACCATTCCAAATCAATGATATGCTTCATTCCAAAACAGAGTGCCCTCTACTGTGCTAATGTGAGATTTACTTCCTCCTCGACCACCATCCCACAATTGTCTCAAGGCAGATAATGTGGTAAAATATAGTGTTGAAGGTCCAGAGTCATTGGGGCCTTAATTCATCATATCCTTTTCCTTTGGATCTTTACAATAAGTAAGCAGGTTCATATTCACCGCATGAACTAGAATCCAATCTGGATCCACCACTTGATGCAGTAGAGACTAATATGTAATTCATAATTTAGATCATTGTGAGACATAAAAATATAATAAAGATGTGTTAATATTGTGAGCATGGGCTGGTTGTAAACAGCTGTTAGTTTGCATTAGGACTGTGAAAATCTATATAAACACTTACGTCACTACTTCAGCCCGCCACCCACTAGAAGAGAGAAAGAACATGAAATCATGAGGAGAACCAGACCAATTATTAACAATTAGATCAAAGTTATGTAGAGTTTGCTCTTACTTTGGCCCTCCACACTCTATGGCTGAAGCCTTGACCACTGGTAACGCTTGGACAACTGCTGGCTCAATACTCAAAGTGTTGCTCTCAACAGCAGCCTGAACTGCTTCTGTCAGCTGACGAGAGTGTGAGAGATGGGAGAAAGTATTGAGACAGCGAGAGAGATGCACATAGGTAAATAGCCAGAGGCAGACAATCATAGAAAGAGGAGGAGAGATAACAAGAAGAAAGACAAAATATTAATCAACATATTTAACATGGGGTTAATTTTACTCAAACATTGACTAAAAAGATTATGATTAAAATTAATTATATCTGGTTTTACCCCCATCCAAATGTAATACTGACAGTGTTTTGGGAACAGGAAGCAACAGCAGCCTTTGGCCCAGTTCCCTGAAGTTTCTTATAATTTAAGTAATCCACTTGGTTTGGCAGCATTTTAAATTCCTTCACCATTGCAACAATGATGCATTCAACAAAAATTGCATTTAAAGCCATTTCAAAATCAGAAGAAACATACTGAGGGGCAGTAACTCCTGCAGTTTCAGTCAGAACTCAATAGTATGAAACAGAAAAATTCTTACACCAACTCTCTTGCTCACCATGCAACTCACAGAAACAATATGGCACCACAGTGGGTGGACAGAGGGCCTGGTGACAAGGTGAGCCATTGTGTAGCTCTGGCCTGTATCCCAGGTCATCACAAACCTTACCTTATCTAGCAGTTAGGAAAAGTGCATTTAATGGTGACAAAGTGCAACCTGGAGGGGGAACACAGAGTAGGTAGAGTCGCTGTCTCATAGTGTTAAGGGCCTGTTCCACTTGGGCGTCATTTGCGCGTTACACAGATGGCGAGCGAAGATCTTGTACATCCCAAAATCCTGGGGCACTGCACGTGACCCTGCCTACGTCACCACGCACCATGCATGCGGAATGCGCACCATGCACGCACCACGACGCACGCGTCGTGCGTCATTACGCGTAAATTATGTCGCATAAAGTACACGCAAATGACACCCAAGTGGGACAGGCCCTTAAGAGACCCTTGTTCGATCCTGACCTCGGGTGCTGCTTGTGTGGAGTTTGCACATTCTCCCTGTGACTGCGTGGATTTCATCCGGGTGCTCTGATTTCCTCCCACATCCCAAAGACGTGCGGATTTGTAAGTCAATTGGCCTCTGTAAAATGCCCGTAATGTTTAGGGAGTGTAAGTGAAAGTTGGATAACATGCAACTAGTGTGAATGGGTGATTGATGGGCAGCATGGACTCAGTGGACCGAAGGACCCATTCCCACGCTGTAATTTTAAACTAAATATGAGACTCATGGACATTTAAAAACATGAATATTAATCTCCAAAATATTCATCCTGGCACCAGGAATTTACTGGGCCTTGTCTGCTTCATGTCATTCTAAGTCCACACTGGCATGCAAAAACTCACCTCATGCTTGGCAAAAGAGAGACATGGACCAATGTCCTCTTGGTAAATCCTTTCTAAGAACGGGCAAACCTTATCCAGAGTTGGTTCTTCTTTCCATGCCAGGAACTCATCATATAAAATCAAGTTGATCTATAATAGGAAGACGGCAACATTACTAACATCAGTTTGATAGGTCTAAATTTGCGTGCGTGCGTGTGCATTTCCATTGGTTGCCAGGTTATTGTCAAGCTACTGATCTTAAAGATACTGACCCACCCCAGGTTACAAATCCATGCACATCAAATATTAATTTGTATCCTGCTCAAGTGATGATTTAAGCAAGTGCTATGGAAGGCCGAAAACCATGCACTATCCTGTCTTTGCTGAATGTAACCACATGTACAGATTCTCAAATTTGGTGGGATGAAGGAAGTTATTAGACAGCAATCCTGATCATTCATTTCCCCCTTCCCTATGCTAAGGACACTGAGAACAGTTATATGATTCTATCAGCTAACTTTGTGTAGAACTGGGCTGATTTCTATAGTCTGCTAGTCCATCAGTTGTGCACCATGCCACAAAATGTCTTTCCTCAGTATAGATTCCCACACAATTCCTGTAATCTTTACCCCAAAATTCAACGAGGAATTTTAAAAAGGAACTGGAATAAAATGAATGTGTTTCATTCTATTAATTTAATTCCAATTTTATGTTTATTTTAGCTCCAAAGACTTAGCAGCAAGATAAGATGCATATAGGTTTAAGGTGAGAGGGGAAAGATTTAACAAGAACCTAACCTTTTCACACAGTGGGTATCTGGAATAAGCAGCCAGAGGAGGTCGTTGAGGCAAGTACTATAACAACATTTAACAGGAATTTGGACAGTTACTGGATAGGAAGGGTTTTGAGGGATATGGACCAAATGTGGCCAGGTAGGACGAGTGTAGATGGTGCATATTGGTCGGCATGGGCAAGTTGGGCCGAAGGACCTTCTTCTGTGCTGTATGACGCTAATTAACAGACCAGCATAAAGGAGTTCTCCCAATTCATTCATCCAGGGAAGAGGGAGGAGTTTGCCCTAATTATTTTTTAGTTCCTGAGGAAGAGTTGAGCCCCAGTCATTCATTGATTCTATTTGTTTGTGCAAGAACAATCCATCACTTGCATAAGTGGGGGATGACAGACAGCCCTGCTTGCGACAGCGGACATCCAGAGCAGACCATCCCACACATCGTGAATGACTGCTCACTAAGGCTCTTCCCTGGTGGCATCAAAGCCATCCACCGAGTAACTGATGCTGTCCAGGCCTGGATGTACAACCCTTGATCTACAACTTTCGGCTGTGCACGTCATACACAAGAAGCGGATTCATTGATTAAAGAACCCAATCAATAACTGGATCTGAAGATCATTAATGGGTTTAAGAGATCGATTCATCCCAGTAGTCAAGTGTGAGAGCCAAATTCAGCAATTTGAGTTATGTATCACGCCTACGAGAAGTGAACTTAGAAAGTCCAATTTAATTTTTCATACCCAGGCCTTGATATTTGGGACACATTGGATCTTTTTAGCATCTTAAAAATCAATAATCAAAAATCAATATTTTTCCCCATTTTGAGAAACACTGTATTGAAATTTGACCCGATAGTTCTAGTTGTATTTCCACAAATCCAATAACATCTCTCCTGAAATGTTATTTGAACAACAGCACAGTAGTGCAACTGCCTCCTCACAGCACCAGAGCCCGGGTTCAATCCTGACCTCGGGTTCTGTCGATGTGGAGATTTGCGCATTCTCCCTGTGATCACATCGGCTTCCTGTGGACGCTCAGATTTCCTCCATCTTCCCAAAGATGTCCAGGTTTGTACGTTAATTTGCCTCTGTAAAATTGTCCCATGTGCAAGAAGTGAAGGAGAAAGTGGGATAATACAAACAAGTGATCATTGGTCAGTACGGATTAAGTGGCCCAAAGGCAGTAATTTCAAGGAAATTAATCCAACAATTTGTGCTCCACCAGCTTTTGGTCAGCTTCCACCACCATCACCTTATCATGAGCCCCAGCTACCCCTTATCCAGCCACCCCTTTGTTTCAGGCCTCGCTGTACCCATTTCTGGAATTGGATATCAGATGCAGCAAGCAAAGGAAAATGTACAATGACTGTTCAATGTGTGCAAGACTCTTTAGTGTTGCTGGGGAAATTAGTTCACAAAACAAGGGTGCCCTGTGCAACAGTCCTATAATGCATTTTGTTGGTTTACATTAATTGCTTGCCCACACTTTAACTGGGATGCAGATGAATGATCAAATTCACCACAGCAACAGTTCCCTCCGATAAATTATTTCAATGCAGATTAGATGACGAAGGAAAAACAGCCAGACTTAAGTAGTAGTATTATTATACCAGACAGGGCAGAGCAAAAGGTGGCAACAGTACCTGATGCTCCTGCATCGATGATGATTTGGAAAGGTGCTCAAATGGCTCAGGTGTGACATAAATCGCCCTCCCAGGTACGATACAAAGGAGCAGAGAGAGAAGAGTAGGCACCCCTGCCTTCAGGAGCGCCATGAAAAATTAATGTTAGTAGAGTTTGAGTATTTTACAAGACAGACAGGAATAATCACCAATATGGACAAAAGTATAACCAAGCCACAGTCTCAAGAATAATAATAGAATCATTTTAATGCTATTTCAGCCCCCAATGGTATAGCTAGGTGCCGGAGAGCATTATAAAAACAAAGGGGGTCGCTGAATCTAAAAGATAGAAATACATACATACATAGAAAAAAAGAGAGACACACATACACATTGCTTCCATCTCCCCACCCCACAAGGAGAAGGAAAGAAGGGGAGCAAAGAGAAAAAGGAGCAGAATGAAAGATGTGGATTTGAAAGGGGTAGGAGTGAAAGGGAGCAATGGTGAAAGAAAGAGAAAGAAGGAATATGAAGAGAACAGCAAACTAGGACCAGCAAATACCTGTAAAAGTGATAACCGAGCTCAAATTGTTGGGCTACTTCAGTTTTTAAATATTATTAACCCACTCAAGGTCAGTCCAATGTTATTCTTTCAAGGAGAAAGTACCAAATGTCTTTTCACATTTTTTTTTTTCAAAACAAAACTCCTGGTATTATTTACAAAAGAAAAGTACAAATATGAATTGAAGTTTGCATCCTTGTTACCTCTTGAATGTGAGCATTGCCAAGACTTTTCCCCCAACAATTTTTCTGGGTACAATCAGAAATTAATCAGTTTGATTAATTACAATGATACCCATCTAATGTAATTAGTGATGTTCCTGTGGGTTCAGATTTTGTTCATTTCAGATCATCCCAAACTGTGTCATAGAATCATAGTGTTATACACCTCAGGCCCTTGGGCCCAACTCACCCACAGCAACCAAAATATTTACCTAAACTAAATGCATTTCCCTGTATTGACCCATATACCCCCCAAGCCTATATTATCCATGTACTGAATGTCCTTTATACATTGTATCTGCCTCTACAGTTTCACTGGCAGCTTGTTATGTATCCATCATCCTCCGTGTGAAATGTACCCCCCGCCCTGGGTCCCTTTTAAATCTTGATCTTCTCTCCTTAAATCTATACATTCTAGTTTCAGACTCCCCCACCCTCGGAAAAAGGCAGTGACCAATGACCTTATCTGTACCTCTCATCATTTTATATTCCTTGATAAAGTCATTTCTCAACCTCCTTTGCTGCAGGAAAAGAACAGCCTATTCAGACCCTCAAAAATTCAAGCCCTCCTGTCCCAATAATATGCTAGTGGATCCTTTCTGCATCCATTCCAGATTAATGACATCCTTCCTATAGCAGGGCAACTGTACACAGTGCAGACTCACCAACTTATACAGTTGTAAAACGTCATCCTACCTTCTTTAATCAGCACCCAGAATGACAATAACAAGTGTGCCACACTCCTTCTTCACCACCTTGTCACTTTTTAGGGAACTACGTACCCCACCACTCGGTCTCTCCAAGCGTCTACCATTTACTGTGCATGTCCGGCCTTGGTTTAACTTACCAAATTGCAACACCTTGCACTTGCCTGAGATAAATTCTATCTGTCATCCCATAGCCAATTTCCCAGTTGTCTTGATCTTGTTGTAATCTTAGATAATCTTTTCCACTGTGCACTATATCACCAAATTTGGTGTAAACTATAAGCGTACTAACCATTAAAGCAATAACACATCAGTTCTCTTAAATTCGATAAAGCTGAAGTAGTTAAACATAGTTCGGCGCTTGGTGATAAACTAGGATTTGTTTCCACAGAGTTGAATTCTCAGTGACTCAAGGATTGATACAAATTCTAGCACCAGTCCTGAGCTGTTGCTGCCCTTGGAACAATGTACTGCTGTGAAGGATACAAAATGTCACAGATCACAGTGGAGAATATCGGCTGAAATTTAGGAGCCCCAGGAACTGTGTTGGTAGAAGCTAAAAGAGTCAAGAATTTACAAAGATTGGCTTGCGCAATGCATAAATAATTAGTAAATTGTTTTGCTAATTAAGTGTACAAACTTCATGTTAACACACACTCCCCAGCTTTGATAATAGGTGACTCATGTAAACTTGCACATCTGTAAACAATTCTGTACTCAATCTCTGGTGCAATCAAGGCAGTTTATAATTTCCATGACATTTACGATCATTCAAGTTTACATCGGATAAAAGCTGACAACGGCGGTGGTGCTTAGCCTGAAGGTTGCAAACCGCAGAAAGTGTTCAACGGCAAGACAGAACTCAAGCCAGCAATGAGTGATTTTGAGCAGGGATGGAGACGGTGATTCTCGACTTGCGTGAAATCTGACTTGCGTAACGATTCACGGACATAACAGAACACTGAATCACTATACCATTCTGCGGGAGACACAGTTTTACTCACTCGATAAGTACATAAGGAAACAGAGAATTTGGAGGCAAACAAAAAAAATGGGCAGAGGAGCAGGCAGGTAAAAAAATTGAGACTGTTGGGTTTAAATATAAGAAGGAAAGCAAAAGAAACAGTTAAAACAGGAAGCAGGCAAGAGACACGGATTGACTTCAATACATTTAACATCTACACTCACCTCTCTACCATCCTTATTAATCGGCTGCAATTGTGAATTCTGTGTAGTTGCTGTGACGATGGCATTGCTCATGCTTTTGTTGCGACTATGGCCCTTCTTAAAGACAGCTTTTGAGGGAATCTGGAGCTGTGGGTGCAGCTCCCGATTGGGAGATGACGGCGTCGATGTGATTACAAGTGTCTTCAATGCTGTTACCTCTGCCAGTAGGACATCAATCTAAATTGGGAGGAAGAGTAACCATGCAACATTCAGTCATTCATCAATATCACAGAAAATTGCTAAAACAAATAATTATTTTTTTGTAAATTTCGGTCACCCAAAAGTTAATTTTATACATGCCCATCTGAAAAAAAGATTTAATTTTATCTCTCGGGATATCCAAAGATCTTCAGCATCGAAGTTTATTAAGTGTTGTCACTGTTGCAATGTAAGAAATGCAGCAGTAAATCCTTCACGCTTTTAAAATTTAAACCCGTATCTCACGGTACGAGTCCACCCACGAGTGATCCCGAGTTAAAAACAAATCAAACTCGTGGTAATCACGTAGAATTAACGTAGCGGGAACGTTGGAGCTTGTGGACGTAAAAGCCTAACGGCAGGTACTCAGGAAACTTAACTCACGAAAAGTTTTCAACATGTTGAAAGATTCCCACGAGTCAAATTTACTCTTGAAGGAAAATTGGAAACTTTTAAACTCGTTGTAATACCGTTGTAGCCCATGTGTTTACCGTATTAACTTGTGGGTACTATCTGTATGTTTATGTTGTTTTTTGTGTTTATGGCTGGAAGCCGTCGGTTTTAATCAGCATTGTCTATGGCTCATCGTTAAAATGCATCAGTCTCTGTGATATTGGAGTCAATTCTCCTCAACTACTTGGCGTTAACGGAGAGCTCCCAAAGCAGAAGGCGTCCCGATATGAATAAAGACATGTTTCACTTAACTAAACACAAGACCGGACGGCAAACACATATCAAAAGTTAAAACTCTGCGCCCGGTTGGAGAGTGGGGACGGTGGAAGAGGAGACAGTTCACATACACCAGCGTCAAATATAGTCCCGAGAATTTATGCAGCTACGCAGAGAGGGAAAAAAAGTGGACAAAAAATATATTCCGCTCGGTAACCCGCCCCAGACCTGAATGCAAAAAAATACCGATAAATAAATGAACGTAATTTTAAATATCCAGCTGATATTTACATGGTGAAAGTTTTAACATATAGGTCAAATAAGAAAATGGTGTAAGCTCCAAAGACGTGGGTAGGTTAATGGGCTTGGTGTAAATGTCAATGTGCGGGGATCGCTGGTCGGTGGGGATCGCTGGGTCGATGGACCCGTTTCCACACTGTATCTGTAAAACTAAAAACTAAATAGGGAATATGAAAGACAGTGGGGAAATTGGCCCAGAAATTTCAGTAGTGTGAAGAAGGGTCTGGAACCGAAACGTGGGGGGCAATAAATAGGAAGAGCGGCGTGCTTTGTAACTTTGTCAGCGCCGTAGGTGACTGCTATTCGTATACATTGTGTATGCAAGCAAATAATTTCACGGTGCCTCGTCACATGTGACAATAAATATTCCTATTCCTACTTCTTTTCTCCAGATATGCTGCCTGAGTTACTCCGGCCTTTTGTGTCTACCTGCGGTGTAAACCGGCCTCTGCAGTTCTTTCCCACACAGCTTCCATGCACGACCGGCTAGAGCACAGGGGACATTTTGGGATGGGATGAAAGCGTTTGTCTTCCCAGGTAATGGGAAGTGCGGCTCATACATCACTGGGCTTCCAGCCTCCCAGTATTCCCAACTTGAGTGCCACGGCGGTTAACGTAATTATGCCTGATATATTCTTTTATCTTCCAGAGACACGCAGTTCAAATCAAATGACTTAAGTTCAAATCCCACCAGGGCGGCTATGGGATGTAAATTGTTATTGGTAATGGTGTCAACAAAGCTATGACAGATGACTGTAAAAACATCTGGGTTTCTCTTCCTCTGAGTGCAGGAATCTGACATCCTTGCCCGGTGTGATACACGTGTAACTCCTGGTCGCCTGTAACGTGACCGACTCTGGAACGGGCGAGCAAGCCATTCGGTCAAGGACATTGGCCTTGTCAATAACAGCCAGATCCCGATATATGAATAATTTTTTTTTTTTGCCAAACACAAAAATATTGGAGGTCTTCCAGCATTTTATTATGTATTTGTTCAAGATTCCATCACCTGCAATCTCTTCCTTCACAATGTCGCTAAGTTAGCTGGCGGGGCGGCACAGAGGTAAGTTGCTGCCCCACAGCGCCAGAGCCCGGGTTCCCAAATTATGACTTTGCCATCAGCCAGGCTTGTGCTGGAGTTGTCGGGCTGGGGTGACTGTAGGGCTCTGAAAACTCTGAAAACTTTGTTTCCCAGGGCTGGGGTGAGTGTGGTTTCTGGGCAGATCTGCCCAATCGGCAATGTTTTGAGCCGCTGCTTTTTAAGTTAAGTTGCGACGGTGGGACGGCTGCTCTGCTGGACATACTGGGTTAGTAGAGAGACACACACTGCTATCACTCTGGTCTACGGACCTTGCTGTCGGGGGAAAAAATAACGTTAATGTTCAATTTACCTAATCTTTTTGTTAGACGTTTACCAACGTTTTGATGAGAGATAAATTAAGGGAATAAAACACAAAAAACTGGAGTAACTCAGCCAAGCCGGCAGCATCTCTGGAGAGAAGGGTCGAAACGTTTTTTTCAGTCTGAAGAAGGGATTCGACCGGAAACGTCTCTCATTCCTTCTCTCCAGAAATGCTGCATGTCCCGCTGAGTTACTCCAGCATTTTGTGTCTATCTTCGGTGTAAACCAGCATCTGCAGTTCCTCCTGACACAAAACAGCCTATGCCTTTCAATGATTGATGCCAGACCTTGAGCAAATGCAGTTCAAATGGACTTTTGAATGGAATTTTGGAAGGATTGTTTCTTGAAACAGACTGCTCTAAAAGTTTGAAGGAAGTAATTGCAGATACTAGTTTAAACCAAAGATAGACACAAAATGATGGACTAACTCAGCTCGTCAGGCAGCCTTGCTGGAGAAAAGAAATAGGTGATGTTTCGGGTCAAGATCGTTCTTCAGGCTGGGTCTTTTTATAGTGAAAAAAACTGCATACCATCATTTTTACCATGTGATGATTTTTCCACACGTCGGTAGTCGTTGTTGGCTCAAGAGTAATTTGGGAGAGGAACTTGGTAACTCGAGAGAGGACATCGCAGAAATGAGAAGTAAACGGCAAACTTAGACATACACGTGGGAACTCGTTTAAACCCGTGAACATAAACTTGGAATCTCGTAGACAATCACGACTTTTATTTTTTCTTTCACTCGGGATCACTCGTGGGTGGACACGCACCGTGAGACAGGGCCATAAGTTTTACGTAGTATTTACCAATATTACTGAAGCATACAAAGCCCTCCCCCTCCCCCACCTGGGACAGTCTGACCACCTCTCTCTGTTCCTGCTCCCCAAATACACACCTCTGATCAGACGTGTGAAACCTACCCTGAGGACAGTGAAGGTCTGGCCTAAGGGGGCTGTCTCTGTTTTACAGGAACAGTTTCAGCAAACAGACTGGAGTCTGTTTGCCACCCAGGCCACCTTTAACTCCCAAGTGGACATCAACTCATACACCTCAACCGTTCTGGACTATATAAAATTCTGCACTAACAACGTCATTACCCACAAAGAGATAAAGACCTTCCCTAACCAGAAGCCGTGGATGAGCAGGGAGGTCAGACTCCTGCTGAAGGCTCGCGACGCCGCTTTTAAATCTGCCGACGCTGAGGGATACATCATCCAGGGCCAATCTGAAAAAGGGAATTAGGAATGCTAAACTCAATCACAAACGGCGGATCGAGGAGCATTTCCGAAACAACTCTGACCCCAGGCGCATGTGGCAAGGAATCAAATCTATTGCCGATTACCATAAAGTCAACACCCCCCACCCCCCTTCCCAGACAACGCTTCCCTTCCTGACGAGCTAAACCATTTCTATGCTCGCTTTGACCGGGACAACAAAACTCCAGCCGTCAAAGTTGCTCCACCCCCGAATGAACAACCCCTCAGTCTCTCCACCTCTGCTGTACAAGCTGCACTGAGCAAGGTGAATGAGCACAAAGCTGCCGGCCCCGATGGCATCCCCGGGCGGGTGCTCAGGGCATGTGCTGGACAACTATCCCTGGTCCTCACTGACATTTTCAATCTGTCACTGGCCCAGGGTGTCGACCCCACTTGCCTCAAGACATCAACCATTGTGCCAGTGCCCAAACAATCAGCGACAGGGAGTCTCAACGATTTCCGGCCAGTGGCACTCACGCCCGTTATCACCAAGTGCTTCGAGCAGCTGATCTTGGTTCACCTCAAAGCCAGCCTCCCCCCCCACACTGGACACCCATCAGTTTGCCTACCGGACCAACAGGTCTACAGAGGACGCCATATTGGCGGCCCTACACTCTGCCCTGACCCACCTGGACACCTACATCAGGTTGCTGTTCATTGACTTCAGCTCCGCCTTTAACACTGTCATACCCGCTAGCTTGATCACCAAACTCAGCGGTCTTGGCATCTCCACTTCCCTCTGCAATTGGACACTGAATTTCCTCACTAACAGACCACAGTCTGTTAGGGTCAACAACCTCACCTCCTCCACTATAACACTGAACATCGGCGTGTCACAGGGCTGTGTGCTCAGGCCTCTCCTCTACTCCCTCTTCACCCATGACTGCATCCCTAAGTATGGCTCCAACGCCATCATAAAATTTGCCGACGACACCATGGTGGTAGGACTGATCAGTGACAACGACGAGTCAGCCTACAGGGAGGAGGTCCAGCACCTGACAACCTGGTGTGCCAACAATAACCTTGTCCTCAACTCCCAGAAGACGAAGGAAATCATTGTTGACTTTAGAAAGAACAGAGGGGGCAGACACACCCCCATTCATATAAACGGGACTGAGGTGGAGCGGGTCTCCAACTACAAATTCCTCGGGGTACACATCTCGGAGGATCTGTCCTGGTCCCTCAACACCTCCAAGCTGATCAAAAAGGCGCAGCAACGCCTTTACTTCCTGAGGAGGCTCAAACAAAACCCACCTGTCCCCCCAGATCCTGACCAACTTTTACCGCTGTACCATCAAAAGCATCCTGACCACCTGCTTTACGGTATGGTACAGCAGTTGCACCGTAGCAGATAGGAAGGCACTACAACGGGTGGAGAAAACCGCCCAGTACATCATCGGTGCCCCACTCCCTGCCATGGATGCCCTGCACAGAAAACGGTGTCTGAGACGAGCCGGGAAGATCATCAAAGACCCCTCCCACCCTAACCATGGACTGTTTGCCCTCCTACCATCAGGGAGGCGGTACAGGAGCCTCAGGTCCCGCACTAGTAAGATGAGGAACAGCTTCTACAACAACACCATCACACTGCTGAACTCGAAGTCCCGCCGATAGATTTCTCCAGTCTCTCCGTCCACATTGTCTGCATTCTGTATTTATTTCTATATTGCTATTACTACGAACTGACGCTAAACTGCATTTTGTTGTACGCATACTTGTATCTGTGCAATGACATTAAAGTTGAATTGAATTGAATTGAATCTGTTGAGAAAAGCAGTGAACTCAAATCTCACCTCAAGTGGCACAATTGGACACTTTTGTCCAGTGTGAAAAATATGTTGCCAAATGTTTGGCTGCTTTAGCCACAGGCATAAATTTTGTGAGTAGGTTCTTTAACTCGTGGAACTTTATCAAGTTCCTATTGAAAACCTATAAATGGAATCAACCACCTTGAACAAAACACAGTACCAGTAATCAAAATGTAATCAATCCGTCAAACATGGATTAACACAAATGTCCTGTTATCTTTCATTTATTAACTTGTAACTTTTCAAGTGACGATTAACTTTGTCTCAATTAGTGTGGTATAAAGGCAGCAAGATTCACGGGGACTGCACATAATGGTCATGCGGAGAAAGTGCTCTCATCTTTCTCGACCCGATTTGAACGTAGAAATATCCTGACTGGTTGCATCATGGTCTGGAATGGCAATTCCATTGCACAGGGCTATAAGAGGCTGCAGAATGCGGTGGGCTTCGCCTGGTTCATTTTGGTCACAACCCACTCCATGATTGAAATATGGTGCATCTCAAGAAGGTGGTATCTCTAATCAAGGATCACCTTCACCTGGCTAATGCCCTCTTCTCGCTGTTCTTATCAGGCCTGCAGAATTCGGAAGTCCTACACCATCAGGTTCTGGAACAGCTACTTTCTTTACAACTATCAGGGTCTTGAATCGACCCACACAACCCTAATTCTACTTTGACAATGGAACACTATGGACCACTTCTTGTACTACCTTGGAGTTTTCTTTCCCAATTGTGTTCTTGTACAAATGTCTTGTATTTTTTGTGTAGTCTTGTATTTTTTCCTTTTTATCTTTGAGAATTTATATATCTATATATCTAAAAGTCCGATCTTGACCACTTCCTGTTGTTCTGTATATTGATTTAGAAAAAACGCTGCCACTTATGGCTGTGATTTCTGGCCATCTTACTCAGAGTCCCCATTCGCTGCGCAGGACAAGAGGATTTTCCCATCGATTAAAAATGAAAGTTATTAGTGTTTTAAAAATGTTGACATTCTCTCTCCTGAAGGCCACGCCCCTTCTGGAGGAACTGTAAAACTCGGAAGCGTTGAGTGCCTCACTCTGCAAGATGGGGGAAGTGAGAGGGTCACGTCTCGCAGTCTGAGCTGTGAATAACACTGAACACATGTCTACTAAACTGTGGTTTTACTGACCTAGAGTGCCCTTAATGTGGTTTGAAAATCAAAATGTGGTTGGTTTGAACTAAAGCACAGCAAATGGTTGCTGGTGGTGGTTGGTTTGAAATTAAAGCACAGCAAATGGTTGCTGGTGGTGGTTGGTTTGAACTAAAGCACGATTAAAAGTCTAAACTTGACAACTTCCTGTTTGCACTGTATATTGATTTTAGATAAAACGCTACCACTTACAGCTGTGATTTTTGGCCATCTTACTCAGCCCCCCTCCGCTCATCAGGTGCAGAGGATTCTTTCCATCAATGAAAAATAAAAGTGTTATTAGTGTTTAAAAAATACTGAGAATCTCTCTCCTGTCAATCACGCCATGAAGGCCACGCCCCTTCTGGTGGGAGGGGGGGAGGGATTATAGAACCCGGAGGTGTGGGTGTGGCTCAGTCTCTGCAAGATGGTTTTAGGGTGGTTTCACCCTTCTTGAAATGGTATGAAACTGCATTTGAATGTGGTGGCCTTGCACCCTGCTTGAAGTGGCATGAAACTGCACTTGAATTCGGTGGCCTTGCACCCTGCTTGAAATTGAATTTCAAGGAATAGCCGTGAGTCAACTGCCAGCCCACTAGCCATGAGTGAGCTGCCAGCACATCAGGCTTGAGTGATTGAGCTGCCACCCCAAGAATCCATTTGGCCCACAATATCCATACTAGCCCTCTGGAAACCCAGTCCCTTCAGCCTACAACACCCATACTAGCGCTCCAGTACACACACACACCCCCCCCCCACTGGCCACCAATATTGGAATTGGTGGAGAGGTGGAATGTTGCGTTGCGGGACCAGCCCTCCTGTGTGAACATGGGACCCAACGGGTCCCACTTAGTCTAGTAATTTATGTTTTTGTGTTGCAGATGCTGGTTTGAATCGAAGATAGACACAAAATGCTGGAGTAACTCAGCGGGACAGGCAGCATCTCTGGAGAGAAGGAATGGGTGACGTTTCGGATCGAAACCCTTCTTCAGACGGATGTCAGGCGAGTAGGTAGTACATAGACAGGGAAGTGTATAGATAAGGAGGTGTAAGGTGTGAAAACAGGACCAAGGCAATGGAGATTAAGGGAAATGTTGAATACATCATTGTTAGTTGGGTGAAGGTAACAGAGCAAACAGAGCAAACAGAGATAAAATGTAGTTGGCGACTGTAAGACTGGTCGGAGAACTGGGAAGGGGAAGGGGATGGAGAGCAGCGGAGGTAGAGAAGTCAATGTTCATACCGCTGGGGTGTAAGCTATCCAAGCGAAATGTGAGGTGCTGTTCGTCCAATTTGCTCTGGGCCTCACTCTGACAATGGAGGAGGCCCAGGGCAGTGTGGGAATGGGAAGGCAGGAAGGGACGAGTTGACAAGGGAGTTGCGGAGGGAACGGTCTCTGCGGAAAGCGGAAAGGGGTGGAGATGGGAAGATATGGCTTGTAGTGGGATCCCGTTGGAGGTGTCAAAAATGTCAGAGGATTATGTGCTGCATGGGATGGCTGATGGGGTGGAAGGTGAGGACAAGGGGGGCTCTGTCCCTGTTATGAATGGGGAGAGGCGGAGAAAGGGCAGAGCTGCAGAATATCGAGGAGATCCTACTGAGGGCTTCATCTATAATGGAATCCCCGTTCCCTAAAGAATGAGAACATCTCTGATGACCTGGTATGGAACACCTCATCTTGGGTGCAGTTGCGACATAGATGGAAGCGTAGGATATAGTCTTCACAGAAAGCAGTGTGGGAAGAAGTTTATAATAGATGTCAGTCAATCGTCTGTCTCCTGTGATTGAGACGGTGAGATCAAGAAACGGTAGGGAGATAGCGGAGATGGTCCAAGTGAATTTCAATGCATGATGGAAATTAGTAATAAAGTTAATGAAGTCAGTGAGTACTGCATTGTTGCAGGGGAAACATAGAAACATAGAAACATAGAAACATAGAAATTAATGCTACCTCCATAGGAGGTAGCATTAATGCAGTCATCAATGTAGCGTAGGCAGAGTTCGGGGATTGGGCCAGTGTATGTCTGGAACAGGGATTGTTCGATGTATCCTACAAAGAAGCAGGCATAGCTGGGCCCATGTGAGTGCCCATAGCTACGCCTTGGATCTGGAGGAAGTTGAAGGCGTCAAAGGGGAAGTCGACTGCCAGGGCAGTTCTGTTTGTGAATTTTGGGAAGAAGATAAAATCGGGCCGTGCGGGACTGGGGAACGATAAAGTTGGAGGCTTTAGAGGGCAGACAGCCTGAAGTAATTACATCTGAAATGGTGAGTGATATTAAGGCCTGGTGCCATCTGTGAGTTCATGGTCCAAGGATAAGTAGGAGGTGTCTGAGAGTTGTGGTCTGGTCTCAACCCGTTAGAAGTCAGTGCGCCAAACTACCACGGCACCTCCCTTGTCGGCAGGTTTGATTACAATGTCGGAGTTGCTGCAGATTGAGCGGAGGGCTGTACATTCAGAAGGGGAGAGGTTAGGTTGGGTAAGGCGAGTGAAAATGTTGAGACGGTTGATGTCACACTGGCAGTTGGAAATAAAAAGGTCTAAAGAGGGTAAAGGGCCATCCGGGGGGTCCAATGAGGGGACCGGTGGAGACGGAAGAAGGGGTCATCACTGCATAGTGAAGTGGAGGCGATGGAAGAAAAGCTCTACATCGTGGCGGGCCCGGAACTCGTTGAAGTTGGGAAGGAGGGGAACAAAGGTGAGGCCTCTGCTGAGGACAGACCATTCCATATCAGGAAGGGAGAGGTCGGAGGGGGGAGATGGTGAACATATGGCAAGGGTAGAGGTTGGGGTCGGAGGAGGGCAGGTGAATAGACGGAGACCCAGGCGAGGTCTGGGGGGGGGGGGGGGGGGGGGGGGGGGGGGGGGGGGGGGGGGTGGTTGGTGGGTGTTCGGAGAGCAGGGGGGGCAAGAGGACTATTGTATGGGTGGGGAGCAGCTGGGGCCACCTGGTTAAAAGAGGGGGAAGCAGAAGAACCAGTGGAACCCCCACTGAGGTTCCCTATAGGAGGGGGAGGGAGCAGTAGGACCCAGCCGAGTCGGACCACGTGTTGTTGTAGTCTGCATCGTAGAGGCTGTGGGCCCAGTGCTGAGCCTGGAACTCAGGTAAGGCGACGGCTCCCGTCCGCTGGTGGGCGGTGGAGTGGTGAAGGCCGGTGGAGTCGCTGGTGGAGGCCAAAGCGTTGGTAGCCCGTCAGCAGATGGCTAGGGGGGCGGTGAAGGCCATCGGCGGCAACAGCGGTTGTGGCCCTAGGGGGGCGGTGAAGGCCATCGGCGGTGGCACCAGGGAGGCGGCAAGAGTTGGCGGCAGCAGTGGTTTAGTGCACCGGGGGGGCGGTGAAAGTCGGCGGCAGCAGCGGTGCACTATTTTCGCCACTTGCAACGGGATCCCACTACTCGCCACATCTTCCCATCTCCACCCTTTCTGCTTTCCACAGAGATGGCTCCCTCTGCAACTCCCTGGTCAACCCGTCCCTTCCCACCCAAACCACTTCTCCCCAGGTACTTTCCCCTGCAACCGCAGGAGATGCATCACCTGTCCCTATACCTCCCCCCTCACATCCGTCCAAGGATCCCGAGAGTCTTTTCAGGTGAGGCAGGGGTTCACTTGCACGTCCTCCAACCTAATCTACTGAATCTGCTGTTCCAGGCGTGGACTCCTGTATATCGGCGAGACCAAGCGCAGATTCAGCATGTGTTGTCTGACCTCTGCTCAGTCCGCCTTAACTTACCTGATCTCCCGGTTGCTCAACACTTTAACTCCCCCTCCCATTCCCACACTGACCTTTTTGTCCTGGGCTGCCTCCATTGACAGGGTGAGGCTCAGCGCAAATTGTAGGAGTAGCACCTCATATTTCGCTTGGGTAGCTTACACACCAGTGGTATGAACATCGACTTCTCTAATTTCAAGTAGCTCTTGCTTTCCCTCGCTACATCCCCTCCCCAGTTCTCCAACCAGTCTTGCTGTCTCTGACTACATTTTACCTGTTTGCTTAGTTGTTACCTTCTCCCAACAATGACCAATTCATTTTCCTTGATTCTCATTCCCTTCGTCCTGTTTTCACACCTTACACTTCCTTATCTATACACTTCCTTATCTATTCAGAAAACCGTCCCCACCTACTAAATATTAACCGTTCACACTAGTTCTATGCTATTCCACTTTCTCATCCACGCCCACACAGTAGGGTCTATTTTACAGAGGCCAATTAACCTATAAACCCACAGGTCTTTGGGATGTTGGTGGAAACGGATACACCTGAAGGAAACCAACACGGTCACAGGGAGAACGTGCAAACTCTACACAGGCAGTACGTGAGGTCAGAATCAAACCCAGGTCTCTGATGCTGTGAGGCAACAGTTCTTCTCGCTGCACCACTGTGTCAAAATCAATATTAGATAATGCGCAAGGAATAATTAATAGAAGGCAAGTACCTGACACATTAGAGAAATGTCTCTTACTGGGCAGGCTGACATGTATCTGCCACTTCATGGCCAAGTGATAATATCTAAGTGTAGGGCAACTTTTCCTGGGAAAATGTAGGCCAGCATACCCTGAACATTCCATTGTACTTATCTTTCCAAACTGCCCTACAGAATGCAAATCAATCTGCGGGTCATCTGAAAGCAGGTCACCTACCTTCCCCTGAGCTTCTTTAAGCTTCTTCTCAGCGGTAGCTTGTTTAGTGTTTGCTTCTCTCACCATCTTGTGTGCTTCCTGTTTAGAAGAAAAATAGAAATTAAGCAATGGTAACAGTGGCTGTTGTGTTTAAATAGTTCTAAATTTTAGTAGGGAAGATGTACACGGTTAACCTCACCTTCATTAGTGGAACTATTCACACACTGAATCACTGACCAAGAAAGGGGTCTGCCGGTCACGCTCAACGGGGGACACACGGATGGGGAGGGGGCCTCATGCATCAATTGATGAGGGAAACATGGACCTCAGGCACTACTAAACTGGCAAGAGACTATTGCTAGCAGTACCTCAAAGAGACTGGCAGTCAACTCTTCCAGCTCCTGCTCCAACTGTTCCCGCACCTTAGACAGCTTCTCACATTCTTCATCCTTCAACTTCAACTCCTGACAAAAGAACAAGATAAAGACACGTCACACGATGGCGCAGCAGTAGAGTTGCTGCCTTACAGCGCCAGAGACCCGGGTTCAATTCTGACTACGGGTGCTGTCTGTATGTTCTCCCTGTGACTACGTGGGTTTTCTCCTGATGCTCCGGTTTCCTCCCACACTCCAAAGACGTACAGTGTTTGTAGGTTAATTGGCTTTGGTAAAATCTGTAAATTGTCCCTAGTGCATAGTCTGCGATAGTGTAAAGGAGGTCGCTGGGCAGTGCAAACTTGGTGGGCTGAAGGGCTATTTCTCTAAATGAAAATATACTAAATGGCGATAACACGTACCACCATCATTGGCCGATTTATTAAATGGCTGGGATGTAAATTCACCTAAAATATTCCCGAGCTACAAAAACAAGGAACATCCACGGCTCGAACTTAAATAATAAAGCATGAATGCATGTAGGTATTTGGCCTTTGCACCATTGCCTGATGTGGTAAGTAGAATGGAACAGTTAGCCCTTGCACATGCTCCAAACACTTATCTTTCAACACATTCTGGTTAAACGTCCATGTCTGTGGGCACTAAGTGAAAACAGGAACAGGTGCTGCTGCAATGTCAAAATATCTGACAGCAATCATTGTCTAAACCACTTCTGCCAACTGACCATTTTTGACGGCATCAGTGAATTGTGACCCAGTATTACTTGGTACCCAAATAGGAATGGGAACATAAAGAGTGGAAGAAAAAAATAATTACAGCATTCTCATTTTGTAACAGGAGTGTCTTCCATATCTAACTTTATATTAGATTGCACAATACACTGTTTTAAATGGCTGGGTGCAGTATACACTAACACACAATGTACTGTTCTGCTTTTACTAGATCTACACTGCAATAGACTACCACATTATAGCTGCAATGACTAGTTCCTGTAATAGAGCTTTTATTTTAGCTCAATAAAAGCTAACTTCTGCAATCAACTAGAATGGTTGATGGATTGGCAGCAGCATTTAAGTCCTCACTTCTTCCCCTAAAGAATTGATATTATTAAGTTTTTAATTTAAAAAATGCTGGGTATTAATACAATGGGCTGAATGTCCTCCACCGGTGCAAAGAACTTCTCAGATTCAAAAGTTTAATTGTTTTCTTTACATTAACTGTTTGAAAGATGACCATTGATGGATTCCAAATGTGTGGTCTATAGCAGTGCTGTTGCTTGACACTTTCAAATATGATGGACACATCTACATAGGAGAGTCACAAAATGCTAGAGCAACTCAGTGGGGTTAGGCAGCGTCCCTGGGGAACATGGGCAGGTGATGTTTCGGGTTCCGACCCGAAACATCACCTGTCCAATTTCTCCAGAGCTGCTGCGAATCCCGCTGAGTTAATCCAGCATGTAGTACTTCTTGGTTAACCAGCATCTGAATTTCCTTGTTTATACATCTGCATAGGATTTCATTACATGGACAACCAGACACAACATCTAGCTGGGCATCTATACATTCGGCAAAGATAGACACAAAATGCTGGAGTAACTCAGCGGGTCAGGCAGCATCTCTAGAAAAAAGGAATAGGTGAGGTTTCGGGTCGAGACCATTCTTCAGACTGAGCTCAGTCATTTCCAGTCAAATTCAACAGTTTGTTAAAATAAATAGATTGTTGGAGACAGACTTTCCCCCTGCCCTGATGTAGAGTCCCTGCCCAACACGAGATTCGATTCATTTCACACAAATTGCACAATGGACTTTAATGATGCGTGATTATGTAAAGTGGTAAACTAAACAGACACATTTCCCAATTATCTCCTATTTGATGTTTGTCACATCTAGAATGTGAAAATTCTCTCACTGAACTGCATCTGAGAGTTCAGCTGCAAAGATGGATTTGTATTTCAAATCGTCTTGCTGCCCACATTGCAGAGATTTCTGGCACCAGCGGAGTAGTACACTATGAATTTATATAATTACACAAATGCCTACAGATTGCCAAAGGTTTTTGTTCAATATAAAGTCGTTCATCTCACAAAGCCATCTGGTGGTTGATATAGTACAACTGGAGAATCAACAGTAATTCAAAGAATTACAGAAAGCACTTTCATGAGCAGGGTAATTATTAATTACATCTCATCTAATTACACCTCAGATGCCGACATTTCTAATACAGCAACTGCATTTCTGTCAAATCTTATGAGATAATGCTCTGGAGTTTTATGGAGATAAAATGCAAATCTTAGTGCAAATCTTATTGGTAAACCAGGTTTTAAATAATAGAGAATTTAACAAATTAATACAATATTAGGAAACCAAAGTTCTCAAGAGTTTCACAATCGCTTCTGTGGACTACTTTCAGTCTGGCATTTTCACTTTTTAGACATCCCACAATGCCACCAACATCCCAATTGTTGCTTCACTCAAAATTCGGACTCTCACAATCCCTCTTCACCCCCTCCACAATAAACCTTCAGATAAGGGTTTCTGCTATACCCCAATCTCCTACCATGCTGTCAGACAATGAACCTCAGATTATCACACACACCCCCAACCCATATTCCTTCATATTGCCTTAAAGACCTGACCAATAAGACTTACACTGGGGGGGGGGGGGGGGGGGGGGAAGAGAGGGGGGGGAAGAGGGGGGGGGGGAGAGGGGGGGGGGGAGGGGGGGGGGAGGGGGGGGGGGGGGGTGGGGGGGGAGGGGGGGGGGGGGGGGGAAGAGAAAAGTGATTAAAGTGAATGAGAGAACAGGTCAAAAAAATATGAAAACAGAGATAGGAAGGAGAGAGATTTTTCATTGCCTCGATGGTGTCCTCTCTCTCACACACACACACACACGTGTTTTGGCTAGTCAAAAGATTGACACACAAAACTTTAATGAAAATGTTCAAAATCACATCAGGATAAATCATATGGTAAAATGTAATGACAATACAGCTGTCCATACAATTTCACTTTTCACTTCCTAAAAAACTTAAAAGACAAAACTACACAAAATAATTTACAGATATGTGGCTTTACATATGTGATTTCAACAGTGTGTTCCCTAATATGCCAACTGGTGTTAAAATAGTTTCTTTTTCACCAATACAACCAAATAGGCATTAAAGTTCAGCTCCGTCCAGAGAGGGATGCACTGCTACCATGTGAGAGTAGCAATAGAACCAGTCAGCGTGGTGAACCAAATAGTTGAAAAAACTCCTTCGACACCTAGGGGGCTGTGCCCACTTACCCTTTGTGCCTTTGCCAGCTCCTCTTTCAGCCGTTCAGACCCTTTCTCCCGTATCTCTACTGAAGAGCTCCGTAGCCGGGAAAGGTGATAGGCATTGCGAAGCATCTCCTCACTCATGGGCTCTGAGTTCTGTTCAGCATCTGCTGTGTGCAGCTCAGGGCCAGTTTCATCATCCATTGGCATAGCTTCCTTCCAGGTGTTGAGTGTTCGGTTACTGACCAAACATTGGTTCCCAACAGATTGCTTCTGCTCCCTGGTAGAAAGGTAGAAAGGAATATCTGTGATGCATCCAAACCAGTGGGACGAACCACTCCAATTTAAGTAATCGCCCATCCAGCCCATTGAGTCTACTCCACTATTTGATCGTGGCTGATCTATTTCTCCCTCAAGCCCATTCTCCTGCTTTCTCCCCATAACCATTGACACCCTTACTAATTAAAAACCTATCAATTTCCGCTTTAAAAATACGCAATGTCGGTCTCCGCAGCCGTCTATGGTAATGAATTCCACAGATTCTCCACCCTCTTGCTAAATAAATATCTCCTCTCTTCCTCAAGTAAAGAATCTGACAGAGAAAAGATAATAGACACGAACTGAGGAGTGGGAGAAATGATGAAGCTTAGAGAACAAAGTAGCATATCCAGAAGAAGAAAACATGGGACATAAATAAGGACCAAAATCGAGAGATAGCAAAGAATAGAAATAGATATCACTAATGATAGGGAACAAGGAAAAAGGGGATAACAGAGGAATACAAGAGAAATAGGTTGAAAATTATACCATAATATATTTAAAGAGGGATAACACTGGTATATTGGATACCTCGGAGACCGAGTCACAGGGGGTATAGAACTAGGTACCTTCACCACAGTAACAGGTGTAACAACCTCCTTCACAAGTGGAAAATGGAAGAATTGTCTTGCTCAGTACATTGTGAAGTATAAGATTGTCAAATAAACAACCAATACATTTACACATGAGCTGCTAAGCAGTATCTGATACAATTGAATAGATTGTCATCTTACCATTCAACTATAACCAGGCTGAGTTTTTTTTTTGTTATTTATCTTTCATTCAATTTAGGTGTGTTTTTCCCCCCAGTTTTTATTAGTGTTTGGCAAAATCTGGTATCATCCATTAAATAAAATCTTCAGTCAGGTTTCAATTTCTAATAAACACACCTAAATTAAATTAAAACTAAATGAAAGTTGGCAACAATAAAATTTAGTCATCTTAACATTAAAATGTACCACAATCTACCTGGTCACTGATCTCATACCTATGCATAACCTAATGCAGATGGGTTGATCAGTAGTCTATATGGGTATTTTGAAAGCTAAATGCAGCATTGTCAAAGCAAAATGAATGAAAGGTAGATTATATATATAATATATATAATATAAGATTTTATCAGATTAAAAAATCTAAAAGACAATTTTTTTCAAGGCCTTTGGGATTGTTTACTTATTTATTCAAATAAATTAAGATCAATAAAGAAATCAAGACACTCTTGCAGCTCATTTCATCACGTGCACACAGGCAAGCTGTTCTATCATTAGGAAATCACGGCCTTGTGTAATATTCATCCAATTGTCCTCTCCACCCACACCTACCACTACCATTCCTTTGAATATCATACTTTTAGTTACCATGGAGATCACGATACATGTTCATGTTTTCAATACATATTGTAAAATAGTGCCCCGAAATGATGGTATTTTCCTTGGTACTTTCCGAGGCATAAGATTAATGATTTACATATTATGCAAACACCTACTGCTAATTTTATTGCATAAATACAATTTATCTACAGTATTTAAATATCTACCCACCATTTTGTTCTCCTTACATTTACCTTTTGACAAAACCCAGCAAAACAATGTAATCTATTCAAATGCATTATTTTCTTTAATCTCAAAACTAGCAAGTTTCTTATATAATATTTTTCAATCGTACTACAACCTACAAAGCTTTCAGACCCAAATGGTGCCACCTGATTTCCATTTCTTATGCTCTTCTTATCTCCTACTTCATAAAACTTCTACATTGATATATTATTCAGCATTGAGATGTTATTCAGTGAGCAATTGAGTCCAACTTATCCTTGAACCCACCTCAATTCATCCACCCAAAAAAGTACTTCATCCCACTATCATGTCTAAGAGTTTCTTGAATGATTCTGTAGATTTTACCACAACCGCCTGGGATAAACACCTATCGCAGAGATGTATTTATTTTGAGACCTTTAAATATGTCCTGCATGCTTACACATTTATCAGTTGTTCACCAGTCATAACTTTATATTTTTAACTTAGGGCGGCAGAGTGGCGCAGCTGTGGAGCAGCTGCTTTACGGCACCAGTAACCTAGGTTCGATCTTGACTATAAATGTTGTCTGTACGGATTTTGGAGTTTCTCCCTATGACGGCATTGGTTGTCTCTGTGTGCTTCAGTTTCCTCCCATATTCCAATTCGTTCAGTTTTGTAGCTTAATTAGCTTTGGTAAAATTGTGAATTGTCCCTAGTGCTAGTGTATTTGGTGATCGCTGGTCGGCGTGGATTTGGTGGACCTAAGGGCTTGGCTTCATGCTGTATCTCAAAAGTTTAAATTCTAAAACTTGCAGGTTTAGAAGGAAAGTAAAATGTCCAGTTAGGACAGAACTAATCTTTTTATGATATCTCTACTGTAGATTACTTTTCAATCCTTGTTCTTTCATTATCTGAGTTGAAACACATGATAAATGGTTGCTTGATGTCGATGCAGAAGAAATGTCTGCACAAATGGAAGTCCAAACAAACAGTCAGTGCCCAGGAAGTGGAAGTCAGGAAGATAGCCAAATAAAAATCCACACTCCAACCGTCAGTCTTTCCAGTGAGCTGTGTGCTGCAACCCACAGGAATGTGATGATCTGAATCATACTAAAGAACCAACATTTTAGAGATCACCACACTCCCCAGGCATCTGAGCCGGGAGAAGTGCCAGTGTCAGCATTAACAGCTCCAACTCCACTGCAGTACAAAGAGGAAACGGCCTGTAGACCTGTTCCATACTTGAGACTAATAGTGTCTTATTTTGATTTTGGTTGCCCAACTGTAAAGGAACATATTCTACACTTGATCCAACAGATACTATACTGTTAAGGGCCTGTCCCACCAGCATGCGACTCCATGCGGTGAGCGCGATCAAACTAGAAGCGGGGGCCGCGCGGAGGTCGGGTGATCCCTGTACAGGGCCGTTCCCAACAGCATGCGCCTGCATGCGAAGAGCGGGACCAAACCGGCAGCGGGGGCCGCGCGGAGGTCAGGGTGAGTGGCGCAACGCGGCGCGAAGTGAGAGGGGCACAGAGGCACACACAGAGAGGGCCACAGAGGCACCTACAGAGAGGGCCACAGAGCCACACAGAGAGGGCCACAGAGCCACACACAGAGGCAACTACAGAGAGGGTCACGGAGGCACGACGTCGAGGCGGTGCGTAATGCGTCGAGGCGACTGCGAGCCGATAAGCCGTTGCCGCGCGGAATTTTTGAACATGGTCAGTTTTTCGGAGCCCCGCGCGATGTCGGGACGAACTCCGCACAACTCCACGCGGCTCCGGCGATCGAAGTGGGACCTGCGCCGCGACGCCGGACGGCTCAAGCGACCACGTTACGTCGCGCTCATCGCATGGAGTCGCATGCTGGTGGGACAGGCCCTTTATTGTGCTGCACATACCCAAGCTGGTCACTATTCTTATTCCTGCCAACTGCACAATCAATTGTAATGCAAATAAGTTATAGAAATCTACAGAACACCTGTAAACTGAACAGAGAAAACCGACATGGAAAATTCGCAAACTCTCACAATGGAATAGGGTCAATGTATAAAAAAGGGTCTTGTATACAAAATGTTAATTCAAAAGGTAGGTAACTTAGTCAATTATGCAAAATTGTGTACCTTTTATTTCAAAATGCATGTTACATTTTTCTGTACATATATGATTTATTTGTTTTACGTCACCATAATCGGATGGTGTAATCCTTGGCATGTTTTGAGGATAAGGGAAAACTTGTGTGGGACTAGGGGAAATAGATCAATAATTAGATTGAATAATAAATAGGTTTTCAAATTAATTGCTTGCATATTAACAAAATCTAAACAAATGGAAAACAAATTGTTGAAATTGGGTAGAATTGGGATTTCTTAGGAGTAATCTCTTAGGAGTCTTGGTTGTTCATTGCACAGCCTGTACACTCAAACTGGGCATATACAAGCTTCAATTTATAACTGATAGCTCCATATACTCATATCTACCTTGTAATTCAGAGAGTAAAGAACACTGCTAACACAACCTACTTGCATAATACTTGATGATTCGCTGAAATACAAATGGACTTGCTGAGGTGTTATCACTAGCTCATAAACTGGAGTTTTACTCTGCTTGGTGCTACCATTTTACCGGGAGAAAAACAAATCTGTCATACTGGCCAGTCCAATGGGAAATTGCTTAAAGGAGATGTCTGAAAGTCTGAAACTGCTGAATACTCCTTAACTAGCCTAGAATGAGACAGAGGAAAATTTGGGGAATGAGGCAATCTTAACAGCCCACCTACATCAGTCCAAAAAAGAGTTCTAACCCAAAGTGTCATCTGTCCATTCCCTCCACTGATGCTGTCTGACCCACTGAGTTCCCCCAGTAGTTTGAGTTTTTCTCACAATTCCAGCGCCTGAAGCATCTTGTGCTTCCATATCATACCCCTTTAACTCCAAGTAAACGCCACAGAAGACGCAGGAAATTCGGCATGTCTTCAAGGACTCTGACCAATATCTAACACGTATGTCATAGAAAGAATCCTATCCCGATTCGTCACAATATTGTATGAGAATTGCTCTGTCAAGACAGCAAGAAATTAAAAAGAGTTGTGAACAAACTCCATCATACGAAGCAGCCAAAACCAACCCACAACCTCCACCTTCTCCATCCTCTCATCAGGTATAAAATGCAAAAGCTTAAAAGCACATACCAGCACATTCAAGAATGGCTTCTTCCTCGCAGTTATCAGACTCATGAGCAGACCTCTCACATACAAGAGATAGATTTTGTGATCTTTCAAACAATCTTGTTGCAGACCTTGAACATTACCTACACTTTCACTGCAGTTGTAACATTATATTCTGTACTCTGGTTTGCACTACCTGATGTACTCGTCTATGGTATGAATTCCCTGGATAACACTCAAAACAAAGCTATTCACTGTATCTCGGCACACATGACAGTAATAAGCCAATGGCAATACCAAATGTCTCATGACAAAATATCACATAATCACATCTCCTGCATGATGTCCAGTCAGAGTTATTAACTTCAACCTATGACCAGTACTTTACTAATTCCAGGTTCATTTACCTGGAATTCATTTCTTTGATGTGTAGGGTCATAAAATGTTTCAAAACACAGGATCTTAGAAATGTATTAATAATTGAAGGGAAACCATTGGCAGGGTCATGGGGAACAAGTAAAATGGTTGAGACTAGTTCCCACCTCTATCAATGAATTAGCAAAGGTGTAATGTGCCACATTGCTTCTGTTGTGTTAAGTCATGTTTTACCATCACACTTTGACACATTCCCAAAATATACACATAGATCATGGTTTAAATTCAAAAGTCGATCTTGATTATTTTATCCCACATAGCGCATCAATTAAAGTTAATGGATTTCATTTTCATTAAAGTAATTCAGTGGCATCCATGTTAAATAACTTGGAAAAGCTGCATGTGTTAATCCATTTGTGTTTTTTTATGTCTGTGGTGAAACTAGGAAGCTAACACTGAGATCATAGGAAGCTTGAATGGGTATGGATGTCTTGAGTTGGACAAACTGTACGGTTGGGGCATTAGCATAGTCAGCAAACATTAAGAATAAGATGTAGAGATCAGGAGAAAGTAGCCAAACCATAAAAGTGACTTTCCCACACAGAGGGTGGTGGGTATATGGAACGAGCTGCCGGAAGAGGTAGTTGAGGCAGGTACTATAACAACATTTAAACATAATTTGGTCAGGAACATGGATAGGAAAGGTTCAGAGGGATATAGGCCAAACACAGGCTGATGGGGATATTGTAGATGGGGGCAGCTTGGTCAGGGTGTTCAAGGTGGGCTGAAGGGCCTATTTCCGTGCTGTATGAGTCTTTCATTCCATTGGCTGGAATATAGACAGCACGAAAGAAGATGTGAAGAAGGCAATTGGAGACTAATTATGTCAGCCCTTTGGGAGTTATTTGCAAGAGGAGCCAACTTATCACGAATGAAGTGCAAGCCTACAAACTGCAGGAAGGCGCAAATATTAGCCTCCATTGTTTGGATAGATTCAGTAGCTTAAGAAATTTGGGATTTGGTACAATAACCTTCAACTCCAATGGCAGAGCTGTCTCCACAGAGATGGTGAACTTCTGCTTGCTGGAAGACCTCAGTGACCACATCCTTGGACACAGCAAAAGGTGTGTTATTCTTCAAATGACACGGTGGAGAGGACTGGCCAATCCTCTTCTTTCACTCCTCCTTCAACTATCTTTGGCAACTACCCTCTCCTACCACTCTTATTAAACTGAATTCCAGGGTGATCGCTTTCAATTTTAATGTAATATCAAATATTTAAGCAGCCCTCACAATACTATTTGGAATAATACCAGGGATCACAGAAGTCCAAAGTGTTGTCAAGCTGTCCTATAAATGAGAATCCTAAGAAACCTGCCAGAAATCTAGGATCTCTGTACACAGATCTGAGGCAGCTCTTCATCCTATTGTTTCCTATGCATAATCCACACTCTACTAGACAGAGTATCAAATAAATATGGGACCAGGTACAACATCATCAATTCATACTTGGAATGAGTCATAGTCACGCACAACCGAAACAGGCCCTTCAGCCCAACTTGCCCATACCGACCAAGATGCCGCATCTACACTAGTCCCACCTGCCCGCATATCCCTCTTAAACCTTTCCTATCCCTGCACATGTCCAAATGAACTGTACTATTTAAGAAAACAAATATAAATTACACGACAATATAGTTAAAACAATTCACAATCAAAACTGCAAATAAGAACATTAAAAATCTGCACCAAGCAATCAAGTTTGCACTTCAAATTTTGAACCACTCTAGACTTGCCGAAGGTGCACAAGTAGAACAGTATTGAACAGGAACAGGCCCCTCTCCCCATAATGTCCGAGCCAAACAAGAAGCCAAGACCAACTCTTATCTGCCTGCACATAATCCATATCCCCCCCCCCCCCCCCCCCCCATTCCCAGCATATCCAAGTGCCTATCCAAAAGCCTCTTATATTCCTTCAGATGTATCATATTCAGAATGAATAGCTCTTCCCAAACATTCCTACTGCTGTAAACTATACCTCCTTAGCCTCCATGAACAAGTACACTTTGTATGATTGGAAGTGATTATTTTTCATCAACATTTGCGTTCATTGCTGTACAATGTGAAATGGGCAAACAGAAGAAAAACAAACACCAAAAAGTATGGGTAGACACTAAATGCTGGAGTAACTCAGCGGGTGAGGCAGCATCTCTGGAGAGAAGGAATGGGTGACGTTTTGGGTCGAGACCCTTCTTCAGACCCATGATTTTAACCAGCATCTGCAGTTCTTTCTTACTGAAAAGTATGCTTAGGTTTCATTCAGATCTAAGGATATGGTGAGTTCAGATTAAATGTGAGTAAATAAAACAAGATCAAATTCTATAAGGTCAACTTGAAATAATATTTTGTTCTGTGGCCAGAAAAGGATCCCATCAAAACTATTAATTTAGCCACACTACAAAGTGAGGCCAGCGAGTTACAAGTGGAAAATAACTGTGGGCATTAACCCAATTTGGTGTCTACAACATTTATTGCTTTTCACTTTTCTACTAATCAGTTCTTCCAGACACTTGCTCTATTCTGCAAAGCTTTTTCTATCTTGTCATACATGATAACAATGTAGGAGCGCACTGTCGCAGCAGTAGAATTGCTGCCTTACAGCGCCAGAGACATGGGGTCGATCCTGACTACACGTACTATCTGTACGGAGTTTGAACCTTTTCCTTGTGACCATAAGGGTTTCTCCGGATGCTCCCGTTTCCTCCCACATTCTATAGATGTACAGATTGTAGGGTAATTGGTGTTGGTAAAAATATCGTAAATTGTCCGCAGTGTATGGGATGTTGCTAGTGTACAGGTTGATTGCTGGTCAGCACAGACTCGATGGGCCGAAAGGCCTGTTTCCACGTTGTATTTCTAAAGTCTAAACTGATAAATTATTGTTCTCCTTTGAACCACAGAGTTACGGACATATTTGGTAATTAGTTTACAGCTGAGACAGATAATTCAATGTTTTATTACAAAAGGATGTTTGTCTGAGGAACGTTGAGAATTTTGCTGATACAGCAAATGGAGGTTTGAATTCCACATCTGCCATTATTCTGTGAAAATCATAGAATGTAATTTCTCTGATTCCGTTATTTATATATTTAGACAATAGGTGCAGGAGTAGGCCATTCGGCCCTTCGAGCCGGCACTTCCATTCAATGTGATCAAGTTAAGTTTTATTCGTCACTTGCACATAAAGTGCAAGTGAAATGAATTTGCCAGCAGCGGTACAATTAAAAAAAAAAATAAAAATTTAACACAAACATCCACCACAGCATTCATCACTGTGGTGAAAGGCACAACATTTGGCCAGTCCTCCTCCATTTTCCTCGTGGTCGGGACCACAACCCTCCGCAGTCGCCGCTGAGGGCGGCCAGATGTTCAGACAAGTCCAAGTAAGTCCTGAATGGTGCCTCCCCACCGGAGACCGGAGATCATGGCTGATCATCCACAATCAGTACCCCGTTCCTGCCTTCTCTCCAATTCCCTTAACTCCACTACCCCCGAGAGCTCTGTGTAACTCTCTCTTGAAAACACCCAGAGAACCAGCCTCCACCGCCCTCGGAGGCAGAGAATTCTACACACTCACAACTTTCCGTGTGAAAAAGTTTTTCCTCATCTCCATTCTAAATGGCTTACCACTTATTCTTAAACTATGGCCCCTGGTTCTGGATTCCTCCAACACTGGGAACATGTTTCCTGCCTCTAGCGTGTACAAACCCTTAATAATCTTATATGTTTCAATAAGATCCCCTCTCATCCTTCCAAATTCCAGAGTATACAAGCCCAGCCACTCCAATCTATCAACATATGACAGTCCTCCCATCCCGGGAATTAAACTTGTGGACCTACGCTGCGCTCTCTCAATAGCAAAAATATCCTTCCTCATGTTTGTAGACCAAAACTGCACACGATACTCCAGGTGTGGTCTCACTAGGACCCTATACAAATGCGGGAGGAACTCTTTGCTCCTATACTCAACTCCTCTTGCTATGAAGGACAACATGCCATTTGCTTTCTTCACTGCCTGCTGTACCTGCATGCTTACTTTCAATGACTGATGAACAAGGACCCCCAGATCCCATTGCACTTCCCCTTTTCCCAACGTGACACCATTTAGATAATAATCTGCCTTCCTGTTTTTGCCACCAAAGTGGATAACCTCACATTTATCCACATTAAACTTCATCTGCCATGCATCTGCCCATTCACCTAACCTGTCCAAGTCACCCTGCATCTTCATAGCATCTTCCTCACAGTTCACACTGCCGCCCAGCTTTGTGTCATCTGCAAATTTGCTAATGTTACTTTTAATCCCGTCATCCACATCATTAATATATATCCCTACCCTTTGTTTCCTGTCTGCAAACCAATTTTCTATGCATGTCAGCACCCAACCCCCAATACCATGTGCCCTAATTTTGCCCACTAATCTCCTATGTGGGACCTTTTCAAATGTTTTCTGAATGTCCAGGTACACTACTACATCCATTGGCTCTCCCTTGTCCATTATCCTGGTCACATCCTCAAAAAATTCCAGAAGATTAGTCAAGCATGATTTGCCCTTTGTAAATCCTTCGTTTCACTTTTAATTCTTACCAAACTTAAAGCAAAGAATAAAACTAAATGCAAAATGTACCTGTTATTTAAACAAGAACAATCTATAACCTTCATGGAGAATTTCAGGCAAGGCATATTTGCCTTTTATAATCATCAACAAAACACAAATTGAGCAGCAAAAAAACATTGACACATCCATTGCATTACAAATCTTTTCTAAGCAGTTTTATTGCCAGCAATTAATATAAAAAATGTCACAAAAGCACATGCTATAGGGCGGCACAGTGGAGTAGTTGGTAGAGCTGCTGCCTCACCAGTGCCAGAAAACCAGGTTTGATCCTGACCTCAGGTGCTGTTGTGTGGTGTTTGTACGTTCTCCCTATTACTGCATGGGTTTCCTTCGAGTGCTCCAGTTTCCTCCTATATCCCCAAACCTGCGGTTTTGTAATTAATTGGCCTCTATAAATTGCCCCTAGTTCGGTGCGAACAGGAGATAACATAGAACTAGTGTGAACGGGTGATCGATGTTGGCATGGACTCAGAGGGCCGAAGGGCCTGGTCCCATGCTGTATCTTTTATCAATACGGGTGCAGATTGGAAAAAGGACTAGATGTTACATTAAACAACCAGCTGATTAAAGAAGTAGATCAGTAGGGTCCACAGCAGCATCTGTTTGTTTTGTTCCTCATCCAGATGGTCTTTTCCATTACCATGTAATTCCAAAATCTTGTTCCCCTTTTAGATTTCCGGCATTGTTAATCTTTTTTCTAATTTTGTGTCTTGTGTTTGTGTTCTCCAATGTGGATGTCAAATGAAAGGGCTTGACAGTAATTACTACATTTAGGGAGGTTAAGACGTGAACTAAAGATGTTTGTAGATGCTGAAGAGGTTACTTTGGTTTAAATGGGAGTAATATAAAACAGTTCAGAGTAAGTCATTCAGTGTAAGAAGTTGCTCAGTTACTGGCATGTCAAAATGGCCATTCCACGCTTTACTTCAGCACAAGTATAGGACTGTGAATGATAGCAGGCAAAATAATGCATAAAACACAACAAATCCTTCCCTGAAGTGAGACCCGAAGACCCAGTTTTTGAGTTAAGAGTCGCACTCCCCTCTCTAGACTTTGCAGTTCTCTTTTCACGATCAGCAAACAGCCCAGACTGAGAACAGGATCCCAAATTTTGGGCAATATAGTTTGGCACCACACTAGCCACAGCATTTACCAGCAGTCATTAGTTCAGCAATGAAAGAACTGAATTTGCTGACAGGAGTACCAAGTCGTGGGTGGTATGTAATTATTCCCAGTTGTGAAAACAGACCAATAGCATTTTTCAAATTCTGCTGGAGTTTGAAAATCTAATCCATACAATACTCACTGACCTTTCAATTGATGTAACAATGTAAACCTGCAGCACATCATCTCACCAGCTAACAGAAATTATCAGTGCAGTTTACAGAGAGACATCGGATCCCCTGTAGTCGTTGGTATGTCGTGCGTGTTGAACTTGGCTCATGTTTAAAAAAGTTAACCCAGGCAAAACCTGCTCTTCATTTAAATATTTCTGGGGATCTGACATTGTAAACTCTGTGCAGATGAATGCAGTCAGCAGAATAGGCTGGAACTGCACTTCCTCTTCCAAATCCCTAACCACATTCAGAAATAACACTGGGCTCAGCAGGACACAATGTGGTTGCATTTGAAATCTCCGCTCGTGTCCTTTTCTCAAAGAGCAAAGAAAAACAGAGAATTTGGATTTCTGTATCATCGCTTGTAATGGAAAAATTTGTCTTTCACACATAATAAATCAGCTTCACTTGCAGCGACTGTTGCAGCAGGCAAATACACTTCAAACTCACATCGTCAAGATTTCAAGACTTTGAATCTCAGAATCTAGAAAGTCACCTCTCATAACATTTATTTTCTACTCTCAAGTTCTGTACAGTCTTTAGTCCTTTGCCATTCATCATGTGTATCTGAGATACAAATGCTGTTGAGAGCCATGGAGGCTATCTCTGCAGAATGTGATTTTTCACCGATTCTAGTGAAGTGCAGTCAGAATAGAAGCAGGAAAAGCATCATCCATCTTATGAAAATAAGTCTATAAATCCCATTTGATTATTTGTGCAAGAAGGAATGGCAGATGCTGGTTTAAAGATAGACACAAAACGCTGGAGAGAAGAAATGGGTGACGTTTCGGGAGGGTCTTGACTCGAAATATCACCCATTTCTTCTCTCCAGTGATGCTGCCTATCCCGCTGAGTTACTCCAGCTTTTTGTTTCTATCTCCACTTGATTGTTCATTCATTTATATTCCGATCATACACATTTCACATAATGCAAGTTATTTTTGGAAGAAAGTACCAAGATTACCGTACTTAAATGCAACTTTATACTATAAAAACAAGAGAAAAGCAGCAACACACCAAGCTTTTCCTTACTCTACGAGTGGAATTCAGTTTTGATGCATATTTCACAATGTATCAGTGATGAGTGCAATGAGGAGAAGCTGCCTCTGCCTTTCCTTGTTCTTTCAATTGCAATCAGATCACATAGTAAAGACATTAAGAGTACAGAGGTGACATTTATGCATGCATATGCGTATGATCAGGAAAAGACTCCCTGGAAACGCACAATCTTTTGCTGCTGCTGGGAGCATAGTCACAAGTCACAAATGAACAGAATGAATGGATTGGTCTGTAAATATTGGGGTCACAAAGGTGTAATTCAACAGGGAATGTATTATTCCCTCCTTCCTCCCCACTTTAAACTAAATTTGACAAATGTATTCCCTTGCTTTCTTTACCCCTATGAAAGACGAATGATGGAGATCTATCAGGTGCCCGTACAGTGTTCGTTGGATTCTCAACTTCTCCTGAATGAAAGGGGCTTTATGGGCCTGGGAATCCCACTCGCCAGATCCTCAGCTCCTCCTGGATGATGGAAGCATTTCAGAAATGCTTATTAGGCCCACTGGATCCTCAACCTTTACACAGATCTTTGACCACCTGGAGAAACACAGGGGACAATTTTACAGAGGCCAATTAACCAGCAAACTGCATGTCTTTGAGATGTGGGGAGAAACTGGAGTGCCCACAGGAAACCCACATGATCATGGGGAGGGCATGCAAACTCCACACAGACAGCACCCATGGTCAGGATCGAACCCGGGTCTCCAGTGCTGTGAGGTAGCAGGTCTACCAGCTGCACCATTGTGCCGCTCCTGACGACACTGTTTCGACAACTTTTACAGGCAGCAAGTTGCAGATTGTAACCACTCATTGGAAAGTGATATACAAAAAGTGATTTGTAATTTTTTGCTGAAGAGGTTTGACCCACAACAGTTTCTGACAGTGGCCCAGCAAACCACACAAGCGAAAAAGCAAACACTCAAGCAATCAATCACTAATTCCTAAATCAACTGGGAATGGGGAATTAAAACTACTTGCCAAAGTTGTCCATGTCAAGAATAAATTCAGAAGAAAGCCATATTGATTTTATCCACTTCCTAAAATTGTTTAAGTCATTTATTTCTATTGCTGTGTAAAAAATCCCAATTATTTTTCAAATAAGGATATCACTGATTTTTTTTTTATTGAATCAAACAAATCTCCAAATCTAGCACTCGCTAAAATGGCAGACATTGAGATATCCGAAATACAACATATTGAATGTTATAGGAAGAATTGAAAATGTATTTAAGGTATCCCTGGCCTCCTTGTTAGTGCATGCTAAATTAAGTCACTATGTTACTTGGTTCATTACAGAGTCAATACATAGCTGCAGTTAGTACATCTCTATTATATTCCACATCAAAAATGTATTTTCCTTTTTCTGGATCGGGTTGAATATTTGCTGTGTGTTTGAGCTGTACTACAATCGGAATATGAGCTGGAAGAAATGTGCATTCAATGTCATTTCAGTTGGATTGTTTGTCCTTGTGACTTGAGTCACAGGCGAGTTGAATGAATGACCTTCATTTCCCATAATAAACTGCATCATGGAAGTATGGTCAGTATTGCAAGGACAAGAGTAGCATATTCCACCAAAATAATTACAATCTGGAATATTCAAAAATTTGTGATTTAAGGGAGCATCTTGTTTTTCAGAGCAGATGGCTGCAAGAAAAGGGTTCTGTGATTTATGGAATCATAGTTACAGCATAGGTGGCCGTTCAGCCTATCATGTCTTTGTCAGCTCCACCAGAATAATTCACTGGTTTCACTCTATATATTCACCAAATATTCAAACAATTCTCACTTGAAGGCATTGAGGTCTACTTCAACATCTGCAGGCAGTGCATTGCAGATTTCAACCGCTTGCAGTGTATAGAAGATTTTCCTTATGTCACTCTTGATTCTTTTCCTTTATTTTATTGCCATAATAGCTCCAATTTTTCTCCCTTTGCTTTCTAAAAATATTGATGTTCTGTGGTACAGGTCCAAGGGCCATTCTTTGTATTTGAGCCTGCAGAGACAGCACAACTCAGAAAGTAATTAGTTCCTGAATGAACCAGTCAAACTCTAGCCTGTACTCACCAAGCATCTATCTACCACATTTTACACACACTCAATGAAGAGGAATAGAAGCTGAAGTTATTATTTTCCCTTCCAGCTTTTCATTGCTGACCATGGACTTTACTATGCATAAATTAACTGCAGTGTTTCCCTACAACAATCACCATTATGCAAAAACAATTAAGTAGTTGAGAAGCTGGTGAGATGCCCTGTCGAATGGAAAGGTGCTATATTGATGTACGAGTTGGCAGCAGAGTAAAGCTCCCATGTATGTTACCACATAAAGCACTCCCATACCAAGTAGAGTTTTGATCAGTTGCCATATAACCTTCTCTTTACCCTCAACCCAACCACTGGCCTCAACTGACTCTTGGAAATACATTTCCTCTATTTGTCACACCTATCATAATGTGGTCTCAAATACAGATTCCTAAGTATTGTAAGTTAGAGCCTGTTTATGAAGGATCGCTGATAACTGTGTTTGGACTGTGCAAAGCTTTATATTAGCACAGACACCGAACTTTCAATTTGTGGTCAAAGCTGTTTAAATACCTGGATCACAGATGTGAAAGATCCAAACATTCTGTGATCCAGATTCTGTTATACATTTTACACCCACACTAATTTTCTCTCTTCCCCTCCTCCCCTGAATATACAGTTTATTTGTGGAAATATACTTCTGCAGCTATTGGTCTGAAGTGGCCGTCTCAAGCCACTACTCAAACTATTCCCATTCCTGAAGATCTTCTCTTGCTGGGTTAACTGGATAATGACCAATCTTAGAATTCAGACTTGAGTAAGGGATGGGTCAAACTTTAAAAATTCCTTGAGACACAAGAGATCGGGGTAGCACAGTGGCACAGCAGTAGAGTTGCTGCCTTACAGCACCAAAGACCCAAGTTCGATCATGACTACGGGTGCTGTCTGTACAGAGTTTGTACGTTCTCTCAGAACTCTTTGGTTTAAAATCAGTTCCAGATCTGGTGAAAGAGATACGTGACCCTAAAGACACAGTTCAATCTAGTGAAAATATACACAAAGTGCTGGAGTAACTCAATGGGTCAGGCAGCTTTGCTGGAGAAAAATGATGGGTGATGTTACAGGTCAGAACCCTGCTTCAGTCTCAGTCTGAAGAAGAGTTCCACCCCAAAATGTCACCCACCCTTTTTCTCCAGAAATCCTGCATGACCTGCTGAGTTACTCCTGCACTTTGCGTCAATCTTCGGTATAAACCACCATCTACAGTTCCTTTCTACACATTTCAATATAGTGACTGCTTATGGTAGTTGTAAATAAAAGTTGAGGTTTGCTGTCTTTACAAGGAGCGCACTCATTCAAAAATAATTTTTGCATTAACAGTTTAAAAAGTATTTGTGGATCTTCTTAACATTATGACAAACCATAGGATGAAAAACAATCTAAATAATGACACATGCCACAAGAGTAACTGAGGTAGGAGGTGTCCTATCCTTTGGTCAGGGAACGCTTTACAAGATGCAGTGCAGGGACGAGAAGGTCTTAGGTTTGGTCCTTAGGCAATGGTGAACTGGCTGATCTCTGTCAGGGTAACATCAGTAATTCTAAATACATATCTGGCTGGTTTAAAAAGGAGAAAAATAATTTTGTCTTTCTGTCCCTGATCACTTTCAACTGTGGAAGATGAAAACAAATGAAGGCAGGAAGGGGCTTAGCGACAATGCTTTTATAGTTTAAGAAAGAACTGCAGCTGCTGGAAAAATCGAAGGTAGACAAAAACGCTGGAGAAACTCAGTGGGCGAGGCAGCATCTATGGAGCATATGCTCTAAATCTATGGAGCATATGGATCTATGCTCCATAGATGCTGCCTCACCCGCTGAGTTTCTCCATGCTTTTATAGTTGGATAGTCTGCTAAGCCTCATTGTCTGGACTCACGCATGAAGGATGACCCTTTGCCCAAGATACAGGATGGTGTTTGTTGGTCCCGAATCTGCAGCCTTGCAGTAAGCAATGACATCAAGGAGGAAGAGGAGAAAATGGAGGAAAGAAAGTATACCCCAACATAAACTATAAGCAAGCAAGCTCAGTGCAGAGACTGATGAGGAGTGCACTGTTCATTGTCTGAGAGCAACGATTTCTTCTTCTCCTTTAAACAAGGAACAGTCAAATCAACACTATCTGGCATTAGACAAGATCAGTGTTCCTCTGTTGAGAGGGAATGCATTCAACGTCTGAATGTCCTTTTCTCCCTTGGGTTTTTTAACGTTCAAATCTTTACTCTTCGTATCTCTGTGTGAGGTTATGCACATCACCAGGCACGAGAAGAACAACTTTTCATTAGGTCACAAATTAGCATCTAATTTATACTTTCACTCTGCAGTGAATCACTAAATAGTAATTTACAATCACGACTAACATTAACAACAGGGTACAACATAAGGATTTTGAGTATTTAATAAAACATAAATACAAGCACAGCAGGCTAGTTTCTCATTCTACTTGTTTTAAGCTCTCTGAGAGCCTGAGCCCCCTCGCTGCCTGCTCTCTCCTCCCCAATAGATTTCCTGTCAGAGACCGTGCGAGTCTGCATTGGAACTGGTGACGGCATTAGCTTCCCTGCTGCCAGCACAGGAAAGAAGCTGCAAGTAGAAAAGGCTCAGACTTACCGTTTCCACATGCCGGCAGCGATCCCCTCACTCCTGCTTACCTAACTATCCACTGCTATGGGTTGCAGCTGTGATTCCATTACACACAAAGGGCCGAGATGCCAACTCCTGGCATTAAAATACTGGGGAACCTTACCCAGCTGCGCTATTAGGATTCTCTGTCTCCACTTCACTGCATTCTACAGCACAAGGCACGAACAGGAACAGCTCAGCAGCCGAGACTCAGTGTCACGTGACCACATGCAGCTAATTCACTCGCTCTCTCTTGAATGAGTACAACATGTGACCCTCCCTCTAGCATCATATGACAAACAGGCAGACAAGCAACTCCAGCTGACTGAGAGCAATGATAGAAAACATCTGATTAAAAACTGCTTACTTTCAGCCAGGATGCCCGAGAGAGGAGGCTTTCCTTTCCAAATAAAACTGACACCATCTTCCAGCTGTCTGAAAAATACTGGGAGCTGCCCAGCCAGTGTCTCTAGAGCTTCAAACGTCATTAAACTTTTAGCCTGTCAACATTTTCGGACTCATTTAATAGTTTACTTCAGACATTCGACACCAGATCAATTCAGCAGGAAAGAGAAAAACATAAATGAAAACCCTTTTATTTCACTTTCGAGACCAGAAGTAATTCATTCCAAGATTCACCCATTTTCACCATCTCTCTTGAAGGCACTATCGCTCGCGGCTGCATGCAATGGTACAGGCACTCCTTGGGCAACCTCGGCGATAGTATCTTTGCTGCAGAGTGCTTGCGTTTGCATGTGCCCTAAGACATCGTCGCCTTTTTTGCTGAAGGACACAAATGGGTGGACCACTTCCCTCTCAATGAAAGCGGGCATTCATGATGAATGTCACCGTCACCTTTAATTCACCTGTATAATCCATGGTTAGATAAAGAAAACAGTATTTAAACACCAAGACCTCAGACCTCTGTCTGAGACTGCAAGAAATTGCAGTTGTGTATGTAATCCAGTCCATCACACAGACCAGACTGCCCACAATTGACTATCTACACTCATGCTACCTTGGGAAAGCAGCTAACATAATCAAAGCCCTTTCTCACCCTGCTCATTTCTTTTCCCCGCTCCTATCGGTCAGAAGATACAGAAGTTTGAATATGCGCAGCACCAGACTCAGAAATAACGTCTTCTTCTCTGTTATCAGTTTACACCCCAGCGGTATGAACATTGACTTCTCCAATTTCAGGTAGCCCTTGCTTTCTCCCTCCTTCCCCTCCCCTTCCCAGCTCTCCCACAGCCTATTGTCTCCGCCTCTTCCCCCTTCCCGCCCCCCACCCTATAGTATCTTTGACTCCCACATCAGTCTGAAGAAGGGTCTCAACCTGAAATGTTACCTATTCCTTCGCTCCATAGATGCTGCCTCACCATAGATGCTGAGTTTCTCCAGCATTTTTGTCTACCTTCAGGCTTTTGAATGGTCCTTTCATTAGCTTGGGTACTGTTTAATTTACCTTTACCCAGAGATATTGGACTTTGTCTCTGAACTGTTGCACTATAATGCTGAGAACTATATTCAGCACTCCTTTCCCTTTGCTCTACCTATTGTACTTAAGTTAGGCTTGATTATATTTACATATAGTATAATTTTATTGGATAAAATTATACTAAACAAATCTTTTCATAATATTTCAATATATGTTACAATAATAAATCAAAACCGGGCACAAAATTCATAATCTGGCAGGCAACAATTATTGCTTTTGAAACCTAAATTGCTTGTGTCAAACACTTCAAGACACTGGAAAGATACCAACAACACTGGCTTCACAAATTCCTCCAAATTTATTTAAACCAACATCAATATCCTCTCCAAGGCCAACATATCCAGCATTAAGGTCCGAGTTACACTTGATTGGCTTCTTAGGCGGGTCATATTATTTGCACCCCTGACACCAGATTCCCCAACACACTCTTCTCCAAGTTCTAATAGAGAACAGATTATTAGATGGATGAGGAAGAAAGGGTCGAGAGGGCCTGTTTCCGTGCTGTAATTGTTATATGATTATATATATGATTATATGTACCCATGTCTGGAATCAGAAGCACACAGAGGACCTGCATCAGCAAAAGAAGCAGCATGTCTCCTCATAACTTATCTAACCATACCTGGTCGTGTTCTAAAAACCTGTGCGGACCAACCGGCTGCAGTTTTTACGGACATTTTCAACCTGTCACTTCTGAGGCCTGCTTCAAAAGGGCATCAATAATACCGGTGCCCAAGAAGAGCAAGGTGACGTGCCTCAATGACTATCGACCTGTGGCACTAATGCCTGTGGTGAAGAAGTGCTTCGAGAGGTTGATCGTGGCGCAAATCAACTCCTACCTCGACAAAAACCTGGACCCACTGCAGTTCGCTTACCGCCACAACAGATCAACGGTGGACGCGATCTCGCTGGCCCTCCACTCCGCTCTGGACCACTTGGACAACAAAAACGCATATGTCAGGCTGTTATTCATTGACTACAGCTCGGCATTCAACACAATCATCCCCTCCAAGCTGGTTACCAAACTCGCAGAACTGGGTCTCTGCGCATCCCTCTGCAATTGGATCCTCGACTTCCTCATTAACAGACCACAGTCTGTTCGTATTGGTGGAAGTGTGTCAGACTCGATAACAATCAGCACGGGAGCACCTCAAGGCTGCGTGCTCAGCCCCCTGCTGTACTCACTCTGTACTCATGACTGCGTAGCCGGTCATAGTGCGAACTCCATCATCAAGTTCGCTGACGACACCACTGTTGTGGGACGTATCACTGATGGGGATGAGTCAGGGTATAGAAGGGAGATCGAGCGACTGTCCATATGGTGCCAGCACAACAACCTGGCCCTCAACACCAGCAAAACCAAGGAACTGATTGTGGACTTTGGAAGGAGTAGGATGGGGACGCACAGTTCTGTTTATATCAACAGATGGTTGAAAGGGTCAAGAGCTTCAAATTCCTGGGTGTGCACATCTGTGAAGATCTTTCCTGGTCCGAGAACACAAATGCAATTATTAAGAAAGCTCATCAGCGCCTCTACTTCCTGAGAAGATTACGGAGAGTCGGTCTGTCAAGGAGGACTCTCTCTAACTTCTACAGGTGCACAGTAGAGAGCTTACTGACCGGTTGCATCGTGGCTTGGTTCGGCAACTTGAGTGCCCTGGAGAGGAAAAGACTACAAAAAGTAGTAAACACTGCCCAGTCCATCATCGGTTCTGACCTTCCTTCCATCGAGGGGATCTACCACAGTCGCTGCCTCAAAAAGGCTGGCAGCATCATCAAGGACCCACACCACCGTGGCCACACACTCATCTCCCTGCTACCTTCGGGTAGAAGGTACAGGAGCCTGAGAACTGCAACGACCCGGTTCAGGAATAGCTACTTCCCCACAGCCATCAAGCTATTAAACTTGGCTTGGACAAAACTCTGAACATTAATACCCCTCCATCTGTTATTTACACTTTATTAATTTATTAATTAATGTGTGTATTTACATATATAATTGTAGTCAATGCCTACTATGTTCTGTTGTGCTAATTGTAGTCAATGTCTACTATGTTCTGTTAGTAGTCAATGCCTACTATGTTCTGTTGTGCTATGCAAACACGACAATAAACTCTTTTGACTCTTGACTCTTTGACACTCCCTCCATCAGGCATCTCCTGCCCCATCCGTAAAGGAATCTGTGGCTTCTACATTTACCTCATCAGTTACCTCAGAAATGGATGGAAACAAAGCATCCTTGATCTCAAGGATATCTCCCGACTGCCCATTCAACCTGTTGCCCAACTTTACGGAAAGTTTTAGCACATTATTTAATTGAGGCTGAATCTTATTTCCTCCCAACATCCACATACTTCCAGCATGAATGACGATAAGGAATGGATTACCTTGTCTGATTTCCTTTTACCTGATTGCTCCAAAACAAAGTATAATACCAATAGGGTCATCGTTGATGACTCAGGGGCTGAGAATAACGCCTGTGATCTCCGTTATGCGACTTAGTTACATCAAGAGATCAGGGTAGTTGGCAAAAATAATTAGTTCCTGCGATGCTTTACACCATTCAATATTACAAGCCTATTGAGCCTGTGGCTTAAATAAAGTAGTGCAGTAAAACAAAATGTAAATATATAGAGTATATATGATGGCACACCTGCAAAATTCCAGTGCTAAACAGGTTCAAAATAGATCAGCACTGCACATAAGTAAATTCTCTTGTTGGCTGTTGATCATCACTTGCATATAGGTTTCCCACCATTGAACAGATTTTATTTGCTGTTGTTCCAATTAGCCATCTTGACACATTTTATTTATATTTATATATATATACTAAATTGAGGGAGGAAATGTATCTAATTCATCTGTCCAGAGTAAAAATACACAAAGTTTCCCTTCTCGTTATCTGGTGCTTGAGCGAGTCTAAAATATATTATTCTATCGAAAAAAAACAATTCCAAATCACAAACACTTTAGTGTGGTTACACTGAGAAGTTCTTCAGTTCAAAAATGTTTGGTGACCAGCTTTTGTTTACATTTCATTACACCAGTGAATTGTCTGATGTGTCCTTGCGAACATATACTTCTTGGAAATTTTCCTCTCAGTCACGGAATCAAAATGGCATACACAATCTAATTTATTTGCTTGATTGAGTCTGAAGAAGGATCTTGATCCGAAATGTCACCTCTCCATGTTCTCCAGAGATGATGCCTGACCCGCTGAGTTACTCCAGCACTTTATGTCCTTTTGTGTAAACTAGCAGCTGTAGATCCTTTTTTCTACTGATAGTTATACTGCTTAGTCTAACTTGTGATGTTAGACAATAAGTTGAATTGGACAAAACACAGCCTCTGACATCTCAATTAACATTAAAATACATGTATAGTAAGTATACCTTGTCATCAAGTAAAATCTTGACAATAGGTATACTTAAATTCAACAAATTCAAACATTTCATCTGAAACGGGTTTCTCTTGTGAGTTGCTCAGTGACTTCTCCAAGCAAGCATCATGTTTCTAGTGCTCCTCCAGTGATATTAAACAACTGGATATGATAACAGCTCCTATCCATCATCACTGTACAGACTTTGTCATAACTGTTTTTAATTTAGTTTCTTTGCAGTGTGCATAATTACTTTGTAATAATTCTTTGTAATAAAGGATCTAAGAGTTAGGCTGCCAATCAAAGCACCAGGCGGATTCTTAGCCAGAGACTACAAGGAAGATGCCAGCCCTATTCCCTAGACAATACTAAGTTTGGTAACTTCACCTGCCAGGCCACCGGAATCAGCTTCCTTCCCTTAGCTAAGGATAACAAAAGTCTGCCAAGCTTCCTATTCTATTAAAAACTGGAAAGTGATATTGCGGCATAGTGGGCCTAGATGTCCTGAAAACTGACAGATCTCTACACACAGAGTTCAGATACATACTGTGTAACCTTGGAACCAAACTACAACAAAGTTGAGTATAGGAGCAAAGAGGTCCTTCTGCAGTTGTACAGGGCCCTAGTGAGACCACACCTCGAGTATTGTGTGCAGTTTTGGTCTCCAAATTTGTGGAAGGACATTCTTGCTCTTTAGCGAGTGCAGCGAAGGTTCACAAGGTTAATTCCCAGGACGGCAGGACTATCATATGTTGAGAGAATGGAGCAGCTAGGCTTGTACACTCTGGAATTTAGAAGGATGAGAGGGGATCTTATTGAAACATATAAGATTATTAAGGGTTTGGACCCGCTAGAGGCAGGAAACATGTTCCCGATGTTGGGAGAGTCCAGAAACATGGGCCACAGTTTAAGAATAAGGGGTAAGGCATTTAGAACGGAAATGAGAAAACACTTTTTCACACAGAGAGTAGAAATGTTACAATCCCCGCGATCAGTGGTGCTCTAGATCTGCCCACTGCCAGTGCGTGCGACTCGAGAGGCTGTAGGGGGGTGGTGGGGGGTGAGTAAAATGCAGGTTTTTCATTGGTTGTCAGGGAGGGATTTCCTCGTACGACAAGCTTATGACGTAGAGGAAATCCCATTCTGTCATCCCGTTCACGTTTTTTTTCAAAACGTTGCTGGTCTATTGGATCGCTGGATTTGAAAGTCGGGCTCAATGCCTTCAAAACCACGGAATCAAGTTCAGGGCAGAAAAGGTATGTAGGACGTTTATTTAACATCTTATCTAGTTTTTGGTGTCATTTCATTTTAATTTGATGATGCGAAATAAGTTATTTTGGCCCCGATATCTGTATGTACTGTGAAAGTTTTTAGTCAGATATTTAGTATGAAAATATCGATCATGGATAGACAATTACACAAAATACGGATAATTTAGATGTTCTTATGACATGATTCTGCAAAGAATAATGATTTTGATTATCTTGAGAGTGGATGTTTGAGGATTTTTAACACATGTTTGTGTAAACGGCCCTTGCCCTCATCACAGCTTTTGTGTTAAGTTAATGGAAAAACAATAGGGAACAAGATGCTAATTTCCGAGTATGAAAATGACCATAACATTTTTAATACTGAAGATATGAAAGTGAATTAGGTATCAAATTAAAGGGTTTTTTTTAATGCTTTATCTGATGGGATAAATTACAGGTTTGATTTTTAACATCTCAAATGATTGTGACATCCCTACAGAGAGTTGTGAGTCTGTGGAAATCTCTGCCTCAGAGGGCATTGGAGGCCGGTTCTCTGGATACTTTCAAGAGAGAGCTTGATAGGGCTCTTAAGGATAGTGGACTCAGGGGTTATGGGGAGAAGGCAGGAACATGGTACTGATTGTGGATGATCAGCCAAGATCACATTGAATGGCGGTGCTGGCTCGAAGGGCCGAATGGCCTACTCCTGCACCTATTGTCTATTGTCTGTCTAAAGAGAACGCCTTCTGAAGAGCTCCAAAAACTTCAGGTTCTGGGGAGAGAATCAGGAAAAACAAATAAATCTGCACAATCTGAAATGATAGCAGCAACAAACCAACAAACAAATTTGTAACTGACAAATATCCAATCCATACTCATGTCAGTTCATGGCCAATTGTAAAATGTTAAATCTCAATCATTTGCCTTACTGTGTATAACAAAATTCCAAGGTCAACTATAAACCTGCCTTTAAGGTGACAGCAACATTAGTGTTGAAGGGAATGAATAACCTTGCCAAATTATTACACTTGGGTGAGAGGTGAGAATATTAGTAATCAACATGAAAACAATACTAGTCCAGCAGCCTCTATACAAAAAGTACTTGTACAAAACACCAGGTATTTATAAGAAGGATTCTATGAGCTCAGAATACCTCTCTGCAATCCATGCTTGCTTGCCAACATTAAAATATGGGGAATTTACAGCAATTGAACATTAATCCCATTCATGATTAAGAAAACTAGGCTGATGATAATAAGATTTATTATTTAAAGCTGGGTTCCTTGGAGTCATGGGAAAACCTGGACAATGACCACTCAAAATGGAGCATCCAGTCAGGCACTGTGCACATTGTACAATGTGAAACTGTGGAAGCCATGTGTAAAGACTGCAAGGAGGTTTCAAAACATCTTGCATTGTAATGTGTGCCATACTCCAGATCCTCACATTCTGAGTTTGAAGTCTGAGGCCAAATCACCTTGGCCAAGAGCTGCTTGCTGGCACCTTCATGTCAACTTCCTCGTCTCCAAAAGAGCAGCTGCTCACCAACTTAGCTGGAGGGTGAACATTATGTTGAATAAATTATTTGGCAAATTAAAGCATAAGACAGCCAGTAAATGGATGTAGAAAATAACTGTAGTGTTGCTCTTAATTAAACATAACATATATAACATTCTGATAACCTTGAATTTAGGTTTCATAATTGTTGCAGAAAGGGACTGTAACAGATGGTAATACTGGATCTATGTCACTATGAGGATTAGGATGCATCTTTATTTATTAGCACCCATGGTTGGTGGGCCTCAGACAGAGATCAGCATTTGTTCCTCATTGAAAATAGCTAAGAGACATTTTCCTAAGTCCCCGTAGAAATGAACCAAGTTACTGCAAACCAGTGAATCTTACATTTGTCAATGGCATGGAAATCTTTGGAGAAAATCTTAAGAGATATGATTTATATAAATTTGGAAAGGTAGAGGCTGATGAAGGATGCTCAGTCCTGTCTGGTGCAGGGGAAGACAAGCAACATCCTAATTTCTCTCACTTTGTGCAAAGTAAATAATTCACTCATTAACATGTTTGAAGAGGAGATTGAAAATACTGATGAAGGCAGGGCAGTAGATGGTGACTAAATGAACTTTAGTACAATATTTCACAAGGACCCATATGGTGCGCTGGTTCAGAAAGTTAAGGGACAAGAGATCCAAGGCAAAAATTAGTTGGTGATAGGTGGCTTGGTGTTCGGTTGTGCTTGAAGGATGTTTTTCTAATTAGAAGTCTGTGACCAGTGGTTTACTGCAGCGATCAGTACTGGAATCCTTACTGATTGTGATGAATACAGTATATATGTATGTAAATAGAAAAGGTATGATTAGAAAGCTTGTGGTTAATACTAAAGTTGATGGTGAGGAACATAATCTTAGGCTATAGGAGATGAAAAGTTGGGCAGAGCTTTGTCAAATGGAATTTAATCACAACAAGTGCAAGATGCATTTTGGAATATCAAATAGGGGTAGGATATAGAGAACTAAGGGTAGGGCACCAAGAAATGTTGATGAACAAAGGTTCAAATAGTTGGTAATAGACTCTATAATCCATTATAAAGGATGAGGTTACAGTGTACTTAGTAGTTCATCAAGTCTATTCCGCCATTCAATCATGACATCTCTACCTCTTAACCCCATTCTCCTGCCTTCTCCGAATATCTTCTGACACCTGTACTAATCAAGAATCTATCTATCTCTGCCTTAAAAATATCCACTGACTTGGCCACCACAGCCTTCTGTGGGAAATAATTTCACAGATTCACAACTTTCTGACAAAATAAATTTCTCCTCATCTCCTTCCGAAAAGAATGTCTTTTAATTCTGAGGCTATGTCTTTTAGTCAGAGACTCCCACTAGTGGAAACATCCTCTCCACATCCACTCTATCCAAGCCATTCATTCTTCTGTATGTTTCAATGAGGTTCCCCCTCATTCTTCTAAACTCCAGCGAGTACAGGCCCAGTGCCAACAAATGCTCATCATAGGTTAGCCCGTGATTCCCGGGATCATTCTTGTAAACCTCCTCTGGTCCCTCTCCAGCGCCAACACATCCTTCCTCAGATATGGTGAGCAAAATTGCTCACAACATTCCAAATACGGAATTACCAGCACCTTATAGAGCCTCAACATAACATCTTTGCTTTTGAACACAAGCCCTCTTGCAATAAATGTTTGCATAGAGTTTGCTTTCTTTACTACCAATTCGTCTTGCAGATTAGCTTTTTGGGAATCCTGCACCAGCACTCCCAAATCCCTTTGCACCTCTGATTTCTGGATTCTCACCCCATTGGCTGTGGAGGCCAAGTCAGTGGATATTTTTAAGGTAGAGATAGATACTATAGATTCTTGATTAGTACAGGTGTCAGAGGTTATTGGGAGAAGGCAATGATGGTCCAGTTTTATACTGCAATCACAGAGTCTGTCCTCACCTTCTCCATCATGGTCTGGTTTGGCTCAGCCACCAAGCACGACATACGGAGGCTGCAACACATGGTTCGATCAGCTGAGAAAGTTATTGGCTGCAACCCTCCCCCCATCGATGGACTGTACACTGCAAGGGCCAGGAAGAGAGCGGGTAAGATCATCTCTGACTTCTCTCACCCTGGCCACAAACTCTTTGAAGCACTTCCCTCTGGAAGGCAACTCCAGACTGTCAAAGCCGCCACAGCCAGACATAAAAACAGTTTTTTTTCCACGAGCAGTAGCTCGACTCAACAGCAAAAGTCTGTAGCCTCCTTGTGTTCTGGTATTTTATTTTATTCTTCACATGTTTAAATTATGTTTTTTTTTAAATTGTCTACTGTATATCGTGTTATTACTTGCGAGCAAAGCACCAAGGCAAATTCCTTGTATGTACACATATTTGGCTAATAAAATGTATTCAATTCAACTTAGAAAATAGTCTATGCCTTTATTCCTACTACTAAATTGCATGACTCCACACTTTGCTACACTATATTCCATCTGCCACTTCTCTGCTCACTCTTCCAACCTGTCCAATCCTACTGCAGAGTCCCTGCTTTCGCTACACTACCTGCCCCTCCACCTTTTTTCGTATCATCCGCAAACCTTGCCACAAAGCCTTCAATCCCCTTGTCCAAATTATTAATATACAACATAAAGAGCAACAGCCCCTGCACCGACCCCTGCGGAACTCCACTAGCCACTGGCAGCCAACCAGAAAAAGCCCCCTTTAGTGCCACTCTTTGTCTTCTGCCATCCAGCCAACCTGCTATCCATGCTAGTATCCGCTCCTTCATATCATGGGCTCTCACCTTCCTAAGCAACCTAACATGTGGCACCTTATCAAAGGCTTTCTGAAAATCTAAGTAAACAACATCTACTGACTCTCTGCCTGTCCTGTTATTTACTTCTTCTTCAAAGAATTCCAGCAAATTTGCAAGACCTCTCCTTCACAAAGCCAATCTGACTTTGGCCTATTTTATCGTGAACTTCTAAGAACTCCGTAATATCATCCTTTACAATGGACTCTAAAATCTTACCAACCACCAGTCAGACTATCACCCAAATGATTTCCTTGTCCATATCTATCTTGAAACAGGGAAATCTTATCAGGAAATCTCAAACTGGTTCTCACCTGGCAAATGTACAATTATTCCACTATGGTGGTAAGAAATCTGGGCTTTTTATTTTTACTACTTTGCTCAAGAGGGAGTTGTCATTTGAGAAGCATTGCTTGGTGAGTTTAGCCAACTCAAAGGAGATCAGAAAGAAAATAACAACCATGTCCTTCTAACCGCTTGATCATTAGAACAGAACCAGCAGTGAAAGCAAAGAAAGAGAACTCAAATATTGATAATTTAAATTATCTTGCTTCACGGCATTTAGAATCCAGTATTTATCAAACTACTTTTCTCTTTTAAAGTTGAACTTTCACAACCTTGTTTGTTTAAAGCAATTTTCCACTTCACAGTAATGGTCACCACACAAAGGATTCTGAACAAGCTTATTTGCAGGGGAGCAGATAAGGATATCTGAAAAGAACTTGCCGTCCACTGTATGTGATATTTATGTAGGCTGCAGGCCAAAACCTAGTGAATTATGACAAGTTAATGTGGCCCAGTCATTTGAATTAAGATATCATGAAGGCTGAAAATCCGAAATATAAATGCACAAAGCTAGAAACACCCAGCAAGTCACCCAGGTCTGCCATCACACCTCTGCAACCACAAACCCAATGCCTGATCCATACTATTCAATAAGGTAGAACAAAGGAACTGAAGACGTTGGTTAATACACAGAAGGACACAAAGTGCCGGAATAACTCAGCAGGTCAGGCAGATTCTCTGGAGAACATTGTGAAGAAGGGTCTCGACCCAAAATGGCATCTATTCATGTTATACAGAGATGATGCCTGACCTGCTGAGTACTTCGCTTCCAATTCAAAAAGGTCTCTCTAATGGAAGCCATAGTCTGTAACATTGACCCCATCAGCATATTTGATCCTTGGGAAGACCTAGGGCCCAATTCCTCCTCTCTCATTCCCCAAGCCCACAGCAGAAGCTCTACTCCCTCTCCCACACCTTCTCCAAACCACAGCACAGAGTTCTGGCCCCCCTCTTCCCCCACCATCTCAACACCACACTCTCTCCCAAACAACAGACAGGCCTCAATCTGGACTTGGTTTCTGGCCATCTCAAACATCTAACCATGCCTTCACCAGAAAACCAGGCAGTTGTAAATGATACTAAAAAAAGTGCCATTGAAGTTTGCAATGGGATGTTCAACTTGCAATGGGAGGTTCAAGGCAGCTCCTGGAACCTCACTATAACCAAAGATCCTATAGCGCTATAGGATATTTGCTATAACACTCATCTATCTATATTGAGTAGCTGAGTATCATACTGAAGCCCGTGAAGCCATCAAAGCATGGGCTGTGGCAGGTAGGCCCAGACAGGAGCCTGTGTTTGAGCACAAGAAGCTCACTAATGCAAGGTATAAGTATGCTGTTCACTTCATCTGTAAAAATGAGCAAGCTATGGGGGCTGAATCCATGGCTAAGAAGCTGCTAAGTAACAATGCTACAGATTTTTGGAAGGAAGTGAGAGCTCTTAGCAGTTGCAAAACATCTCTACCATGTACTGTAGATGGAATCTCCGGAACGGCTAATATCGCAGAGTTATGGCGACAACACTATAGCACTTTATTCAACTGTGTCCAAGGTGACTTGTATAGGGTGGACAATATTGAGAGCAATGACTCGATGGTGATTATGTCACATGAGGTGTATCATGCCATGAACAAGCTATCCAACAATAAAGCAAGTGGCTTGGATCATATCTCTGCTGAACATCTTAAGTATGCGAGTATGAGGATAGCTCCTCTCCTAGCTATTTGTTTTACTGGCTTTATGATTCATGGCATGTTACCAGACTCAATGTTGTCTGTCCTGTTAGTGCCGGTTATTAAGGACAAAGCGGGTAAAGTAGGCAGTTTAAATAATTACAGGCCCATAGCTTTAGCCAGCATATTGTCAAAAGTCTTAGAAAGAGTTCTGCTGGATAGAATGCATGAGTTTGTTAACTCCACAGATAACCAGTTTGGCTTTAAAGCTAAACATGGCACTGACTTATGCATATATGCCCTAAAGGAGATTGTAAACAAATATAGAGGCAAAAACTCTTCAATCCTTATGTGCTTTATTGATGCTTCCAAAGCCTTTGACCGTGTTAAAACACGTCAAAGAGGGGTGCCTAAATACATTGTGAGAATACTGGCCTACTGGTATGCCCACCAGACTATGCAAATAAAATGGGGCAATAGGGTCTCAGCCCCATTTGGGGTTAGCAATGGTGTTAGATAAGGGGGAATTTAATCCCCAGTCCTTTTGAATCTATATATTGATGATCTGTCTAAACAATTGAAAGGCTGTAACACTGGGTGCGTGATTGGTAATATTTTAGTGAACCATATGATGTATGCAGATGATCTTGTGGTCTTTAGTCCATCTAGCGCTGGTCTCCAGCAGCTCCTTACTGCATGTTCCGTGTATGGTTTGGAACATTACATTAAATATAATGCTAGTAAGAGTGCTGTTATGGTCTGTAGAACCAAAGAGGATAAAAGCCTAAAATATCCTGATTTTAAATTGTCTGACAACAATCTTAGTGTCTGTAATAAGATAAAATATCTAGGACATATTATTACAGAACAAATGACAGATGATGAGGATATTTATAGGCAACGATGCATGCTGTATATACAGGCGAATATCCTCTTGCGTAAATTTGGTGCATGTGCAGATGTGGTGAAGATGTCGCTATTTAGAGCATACTGCACACCCCTCTACACTGCGCACCTGTGGTCGAACTATTTAAAGACAAGTATGCAGAGACTAAAGGTTGCATATAACAATGCCATGAGAACACTGCTAAGGTAACCAAGATGGTGTAGTGCCAGTAATAGAAACATGAAACATAGAAATTGTGGCTGGCAGGAGTCAGTACTCTATCATCCAACTCAGTATCCCGTAGTATCCTAAGACACTTTCACCCCCTTATCCTTAAGCTGTGACCCCTGTCCTGGATTCCCCAAATTCTTCCTGCATCTTGCAGGAAGTTTCTAAAATGACTCTAGAAATGTGCTTATTGTGGCCTTGACAAACATAAGGGTTAGCACTACACGCTACGAATCCCAGTTGTGGAGACACTGGTATCGTTGTCTCGTTGTACGACATTGATAATTTTTTACTCTGGATTTTTAACTTAACTATTGTGGGGTTTTTTTTTTAATATATAAATTATGATGTTTTTATGTGATTTACCATGATTTTATATATATTTATGATATTTGATATGCAATGCATTTTTTTATGTAATGTTGCCCCTTGTCTGGACCTCGAGTCCGTAATAAAGTTATTATTATTATTATTATTATTATTATTATCTCACTCTGTAGGAGGAACTAGAATTTTAAATTACAGAGCCAAAGTAAATAATTAGCTCAGGAAGCAACAGCAATCAGAAACAGAATGGAAGACAAAGTAATTTTAATTAATCTCACCTTCCCTGAAAAATATTAAAAACTTGCAAGCTGTCCCCACAGTGAGGTGCCAAAATTATTTTGGTATTGCTCTTCCTTCCAAATTGTTGCAAATGCAAGTCAAGTCAAGTCAAGAGAGTTTATTGTCATGTGTCCCAGATAGGACAATTAAATTCTTGCTTGCTGCAGCACAGCAGAGTATTGTAAGCAAAAATACAGAGATACAAAATACAAATACAAAATACAGCACAACCCCAACTTTAAATTTTGATCCCAAGCTTTTAGTCCTCAACACTTAGTTTCCGTGCTATCTGTGCTCCCAACAGAGTAGAACAATCCTAGGCAATAAAGGGCCTGTCCCACTTAGGCAACTTTTTTAGGCGACTGCCGATAACTGTCATAGTCATAGCAGGGTGCCGAAAAACCGGCGACTGGATCCCCCTACGACAATGTCTACGACAAGCTACAACAACCTACCACCTAGTCGACGTCAAGCTACTGACAACCGGCGATCCATTAGGACGTCCACCTACAACCACACCTGCGACCACACAGGCAACAACCTATGACAACCGAAGTCAACACACGTCGGCGACAACTGAGGACAACTGAAGACAATTCAGTCGCCGGTACCTGTCGCCGGTTGACGTAGGTACTCACCAATGGAATTCACCGAAGTCAGCACCGGCGACAACCTACGTCACCTGGCAACAACCTACGACAGCACCGACATCAGGAAAAGTCAAGCTACGCTCATTGGCGTCAACTCACTGTCGCCAAAAAGTTTTGAACATGTTGAAAATCTAGAGGCGACCAGAAAGACGCTACAACTCTTTGGGCGACTGAGACGATTACTCACGATTATACAGGCAACACACAGCGACCATGTGACGACAGCCTGGTCGCCTAAAGATAGCCTAAGTGAGACAGGCCCTTAAGTCATCAGTGGACTTGATCGGTTGCACTGGCTCTGCCTGAGGTTGGGTTTAGAAATAAGATATTTTGCTATTTTCAACAGGATTGAAGCAATCTTGCCTATTAACCATGGGATGACATAATTTGGAATAGAATGTGATCTGTTAAACCCATAACTGGGCCATCATGATTCAACCTATCCACTTTTTACCATTAATATGCACGTTAAATGCATCACTTAAAATATAGACTTTGCATGATGTAACAAAAAGTGCTGGAGTAACTCAGTCGCAAGGGACAGTCTGAAGAATGGTCTCAACCCAAAACGTCACCTATACATGTCCTCCAGAGATGCTACCTGGCCCACTGAGTTACTCCAGCAGTTTATGTATTTTATGTAAACTAGCATTCGCAGTTCCTTGTGTCTTACAGGATGTTATTAATTCCCTGACCGTCTCTATCTTTATCTGCTTCTTTGGGACCCTCATTAAAATGTATCCTGTCCAAAGTTTTGATCACCTCTCCTTACATGCATTGATGATCTTAAAATTTGTTTGGGAATGCTTCTGTGAAACACGTTGTGACACTGCAAAATGTAAAATGTTACAGAAACACTGGTTAATGATGCAATAGAACCCAAACTTTCTGTTAGTATATAATTATCACAATTTGTCACTTCTTGTATTTCCTTAGGTGATTCAGTTTCAAATTTTGCTTAGCAACGCTCCTATGAAATATGACAAACATATTCACAAACAACCAAGGCTCAGGCTGCATTATCTACTTCATTACACTTCAGTAACATGAGGGCCATATAATATTGCCAACCTAAATCACGCCTTCAGTCAATTACATATTGCATTCCCTAAAGCCTAATGTTTAATCTGTTTCACATACTCAGCGTCCTTTTGTACAACGTGCAAAATATAAAACCAAAAATTCATTAAAATGTTACACTAGAAACCAAACAACTCATCACATCCATTAAGCTGTCCCACTTACCAGCTCCTTATAGATTAGTATCTAGTCGCAGTATGGCATGTCCAAATCTCCCCAAGTACTTTTTAAATGCAACAATCCATCATCATTGTGTAGAACAACTGGATCTCCATGCAGTTAAAATTACTGGTTAATTATATCAAATTCAAAGCTTATCAGAGGCACAGCAGCTATGGAATAGATGGTGTACTATGTGGTGGTGTGGAGATAAAGATGGAGCATCACGAGTGCTGAAGAATGGAGTCCAAGATAAGTTCAGAGGACAGAAGTCATAGCTTGAATGTTTGAATTCTAGTTTTGCTCAGGGTGTGCCCAGGAGGAACGGCATCTCCCTCCAATAATCATTAAACACATTAAGGGTTTGTCCATATATGATTACTTTTTTTGCATGCCTTTCCAAAACTGATCAAATTTAAATTCCTGCATAAGCCCCTGACTTTACTGCCAATGAAAATGAACCAAAAGCCTTATGGGTCTGTCCCACTTAGGCAACTGCAGGAGACTATGCAGTCGCCACATGTTTGCAGGTGGTTGCTGAGGAGTCGCCTTCATGGTCATGAGCAGTTCCCACATTCTGGGAACGAGTCGCGGCCTCATTATGGTCTCTGACTATAATGAGGACACCGACTAGAATGAAGCCGCCATGGAGAGTAGCGAGAATTCTCGTGTCGTAGTTGGGTCGCCAGGAGGGCCTAGTGGGTTGCCAGGGGGGGTGGGGGGGGGGGGGGGGTGTGCGTGTGTGTGCCACTCTGACAGTCGCCATTCCAGTTGCTGGTTTTCAAGACGACTGCCGGCAACTTGACAGCCTAAAAATCGCCTAAATGGGGCAGGCCCATTATGTTAATCCTTGTAACACAGTTGTTAATCTGATACTTCCTTTGACCCTGACACCCACATGATACTCGCAGTGGGGTGAACACACGTGACATATTTTATTTAAGTGGAAAAAAAAAAATCCAGGGCCGCCCGGGAGTGATGTCCCATGCCATTTAGTTAAGTTTATTGTCACATACAGAGGTACAGTAAAAAGCTTTTGTTGCATACTAACTAGTCAGCAGAAAGACTATTCCATAAAGCGGAAAGATTAGGACACCATCAGAACACACATGAGAACACGCAATCTCAGGGTTGTCCAGGCAACTCACTCCCGATCTTCACAGGAGGAGGCCTTGTGATCTTGTGTGTGCATCTATGTCTGTGTGTGTGCATCTGTGTGTGTGTGTGTGTGTGTGTGTGTGTGTGTGCGCATCTGTGTGCATGCGTGCGTGTGTGTCCGTGGGCAGGAAGAGGTTCAGGCATCTCAGGCTGGCCCCGGCCACTCAGTCAGCCTTAGGTAGTGCAGCAGGCTGGCTCGGGCTTCTTTCCCAGCAGTCGAGCCTTGATCACATGGTGGCGTTGGTGGTCTTGGATTTGTCCCACTGACTCAGTCTTCCTTGAACCAGGCGGTACACAGCTAGCAAGGCAACGCAACACGCCACTTTGTCTCCTTACCTCACATTCTTCCTTCTGGCTAGCATGCCTGTGTTTTATAGGGAGCAGGCTGAAGAGGTTCAAGTGTCCAACCATTATCAGCTAATTAGACTCTGCTGTTACCGATGATTGGCCTCACCTGCCCTGTCAGCTAGTTAAAGGGATCAAAGCGACATACAAGGGAGAGGACCTGTCACACCCTACAAATAGTTTTACTCTCTCCAAATCAAATACTTTCTATGTTTCTTCTAAAATCGCTGCTACCTGTCAGTAGTGATCTGCTCGTCACTACGTAGCACTGTGCAAATTGCTGGACCCACCATGAATTATGGGAGATTAGTAAACCTGTTAGAGATTCTGACATTGAGAGAGGCAGAGGAGGTACAAATCACTGTCCTGCATTCCGTTTGATGAGCAAGTCCAACGATCTTTGGAAGGCAGATGCAGATACATTTGCCTGATGGGACATATTTAAAAGATGTCCCTGTGTGAATGCCCTTTGAACCAAGCTCCATTTTGCATCTCCTTATTTTCATCTCCCACATAACATGGCAAAGCCTCGTGATGAAAGAAAGATTTGTAAGCTTCTAAGGAAATTGATAAGCTTAGGAGTGAATATAAACACAGGCTACTCAAACTCCTGCAAACTCAGCTGCCGACTTTTGCTAATGCAAGGTCACAGAGCAAGAGTTTCCTTGTTTGTGGTCATACACAGACTGTGATAGTTTTGTTTAGTTATTATACTATAATAATTAACTCCAGGCTTCAACAGTTTAGTGGTGATGCACACAGTGCATAAAGAGGAGGGAAGGGTGGATGTTTGGGGGATACACCCTTTTTTAGAGAACTTGGTTGGGGGTGAAGAGAGAGAATAGAAATAAAACAGAACGAGATAATTTTCAAATGTACAAATTTAGTTACAGAGGCAGGATGTGTGCTTATGTGGTTACATTCACACAGAAAGAGATTACAAAAGTAGACTTTTTGATGAATCAATGAGCAGGATATCATGCAAACAACAAGCTTGTGGACAGGTCCGGGTCAACTGATTCAGCACACTGAGTGAGCAGACAGTGACGGAGGGTGAGAATCTCACCATTTCTGAGATCATTAGATATGACCCGCATACTGGCAAACCATGAGAATCACCCGGACGTTCAGTGATTTCTGAGTCTGTCATTGCAGGCAGAAATACCCGCTCTTCTGGGAATTGCAAATCAGCACCCAACATTGTGGCTGTGCCATGTAGCTAATTGTAGCCTGCACCTTGCAATGGAGATGTTCTCAAGTTGGTGCAGAGGAAGATGCTTCCATTCCAGTTACTCCGGGCTCCCAATTCCGCATGCTGCTGCTAATGGCAGCACTTAATTTGCACATGCCAAGTTCAAATTTGCATTTAGATGTGAGGTAAGAAGTCACTGGACAATTTAATTATTCTGAGGCCCAACCCACCTGCAGTTGACATACCTGATACTTGTGAAAAAAAAAGTTATAATGGCAGAGTCGGAAGCAACGTTTGTCATCTGTACATGAATTTAGTTTAATTCTCTCCACAAAACATTACTGTCTTGCCATACACTCAGCAGCCAGATCAGGCATTCAAAATATGAGCTGAGGTAACTTCAGTTGAAGCCATTATAATAACATCTGGCAGCTCACTGGGTCTATCAGAGAAATTTGTGTGAGCTCACAAAAGTTAACTTGGGCTCCACATACTTTAAAGGAAGTCTTGATCATTGCAAGTACAAAGATTTGAACCACCTACCGCCCTCTGCCAGACTCCCACCTGACTTCTTATGAGCCACCTGATGTTGATAAATTGTCAGAACAGAATTAGGTCATTCAGCCCATCAAGTCTATTCCTCCATTCAATCAAGCCTGATCTATCTTTCCCTCTCAACCCCAATCTCCTGGCGTCTTCCCATAACCCTTGACCCTCCACATTAAAAATATTCATTGACGGCCTCCACAGCTTTCTCTGGCAATGAATCTGAAACTGAAAGTGGAGATTCAAAGGTCCCTGGTTCTTATGACGTGATTTTGGGGGTCACATAACTACTGCCATCTTTGATGGACGACCCATAAAGCTTCTTCATGTGACAGTAAACATGGAGAGTTTACCAAAGGTTCTTGTAAGTTCTTTATGCAAGACAATAAGATAAATTAGTTAGCTCTAAAGCAACCAATAGGTCTTTGCCTGAAAGCAGTTTAATGTTGTCAATCTATCCCAAGCACGTCATTTTCATGTTCTGGGAACAAAATAATGAAATGGACCAACACATGGAATAGTTGGTTGATTTTCCCCTACTTGGACTGGGTCCCTAGCAAAAACAATAACATATTATTTTCATTCATTGCTTCCAATGGGCACTAAATGTAAAACAATATTCCCAGAATGTTACGATTTGTACTCATGAAAAGTCAGTCATCTTCCCAATGCTCCAATCTGCAGAGACAAACTTTAAAGAATGCTTTCATTTGTTCCTATCATTCTGAATGACCATCAAGTGAATCACTGCCCAAGGACATTGGCACCAACCAACTTGTTTTTTGTTTTTTTTTAAATTAAATTTTATAATACAACTTAGGAGATAGGTCCATAGGTAAGAAAACAAAACTATTCGTCTAGTCCTGGGTTCAAGCTTCCGTCGAGCCTCAGCGCTGGCCCATTCTACCCCTTCAAATAATCTATGAATGGCGACCATATTCTAATAAATAATTCAGGTTTGTCAATTAAGACAAATCTAATTTTTTCCAGATATAAGGTCTCCGACATCTCCATAATCCACATTTTAATTGTAGGGGATGCAGGGTTTTTCCAAAATTTTAATATTAGTTAAATTAGTTAAAACCAACTTGTTAGGGCCTCCTAAATAAGTTTCGTGCCTTGATAAAAACTCTATACATCAATCAGACTGGAACATATATTCATCTAAAGCTTGTACAAATAGATGGAACAAATAGATTTTAACTTGATGAAGTCAGGTTTCACCAAGGAAGAAACCCATAAATTATTCATCATGGGTTAAAATAATTTGTATGCCATTTTTGTGATCAGCAACATTTATATCTTCACCCAAGAGAAAGCAGCAGCATTAATCTTCCACTTACCCCATGTTAGGGGCCAGCTGACCTCCACTCGACCAGTTCAGTGTTGTCACCCCCTGCTGCTCAGTCAGGATGTGGTTCGGCTGTACTCGTGGACTCATCCAACCCAATGACCTGGAGAGTGCCCACAAGACTGTGAAGGTAACATTTCAGAAAAACAGGGAAGATTAAAATTCCATAATTGTTCTTGTTTGTTTCATTTGTTACTTTTATTGTGACAAAGAATCCTGCTTTCAAGGTTCCGGACCTGATGGTCAAAATTTGCTTCGTTTTACAAGTTGTTTAACCACTTTGTGTTGTGAAATAGCACTGAAAATGTAACAGAATGTTAGTGAGAGAGATTAACACAAGAACAAAGCAGTGTTGTAAATTTGCAGATTAGCTGGTCAAGTGACCAGCACTACTTGAAAGGGTTTCAAAATTCCATGCGTACTTCTTTTGCCATATTACCACACGGACAGAGGAAAAAATGAGCCTTCAAGAACCTTCTGGAAATCAGAACTCGGACACAAAGGAAAGGGAGAGACTCTAGCCTTAAAATACAGTGAGTACTGTTTCTAAAATGACATTTGACCGAGTAACTATTTCTAAACCAATATTTGACCGAGTGATATTACCAGCACTTCATCTCAACAATTGACCTTATGGCAAAGTTGAGTGACAGAGGTTTTGAAGCAGAACTGAAGAAAAACATTTGACATTGTTTTGCATATCCATGGAATTGTGAAGGTTTATATTCATTTTAGGTTTTCATGGTGGCCTTTTCTGGTTTAAGAGTCTACCGTCAGCAAATCAAGGCAGAAGTCATTCAGAGGACCTTCTGCGTGCCCAAAGTTTCCCCAAAAGTTGAGATATTCATTTCTGACGCGATTGCATTAGAAGGGATTTCTAACTTGTCTAAACACTTGATATTCTTACTCAGCTTTGTGTTAGCTAGATGCTTTCATTCTGTTAAAATTCTAATCCTTTGCTACATTTTTAATGTATCAGAATTTTATACTTCACGTGCTGTCTTCAAATGCTGCAAACCAATCTCTGGTTGTAGTCTAATTGACAATTGCTGCAGGTGCCGATTTAACAATAACCCGGGGCCGTAAAATAATATTTTCCCAGAGATTAATTACATGTTAGATGTTAAACATGTTTGAATGTTTCACTCTAACATTCTGTGTTGGCCTCACTCTTCGCCCTCTCTACAGATGTCTCACACAGTCCAAGCCAATCCGCCAAATTCTAGATTAAAAGCAACATCCATAGACTTTACAATTTTGAACAATAAAACATATTTATATTTTGCCTTTCATGATCTCAGGATATTTCAATGCAATTTATAGCAAAATGTACTGCATAAAATGTTGCAGCTGTTGTAATGTAGGAAATGCCACAGCTGATTAGACATGGCAAGCTCCCAAAAATAGCAATCTGACAATGACCATAAAATCTAATTTTTACTTCTTGGTTTAATGATTAATGTATCCTAGAACACCAGGGAACACAGAGCTATAGAATCTTATCTGTCCACCTGAATCAGCCTTAATTTAATGTCTGAATATAGCTATTTCTGAGATGACTACCAACTCAAATGTACCTACAAATGTTATCTTGAGCCATGACAACTCAAACTCTGGTCTCTGCTGAGTAGACTGACTTTAATCAGATAGCAACATCAACACAGCAAGTGGCTTCAATATTCTTCAGTAATCTTTTCCACACTGCTTGTACTTGTTCATCTTCATCTATTTACATGCCCGCCTAGGTTAACACAGTGGTGCAGCGGTAGGGTTGCTGCCTTACAATGCTAGAGACCCGGGTTCGATCCTGACTACGGGTGTTGTCTGTACGGAATTTGTACGCTCTCCCTGTGACCGTGTGGTTTTTCTCCGGGTGCTCTGGTTTCCTTCCACACTCCAAAGATGTAGAGGTTTGTAAGTTAATTGGCTTCTGTACATTGTAAATTATCCCTCGTGTGTAAGAGAGTGCTAGCGTACGGGGTGATCTCTGGTCAGCACAGACAGTGGGCAGAAGGACCTATTTCCACCCTGTATCACTAAAGTCTAAAGACTTTAGACCAACTGTTCTTTGATCCTTTAACAAGCCTTAACCACTCTCTCCAAGTCAGCACCAAGACTATTTGTGTAATTCAATCACTTTTGGTCCTCACCTTACTGAACGCATGCCTTTTGTTCTCTGCATTCCTTCCCCTTCTCTGTAATATAACACATCATTGATTCCTAACTTCTGATGGTAGGGCCATGGACCCAAAACATTATCTGAGTATTTTTGCAGAGTTGCTGCCTGTTCTGTTGAGTACCTCTAGCATGTTCTGCTTTTATTTCTCTTCAAATAAAAACCCAGCTTGGATTTTTACTATTAATTGGCTCCACAGTAAGTAGATGTGCAAATTCCAAAAGGGACAAATATCAAATTCAGACTGTGCAAGCTTGTTACATGGTTGAACAGTCCTCTGGTACTCTTAAATAACTAGTGATGGCCAGCATCCATTGAACCAACTCCCAACTGGTAAAAGGAAGAAAAATGTAGAGGGAAAGAAAATATGTTTATCTTCTCAAACTGTTTATCCGTTGGCAACAATTCAAGCAAGCTGTGTTCCTCCCTCCAGGTCGCATTATGACAGTGACATATACAAGTCGTGTGGCCAATGCCCGCTTGTGCGGGTTTTCCAAGCTCTTGTTACAGTGGAAGGGCAGCATATACAAATTACTGTACAAGGAGTTCCTCATCTTTATGCTGCTTTACCTCACTCTCAGCTGCATCTACAGGTATGTGAATTCCAGAGATGGAGTAGGAACATGGGCTAAGCAACAAAAAGATCACTTCAGCACTATGACTATTCTCATTAAATTTTATGTGATTGATTACTCCTCCTTTTCTTCGTTCCATTTACTTTTTCTTACTATTTTTTTTGTTCCCCCACCAGCACACATTTTTTTACACTTCCCCTGTGCTTTAAGCAAGACAAGACTACTTGTATTTAAGAGGCACTTCACCACATTACTTCTTCTTCTTGCATATGGCGTGCACAGCCTAAAGTTGTAGGACAACTTGTTCTATTTGATCTTATTTGATTGTGCACGCCGGGTTGATTGCATTCGTCGAAACAGGGCGGACCACGTGAAGGTTGCAATCTTCCACCCCACCACATTACTGCATCTGCTTTAGTCCAGAAAATAAACAAATATTGCGTTCAAGATCCCACAGAAAGCATTATAAGAACAAAAAAAACATGTATCCCATAAAGCCATTCAACTGTACCACTGGTTTTATTTTTAATCAAGTTCATAGATTTGTCCTTTGGTCACAAAAAGATTAGCATTATAACCCACTATTATTTGTCATTTGGTAAAAGGGCTTCCCTCGTATTAGGAAGTGTTTTGAAACTTTATTTCTATAAAGTCCACTAAGTCCCACAGTTTGCCCATGGGTATCTCCTGAGCAAACAAGGCTATTATAGCGATGTTCAACAGCTTCAGGTTCCTTGGCATCCATATTATTAGCAACTCAATCTGATGTGGCAATCAACAAACTGCATTTACTCTCATAGGCAACGCTACAAAGATTCTCTCAAACTTCTACAAATGTGCTATATAAAGTATTTTGACAGGATGCACCTCAGCCTGGTGTGGCAACTGGTTTTCTCTTGACCATCTGAACCCGCAGAGAGTTTCTTCCCAACAGCTATCAGGCTCCTGAACTAATTTTCTCTTTTGCACTCTTTTCCCGGAAGTGCTACCCTGTACTTTTAGCTCTACCTCATTCAGTTATTCTATTATTGCACTATAGTGTTTTTATTTTGCACTACTTCAGATTGCCCTACAATATTTGTACCACTATGTTGTTTTGCATTTGATGTTGCATTTATTGTTATACATCATCACTTTGTACTGCTTTCTCTACGAGCTTCATGCAATCAAGGAATTTTTATTGCATCCTGGTGCATATGACATAGAGTAATATGGACCTGATTTCAGAACAATCCCTATAACCCTCCTAACCATAGAAATACATTCCAATTATGCTTTTAAGTACCAATATTATAATGTAATTGCCACTCTTTTACAAATTTGTTTAACATATCATTATTCCTTTATGCTTCCATCTACACCGCTTACAATATGGCCTTCTCATATATCCGGCGATCTTGGATATGATATTTTCTATTTCAGAAAGTAGTGTAGAATTATGAAACCAACATTAAATCCACGTGGGGACACCAATCATCATTTGCTATTAACATGTCTATCCATTATCCATTTTACTGTTACTCAATAATCTTCTAACCACGTCAAAGGTTTTCTATCAAATCCATGAAATTTAATGGTCTCTCATGAGAATTATTGTCAAATACCTTTTGATGGTCCATATAAATGATATGAAATGACATTTTCCAGTTCATAAATTAAGATATCCTTGAAACAATCCAATCATCAAATATGACCACCTGTTAAATCCATGTTGATTTTCTCTGATCAGCTGAAAACATTGCAAGATATTCGATCACTCTATCCTTAATTACAGACTTCAGTAATGTCCAACTCCACAGATATTACATAATCTTTTGGTTTCCTGTCTTAACTCCTTAAGTATTGAAATGGCAATTTTCCAATCCACAAGAACAGTTTCTAAATGAAGAGATTTGGAAGATTAGAACTCCTGCATTTTGTCTCTTGAATTGTATGATTATTGGAGTACTGGTGCACACTATTTGGTCATCCAGTCTACTATGCAGCTTTGTAAACCAATCCATTAAGATCTATGTCTCTGTTTTTTCTCCAAAGCATTTTTTTAACATTCAAATTTCTAACAATCAAATATCTACCAATTTCTTTTTTAATTCAATATTCAATTCAACCTCCATCTGCCACACTTTCAGCTGGATCATAACGGTTTGCTGCTCATAACATTTTTCATTGTGTCCCCGTTTTTTACGTTAACTTAATGCACTTCAGTACTTGATTTCGACACCCGATACTCTCAGTAAACATTTCTATACCCCTTTCAGATCCCTCCCCACTGCACCTTTTCTGCTGCAAGAAGTGCAACTGGTTGTAACGGACTCATCTACAGAACTATTATGCACACACTAAAGCCTTAATTTCCTTCCCAATGTATGATGACTAAAACCATATACAATTCTATTCTTCTGATCCCAACAATGTATTATATAAGGGTGGGCATCATAAGTCCAGCATCCCATTTGCTTCATTAATTTCTCTGTCAACCTGCCCCACCTCCTACAAGGATTTATGTGCATATATACTATTGTCCCTGATGCTGGAAGGGCAATGATGCTGTGGAACAACAAACTTGTTTGTTGTGTCCCATTGCTGTAGCCAATCTCCTGTTCCATATTTTTGCATTTAAACATATGCCATCCAGTCTGCTTTCCTTAGACAAGATTCAGAAGTACAGTGGACCAATGGCCTTTAGTGAATGGTACATGGTAGGGGGAGCTTGATCGATAGCTGGATGCTAGCAATGAAAGGCAGTGAAGTAAAATAAGACTGGCATCTCCCAGGATTAGTATTAGCATCTTAGAATCTGGTTTGAATAAATTATAGTCCTTCAGAATAGCAGATCCTCAACATATGTGGAAAATCATTTTTTCAGCTATTATACATACTAAATTGCCTAGTCTGCATGCAAAGAGACAAAGCAGCAGTGAGAAAACAGATCCAAGGACAACAACACAGACATGAAGGAAAGCAGCATAACTTCTACATAGATCATCAAGAGTAGCCTGGTGATAAGGGAGAAACGACTGTGCAGCTCAGGGAATTATATGTAATCAATCCCAGTCAGTAAGACTGCTCAGAGATGGCACCTTCTATTGAAGGGCTCACTGTTGCTTGGGCAGTACTACAAACAAACATTACAATCAAACTTTAACAAATCAACCATTTAATATACATTTGGAGGTGGAAGTCAGGAGAACCAAATTGTAAGAGATGACGTGGAGCATAGAGAGATGCATCTCCATTTATGACAGGAGTCAGGATGCCATGGCCTCTTCTCTGAAGATGGAGTCATCAAGACATACAACATGGAAACAAGCCCTTGCCCAACTCGTCCATACTGACCAAGATGCCCCATCTCAGCTAGTCGCATTTGCCTGTATTTGGTCTACATCCCTCTAAACTTTTCCTATCAATGTACTTGTCCACATGTCTTTTAAATCTTGTTATTGTACCTGCCTCAACTACCTCCACTGGCAGGTCATTACATATACCACCACCTTCTGAGCAAAAAAGGTTGGCCCTCAGGTTACTATTAAATCTTACCCCTCTCACCTTAATCCTAAATCCTCTGGTTCTTGATTCTCCTTCCCTGGCTAAAAGATTGTGTATTCACCCTATCTCCTTCATGAATTATTTAAAAAAAAAATCTCTATAGGATCACCCCTCAGTCTCCTGCACTCCAAGGAATAAAGCCCTAGCCTGCCCAATCTCTCCCTATAGCTCAGATCGTCGAGTCCTGGCAACATCCTCGTGAATCTTCTCTGCACTCTTTCTCACTTAACAACATCAAGAGCATTTTCTTACGAGGGCTTTTTGTCAATGTGTCACATGCTGCACATTGATGGAAGTGATATTTGTTGTGGAAGGACAAAGGTTGTCACATAAATTATTTCTGCGTCACTGTGATCTCATACAAATTCAGTTGAACATCTAGACTCTGTTGCACATGTGCAGCTTCCATATCTAAGGGAACAACGACATGCCATGAAGAGCAGATACTTAGATAGGAAAAAGAAGAGGAAAGGTTTAAAGGTTAAGGGCCAAATGCAGAAAACAGGATGGACTCAGGGAGACAAATTGATCAGTATGGCAAGGCTGACAGAGATACTAGAATTGCAATTTCAGGAGACGAATAGTATTCTGCTACTTGTCTGATCTGTCATTGTGGCAGTTCTCTGCATCTGTGATTGGATGGCAAATTGCTACAGGAAGCCACAAAATAGAGAATAAACCCCACTTGCCCAGAAATCACATCTCTTTACAGTGACAGTCCCTGGAAATGTCGAATCATTCACTTTCCCTAAAGATGAAGGTCGCTTGACTGCTGCCAAGAAATATGGCATTGATCATGAGAAAACTCTGCAAACCAAATGTACATTGAGAAACTGGCAACAAATTCCTGTTGATTAAAAAATGTGGATTATAAATGGGAGCTCCTATGTAGTCAATAACTGCTTGCTGCCATAGAAATGCTGGACAATTGCAATGCCCAAAATGTCATATGTTTTTCACTAAAATGAAAACATATGAAAGTAACTCTCTGCAAGTAGGGTGGCTGGGTGAATTCTCCATTGTTAAGGTGAAAAGCAAATTGTGAGACTTGCCAGGAATCTGCTGTGGCCATTTGGAAACATCATTAATGTGAGGAAGATGATATTAAAGGTTATCTGACATAGATGGAGAGAATGATCGATTTGATCTGGATCTTCATACTCCTTGACTCCATCTAAAGACTGCAACAGTCTTTTCAGGTGAGGCAAAGGTTCACTTGCATCTCCTCCACCTCATCTACTGTATCCGCTGTTCCAGTTGTCAACTTCTGTACATCGGCGAGACCAAGTGCGTGCTCGGAGATCTTTTCACTGAACACCTCCTTTCAGTCTACCTTAATCTACCTGACCTCCCGATTGCTCAGCACTTTAACTCCTCCTCCCATTCACAATCTGACCTTTCTGTCCTGGGCCTCCTCCATTGTCAGAGTGGGGCCCAGCGCAAATTGGAGGAACAGCACCTCATATTTCGCTTGAGTAGCTTACACCCTAGCAGTATGAACATTGACTTCTCTAACTTCAAATAGCCGTTGCTTTCCCTCTCTCTCCAGCCCCTCCTCCTTCCCAGTTCTCCCACCAGTCTCCAACTACATTCTATCTCTGTCCCGCCCACTCCCCGGACATCAGTCTGAAGAAGGGTCCAGACCCAAAACATCACCCATTCCTTCTCTCCAGAGATGCTGCCTATCCCGCTGAGTTACTCCAACATTTTATGTCTATCTTCATATCGCATTGATGACAACTTCAGAAAACCCGTGTTGGAAGATATTATTTAACAGAGAAGCCTAGGTACAATGCAGTGTTAAAGAATCTGATGTTGTAGATTTTTCTCAGATGGGCTTGTCAGTGTTGCCTATTTACATGATTAATCAACCCCATAATGACACTTCTAGTAACAGAATGCTAACAGCATCCTCAATGCTAATGCTTCAGTGGACATAGCCAGCTATGAATTGCTGGGAAAAACACTAATTGTCAGTTGTAGCACGTCCCGTAGCAGGAAGTAGCAGAATGTGCATCTGCTTAAACTGTGAAGTTCAACATACCCTGACAAATCTCTCCACATCACCGTCTATATCTCTCGTTTCCCTGATCCCTGACAAAGTCGCACTAGCTTCTCATTTTCACACCACAAACAGCTTACAATGGCTTGTTCCCTTTATCATCGATACTTTTTTGCATATCTTTCATTCATTGTTCTTTATCTCTCCACATCACCATCTATATCTCTCGTTTCCCTGATCCCTGACAATCCCGACCCGAAACGTCGCCTATCTCCTTCGCTCCTTAGATGCTGCTGCACCCGCTGAGTTTCTCCAGCTTTTTGTGTAACCCCCAAGTTCAACATACAGCCCAGGTTGTGCCTTCCTGCTCCAATTTACACCAGCAAGTGGAATTAAAGTCTCAACCATTGGCTGTGTAATAGACGTATGTATGGTATTGGAATGCATCAGCATGCTGGGATGATTAACGCCCTGAGTGAATTGGCCCTTTGTTACTCAGTGTAGCATGTCTAAGCAATGTATATACATCTGAAATGGTGGTGGGTCTCAACACTGAAGGGTCTGTCCCACTTACGTGTCCTTGGCATGCAAATTACGCAACCTCGTGGTCGTGTTGAGCCGCGATGGTCCCGTGAAGGTCGGGCGCGATTACATGAGTCTGGAGCGCGTGGAGTCATTTGAAGATAAGTTTTATGTGAGAGGGTTTCAAATGCCTTTTTAAATTCCATATTTAAATCCATTTCCCTTCATTAACCTTCTTTGTTAGCTCACCAAAACCCCCAGATTAATCAAACATGATATGCCTTTAAAAAAAATCATGGTCTGGTTCCTTTATTAATTCCAAACCTCTGAACATGATTATTAATGTTTTCCATGATTTTCATTCCCTATATGTTCCCAGTCATTCTGGTTTATGCAACCCATCTGGATTTGCCACATTTGAACTTAAGCATATATTAGGGTTTTGGCACTCTTGAAAGCAATTCTTTTCTGTTATTTTGTTGAGGTTACTTCTTTGATGAACCCCCATTCCTGATTCATTATTATCTACTGTAAATACTACACAAAATCATTATTCACTATGACCATTTTTGTTCTGCCTATGGATGCATTAAAAGGTATGCAGTTTCCATTTCATTGGTATAGATAAATCCTACCGAAATCAACAATCTAAGTAGTTATTTTGCATTTCTCCCTTTTAACACTGCATTCAGCTCAATAATATTATCTTTTATAAATAATGGAATCAATGAATGGTTAATTATACTTTTGCATTGTCAGTTGATGGAAACATTTTTGGCAGGCCCTCACACTGCTACAAACAGTGCTAAAACATCTTTAGCATCCACCTAAGTGTCAGCTCCAATAATTGGCACCTCACACCTACGACAAGGACATTAGAGAGATCCCTCGGTGCAGCAATAGTATGCTCACAAATTAGTTGCCAGGATTCTAAACAGGCTTAAAACTTAATTCAGAGGGGACCACGTTACCACCGACCCAAAATTATATTAAATTCTCCTGCAAACTGAACTGAATATACAGGATTGTTTCCAAATTGTGGACACAGCTTTAGGTTTCTTTTACGAGACATCAATTCATAATCATTAATTAATTGCCTGTCTGATAAGAGTTAGCTTTGGCCAAGCCACAGCCAGAGTATATATTTCAGTATGTCAAGACTAGTTAGATTTATTGCTCTACCTACAATGAATCAGAGCGTCATAGAGTCATGTTGCACAGAAACAGGGCTTTTGGTCCATTGAATTAGTGCCCAACATGAAGCACCTATTTACACTCATTGCACATTTTATTCCCCCCAACCAGCATCTGCAGTTCCTTTTTACTACTATATAGAGTGGATGTGGAGGGGTATCCATAAACACAAACCATTTGAAATACAAACAGCTCTATAAAAGAAAATTAGGAAGCAATTAATTTACCCAGTGTGTCAAGAATATGGAACACTTTGCCCCATGGAATGAGTGAAGTAGAAAATGCATTTATCTTCCATTCAATTTCCAAGTTCTAATGAAACATCATCAACCCAAAATGTCAAATGTTGATTCTGCTTCTCTCTCCACAGACGCTGCCTGATCTGCTGAGCATTTCCAGCACTTTATCTTTTTTTATTTTCAAAAAGCCTATCCACTTTATTCCCCCAATATCTTTAGGTTTATGCTGAATGAGAGCCAAAAGCGCTTCTTTGAGAAAATGGCCATCAACTGCAACAATTATGCTGATCTAATCCCAATGTCATTTGTGCTTGGTAAGAAATCTTCTGGATTTTAGCTTCCCTTTATTTTCACTTCTCCAATTGAATTTAGTGGTAAGAATTTGTTTTAATATAAAAATATATTTATATATACTTATTTTTTTATAATGTGTTGCTTTCTGGTACAACCCTTGGATATTGGGGTGGGATCTATATTCAACATAGTGATGCATGTTTCTTAGCCAAATAATAAATGCAACTGAAATCGAGTCGATAATGTAGATATGCAAATCAGGTCTGCATGGATGACAAAGTAATTGGTAAATTGATCGTGCCCTTTATTTAACAGGCCCAAAGAGTTCCTGAACTAGGATGGGTATTTTTTAGTGTTAAAAAAACCCAAAGTGCTAGAGTAACTCAGCAGGTCACCCAGCACCAAATCAGGCAACAACATTTTTGTGGTTGTTGTTTAAGCTTACAATTCCAGTACCTTGTGCACACAAAACTACACCTGCACAAAGCTCACTGCAATATAGTTTATTGCAAAATTGAAAGGAGAAAGGATGTTTCTCCTGGCTCCACAAAATATCTCTAAGTTGCTACTGGCCCACTCTCATTTCAGTCAGATCTTCAAATGTCATCAATCTAAACGCAAGAGGAGAAATTGAAACAATTGCTATTACTTCCATTCCAAAAATGTGGTTTTATTAGAGAGCATGCTGTTCAGGTAAGCCACAAAATGAAGAAACAAGCATTTTGAGCGTGCATTTTTCCCCTGGTTTCAAGAGCAGCGCTGTGTCCTTGTGTTTTAAAATACTCTGCAATCAACTGGCTCTTTGCCATTTTCCTTTTAAAAGGGCCAGCCTTTGTGCTTTGCAAAGTCAATGCATTGTCCTTCCTAAATTCACTGCTCAGAAACCTTTCCCTATCAAATTCTATGAAATATAGCTCGTCTGGAGTGTAAAGGTGTCCTCATATATAAAATATTGCAACCTAAAGCTATTAGGATAGAGGCATGGTTTGTGCAGTACACAAGTGTACTTTGCTGTGCTTTGCCATATTCTCCTGCATCCTAGATAAAATAGATAGTGGATAGAGTGGTCCACTCTACTTCCCACACGTCCCCCTCACACAATCAGTCTAAAAACGGCTCCTGACCCAAAAAGTCACATCCATTTTTTCCAGAGATGCTGTCTGATCTGCTGGCTTACTCCAACATTCTGTGTCTATCCTTGGTATAATCCAGTACCTGCAGTTACTTTTTATTACTAGATAGAGTGAATGTGGAGAGGATGTTTCCATAAGTGAGAGAATAAAAGGGCGTACCTTTAGAAAGGAGTTGACGAATAATAATTTTAGCTAGAGGGTGGTGAATGTGGAATTCATCGCTGCAGACTGCTGCGGAGGCCAAGATTAGGTGTTTTTAAAGCGGAGATTGATAGGCTCTTGATTAGTAAGGGTGTCAAACAGGCCTTCCGCCCACCAAGGCTGTGCCAACCAGCGATCACCGTACACTAACACTATCCTACACACTAGGATTACAATTTTACAGAAGCCAATTAACCTACAAACCTGTATGTCTTTGGAGGAAACTGGAGCACCAGGAGAAAACCTATGTGGTCACAGGGACAACGTACAAACGCCATGCAGACAGCATCCGTAGTCAGGATCGTACCTGGGTCTCTGGCGCTCTATGGCAGCAACTCTACTGCTGTGTCACTGTTGCACTAGATGGGCCGAATGGCTTAATTTTGCTCCTATAACATGATCATGGTCAATAACAGTATACATTGTCCACTAAATGCACAGAGGAGTAATCACAAGATAAATAATATGTCCCTGGATGCTAATCACCTTTTGTTTCGAATAGCTCACTGGTGATGGTCTCTCTCCCTTAGGGTTCTACGTCAGTCTGGTTGTGTCGCGTTGGTGGAACCAGTACCAGAGCATGCCATGGCTCGACCGCCTTATGTGCACTGTATCCTGTCATGTCCAAGGCAAAGATGAATACGGCAGGATGCTACGAAGGACACTGATGCGCTACGCAAACCTCGCTTCCATCCTCACTTTCCGCTCAGTCAGCACTGCTGTCTACAAACGTTTTCCCACCATGAGCCATGTAATGGAGGCAGGTAAGAAAACGTTAGTGCAGCCGATAAGATCAAAGCTCTCGGCTGGATTTGGCTCTATCCAGAACCAGCAGATATGGGACCATGCAAGACAAATGAGAGGGAGGAAAGGGAATCGATATGGGGAAGAAAACAAATGAGTGCAAGGGAAAGTGAGTATTGATAAGGTGAACATAGGTGTAGGACCATTGACAGTCCATGTTAGGGAAGGGCAATGGGCTCTGTCAAGGAGTGTGACAATGTGGCTAAATTGGGAATATCTGAACCAGTGTATTAACAATTGATGAGGAGAAGATGAGGACATCAGAGAATGAATTGCCAGAGATCGCCCTTGACTTCTTATAGCCCATGATGATACTGTGACCCTGCCACAATTACTTGACATCCAAATGACTAAACTTCAGCCTGTTTTGGAAGTTTCTTCTGGCATCCCTGAAAGCCTTGTGGCATGGTGGAAAGGAAATATATGGGTTGTGGTGAGGCACTAAACAGAGGCAGGGAAGTGATCAATGGGAGGGAGAGGTAAATGAGGACCAGGAGGATAATTAAAGCTGGATAAAATCAGAAGCAGGGATGTAATTAGAGGTTCAATTGATAAGGAACAAAATCAAAAAAGAAAAATGGGTGGAGGAGGATAAATCCAAAGATTTCCAGTCCTCAGTCTCAGCTCAGATGAACAACGGCAATGATAATAGCACCAGAAAAAATCATGGTACAGAACCTTCACTCAGGCAAAGGCTGGAGAAATGACTGCTACACCTGAGACAGAAAGAAGAGCCAAGAATCCAACATTGCCCAATCAAGAAGTAATATTGCCATATAAAGAATGAGAAATGGTCCATCTAGTGCAGTATTTAGCAATACGCTTGGCAGAAACTGATCTGAAGCAATTATGGAGTTAATCTGTGATCACTGGCTATGAAGGGAAAAATCTGCCAAATGTTCCCCTGCTGATTATTATTCAAAGACCCATGCTGAAAATTGATATGTAGGTGATAATTAAGGATGGGATTTAGTTTAATTGTGATTTCTTTTTAATTGATCATCTTGAAGACAACTTCAACTCAAACTTAACATACTGACCACTTCAAGGAAGAGTCAGCCAGAAGACCACATGAAAACAGCTGTATTTAAGACTTCAAAGCAAGCAGAAACACAATCAGTAAAACTAACCCAAAATGGATTGATAATGTCTGAAGTAGGGTCCCGATCCAAAACATCTCTCCAGAGATGTTGCCTGAACCACTGAGTTATTCCTGCATTTTGTGTCTTTGTTTTGGGAAAACTCAATGCCTGGTTTCAAAACATGGACCAGTGTTTCCACTTGTTAGTGGCAATGAAAATAAGAGATCTCAGAAGGGCAATACATTAGGAGAAATCCTATGACACACAGCTGTTTTTCAGGACAATACAAATCAATTTCCTTATCCTTTTTTTTGTCTATTGTTTTTGTATTTCCAGGTTTCATGACTCCAGATGAACACAAAAAGCTTGAATGCTTGAATTCACCTCACAATAAATTCTGGGTTCCTTGTGTCTGGTTCGTCAATTTAGCAGTGAAAGCGAGGCAGGAAGACCGAATCAGTGATTATGTATCATTGGCACACATCTTCAGAGTGAGTGTTTATACCTTACCAAATAGTGAAAGGCCTGGATACAGTAAAGTAAAAAAGTAAAGTATAAAAGTAAAGTATCCTTTATTGTCATTCAGACCTTTCGGTCTGAACGAAATTTCGTTACCTTGCAGTCATACATTTAATAAAATAACAAAACACACAATAAACACAAATTAACATTGACCACAGTGAGTTCACCAGGCACCTCCCCACTGTGGTGGAAGGCAAAAGTCTTAAGTCTTTGTCTCTTCCCTCCTTGCTCTCCCTCTGCGCTGAGGCGATCCAGGCCTCCGATGTTGGGGCCCCGCCGGGTGTTGGTAAGTCCCGTGGCTGAATCCGAGCTCCGCGAACGGGCCGGTTCAAACTCCGCGGCACGGGGTGGTTGAAGCTGCCAAAGCTGCCGCCCTCCAGTCCAGTGGACGAAGCTGTTGTTGCGCATGCTCCGGAAAAACAGGTCACCAACCTGTGACCTGCGAGCTCTCGACGATGTCGTCTGCTGGGCCCACGGCCGGACCTCTGAGGTCGGGCCGCCGTACTGCCGGGACACCTCCTCAGTCCCGAGTCAGGCCATCACCGCCGGGACACCTCCTCAGCCCCGAGTCAGGCCGTCATCGCAGCCGGAACCCGCCACAGCCCCGAAGTCGGCCAGCTTCGCGCTGGTAAGTCCTGGCTAGCTCTGCCTCCGCAGTTGGAGGCTGCCAGCTCCGCCATTAGGCCTCAGTGCACAGACGGAGACGGGGGATACGACAACAAAAGTTGCATCCCCCCCCAAAGGAAGAGACTAAGACATGTTTCCCCCACCCTGAAACAGGACAAGGACAACAATAAAAAGAAAAAACAGACGGACTGCAGGCGAGCCGCAGCTGCTAGGGCAGCGCCGCCACACGAATGGATGTGGCAAGGATGTTTCCAGTAGCGGGAGAGCTTAGGACCGGTGGGCATAGCCTCTGAATAAAAGGACACACCTTTAGAACGGAGATGATGAGGAATTTATTTAGCCCAAGGGTGGTGAATCTGTGGAATTCATTGCCACAGACAACTATGGCGGCTAAGTCATTTGAGTATTTATAAAGCATAGACAGATTTTTGATTGGTAAGTGCATCAAGGGTTATGAGGTGAAGGCAGGAGAATGGGGTTGAGAGGGAAAGATAAATCAACCAATTATGGTTCATAGGGTACACAAAAGGCTGGAGAAACTCAGCGGGTGCAGCAGCATCTAAGGAGCAAAGGAGATAGGCGACGTTTCGGGTCGAGACCCTTCTTCAGACTGGTTCATAGTTCATGTTATAGGAGCAGAATTAGGCCATTTGGTCTAGAGTTGACTCGATGGGACAAATTGCCTAATTCTGCTCCTATGACTTCTGAACCTGGCTGGGCAGTGTTGACACCTTGGCCCTTCCTTCAAACTAACATGCAGAAACATAGGAGGGGGTCATTTCTCTCATCCTTTCCAGAAAAGGATTTGTATTTCACAATTTTGCTTCTTCAAAGTTTCCAAAGACTTTTGAATAAATGAAGGAGCATGGGAAACCGCTAATATGCAAGTGAAGGCGACTGGGTCTTCATTTCTGATAGCCCGGGTGAGATAAGTGGCAATTAATTAATTCTGGTTGCTTTTTGACTGTATTGATCCTACATAAAATAAATTTACAAAATTCTCCAATATTGATCAACGGGTAACTGGTATAATAATTATCAAATTTAACCCTCTCCTCTTTCTTGGATGACCAAGCAACATGCAATCCTCCAGCCATCTGACACCAGTCCTATTTCAAACAAGGCTTGAAAGTTTATTATCTGGAGACATGGCAACTTGTGTCTGACTTCTCTCAGTAATCTAAGATATATACTATCTGAACCAATTAACTTGTAACTTCGAGTACTGTTCCCACTTTATTTACTTTTTAATCTTATTCAATTTCTCTAATTTCTTTACAGTGACACTAATCAACATTTGCATTGTGTGGATGCAAATGATTCTTTTACATTTCATTCTTTCATCCAAATTATCATGGGTGACTTTAATCTACATATAGATTGGGCCAACCAAATTGGTAGCAGCTCTGAGGAGGAGGATTTCCTGGAATATATACGGGACTTCAACCAATATGTAGAAGAACTGACTAGAGGGCAGGCCATCCTAGACTGGGTATTGTGTAATGAGGAAAGATTAGTTAGCGATTTTGTTGTGCAAAGCCCCTTGGACAACAGTGACAATAATATGGTGGGATTCTGCATTAGGATGGAAAGTGACATGGTTAATTCAGAGACTAGAGTCCTGAACTTAAAGAAAGGAGTCTTTGAAGGTATGAGACGGGAATTTGCTAGGATAGACTGGCAAATGATACTTAAAGGGTTGATGGTGGAGATGCGATGGCAAAGATTTAAAGACCGCATGGATGAACTCCAAAATATTTTATCCCTGTCTGGCGAAAAAATAAAACGGCGAGGGTGGCTCAACCGTGGCCAATGAGGGAAATCAGGGATAGTGTTAAATCCAAGGAAAAGGCATATAAATTGACCGGAGGAAGCAGCAAACCGGAGGACTTGGAGACATTTAGAACAACAGAGGTCAAAGGGGTTAATTAAGAGGGAGTAAAAAAAGCATGAAAGAAAGCTTGTGGGGAATATAAAAACGGACTCTAAAAGATTTGTTAGATATGTAAAAAGGGAAAGTTAGTGAAGACAAATGTAGGTCCCTTACATCGGAGACAGGTGAATTTATAATGAAAAACAAAGAAATGGCAGTACAGTTAAATGAGTACTTTGGTTCTGTCTTCATTAAGGAAGACACAAACAATCTCCCAGAAATACTCAGGGACCGAGGATCTAGTGGGAGGGAATCCACATTAGGCAGGAAATGGTGTTAGGTAAACTGTTGGGACTGAAGGCACATAAATCCCCAGGGCCTGAAGGTTGGCATCCCAGAGTACTCAAAGAGGTGGCCCTAGAAACCTTTGATGCATTGGTGATCATCTTCCAATTTTCTCACGACTCTGGATCAGTTCCCGTGGACTGGAGGGTAGCCAATGTAACCCCACTTTTTAAGAAAGGAGGGAAAGAGAAAACAGGGAATTATAGACCAGTTAGCCTTCATCAGTGATGGGGAAGATGCTTGAGTCGATTGTTAAAGATGTTACAGCAGTGCATGGATTTATGAAGGGGAAATCATGCTTGACTGATCTTCTAGATTTTTTTGAGGATGTAACAAGTGGAATAGATACGGGAGAGCCAATGGATGTGCTGTATCAAGATTTTCAAAAAGTCTTTGACAAGATCCCATACAAGTGGGGTGCTGCAAGGCTCGGTGCTGGGACCTGTTATTTACAATATATATTAATGATTTAGACAAGGGAATTAAGTGTGACATCTCCAAGTTTGCAGATGACAAAAAAGCTGGGTGGCAGTGTGAGCTGCAATGAGGATGCTATGACGCTGCAGGATGACTTGGATAAGTTGGGTGAGTGGGCAGATGCATGGCCAATGCAGAATAACGTGGATAAATGTGAGGTTATCCACTTTGGTGGCAAGAACAGGAAGGCAGATTATTATCTGAATGGTGTCAGATTAGGAAAAGGGGAGGTGCAACGAGAACTGGGTGAGCTTGAACATTAGTCACTGAAAGTAAGCATGCAGGTACAGCAGGCAGCGAAGAAAACTAATGGCATGTTGACCTTCATTGTGAGAGGATTTGAGTTTAGGAGCAAGGAAGTCCTACTGCAGTTGTACTGGGCCCTGGTAAGGCCTCAGCTGGAGTATATTGTGCAATTTTGGTCTCCTAATTTTAGGAAGGACATTATTGCTATTGAGGGAGTGCAGCGTAGGTTCACCTGGTTAATTTCCGGGATGGCGGGACTGACATATAATGAAAGAATGGGCCGACTGGGCTTGTATTCACTGGAATTTAGAAGGATGAGAGGGGATCTTATAGAAACATATACAATTCTTAAAGGATTGGATAGGCTAGATGCAGGAAAATGTTACCGAAGTTGAGGGAGTCCAGAACCAGGGGTTACAGTTTAAGAATAAGGGGTGGGCCATTTAGGACTGAGATGAGGAAAAACTTCTTCACCTAGAGAGTTGTGAATCTGTGGAATTCTCTGCCATAGAAGGTTAGGGTTAGGGTTTAGCCAATTCACTGGATATTTTCAAGAGAGAGTTAGGTTTTGCTCTTAGGGCTAAAGGAATAAAGGGATATGAGGAAAAAAGCAGGAACGGGGTTTTGATTTTAGATGATCAGCCATGATCATATTGAACGGTGGCTTGAAAGGCCAAATGGCCTACTCCTGCACGTATTTTTCCTTGTTTCTAAATCTCAGGTGCTTATACAGGCAACCCCCATGTTATGGCCATTCAGGTTATGGAAATTTCCCCTTACAAAATTCACAAATCACTTCCCAAAAAAATTGAGATACAGAATAAAATTTGTTCTCATCGAATTTAGGTGAAAAAGGTAAATTAATCAATGCAAAAATAAATTATTTTCAGCTCGTAGATGAACCAAAAAAAAATTATATAATACATAATACATACTGCGAGCGACACCTGTATTCAAATTTGCACCACTTCTGTGCTCTTGACCTATACCAGTTCCTGATTAAGCATTATGTTTTCAATTTATTATCCCTGTTTTTGCAAACTCCATCATTTCAAGGAAACATACTTACTTTTTTAAAGTTTATGCAAGTACTATTCCCATGTCATTGGGATAAAATGCACCGTTTCCTACAGGAAGTAAATAATTTGCGCAGCCAGTGTGAGAAGCTCTACAGTTATGACTGGATCAGCGTCCCTTTGGTTTATACGCAGGTAAGAAATGTTATGTTATTTGAGATAAAAGACTCAAAACTGGTTTGATAAAATGGAGAATAGATTTTTTTAAAAAGCTGATAGCTGATAACTCCTACCAGAATTGCACTATATTTAATTCAGTAAAAACAAGAACATAGAATATTAATATTCTCAAGAATATTAATTATTGAAAGACTGAATCCTTCAGATATATTTGGAGATTAATTATAATTGAATTCATCTCACATTCTATCTTTGTTATCACTCAGGTCGTCACCATCGCTGTTTATAGCTTCTTTCTAGCCTGTCTGATTGGACGACAGTTTCTTGATCCCAGTCAGGGATATCCAGGCCATGAGCTGGACCTTTACATCCCTGCATTCACCCTACTACAGTTCTTCTTTTATGCAGGCTGGCTCAAGGTAACAACTTCACTTTCATGTATTTTGAAGAAAAGTACACATCTAACCTTGGACAGGTATACAGAGAATGTGAGGAAATGAGTCTGAAACGGTTTGCACAAAAACTAGAACCAACGAGTTGTAATGGAACTGTCAGACATTATCAACTTGGACAATGTGGGAAAAGTAGATACTGGACAGCCTATTGTGCATGTGTACAGAAACATGTTTGCCAGAGAGTGTGATGTACACCAATAACAAATGCAATTACATATATTACAACCATCCAAAAAATAATTCAATCAATTATTACATCTAGAATGGAGCGTTTAAAAAAACTCTTGTTACAGACCCCCAGTTGATTTGGTTGATAACAGTATTCCACACTGAATTATTTTCAACAAGAGACTTATTTGTATAGATATCTTTCCAAACAAAGTTGCCTCTTGTTGAAAACCTTAATCGTGCTAAATTAGATAATGTCATCCAAAAACGAGATGCTGCAATTACCTGCAGATTTTAATCTAGACCGAGAGAAAGAAATCACAGGATTCCACAATTAATCCTCATTCAACCACTCTTGCTGGAAATGTTGCAAAGTGGGCATAACATCAAGCTTGAAATTTTGAACAGCCCATAAGCAGACATTGTTTAGAATCACGCTAGATGAATGTGCTAGGTACCAAAGATTATTAAGGGATTGGACACGTTCCCGATGTTGGGGGAGCCAACATCGGCCATAAAGGCCTGATTGCAGATATAGTTGTCCTCCTGGAATTTTTTTCCATCTCCACAGAGGAACTCTAAAGCTCTGTCAGAGTGACCATCGGGTTCTTGGTCATCTCCCTGACCAAGGCCCTTCTCCCCTGATTGCTCAATTTGGCCGGATGGCGAGCTCTACGAAGTTTTTGCATGTCAGAGCAAACACTAAGCCATGAAGATAAAGGAATTGTCTGTAGACCTCCGAGAAAGGATTGTGTCGAGACACAAATCTGGGGAAGGGTATAAAAGAATTTCTGCCGCATTGCAGGTCCTTAAGAGCACATTGGCCTCCGCCATTCTTAAATGGAAATACTTTGCAAAAATTTCTAAACAACTGTTTTTGCATTTTTATTATGAGGTGTTATGTGTAGATTGATGATAAAAAAATGAATTTCATCCATTTTAGAATAAGGCTGTAACGTAACAAAATGTGGAAAAAGTGAATGGGTCTGAATACTTTCTGAATGCACTGTATGTGAAGAGGAAAAATAATCTCCCAGATAAACTACTGAAGGAAATTCACATTCGGCAAGAAATGGTGTTGGGACTGAAGGCTAATAAATCCCCAGGGCCTGGTGGGACTGTCAAATGAGGAAAGATTGAAAAGACTAGGCTTGTATTCACTGGAGTTTAGAAGGATGAGGGGGATCTTATAGAAACATATAAAATTATAAAAGGACTGGGCAAGCTAGATACAGGAAAAATGTTCCCAATTTTGGGTGAGTCCAGAACCAGGGGCCACAGTCTTAGAATAAAGGGGAGGCCATTTAAGACTGAGGTGAGAAAAACTTTTTCACCCAAAGCGTTGTGAATTTGTGGAATTCCCTGCCACAGAGGGCAGTGGAGGCCAAATCACTGGATGGATTTAAGAGGGAGTTAGATAGAGCTCTAGGGGCTAGTGGAATCAAGGAATATGGGGAGAAGGCAGGCACGGGTTATTTATTGGGGACGATCAGCAATGATCACAATGAATGGCAGTGCTGGCTCGAAGGGCCGAATGGCCTCCTCCTGCACCTATTTTCTATGTTTCTATGGCTCTAGAATCGTCTCTGTTCTATAGATTCAGGATCAGTAAACGTGAATTGGAGGATAGCTAATGTTATCGCAAGGAATTTGGAGGCCACATTCTCAGTCAGCATGCGAAGGGGAAATCACTAATCTCTAGGAAAATGGACAGGGAGAACTAGTGGATGTAGTGTACCTGGACTCAGAAAGCATTTGATTGATAAATGGGCAAAATTAGGGCATTTGGTTGGCAGACAGGACACAAAGAGTAGGGATTAACGAGTCCCTTTTAGAATACTCATGGGGTTACCGCAGGCTCTGCTGAGACCGCAGCTATTTACAATATACATTGCCAAATTTGTAGATGATACAGTGAGTGGCCAGATGCATGGCAGACACAGGTGGATACATGTGAAGTTAATCCACTTTGGGGCAGGAAGACTGAGGTGTCATGTTAGGAAAAGGGGAAGTACAATGGGGGTGCTGAAGAAAGCTAATGGCATGTTGGCCTGCATAATAGGAGTTGAGCAAAGAGCATTGTACAGGGCCTAGTGAGACCACACCTTAAATGGAAGGACATTCTTGCTATCGTGCAGCGTAGGTTCTGAATGGCCATCGAATGCCGGGCATATTCTCTATTGTCAAAGATAGCCAGTGCTTGTGAAGCATTATTTTATAGCAGAAGAGATAAATAAAAAGGGAGAAGAAATTCAAATAAATTAACCCATTTTATTTATTTCATTCTGTACGATTTCTGTTCCATCATTCATCTGTGTGAATATTTATAAACCACAGACAATACATTTAAATTGTCAGTAACTGTTGGTAGGCAGGAATTAAGGTGATCTTGCACAAAAAACTTAATCAAGACCTCATTCAGATTGATTAATAGTGATAAAAACTACTTTGCATTAAGCATTATTTTTAATTTGATGTTCATTCCACCTTGGCATTAGTTTAGATGCAATTGGTTATTGTGCTTCATGTTGTTCCCTCTGATAATATCCATTAGTAATAGTGCTAAAACAATTTTTTAATAGAAGTGTATAATTTTTACTTTGAATTATTTGACATCCTCCAATCCACCTTACATGATGCGTAACTAATCCCTTCAAGGTGAAATGATCCCAGCCTACACCAAATTAATCAGTCTTTGATGGGAAAGTCAGTAAATTGCCCTGGATGCATCTCTGCTAGTTAATATCAAAATCAGTCAAAGTCCAGGCTCCAAATCTCTATTAATGATCTCTGGAAATATTTGAGTATCCTGTTTAGGTCTGCTTTTTAGCTTTATGCATGAAGAATGGCCACAAGTGAAGTTCAATCCTGCCAATGGTCTATATAAAGTGATAGATTCGTACAGTGCTGAAATAGGTCCGTAGGCCCACCATGTGCATATGAGTATCAAACACCCATACACACTAATCCCACAATAATCCAGTTTTATGTACCTACATTCCCATCGGTTTTCACCATGTTCTACCACTCATCGGCACATGAAAGACAATATACAATGGCTAATTAACCTACCAAACCACATGTCTTTGTGATAAGGAAGGAAACCCATTAGATCACCGAGAAAGCATGCAAACTCCACACAAACAGCACTGGAGGTTAGGAGTGAACCCTGGTCACCAGAGCAGTAAGACAGCAGCTCTACAAGCTGCACCTGATGTAGTTCATCTTCAGGTGGGGAAACAAATTGAAAATATGGATACGCAAAGGGGAGTAGGAGAAAAATAAAATTAACTGTCATTCAAACTATTAACATTAACGTGTAATTACAAACAGGTGGCTGAACAGTTAATTAACCCTTTTGGTGAGGATGATGATGACTTTGAGGCAAACTGGCTCATCGATAGAAATTTCCAGGTAAGCAATAAATTGTCAGACGATCTATCCCAGAGTCCACACTTCCACATAGACTCCCCACCCTCCCCACAGGGGGTTTACACAACTGCCAGACTGTTAGAGACACAGAGACTGCCAGACTGTTAGAGACACAGAGATTTTCAGGAAGTTCATCAGTGAGAGATCCTTTCTGCGAGTGATTAACAGAACAATGATCGTTTTCTTATAACAAATACGGCACTGTGCAGCACGGTGGGACAGCGGTGGAATTGCAGCACCAGAGACCCGGGTTCGATTCCGACTATGGGTGCTGTCTGTACGGAGTTTGTACGTTCTCCCCGTGATCGGTTGGGTTTTCTTCGAGATCTTCGGTTTGCTCTCACACTTCAAAGATGTACAGGTTTGCAGGTTAATTGGCTTGGGATAAGTGTAAATTGTCCCTAGTGTGTGTAGGATAGTGTTAATGTGCTGGGATCGGTGGTCGGTTCGGACTCGGTGGGCCAAAGGGCCTGTTTCCACGCCGTATCTCCAAACTAAACTTGCAAAAGTAAAACATTACATGTATTTGGAATGGGGCAAAATGCCACAAAGAAACAGTTTCTAAAATAATTTAAATCACCGGATCAGACAAAATAGAAATTGGTGAGTCCGGTTCTCGATCTAATGAGTGAAGCTAATGTTGAGTAATGTAAATCTGGGACCCTATCACCTCCTTTAGTTTCTGTGACTAGGTTTGCAGCATTGGGTTGAAGGAGTTGAGGGGACTATAGTTTCCACTTGTTTGGCCGATCATCCTTGATGCGAAAGGGTGGACCCAGGATGCCAGCTTTGAATATTGAAACAGTGGATCTATACATGAGAATAGTTTTGAATTCAGTCTCCATGTCAAAGCTGACAGAAAATCAGAAGATAAGCCTCAAGCTAATACATCTTTATCTTAAATTGGACAGTTGAGAAATCAGCTTCAGAAATGGCATAATGTACAACTCTGCTCACAACAAGGGTTTTTGGGAAAGTCAAAGACAAATTTATTTGTCACATGCACCAACAAAGGTGCAGTGAAATGAATTTGCCAGCAGCGATACACTTTAAAAAATTACACACAATACACAATAGAATTTAACACAAACATCCACCACAGCGTTCTTCACTGTGGTGGAAGGCAACAAAGTTCAGTCAATCCTCCTCCTTTGTTCATCCGTGGTCGGGGCCATGAACGCTCCGTAGTCGCCGCTACGGAGGGTTCAATGGTTCTGACTCCAACTGGTCGAGCTGGAGTTTGACTTCCAGAGGGAAACTGAGGTGAACATGTTCAAAGCAAAACATAACAGCAAATGATGAGCAATACATTTTTCACTGCTGTTTGTATCTCCCAGTTTGAATATCTTAACTGCAATGCAGAAGTGCAAGTGTAAGGCTGAAAAATGAACTGGAAACATGAAAACAATACCTAATCTCTACACTGCTAACTAAACAGGAATTCTAAATTAATTGATTATAGCAACCATATCTTGCTAACTACTACATTTAATTCATAATTGCTCAATAATGTTTAACCTGCTGATTATATGGAGCTTGTGTTTATTAAGCAGTCAGGGTAATGCACTGTATGATAGAGAGAATCCTGCTTATTCAGAAGTGTGAGAATTATGAATCGAATAATTAAACAAAGTTTGGATTTGCCTGGAAAAATTGGTCATTCTTACCCTCCATTTTTGTTTTGAGGTTTCACTCTTGGCAGTTGATGAGATGCATCAGAACTTACCAGCTCTTGAAAAAGACAAATATTGGAATGATAATGACCCCAAACCTCCATACACAGCCGCAACAACAGAACACCGGAAACCTTCCTTCCTTGGCTCCACTTTTGACATCAGGTTAAGTAAAGCATTTAATGTTAATAGTCAGAATTTTTTAAGAGGCTGGAAAAAGAAATACCTTTATAACAAAATTATACACGTCAAACTATCCAATGTGCTACTTTAATTCTGTACATGCAATGTATTTTCTTCAAGTTAATTATTCCAGATGTTTCCCAATAATAACAAACATGTTCAAGGGCAATCAAGCCAAGTACATTGAATCCAAGACATGGAATCACCTGGATATTTGCAGATTATCTTCTTGCCCTGTGTTTTCACAATCTAAACCTATTTATTCTTCCCTTTTTCACTGTGAGAGAATGCAGTGTAGGTTTACAAGGTTAATTCCCGGGATGGCAGGACTGTCATATGCTGAGAGAATGGAGCAGCTGGGCTTATACACTCTTGAGTTTAGAAGGATGAGAGGGAACTCATTGAAACATATAAGATTGTTAAGGGTTTCAACACGCTAGAGGCAGGAAACATGTTCCCGATGTTGGGGGAGCCCAGAACCAGGGGCCACAGTTTAAGAATAAGGAGTAAGCTATTTTAAACACTTTTTCACACAGAGAGTGGTGAGTCTGTGGAATTCTCTGCCTCTGGTGGAGGCAGATTCTCTGGATGCTTTCAAGAGAGAGCTAGATAGGGCTCTTAAAAATAGTGGAGTCAGGGGACATGGGGAGAAGGCAGGAACGGGGTACTGATTGGGGATGATCAGCCAAGATCATATTGAATGGCGGTGCTGGTGCTGGATCACATCGAAGGACCGAATGGCCTACTCCTGCACCCATTGTCTATTTTTTATTGTCTTTCTCAAACGTCTTTCTGCCTTCCTTCTTTTTAAAGCTATCTGAAGATTCTACCTTTTCGTACTCAAGCAACAATTTTTTTACCTAATTCAGCAAATGTTTTAATCTTTTGATTGCTTTCCTCACTGTGTGCAATGTCACCAATTTTGGTGTCGCTTACAAATTTACTCACAAATCCATATATTTTTTACGTCATTATATATATATATATATATATATATATATATTACGAACAACAGCAGTCCAGCACAGATCCTGCGGAACACCACTGTGACAGATCTCCAACCGGTATAACATCCTTCTACCACTACCATCTGGCTTCTCTGGATAAGCCAGTTCTGAACCCAAACTACCAAATCACCATGGATCCCATGTATTCTATTGCATAGGATAAACCAATTGTGTGTCTTTTCATATGCATTACTAAGTCTATGTAGACAGCATCTGTTCCCCATCCTTCATCAATCACCGTTGTCACCTCCCCAAAACATTCAATCCAATGTAAGACATGACCTAGAGCAGACAAGGACATTGTGACTGGCCCTATTTAGCCCATTCTCTTCCAAATGCAAATAAGTCTATCTTGAAAAATCCTCTCCAATAGCTTCCCTGTCATTGTTGTGAGTCACCACCCTACAATTTCCTGGATTATCACTTCTTAAACAAAGGAACAATTGGTCCTCCAGGTTCTTGTCTGTTCCTGGAGAAAGATAGAAAGATCTTCATCAATGCCCCTGTAATCTCCTCTTTTCCCTCTCAGTAGCCTGGGATAAATCCCATCAGGTCCTGGGGACATAACTATCTTAATGCTTTTCAAGAGATCCAACAAGAGATCAACTTCCTTCTTGATCAAACTGCCCTAGCATATTAGTTAGTATACCCCACACTTATCTCACTATCCTCCATGTCCTCCTTAATGAATGCAGGTGCAAAGTATTTGTTCAGCACCTCGCTTACATCCTCTCACTCCAAGCATAAATTCCCTTCTTCATCCATGAGTGGTCTTACCTTCTCCCTGGTTGCTTTTCATGTATGTATAAAAAGCCTTGGAATTTTATTTAATCCAATGACATTTCAGGGGGCTTTTTGGCTATGCTAATTGCCAGTGTGAGTTTTTTCCTGCTTGCTTTATATTGCTCAAAGGCCCTGGCTGATTTCATCTTCCTAAACCTTATGTATGTTTCCTTTTTGTTTTTGACCAAATTTACAACTTCCTTGGTCATCCTAGGATCCTTACCTTGCCTTCATTAGCCTTCCTCCGTATTGGATCCTGTCCTGAATGATGGTCTTTAAATTACTCCCAACTGTCCAAAGATAGACACAAAATTCTGGAGTAACTCAGTGGGTCAGACAGCATCTCTGATGAAAATGAATAGGTGACGTTTCCAGCCCGACTTACTCCAGCATTTTCTGTCTATCTTTTGTATAAACCAGCATCTGCAGACCTTTTAATTACATATCCCACATGTCTGATGTGGATTTACCCAATTTAAATCTCCCAAACCTCTGCCTAATAATGTTTGTATAGCATATACCTGCTTGCTGAAAACTTGTGTTTAATTCCCTCACAGCATGCTTAAAGAGGAGATGGAATTCCAGCCCTTGGAGCAAATCAATGAGAACGAAGAAGTCAACCATGCCACTCCACTTCTGAGTAACTTAGGCCGGCTGCTGGGAGTTCAGGCAACAAACTTGCAAAACATTTCTCGATCAACTCCTCGAATCAATCTAACGAGGAAGAGGAATGGCACATTTTCACCAGCTTCCATGTTCAGCTTCTTGAGTTCGGAATCAACACCAAATGGATTTCACAAGTCAGGATCTCTTCCCCCCAACAGACCCTTTGCAAGAATTAATCGAGCTTCCTCCTCCTCTCATTCACCTTTAGGATCCACTCAAGGCTGTGTTACATTGGATAGTGAGACAGGGGATTTCGATAGCTTCATATCCTCTTCACTCTATGACAGACCCGGTTACTACAGTGCTCCTCAAACACCTGTACAATCCATACCCATGGCATTTCCACTCAAACGGATTCCTTTGAAGAAGCCCTCTAAGCTGGCCAACATTTCTGCCTTCCCTGCTGGAAACCCAGGGAGTAACAGCAGTGTGTTGGCCTCAAAACCTGACGAGCTAGACATGCACACTAGCATGAATACAAATAAAATGTCCTTTAATGAACCATCTGAGAAGATAGTATCAGTGGACAGCTGCCAAAGTGCAGCTGAAGCAGAAGGTGCTACAAACTGTCAGTGCTTAAACAATAAAGTAATGTTAGAGTTATCTAGCAGCTTCAGTCCTGGTAGCAGCAACAGCCTACTAATGATTTCTGAAAGTCCACATTTTATTTTCTCAGACAGCTCTTCAGATACAAATAAACCTGATAATAGAAAGCAAAAATCAAATAGTTTTCAGGAACGCAAACATCCCAGACTGACCCTCGAGTCCCTTGGATATGCCAATAACCCAGACCTTTTAAATCCTTTGTACAACACACCAGGCCACGAGACAACCATTTCCACCTTTTCCTTCACACCACTGCCTTCCCCAATGCTTGGAAGGTCAAGGATAATAAGGCAAAGCGGGACTGCATCTGACATTGATTACAAGGCAGGAAGTACTTCTTCCCCAGAATTTCCTGAAACAGAGATTTCTTCCAAGTTTCCCACCCTATCAACTCAATCTATTCCTGACTGCACCAAAGATGTCTGCAGGAAACCACTGTTGAAAAATATGACTGTGGCTCGAAACGATTCAAGCTTCTCCCTCAGTGATGGGGACCTTGTCAACTTCATGAATATCGCAACTGAACATGCAGAAACTGTCCCTCAGAATGGGAAACAGGAAACAGTCACACCAGTAAATAAAGGTATTGTTTGGATGGAAAAAACAGAATAATGAAGAATATATCAAAACCTTTAGCTTGTTTCCAGTTTATACTTCATCTGTCCTAGAGTGAATAATCATGAATGTAAATTTTGAAATGACAAAATTCATTGAACACAACAGCCCTTCAGCCCACAATGTTTATGCCAAACATGATGCAAATTTAAATTGATCTCATGTATCTGTACACAATCCATATCTCTTTATCCCCTCCACTTCCATGTGAATATCTAAAAGCCTCTTAAATGCCACTAACGTATCTGCCTCCACCATCATCAATGCCTTCCAGGCCCCCATTATGCTCCCCAAATCTCCATTAAACTTTCCCTACTCGCTTTATAGCTTTGCCCTCTAGTGTTGGATATTTCCACCCTGGGAAAAAAGGACTATGCCATCTGTGCCTTTCATAATTCTATATACTCTCTCATAATTTTATATACAATTGAATACATTCCCAAAACTCTGATAATATGCACAGATTTTAGCAAATGTGTCTTATATTGCTTTTAAATATTACTTTAAAACAAATATAAATTTTGACACTGTATCCATGGTTAAAATTTGGGATTCAGAAACTGGTTCTGTATTGAACATTTTATGAGTAATCTTTTATATAAAGAACTCAGTGTATGTTGTTGAGTCAAACCATGCAAAATCAGGAACACCCTTAGAACTATATTGATTGAAGCAGGTCCCTTTATAAACTACAACAGTGAAGAACGATTGTTGAGAAATTAAAACTAACATTAATCTATTACTTCAGTTTAGTAGACTGCTGCATTTAAATTAACACTAGCATACAAATAACCTTTTTTAAACATTCACAACTGATAGATTGTTTTGCAATTGCTTGATAATGTAATAATTTTTCAATGATTCAAACTGAGCAGGAACAAAGGTACAGGAGAGCAGACTCAAAGAAGATGAAAGTTAAGAAGATTCACACAAGATTCAAATGATGTAGACTGTATACATCAGAAGGCATGACATATTTTTCTTTAAAAAAGGATTAAAAGAAAACAACTATTTTTTTGCTGTAATTTCTGCATTTGGTGGAAAAGACACAACAAAGAACTGATGAATCTCTTGCTATGTTAAAGTAAGGGGAGGGTGGGGGGGGGGGGGGTGTTAGCGAGAGAAAGGAGAGTTGGAAGGGATTGTAGATGTTACCTAAAATTGGAGAATTCAATTTTCATACCGTTGGGTTGTAAGCTACCCATGGAATATAAGATGCCGTTTCTCCAGTTTGCTTGTGGCTTCACTCTGGCAATCGCAGAGGCCCAAGATGGAAAGTTCGGAATGGGAATGGGAGTTAAAATAGTTAATAACCAGGAGATCCAGTAGGCCTTGGCGGGCTGAGTAAAAATGTTCGACAAAGTTGTCGCCAATGTACAGGAGCCCACATCGGGAACACCAGATGCAGTAGAGGTGGTTAGAGAAGGTGCATGTAAACCTCTGTCTCACTTGGAAGGACTGGGGTCCCTGGATGGATATGGATGTCTATCTTCAGGTATCCAATTGAGTTTTTTAAACCTACCATGGTTTTCTGTTCAGCGGCCTCCAATTGAAATTTCTAACACTTCGACACCTAAATATATTGTCTATATTTCATACTTTGACAGCCTTAATTATGAATTAGTTCCACTTTAGATCAGCATCTAAAATTCTTAATTTAACTAAGTACAACAAGATTTCTTCACATCACCATCAGCACTTCAGTATTCGGATTTCAGATTGAAACCCCTCTTTCAAATATTCAACATTTTTCTTATTATGAAGAGACCTAACTGGAACACCAAAGCTCAAAACAACAAGGGGGAGGAGGCAGTGGTGTGCCTCCCTTTATTGCAGAGATTTAAGTTCAAGAGTGATCACCTCTCTCTGAAATTATATTGGGCATTGGTGAGACTGCACAGGAAATATAATTTCAGGCACAGGTCTGGTTTCTCTAATTAAAGAAGGAAATTGTGTGATGGAGAAAGTGCAATGAGGATTTATCAAACTGATCTAGGGGAGAAGGGAGAATGTTATTACATAGAGAATGTAAGCAGATTGGGCCTCTACTCTCAGAGGTTTAGAAGAATGGAAAGTAATCTTAGTCAAACACGGTAACTTCTTTTGGAGCTAGAAATGGTAAAACCAGAAGTCACAATCCCAACATAAGGAATCAGATGTTCAAGACTGAAATAAAAATAAAAGTCTTCATTCTTCTTTTTCTTTTGTGTGGCTTGCACAGCCTAAAGTTGTAGAACAACTTGTTCTATTTGATCTTCCGTTTGTGCACGTTGAGTTGAATGCATGAGTCGAAACAGGGCGGACCACGTGAAGGTTGCAATCTTCCACCCCAATGTCTTCATTCAGAGAGCGTCGAATCTTTGAAATTTTCTGCCCAAGAGGGCTGTATGGTCTCAATCACTGAGTACACACGCAAGACGTAGATCAATAGATTTTTGGATATTAAGGGAATTGTGGAACATGGGGTTGCTTCAAGAAGTGGTGATGAGATAAAAGATTAACCATGATTTTATTGACGAGCAGAGCAGGTGCGAGGGGCATTATGGACTGTTCCTGTTTTCATGTCTTGTAATCTTATGCTCTAAATAGGACTGACCAAAGCCAGGTACAAATACGGTAACACATGCTTTTAATTATCAATCATGCTCTAAGCAATATCTTTTTTTTGCAATGTTTATTTATTTCTTTGGTCAGCTATAAAAATTGTTTTGCCTCTCATCCATTTTCCAGTTTTTCTCAGCATTGTATAAAGCTTATGTGATAAACAGTGACACCCACTTCAATTCCATTTCAGTACAAATACGCATTAGCATATAGCTCTATTTTCTAAGATAGCTATCGGTAATTTCCCAACTTACCATCGACCATAATTCAAGAGTCAAGAGTGTTTTACGATACGATAGAATTTTATTTATCCCAAGAGGGAAATTGGTCTGCCAACAGTGATAAAACACAACAAGATACATGAAACATGAAATTAAAGTGACGAGTGGAAAGTTCAGGATTAGGGCTGTGCAAATATTGGGGGGGGGGGGGGGGGGGGGGGAGGAGGAGGAAGGCGAGTTAGTCTACCCCACAACAGAAGAGCAGTTGGACAGTTTGATAGCCACAGGGAAAAAGGATCTTCAGTGGCATTCTGTGGTGCATCTTGGTGGAACCGGTCTGTTGCTGAAGGTGCTCCTCAGGTTGACCAGTGTGACATGGAGAGGGTGAGCTGTATTGTCCAAGATGCTCTGCAGTTTGAGGAGCATCCTCCCCTCCAAGACCATCTCCCGTGAGCCCTATTCCACCCCCAGGACGGAGCCAGCCTTCCTGTTGAGCTTGTTAATTCTGTTAGTGTCTGCGGCCGTCGCCCTGCTATCCCAGCACACGACAGTGAAGAAGCTGGCACTGGCCATCACCGCTTGGTAGAACATCTGCAGCATCTTACTGCAGATATTGAAAGAGCGGAGCCTCTTCAGAAAGTACAGTTGGCTCTGTCCCTTCTTATACAGTGCCTCAGTGTTCCTGGACCAGCCCAGTTTACTGTGCAGGTAAACTCCAAGGTACTTGTACTCCTTCGTAATCTGCATATCCACATCCTTGATGGAGACAGGGGACAGGGGTGTTCCTCTCCTCCTAAAGTCCACCACTTTGTCTTGTTGGCGTTGAGCTGCAGGTGATTCAACCCACACCATTCACCAAAGTCGTTGACTACACCTCTGTATTCAGCTTCCCTCCCTTCACTGATGCAGCCCAAACTTGCAGTCATCCGAAAACCTCTGCAGGTGGCAGGAGCCCGAGTTGCAGATAGTGAACAGGAAGGGAGAGAAGACCTTCCCCTGTGTTGCTCACTACCATGTCCGAGACACAGTTCTGTAGGTGAAATACTGTGGTCGTCCAGACAGGTAGTTGGTGATCCAGGACACCAATGGAGTATCCACCTGCATCTTCGTCAGTTCCCAACAAGTGCTGGCCAGATGGTGTTAAAAGCACTGGAGAAGTTAAAAAAACACGAATCTCACAGTTCTTCCCGGCTTATCCAGGTGAGCATTGGAATGATGAAATAGGTGGATGATGGCGTCCCCCACCCCCATCTTTGTTTGGTAAGCAAACTGCAAGGGGTCCAGGTAGGGTTTAACCAGGGGTCGTAGTTGAGTGAACACCAGCCTCTCTAGGGACTCCATGATATGTGAGGTCCTTGGGGGAACTGGGGTGCGTTCTCTTTGGTACAGGAACCAGGCAGAATGTCTTCCACATCACAGAAACCTTATCCAGGCTCAGGCTCAGGTTGAAGATATGCTGGAGTACAGCGCACAACTAGCTAGCACATGCCTTAAGTACCCTAGGGCTGACACTATAGAGACCCGTGGCTTTGCCTGGGCAGAGTCTGCCCAGCTCCTTCCTCACCTGCTCAGCCTTGATGGTCAGGTGCGATAAAGAAAGGAAAGGAGGAAGTGAGGTGGGGAATTGAGGGGGAGTCTAGTGGGGAGCAGGGGGGAGAAAGGGCAGAGGCCTCTCCATCAAATCTGTTTATTTAAAAAACAGGTTTAGCTCGTTGGCCTAATCCTGATTGCTTTCCCTCCCCAGGCCACTGGTCTTCTTGTAGCCTGTAATGCTCTTCATACCGCGTCACACATCCCTCATGTTATTCCGCTGAAGTCGCCCTTGCCCTGTCTTTGTCTCGCATTCAGGTCTTTCTGTACCCGTTTCACCTCCTCTCTGTCACCATTCCTGAAGGCCCTCTTCTTCTGGTTGAGAAGGGCCTTTATGTCGCTGGTGACCCAGGGCTTGGTGTTTGGGAAAAAGTGCATCGTCATCTCCACATAGACAATTATGTAACTGGTAACACAGTCCGTGAGTCCATCAATGCCCTCTCCATGGGGACTATGGAGTGTGTCGCAGTCTGTGGCCTCAAAACAGCCCTGTAGAGCATCACAGGTGTCCTGTGACCATCACCTCCCTGAACATGTGGTTACAGCAGCCTCTGGACCATTGACCTATACCTGTGTAGACGGTGAACCAGGTTGTGGCTGGATCTTCCCAGTGGCGAAAGGGCTATGGAACCGCAAGCTTCTGTAACATTGGCATACAGCAGGTCCAATGTTTTCATAGCCCTGGTGAGACAATCAACAAACTGAAAGTGGGTAGGTAAGCGTCCAAAGTAATGTGGTTGAAATCTCCCGAGATTGTGATGAAAGCCCCCGGGTGTTGTGTCTGAAGTCTTGCGGTGACTGTGTGGATGACGTCACGCGTGCGCAGTGGGTTGGCCGATGGAGGAATGTGAACAGTCACCACAATGGCATGTGAGAATTCCTTGGGCATATCGTATGGACAGAGACCCACAGCCATCAGTTTAATGTCCGGGCTACACACACACTCCTTAATTGGGATGTGATCAGATTTGCACCATTCGTTGTTAACAAGACTAGCAAGTCCCCCACCTTTACACTTGCCACCCTCTCTGCAGTCCCTGCCCGCCCGAACAGTCTGAAAGCCGTCCACACTCGCGTTGGACTCAGGATTGTCCTCATGGAGCCATGTCTCTGTGAAACATATCACACTGCTCTCGTGGCACTCCCTAAGAGTACTCACTAGTTTAGCTAGCTCGCCCATCTTGTTAGCCAGTGATCTCACATTCACCATTGTGATGAAATGGCAAGTATGGCTTGTACCTCCTTTTCTCTGCACATCATTTTACCCCCGACTGGCATCCCCTGTAATTTCTCCTCAGTTCCTTAGGGATTTCTGATGTAACCATAGTGAAGGCAGCCGGTCGGGGCTGTTGGAGCTCCAGCAGTCGATCCTTGGTGTAGACCGCCAGCTCTTTGTTGCAGCCGCAGTGCAGAGACAGAGATACATTGAAAAAGTGTCTCGCCGATGAGGAAAGAGATAAAAAGCTTCCCCCACCATAACATGGAGCGAAAAAACTAACTAACCAAAAAAAACATAATAGTTACAATGTTAAAATAAATAAGTTTTAAAAAATGAAAAGACGATCGACTGTTGGCTGGTTACCATGTGCACAGCGCCATAACCGAAACTGTTCATAATCATAAGTCCCAAAACAAGGCAATGAAAATCTTACTTGCAGCAGCACAACAGGTATGTAAACATAGTACTCAGTACTATGATAAACAACATGATAAACAACAAAAAGTTCAATAAATTGGGGAAAAAAAACAATATAGTGCAAAAACAAAAACAAAGTTTGAAGTCCCAAGTGCAACCCAGGCAGTTCAGAGTTTAACTGGGGTTCGTAGTCTTCCATAGCCTGATGGTTGTTGGGAAGAAGCTGTTCCTGAACCTGGACATTACACTTTTTTGACTCCTATATCTTCTTCTTGATGACACAAATGAAATAAGAGCGTGGCCAGGTTGGTGTGGGTCCTTAATGATGCTGGCTACCTTTTTGAGTCAGCACCTCCTATAGATCACGTTGATGGTGGGGAGGTCAGTACCCATGATGAATCCGGTAATGTTCACAATTTTTTGCAATCTCCTCCATTCTTGGGTGTTCGAGTTGCCAAATCAGGCCGTGATATGCCGAGTAATAGTTTTGAGGTCCCACATTCTCTACTGCTCTAACTATCACAGTCATCCAGAACTACCCAAAATACATGACATTAGCAGATAGGTAACTGCTGAACAGAAAAAAAGATACAGCCAGAGAAACATTCTCAGAAAGAAAATGGATACTGGGAAGTAGACGAACTTCACAAAGATTGGATCAGAGGTTTGCATCACCCATTCCTGGATACATTTTGGCCTCAAAAGATAAATTCACAGGGTGACTCTAATCACTACTTGCACACCAATCGTACAAGCCACTGTCATTATTAATGAGGCAAGGCCAAGATGCAGTACATTATGAATGTCTCACGATGTTACAGAAATGAGTGCCCTTTAATATATTAATGACAGAAAAGCAGATGAGTGGATATTTAGCCTTTTATAAAATCAGCATAAAACAGTTCCAAACACGATGAATGAAAAAGTTTCCATATCACTTCAGCGCCAAACAAAACAATTATAACAAACAGAACATAGAACATAAAACACAGGAAGAGACCCTTCGGCCACAATGTCCTCACCAAACATGATGACAAATTAACCTAATCTCCTCTGCCTGCAGAAACAAAGAACTGTAGATGCTGATTTATGAAACATGACACAAAGTACTGGAGTAACTCAGTGTGTCAGGCAGCATCTCTGAAAACCATAGGTGATGTTTCAGGTTGGGACCCTTCTTCAGACTGATGATCAGATCCTGACCTGAAAACATCACCTATCCATGTTCTTCAGAGATGTTGCTTGACCCTGAGTTACTTCAGAAGCTTGCAACTTCCTCTACCTGCACATGTTGATATCACTCAATTCCCCACTTATCTATGTGCCTATCTAAAAGCTGCTTAAATGGCACTATCATATCTGCTTCCACCTCCACACCTTACAACATGTACCAATCAGCACCGCTCTGTGTACAACACCTTGCCCCACAAATCTCATTTAAGCTTTGCCCACTAGGGCAAATTAAGCGATGGAATTAACGATGGAAATCAAAAAACTGAAGATGCTAGAATTTCAAAATAATGAAGGGTCTTCAATCTGATGGGTTCTCTTTCCACAAATGTTGCCTGACCTGTTTAATGTTTCCAGCACAATTTTGCAATTGTCCATGCACACTGTGCAGCAATCGGTGACTGTGCAAAGAGCCCAATCTGTGGTTCTTGATATGCCAGTGGATCCAAGGGCAGGATAAGAAGCATTAAGATGAGGAACTATTGTTTGTCAGTTTGGCCTCATGGGAATGTTATCCCATGTGACAATTCCTGAGAGGAATGGCACATGGGATATTTTTCACAAGATTGTTGGGGAAAGTAATAGCTGGGTGCCAAATTAATGCCATCTGAGATTCCACCAATACTATATGACTAAAATAAAATAGGAAATACTCAAAATACTGAGATACACTGTATAACTCTATGACTCAAAACATTGCTTATCCATTTCCACCACTGATGCTGCCTGACTAGCTGAGTTACTCCAGCACCTTGTGTTTCTCCTCTCCAAAGGTTCCGTGCAAGAGAGTTCACTAAAAATAGGGCCTTAATAGTTTTTGACCACCTAGCTACCTGTGGCGCCACATTCAAGGAACTATGTACCTGCTCTACAACACTCCCCAGAGCCCTGCCATTCACTGTGTAGGTCCTGCCTCTGTTAGACTTCCCAAAACACAACAGCTCACATTTCTCTCTATTAATTTCCACCAACCATTCCTCAGCCCACCTGCCCGACCGATCACGATCCTGCTGCAATTTTTGACAACCATCTTCACTATTTACAATACTACCCACTTTACTGTAATCTGCAAGCTTGCTAATCATGCCATGTACATTCACATCCAAATCACACCAGGGTCGGGACATTTCTTCAGACTGGTGGACTTCTTGTCTCAACAAATGCTCAAAGAATAAGAACAAGGGGTAATATGTAATAAAAAGGAACTTCAGATGCTGGTTTATACCAAAGATACTGTGCTTTGTTCAATGTGCAAAGACACTAAACGCTGGAGTAACTCAGTGGGTCAGGCAGCTTCTCTGGAGAATATGGATATGTGACATTTTGGGTTGGGATCCTTCTTCAGATAAGAACAAGGGGGTTGCTTTGAACCTCTTGATTTCTCCCAGTCATGATTTCAAAGTAATTCCTTATTACACCATAGCTATATGTTGGAAATGCAGCTTAAGGTAGCTGATCTCCTAATTTACATTTAATATTGTTGAACAATAACAATGACAGTGTTTAGTACCGTGTCCAATTATCTTTTTTACATGGCATGAGATATATTTCTCCTGTTGATTACCAAGGATAACTCTGATAAACATGCTTTTTTGCAAAACATATAATGGTATTTTCTTTGCCAGCATTGAAACAGTCGAAACCATCCCTACTCACTCGAAACCACCCCTGCCCACTCAAAACCACCCCTACTCACTTGAAACCACCCCTACCCACTCAAAACCATCCCTACCCACTCAAAACCACCCCTACCCACTCAAAACTACCCCTACCCACTCAAAACCACCCCTACCCACTCAAAACCACCCCTACCCACTCAAAACCATCCCTACCCACTCAAAACCACCCTTGCCCACTCGAAGCCACCCTTACCCACTCGAAGCCACCCTTACCCACTCGAAGCCACCCTTACCCACTCGAAGCCACCCTTACCCACTCCAAGCCACTCTTCCCCACTCCAAGCCACCCGTACCCACTTAATGGGTTATTGCAGTTGTGACTACATGACACTACAAAGCTTTCAGAATACTCTTGAATCTTTAGATAACTCAGCAATATTTACTGTTCTACTGTAGGACAAGTTGTAATCAATAAATTAAGCTTCCTGAAAATAAACAGTAGCAAAAGTAGTACAGCAAATTCTACTTGTTTGCTAACTAATGAGGTAATGCTTCATTGACTCTACTAATATCACTTAACCTATTGAGAACTTCTACAAAGAAACTTATCAAAGTCTGAATTAATCTCACAATTCCATATTTCCAGATTTCCTTATGGGGCATTCTGCCCATCAACTCTATGTCAGATAGCAGAATGAATTAATTCCCTCATATTGCCATCAATTTCAACACTAGGGCCAATTAACCTAACAACCTTGGAGATGCAAGAGACAGTGGATGCCAGAATCTAAACCAAATTAATGGAAAAACTCAGTGGGTCAGGCAGTGTCTCCCTCAAAATCCAGGGATAAATCCCATCAGTTCCTGGGGATTTATCCACTTTAATGCTCTTCGAGAGCCCCAGCATCTCTTCCTCCTTAATCACAAACTGCCCTTCCATATTAGTTTTCTCCACACCGATTTCCCTCCTTTGTTTTTCATGCACATACACAAGAGATATGGGGAAAAGGTAGGAACGGGGGTACTGATTTTAGATGATCAGCCATGATATTGAATGGCGATGCTGGCTGGAAGGGCCGAATGTCCTACTCCTGCACCTATTTTTCTATCTGTGGAGGAAATGGATAGACAACCTTTCAGATTCTGCAAAAGGATCCTAGCCTAAAATGTCATCGGCCCATTTTCCACCTCAAATGTTGCCTGACATGCTGAGTAGCTGGATGCTGAGTAGTAGTTGGTTTTAACCTAACAACCTTCACGTCTTTGGGATGTGAAGGGAAATAATTTAGTTATAAAGCATTATTAAATGGAATGTAAACTGATTTGGGAGAATTGGCCTTAAAAAAAGGTTAAGTATAGGAACAAAGTTGCCATTTGATTTTTGGACCCTGCATTAAAATGTCAAAGTATTACTGAGAACCAATGTATATAACAAAAATACACTTCTGGAAAAACTCTGCGGGTGAGGCAGCATCTGTGCAGGGAAATGGACAGACGTTTGAGGTTCTCAAGATGAGTCCTGACCCAAAACATCATTGGCTACTTCTCTCCACAGACGCCGCCTGACCCGTTGAGTTCCTCCAGCACGTTGTTTTTTACCCAGACAATCTTCATGTCTTTGGGATGTTGTGAGAGGAAACTGGTATGAAGTACTATCAAAGTACAGAGTGCAGGATGAGCATAACAGATGAGGCGTCATCTCTGGAGAACATGAATAGGAGACATATCAGGTCGGGACACTTCTTCAAACTATCAAAGTACTATCAAATGGATATTGAGAATGTGTACTGATTTTGGATAATCTGGAGGACAAAATTGGCATTTGGTTTTTGGACCCCCTATTTAGAACGCAAAGAATTACTGGGAAATAAAATGGAGCAAAAATCAAACTGCTGGAAGTCAGCAAGTCAGGGCAGGCAGCATCTGTGGAGGGAAATGGACAGTCTGATTCTTACTCCAGCACTTTGTGTATTGGTCAAGATTCGAACATCTGCAGTTCTCCTGTGTCTCCAACAATGTGTAGAAGAAGGGAATGGAAGAGAAGAACTTCTCCCGAGGAGCCACATGTTGGCGGCACCATGCAGTGAGGGGTGGCGGTGGGCCAGCACTCAATAGACATCTCTAAAAGTGGTCAGATAATCAGGACAAGAAAACACTGGAAGACGTCAAAACCATTCGAATTACCTGTTTATTTTACCCATAGACGTTCCCATTTCTCAGCCTCATGTTGCTAATTACCAGCGTGCTGCGGATTGATTAACCTGGCACATTCTTCGTGTTAGAATCTTTTTTGTTTAAGAGGTCAAAGTTGTGTCTGTATGGTTAATTATCGCAGCTGATTAGCGCCTCGAAAAGCTCTTACTTTTAAAGGCGCATTTTTTTTGTTCCGTTTATGGCGAGGTGCACAACATAAGATTCGTCGTCTCAGGGGCACTAGGCAAAGACCGCGACCGCCGGGCGCTTTTATTTCGGTTTCTGGAACATTCTCCCCCTACGCCCCGGGCCGGCAGTCATGGTCTTTGGATACGACTCCCGGCGCCGAGCTCCCGCTGGGCGCGCCCTCTGGTGTCCAACCAACCCGGGACACCAGGTGCCCGCTTGGGGGATCCTTACAACTCGGTATGAACGTTGAACTTTCCAATTTTAGGTAACCTCGCACGAACAAAAAACTCCCTCCCCTTCCCCAACTCCCATTTATTTCTCCCATCCACCACTACCACTCCCCTTACCCTCCTGTTACTTCCTCGCTCTGACTTCACAAAATCCCAACCCTTCAAACCGGTCTCGCATCTTCCTTTCTTATCTCTTTTTTTGATGATGTCTCTCCCATCTTTGTAAGTAATCCATGTCTCGAAAGGAAGGCAGTGATCAATGTTACTCCAGAGACCATGTCATTACGTTGCGTTTGATATCTCACTCTTATTCACCATAGCCAATGTCAGGGTTAGAGCACCGATGCTTTATTGAGAGGTACACAAAAAGCTGGAGAAACTCAGCGGGTGCAGCAGCATCTAAGGAGCGAAGGAGATAGGCGACGTTTCGGGTCGAGACCCTTCTTCAGACTGGTGGGAGGTGACGCTTGAGATATGAGAAGTGCTTTATATTCACTTAGAATGCAGACTGAATAGGTACCAGCCTCAAAATGTCTTGAACATTGCACTTATTTATAAATATATTTCAGAAAATCTGTAGCTGAAAGGTACTTGGCTCCTCAAAGCTTACATTATTTATTTTGGTGTTTTGCATATTTGATGTACCACTGCCTCTTAGGTGTACAGCGACACCCAACGGTATACAAACCAGATCTTGATTTTGTTTTGCAAGTCACTCACATAGTGCAGCAGACAGGCTTGCTTTGTCATTGCACAAAGGCAACTTACCCTTCTAGCACTAGGGATCTGCTTCAAAGGGTTGCCATTAACTAGCATTGATGCTGGGACAGCAATGGCACAACTTCCTAACAGCATCAGAGCCCTGGCTGCAATCCTGACCTCAGGTGCTGTGGGAAGCATACACGTTCTCCCTGTGACCACTTGGGAATTCTCTGGGTGCTCCATTTTCCTCCCATATCTCAAAAGACGTGGGTTTATAGATTACTTGTCCTTTGTAAATTGCCCCTAATGAGAGGGAGTAGATATGAAAGTGGGAATACATAGAGCTAGTGTGATCGATGATCAGCGTGACCCAGTGGGCCAAAGGGTCTGTTTCCATGCTGCATCTCTATTTCAAATTGACACTTTAACTTTGGATTTCCACCAACAATCCCTTCTTTACAACTCACACTTGACATTCTTTCCAGACCTTGGGCTTCTGTTCACCAAGCCACCTCATATGTGACCCTCAAATCCAACCTGTAACTCTTTCTCCATTCAGCCACCCATTGGATCTGTGAAACCAATGGGGATTTGTACAAATAGAAGGGAATTTTAAAATCAGGAATTGCCTAACCCCAGGAGTCATTGATGGTCAGCAAGAAAGTTTGATTGGGTACAAGATAGGATGTAATCATCAATTTGGATTATTTTATGGAAGTTCAAAAGAACTTTAGGCCGAGGTCACTTAGATCGTCAGAATGTACTTCAATTTCCTGCTCCTCTCAAACCAAAATGGATTATGTTCACCTTCCACAATGTTCAGAGACAGGAAGGTGGCAATGGAAAAAAGGGGGGTAAAGAGAGAAATCGAATGATTGGGAGAGATAGGTAGCAGAAGGGAGTTTAATAAAGTGCCAGAATAAAAGATCAAGGAGGTAAAAGATTTACACAGGGACGGAAGCATAAAGGTTGGTGAGCAACAGACAATTAACTGTACAGGATTATGATGTGGCAATAATAGACCTGGCTTTTAAAGGACAGGAATTAATTTTAAATATTCCTAGATATGAAGTGGTGGGAGAATTCTAGAAACAATAATAGAAGATAATTAGCAGTCAATTGATCAGAGAGCAAGCATGGATTTGTTAAAGGCAGAACGTATCAGGACATTTTGCTGACTAAACAATGGATTGATGAAAACGGGAGTCGCTGTGGTAGTACATATGAACTTCTAAAAGACATTTGATAAAGTACCTTATAATAGGTTTGTGATCTAGATGGAAGGATATCAAAAGCACATGAGATATAAAGACTTGAGAAGGTGAAAATATACCAGTGATTCCCATAGACGAGGGACGTTAACAGCGTAGATGCCGAATCAGAGTTGTTCTCTTCAGAAGAGATAACCCAATAAAAAGGTATCCAAAATCAGAAAGGGCTTCAACATAGTAGAGAGAAAATATTCCCATTAATAAGAGTTGGGTGGGGACATGAAGAACAAAAACCAAGTTAATCCACAAAACTGAAATTCAACTTTGAAACTCTTGTACCCCCACTAGCTCCAACACATTATCTCACATTCACTGATATATTATAGCCTTTACCTCTACCTTCATATAACATTCCAAATTCTTATTCATAAATTCCAAGATGACCGTACTCAATTCCTAGTTAATTCTCCTCATGTCCAATAATCCCATGTCTGGACTTCTTGCAACCATCCCCTTCTGAGCATTCCTACCCTCTTGCCCCTAATTCTCTAAACTTCACCTTTCTATTTTCCCACCTTCAAGAATGCTGAAGCTGACATTTCATCCAGCTATCCTTTCTTATCTATTGCTCAATAGAAACATAGAAAATAGGTGGAGGCCATTCGGCCCTTCGAGCCAGCATCACCATTCATTGTGATCATTGCTGATCGTACCCAATCAATAACCCATGTTACATCTGTACATCATAACCCTGCCTTCTCCCCATATCCCTTGATTCCACTAGCCCCTAGAGCTCTATCTAACTCTCTCTTAAATCCATCCAGTGATTTGGCCTCCATTGCCCTCTGTGACAGGTAATTCCACAGATCCACAACTTTCTGGGTGAAAAAGTGTTTTCTCACCCGTCTTAAATGGCCTCCCCTTTATTCTAAGACTGTGGCCCCTGGTTCTGGACTCGCCCAACATTGGGAACATTTTTCCTGCATCTAGCTTGTCCAGTCCAATTATAATTTTATATGTTTCTTTAAGATCCCCTCTCATCCTTCTAAACTCCAGTGAATACAAGCCTAGTCTTTTCAATCTTTCCTCATGTGACAGTCCCACCATCGCAGAGATCAATCTTGTGAACCTACGCTGCAGTGCCTCAATCACAAGGATGTCCTTCCTCAAATTAGGAGACCAAAACTGTACACAATTTCCCTTTCATAAATCCATGTTGACTTGGACTAATCCTTTTACTGCCCTCCAAATGCCCCATCATTACCTCTTTAATAATCGACTCCAGCATCTTCCCCACCACCGAATTCAGGCTACCTGGTCTGCAATTCCCTGTTTTCCCTCTCGCTGCTTTCTTGAAAGGTGGGATAACATCAGCTATCCTCCAATCCACAGGAACTGATCTGAATCTATTGAACATTGGAAAATCATCACCAATGCGTCCACTATTTCTAGAGCCATCTCCCCGAGGACCCTGGGATGCAGACCATCAAGCCCAGGGGATTTATTATCCTTCAGTCCCATTAGCCTACCCAATACTATTTCTCACCTAATGAAAATTTATTTCAGTTCCTCTACCCCCTTAGATTCTCTGCCCTCCAGTACATCTGGGAGATTGTGTCTTCCTTAGCGAAGGTCCTAAGTACCTGTTCAACTCTTCTGCCATTTTCTTATTACCCATAATAATTTCACCCGTGTCTGCCTTCAAGGGACCCACATTTGACTTTGCTACTCTTTTTCCCTTAACATATCTAAAGAAGCTATGTTTTCTATATAATGGCCTTTGGATGAACTTGGATTGTGGAACCGTTTCTTTTAGCAAGTTGGGATGAAACACTCGCTATTGCAAAGTATATCAAATACACTATATGTTAGTAATCCAGTATTACTGGAACACTGTACTCAAAATAGGAGCACAATTACCTCACAGACTGCAGCAGTTTAAGGATGGAATTCCAACTTAGTGCACACAGGTTTTGCCATTGGCATTGCACTTTTTTAATTTTAAGAGCATTGATGCCAGAAAGGCTGTGCATACAAAGATGCAAGGCATAGACAAAAGACTCAACTGGGACACTACATACTAAAATTGACATGCAATGTCCACTCTTACCTGTCTTTACTTTGAAGGAGAGGGAGAACATAGCAAAAGCATACAAACAACACTTTTGAGTTGCTTTATTCGGGTCAAAGAACTTCTTAAAACAAGTACACTTCAATAAATCCAGCAGGATACAGCTAAAAAGAATCCATTCAAGTTTATGGTGATAGAATCAATTACATAATTAAATAGTGTGAAATTAAACATACTACAAATAAGATAAACATGCTCTGAAGTTTACAGACAGTGCTGCGAGCGGCAGGGGTCTGAATTCCAGTGTTCAGCTGCTGTCTTTTCCCAAGGTGTGCTTGTCAAACAAGTATTCAGCCATGCCATTTTCAGGAGCACCCAGTCTCCGCAGGTTGGTTACATGGTCTCCTAGTAGCTTGATGGACTTGACTTGCTCATCCAAATAGTGAGTCTCCAAAAAGTCACAAAGCTGCAAACAAAATAAAGGCACATTCAGTATTTAAAAGCACCAGCTCAATACTAGCAAATTTTCCTTTTTTTTGCCGTACAATCAATCACGAAACACACAGGCAAGCTAGGTCAGAAATCGTTACAATTTCCCTCCACATCCAAACATCCCAATGACAATTTTTGAATGTATACGCTGTGTATATTATGACCAACTGCCATTTAAATGCATTTAAAAAGACAATCAACTTTCATGAAACTTGATACAAGTCTCAGACACCATTAAGAAAAAGGATACAATAGATTGTTACTGTCAAATGTATCTCATTACCTGCACTGAAATCTTCCAAAATAATGCAAATTCAAACTTAACATCTGAATAATGCTACATAAAACATTAGTTAAGCTGCATTTGGAGTATTGTATGCAGTCCCGGTCACCGCTTCACAAGAGGGATCCAAACAGAATATGGATCTTGTGCAAGCATTCATTGGGCATTAGGTTCGGCATAGATATGGGGCAAAGGGCGATTGCGAGCAAAGTACAAAGGTAAATTCCTTGTAATTATTAACATTAATTATTCAGGATGTGCAGACTTCGGAGAAAAAGTTTACCAGGATGTTGCCTGGATCAGAGGATATTAGCTACAAGGATAGGTTGAACAAACAATGATCATTTCCACTGGAACCAAGGCCGAGGGAGGACCTGATAGAAGTTTATAAAGTTATGAGGCATAGATACGGAAGATGGTTAGAATCTTTTTCCCAGGATGGAAATATCAAATACTGGATGGCATCACATTAAGACGAGAGGGGGAAACTTTAAATGACATGTGTGGGGAAATCTTTTTCTCTAATACAGATGGCGATAGATGCCTGGATTGTGCTGCCAGAGGTGAGGGTGAAACGGATACAATTGATGTTTAAGAGATTCTTAGAAAATGGATCATGTGCAAACATTCAATAGGCATTAGGTTCGGCATAGATATCAAAGGGCTATTGTGATAACACATTATAGTATGCCTGAAAGCTGATGCAAGACTAAAATACTGCCACATATCTCAAAAAACATGGTGCAAATTTCTAGGGAATTAAATGAAATAAAATTTATGACAAGAAGTCTATATTTTTTGATAACTTGAAAAAAATCACTGACCTTAGTGTTAGACAGATTAAAATGCTCTGACATAGCTCAAGGCCAAGCAGAATTGTAAAAAAAAACTTCTATCCAAAATTGCATGACCAAATATAAAGGAGAAAAAAACTGTACCTGGACATAAATCCAAAAATTAATTTTCCATCTAACCATTTAGCCACACCCAATTTTCAGTTAAGACCTCACCCTATTATGTACATTGGTTATAAACAGATAAGCTATCAAGTATCCCACACCAGTAGATACGTTTGAAAATACATACATGTGGGTCATTCCTATCTGTAGCCAGTTTATGCAACTCCAAAAGTGACTGGTTCACACTCTTCTCCAACTCCAGAGAGCAAACCATTGCATCCAAGCCGCTCCCCCATTCGTCACGATCTGGTTTCTAAGAACAGAATGCACCAGTTACTTCAAAGTACTGTAGAATGGTTGAATACAATTGGTAACTATAATCAAAGACCAGAATCTATACAACATTATGTTTAATAAATATTATGGAATCTTGGATCATGGATTGGTGATCCACAAAGAAAGTCAAATCAAAATAAAAAACATTTCTATGGCAACATTTCTCAAATCTATCAGTGCAGCTTGCGCACAAAAAAAAAGAGGAAGCTGCATTAAATTCCTGCTATAAAATTTAAATTATCTTGATTGGCATGATCCAAACTCAAGAGCACGTGGAGAAGCAATCCATAGATGCTGGGCTTTCCCTAAATTACTAAATGGTTACAATACAAGTAGAATTTATAATGACCGCAAAGCAATGGATTCCCTTTTCCCAATGCTATGCCAGAGAAATTTAAGATTCATTTGTGAATTTCTCTGCCACAGAAGACAGTGGAGGGCAATTCACTGGATGAATTTAAAAGAGAGTTAGATAAAGCTCGGGGGGCTAGCGGAATCAAGGGATATGGGGAGTAGGCAGGCACGGGTTACTGATTGTGGATGATCAGACATGATCACAATGAATGGCGATGCTGGGTCGAAGGGCCGAATGGCCTCCTGCATCTATTTTCTATGTAAAACAAATATGCAGGTGCAGAAGGCAGTAGGAATTGGTATGTTGGCTTTTGCTGCAATAGGATGCGGGTACAAAAGTAAATGTAATTGTTAAGGCCCTTAAAGAGTCCTCACCTGGAGATCTTTCATGATATTCGTGACCTTACCTAAATAAAAAGTGCATGGGAATATCGTCATATACGTTGGTTAAATGACAGGTCTGGCATATGAAAGGAAGTGAGCAGAATAAAACTGTATTCTCCAGGGTTTAAAGATAAAAGGGTGACAATTCTTAAGGGACTGGACAGGATTCGTACAGCGAAAATGTTTACGCCAGCTGAAGTATACAGAACTTGGGATTCAATTTCAATGTAAGAAATTTAGAACTAATATGAATGGAAATTGCGTCACTCAAAAGGATGATGAATATTTGTAATTATTTACCCTGGACAGCTGCATTCAAATTAAAAAATGAATACTTTTCTGGAGATTAGATTTAAGGGAAACATGAACTTAAGGTAGGAAAAAGCGCTTGGGTTGAAGATCAGTCATGATCTCATTAGAGATCAGAAAAGACCCAAGGGACCAAATGCCCTTTAATGTTCCATTAATTTAATGTCATACAAGTATTCAGACAGTATTCTAACAGTACCAATGGTTATGTTTTGTTTTCTGTCAGAGAGAATAAGAAAAATGAGGTAGTCAATGTGCAACAATCAGCAATTCTTTGTTTCTACAATTTATTAATAAATATTCTCTTTGTTAACAATTAATTACCTTGCAAGGTCAAAACATATTCTCAACCTTCTACATTATGTATATCACAAAAAACATTCTAACACCAATAGCACATCAGCCATTTGATTTCCACACCTTTGGACTTGACTATTTAACACAAATTCTTCAACAGACTTCCCTCATTCTACTCTCCCTAAAGATAATCCAAAAAGCCTGTTGTCCATGCCCAACTCACTCCTGGTCCTTTTCACTATACATGTTGACTTACACTGACCGAACCACAAATTTAAAATTCACAGCCACTCCTTTATCTATACATGTTTCTATCTGAACAGCAGTATCAATTCCAGCCTGCTAGCCCACCCTCATCCCACCATTGATAGCCAACAAACCGTTCCATAAGTTCTAGAATTCTAATGATCTCAAAACATACAATTAAAACAAAACTCTTTCCTTAAGTATTTTTGTGAAACGCCTCAATTTTTGCTTTGTTAAAGCTGCCAAGCAGCTGAGCCATCAGTCACCCTGCAGTCTAAATTGTTAATGGCTGATTATTCATGAAATATTAGCTTTAAACGTGTCAAATTATAGTTTTACTAGTGAACGGATTAAAACCTTAATATCCTGGAGTAAGGTGCGGCCTCCTCGCTGATTCTGTAATTTCATCAGTTTCTCAGCATGTTCACGCTCTTCATGAGACTGCTCCAGAAAAAAGCTGGCAAAGTTCTTCAATGCAACATCATCACGGTCAAAGTAGTAGGACTAGGGGGAAAAAAATATTTGTACATTGGACATTATGAGAATTAAAATACTCAGTTCATTCTCCCCAAATGACATTGACAATTGGCCAGAGTCAATAAGCAAAATAAATCATGAGATAAATCTTTGGCTGTTTTTGAGTTAACTACTAGAACAGGCAAAAAGCAAACCCCGTGGATGGTATATTAGGATATCCAGGTGTCATGCAAGAGATGATTACACAAACCAGACCACGTGGTAGAATGAAAATTTGTTAACAGACACAAGCAACACATGTTTGTACAGGAGGCTTTAATGTGCTGCTGCAATTTATCCCTGTTCCAGTCACTTATACACAAAAACCACCCTTTTTATCAAACAAATAGTACATTTTAGCAAACGATGAATCACGGTGTGCGATTTATGTTTCTGTGTTTGTCTGAATTTATATGCCAATAGACAATAGACGCAGGAGTAGACCATTCATCCCTTCAAATCAACACCCCCATTCAATGCAATCATGGCTGATCATCCACAATCAGTACCCCGTTTCTGCGTTCTCTCCATATCCCTTAACTCTGCGATCCCCAAGAGCTCTAACTCTCTCTTGAAAGCATCCAGAGAACCAGCCTCCACCGCCCTCTGAGGCAGAGAATGCCACACACTCACAACACTGTGTGAAAAAGTTTTTCCTCATCTCCGTTCTAAATGGCTCACCACTTATTCTTAAACTATGGCCCCTGGTTCTGGACTCCCCCAACATTGGGAACATGGTTCCTGCCTCTAGCATGTCCAAACCCTTAATAATCTTATATGTTTCAATAAGATATCCTCTCATCCTTCTAAACTCCAGAGTGTACAAGCCCAGCCGCTGCAATCTATCAACATACGACAGTCCTGCCATCCCGGGAATTAACCTCGTGAACCTATGCTGCACTCCCTCAATAGCAAGAATGTCCTTCCTCAAGTTTGGAGACCAAAACTGCACACAATACTCCAAGTGTGGTCTCACTAGGGCCCTGTACAACTGCAAAAGACCTATTTGCTCCTATACTCAACTCCTCTTGGTATAAAGGCTTCTAATACTGCTGTAAAATTTTCATTGCACCCGTTCCTTACCCTACTTATGCATGACAATAAACCAACTCAAAAGATATACAAGAATGTTCCTTCCATTAAAGCATTTTTTAAAGCACAACAGAAACAATGATTCCAGGCCACAGTTCTAGTAACCTATCCTCAATTCTTTGTTGCACCAATAAAATACAGAGCAAAACATATTTTCCATGGATGGACTACATTATCAAAGTCTCAAAACCAGCAAATGCAAAGTAAAAATATTTACTGCTGTATACAAAATTTAGACTGCACAAGATACTGCAAGTTTCAGTCGTCTATCCAAGTATTTTCTAGCCATCAGAAACACTCGCTTGGTAACCATGGTAAATAACATAAATGAGCAATTAACTCTGCAAGAAAGTAAAAATGATACGCAATCATTCGGTTCCATTTTTATCAGAATAAATAAATAGTGGGTTTCATTCCCAAGTAACAACACACATCGAAACATTTCAATTCTACAGGCGACAGTATAATTACCAAGCGGTAATTTAACCTGACGCATTGCACATTGAAATGGAACAAAAAAATCATGTTCTTTTGTGGACGCCTTCAATGCAGAACTTCAACGCACTATCAAATTGGGCGTTCTTGGGAGAGGTGCTGCAATGCAAAGATTGGTACCCATCTTTTGAAGCATTAAAGAAATTCAAACAGATATTGTTCAGAGGCTTGAGATCTTTCTAGTGACCTTGTCGACAATCCTGTCCAACCACCAGCACAAATGGAAATCCCACTATTAACAATACTAGCTTGCACAATACAAGATGGTTGCTCCACTAAATCACGTCACACAATCTCAAAATAGCTCACTACTTGTAATCAAAGCTTATAATAACTTCACATTGAATGTTGCATTAATGTTGCACACCACGCCCATGCTTCGCTTGTTTTCGCCATGCTGCTAAACTATCGTGGAGACACCACAGTAACGTTTCGGGGCCTTGAGGGCAGAACTCCTTTCCTCAGCCCACGTTACGTGCGCTATAACATGAGACGCCAAACCTCTGCCTCCCCTCGCACCAATGAGCAAGCAGCCAAAAGCTTATTTTCTACTTCGTCCCACACTATCGCTTCTCGCTCCACCCTAACTACTCCCATTACTCCTCACCCATCCTCCGTCCCAGCCACCCCCCACCACCGTTGGTCTATCCACCTCCAACCACACCATTACCTCCGATCCACCCTTCGTTCCAGCTCGCCCTCGTCTACCGCAAGCTCTCGCCGCTACTTACCATGGAGAGGTAGACATAGGACGCGTACAGCTCCAGGTTGATCTGCCGGCTGACGGCCGCCTCGCAGTCGAGGTGATAATTCTGTCGTACCTGGGAGCTCATCTCGATTAACGAAGACAAGGCAAACCAAAGCTAAATGATTGCAGAATATGTTATGTGTGAGGAGATGCCAATGGTGGATGGATAAAGCGGCTGGGAATGAAGGTTCCGTTCAAACACTGTTGAAGCAGGAACACTCGCTCCCTCGGCGTCTCCTTCGCTCCACAAACTGACCTTATCTGCCTGAGCGCGCATGCGCAACCTCAAGAGCCATGCGCTTGTGGGCGGAACCTCCGGAACTTTCAAAAATAACTGCCGGTCGCGCGCCTGGGGGCCGCGCTTGGCCGGACCCGCGGGGCTCGCGCCTGGTTCAAGGGCGTGCGGCGGACGGCGGGGGCGCGCGTACTCATTCAGCGCGGGGATGGGCCTTGCGATGGCATCTATGGGTATGAGTATGGGACTGCGCTGACCGAAGGGAGACTTTGCTGCTGATGGTGACCAAAGATCTTTGATGGTGACTGTGCTCCACCCTGAAAAATCACCTCTCTAGAGCTGCTCTATATCCTGTGATCCTTGATTTGCTGCAATCCAAACAAATTAGATAGTACTACATGTAAATACATTCAGGCCAAGCTCAGGAACAATGGGCAAAGCCGAAGGGGAAAATACAGAATGTAGAATATGGCTCTCACCATTTTTGTTCTTATGTTCCAGAGAAAGTCCAATGTCCGCAATAGGGTTGGTGAGAATCGGATAGTGAAGGCTTTTGAAAGGACCCTTCAGTAGCTTGCTAAGAGAAGCTATCCTGAATGTGGTAGTGCGCGCTTTCCAGCCTCCATATATTCTACCCAACAGAAGCAGGGAGATGGAATGACCGGGATGGCAAAGGTCCGTGCTTTTGTTGCTTTTTTCCTGGGGCAGTTTGAAGTATGAATGGAGTCTGGCATATTCATAGAAACATAAAAAATAGGTGCAAGAGGAGGTCCTTCGAGCCAGCACCGCCATTCATTGTGATCATGGCTGATCGTCCCCAATCAATAATCCGTGCCTGCCTTCTCCCCATATCCCTTGATTCCACTAGCCCCTCGAGCTCTATCTAACTCTCTCTTAAATCCATCCATGATTTGGCCTCCACTGGCCACTGTGCTTTGAATTCCACACGTTCACAACTCTGGGTGAAAACGTTTTTCTCTCACCTGTCTTAAATGGCCACCCCTGTATTCTAAGACTGTGGCCCCTGGATCTGGACTTGCCCGACACTGGGAACATTTTTCCTACATCTAGCTTGTCCAGTCCTTTTATAATTTTATATGTTTCTATAAGATATCCCCTCATCCTTCTAAACTCCAGTGAATACAAGCCTAGTCTTTTCAATCTTTCCTCATATGACAGTCCCGCCATCCCAGGGATCAATCTCGTGAACCTACGCTGCACTGCCTCAATCACAAGGATGTCCTTCCTCAACTTAGGAGACCAAAACTGTACGCAATACTCCAGATGTGGTCTTACCAGAGCCCTATACAACTGCAGAAGAACCTCTCTATTCCTATGCTGAAATCGTCTTGTTATGAAGGCCAACATTCCATTAGCTTTCTTCACTGCACTCCAACTTTCAGTGACTGGTGTACAAGGACACCCAGGTCTCGCTGTACCTCCCCCTTACCTAACCTAACTCCATTGAGATAATAATCTGCCCCTTTGTTTTTGCCACCAAAGTGAATAACCTCACATTTATCTATATTATACTGCATCTGCCATGCATCTGCCCACTCACTTAACCTGTCCAGGTCACCCTGCAACATCCTAACATCCTCTTCACAGTTCACACTGCCACCCAGCTTTATGTCATTCGCAGACTTGCTAGTGTTGCTCCTAAATCCCTCTTCCAAATCATTAATATATATGGTAAACAGTTGCAGCCCCAACACCGAGCCTTGCGGCTCTCCACTCGCCACTGCCTGCCATTCTGAAAAGGACCCATTCATTCCTACTCTTTGCTTCCTGTCTGACAACCAATTTTCTATCCATGTCAACACCCAACCCCCAATACCATGTGCTATAATTTTAGTCACAGTCTCTTGTGCAGGACCTTATCAAAGGCTTTCTGAATGTCTAGATACACTACATCCACTGTCTCCCCTTCATCCATTTTACTTCTTCAAAAAATCCTCAAAAAATTCCAGAAGATTAGTCAAGAATGATTTTCCTTTCATAAATCCATGCTGACTTGGACTAATCCTTTTACTGCTATCCAAATGCCCCATTATTACCTCTTTAATAATTGACTCCAGCATCTTTCCCACCACCGAAGTCAGGCTAACTGGTCTGTAATTCCCTGTTTTCTCTCTCGCTCCTTTCTTGAAAAGTTGGATAACATTAGCTATCCTCCAATCCACAGGAACTGATCTGAATCTATTGAACATTGGAAAATGATCACCAATGCGTCCACTATTTCTGGAGCCACCTCCCTGAGGACCCTGGGATGCAGACCATCAGGCCCAGGGGATTTATCATCCTTCAGTCCCATTAGCCTACCCAATACTATATCTCGCCTAATGAAAATTTCTTTCAGTTCCTCGACCCTCTTAGATCCTCTGTCCTCCCGTACTTCTGGGAGATTGTTTGTGCTTCCTTAGTGAAGACAGATCCGAAGTACCTGTTCAACTCTTCTGCCATTTCCTTGTTGCCCATAATAATTTCACCCGTGTCTGCTTTCAAGGCACCCACATTTTACTTTGCTATTCTTATTCCCTCAACATATCTAAAGAAGCTTTTACTGTCCTTCTTTACATTCCTGGCCAGCTTCCCCTCGTATTTTATCTTTTCAGCCCGTATTGCCCGTTTTGTTTCCTTCTGCTGTCCTATGAAAGTTCCCCAATCCTCTGACTTCCGGTTACTCTTTGCTGTGTTATACATCTTTTCTTTTAGTTTTATTCTATCCCTAACTTCTCTTGACAATTCAATTAAATAATTTGCAAGCGGAAACCTAGAATAAGTAAGTGAGCACAAGATCACTAGATTTCATAATAACACTTGAAAATTAGTTATTGTTCTTTATTGAAGAAATATTTTAATTCTTAACTTTGATCAAAATACAACTCCAGACCAGGGCATCAGTGGAAGCCACAGGTAGACATCTTCTTGCCTATGATGTGCACAGCCTAAAGCTGTAGGACAACTTGTTCTATTTGATCTTATTTGATTGTGCTCGCCGGGTTAATTGCATTCGTCAAAACAGGGCAGACCACGTGAAGGTTGCAATCTTCCACCCCAGATAGACGTCGATGTTCCAGGTCAAGACCAGTATCAGGACAGAGGGAAGAGGAAAGATTGCCAGAATATAGGCAAGGGGTGGGACAGTCTAGTAGGTAATGTGGGGTGATGAGAATGATGAGAAAATGGAAATGAAAGGGGAAGGAAAGGGTGAACGGAGGGAGTAGAAACCTACATGAAGAAGGAGTGTGTTGGAGGATAACAAAGGGGACGTGGGTAAGCTATCCAAGTGGAATTTACTTCTGGCCTGAAGAAGGCCAAAGACAGTGCAGCAGTGGGAAGGAGAGTTAAAATGATATATTACTGGATGGTCGAGATGGGCTTTCCGGGCAGGACACAGGCTCTCGGTATCTCCAAGGTACATGAGCCACATTGTGATATCCAAATACTGAAGACCAAAGTGCAATTGTTCCTGCCATATTTCGAAGGACTATTTAGATCCTTGGATGATGGTGAGGGGCAAGGTGAAAGGATAGTTGTCAGAGCTCCTACAGATGCAGGGGTAAGTGCCAGGGGCAGGAAGGGATTGCCAGATCAGGAAATTATGAGGGGTTCCTGCAAGAAGCAGAAAGAGAGGGAAGAAGGGAAGATGTGATTGGTGGTGGCATCAAGTTGGAGGTGCAGAAATGGCAAAGAATGATGTGTTGGATGTGGAGGCTGATGGAATGAAAGGCAAGAACGATGGAAATTATTTTACTGCTATCTCATTGGGGGGGGGGGGGGCAGGTGGTGTGTGATCAGATGTGTAGAAAATGAAGGAAATGTGCGTGAAGACTTAAACTACAACAGAGGGGAAGGTACATTTTCAAGAAGGAAAACATTTGCGAACCCTTAGAGTAGAAGACCTCAAGTTAATTATAAATGCAGCAGTGACAAAGAAATTGGAAAAGGGGTAGCATCTTTCCAGGATGAAAGATAAGAGGTGCAGTCACAAGGTAACTAGTCAACCACAGCAGGAAATACAACCACAGATGAAACATTCCCCTTTCCAAACAGGAAGACGTCAAAGCGGCACCATCATCTTTTACAGATGGACGGATGTCAACACTGCACATATGCAAGGAAGAAAAGGACTACATTGGACAAAGACTGTAACTGGGAAAAACATAGAAAGATTCAGCAGCAGGTGTTATTGCTGAATAATTGCCCAGTGATGGGCAATTTCAGAGATGAAAGCTGAAGGCAATGACAGATTCAAATACGTTTAGAAGGTGACCAATATTGTAATCCGTTAGTCTTGGAATCTTAAGGCAGCTCCCAACCGGAAATGTCACCTATCCATGTTCTCCAGAGATGCTGGTTGAAGTTCAGCCTTGGATAGGTGGTGGATCGGGATGAAACTGCTGATCTAGAACGGAACAAATTGCCACCTGTTACAGGGCCAGGAGAGTTCCCAAATTTGACACACCCCTATATTAATGTCCAGAAATTGGGCAGTGATGTTGGGCACGAGCCAAGATTTTAGTCAGAAGAGCTGAGGTATATCCATTCCAGATTCTGTAACGGAAAGGTCATGCGTTTGTTGCTACTCCCTATTTCTCTCTTTTTTTCTCCCTCTATGCCTCCCCCTCTCAAAATTCTTTGGCTCAGTTATCCAGTGTTGATTAAAGTTTGTGAAATATACTTCACCAGTCTTTAATTACACTTTAATATGTTCTAATATGAATCAATTTAAGATGTTTCATGAATCTGAGGAATGCTGAAATTAACCGAGAAGGGAAAACACTGATAAGAATGCACTACCCATAGCAAACAGGTTGTAATGACAGTGCTGGAGTAGGTCAGGTCAGGCAGCATCTCTGAAGAAAAATGTCACCTATCCATGTTCTCCAGAGATGCTGCCAGACCTAGAGTTATTCTGTCTTTTTTTTTTAATAAACTAGCATTTGCAGTTTCTTGAGTATAGTAAAGGATTAAATTAAATTGAAAGGAAAGGCATACAATGTTGTAAAGATTAGCATGGAATTGCAATTTTACAATCAAATAATAATTCGTAAAAAGGAAAACAGGAAGTAAAAAATAACATTAAACAGGCAGTATGAGCTTCTACAGGTATAAAAAGTGTATCTAAAGTAAATGTTGATCCCTTCAATAGAACAGGAAAATTAATAATGAGAAATGGCAAAGATTTCAAATAATTATTTTGGATCAGTATTCATGGTAGCATGCACTAAAAACCTCAATAAGTGTATAGAACTGATGCAATTAATCCATTAGGAGCCAGCAAGGATCTGATGGACTTAAATGTGAGTTTATTCACTTTGATACAACTTTAGATTCTGATGGCCAATTGAAAATGATCCATTTATTCTGATTCTACTTTCTGTTAATCAAACTCCCATCTATGAAATATGCTCTTCTTTTCTTGCATGGTAAATTTTGTGGCACCTTTTCAGGTGCCTTCTGGAAGCCCCAATACACCATATCTACTTTACCATTATCTATAATGTCCTACTTTTACTTCCTTAATGATGGACAATATGCTTTCCTTCCATGTTGTAACAATTACAAAACAATACCAAGGTAAGTAAGTTACAAGGAAAATGAAGGGATAGATAGATTCAGTGAGTGGACCTACAGTTGTACACTTTATCATCTTAGATACAATGCTGCGGCATAGAACATAAAGTAGGGTACAACTTATTACAACATTGATTGGACCACAGCTGGAGTATTGTTTGCAGTTCTAGTCACTATACTAAAGGAGAGGCCCAGGAGCCGTTGGTGAGGGAGGAACGACGTCCGAGCGGTGAGTGTAAAAACCCAGCGTGGGGCTTTGTTTTTACAGAGGCCCAGGAGCCGGTGGTGAGGGAGGAGCGACGTCCGTAACATTCTAAATCCGTAACGTTCCATTCAATTAACTGGGCTTCAAGAAGCCGCTGATTGGTGGACTGAGTACGCAGCTGATTGGCAGTCAGATTCCAGCAGTTTGTAGTGTACTGTACTTTGTATTTTGTATTGTAATTTTGTATTGTATATTGTATTTTGTGTTGTATCTAGGGTAAGGAAAGTATGAGTGCCAGGGCAGCTTACTGTTCTGGATGTCAGATGTGGGAGGTAATGGAGTCGGGTAGCCCTCCAGAAGTCCACATCTGCACCAGGTGTGTCGAAATGGGGCTCCTAAAGAAGTGTGTAAGGAACCTGGAGCAGCAGCTCGATGACTTCCGTCTGGTCAGGGAGAGTGAGGAGGTCATAGAGAGGAGTTACAGGGAGTTGGCTCTCCAAAACCACAGGAGGCAGACAAGTGGGTCACGGTTAGGAGAGGCAAGGGGCAGAAGCGGGCGCTAGAGAGTACACCAGTGGCTGTACACCTTGGAAATAAGTACTCCTGTTTGAGTGCTGTTCGGGGGGACAGCCTACCTGGGGGTAGCAACAGCGACCTGGCCTGCGGTACAGACACCGGCCCCATTGCTCAGAAGGGTAAGGAAAAGAAGAGGAGGGCATTAGTAATAGGGGACTCTATAGTTAGGGGGTCAGATTGGTGATTCTGTGGACGCAGTCCGGAGACCCGGATGGTAGTTTGCCTCCCTGGTGCCAGGGTCCAGGATGTGTCTGAACGTGTCCAAGATATCCTGAAAAGGGAGGGAGAGGAGCCTGAGGTCGTGGTACATATTGGTACCAATGACATAGGTAAAAAAAAGAGAGGAGATCCTGAAAGGAGAATTTAGGGAGTTAGGAAGAGAGTTAAGGAAAATAACTGCAATGGAGCAAGGTGGAGGATAAATGCCTGGCTGAAGGACTGGTGCAGAGGGCAGGGATTCAAGTTTCTGGATTAATGGAACCTCTTTTGGGGAAGGAGTGACCTGTATAAAAAGGACGGGTTGCACTTGAACCCGAGGGGGACCAGTATCCTGGCAGGGAAATTTGCAAAGGCTGCCGGGGGGACTTTAAACTAGAACGGTTGGGGGGAGGGATTCAAATAGAGAAAGCCAGTAGACAGGGTCTGAGGCAGGAGGCAGAGAAGGGAAGCACTCAGACCCAACATGTAGGAGGGAAAGAAGAAAAAAATAATAAACAGAGAATAAGAGGTGGTGGGATTCCAGGGCAAAAATCAAAAGGGACCACATGTCAATATAATTGTATAAGGAGTAAGAGTGTTGTAAAAACAAGCCTGAAGGCTTTGTGTCTCAATGCAAGGAGCATTCATAATAAGGTGGATGAGTTGAACGTGCAGATAGCTATTAATGACTATGCTTTAGTTGGGATCACGGAGACATGGCTCCTGGGGGACCAAGGCTGGGAGCTGAACATCCAGGGATATTCAATATTCAGGAGGGATAGACAGAAAGGAAAGGGAGGTGGGGTAGCGTTGCTGGTGAGAGAGGTGATTAATGCAATAGAAAGGAAGGACATTAGCTTGGAGGATGTGGAATCGATATGGGTAGAGCTGCGAGACTCTAAGGGGCAGAAAACGCTAGTGGGAGTTGTGTACAGGCCACCTAACAGTAATAGTGGAGTTGGGGATGGCATCAAACAGGAAATTAGAAATGCGTGCAACAAGGGTCAAACAGTTATAATGGGTGACTTCAATCTACATATAGATTGGGTGAATCAAATGGGCAGGGGTGCTGAGGAAGAGGATTTCTTGGAATGTATGTGGGATAGTTTTCTAAACCAACATGTAGCGGAACCAACGAGAGAGCAGGCTATTCTAGACTGGGTATTGAGTAATGAGGAAGGGTTAGTTAGCAGTCTTGTTGTGCGGGGCCCCTTGGGCAAGAGTGACCATAATATGGTTGAGTTCTTCATTAGGATGGAGAGTGACATAATTAAGTCAGAAACAAGAGTTCTGAACTTAAACAAAGGTAACTTTGAAGATATGAGAAGTGAATTGGCCAAGATAGACTGGCAAGTGATTCTTAAAGGGTTGACAGTGGATGTGCAATGGAAGGTAGTTAAAGACTGCATGGATGAACTACAACAATTGTTCATCCCAGTTTGGCAAAAGAATAAATCGGGGTAGGTAGTGCACCCATGGATAACAAGGGAAATCAGGGATAGTATAAAAACATAAGATGAAGCATACAAATTAGCCAGAAAAAGCAGCCTACCAGAGGAGGACAAAGGGCTTAATTAGGAAAGGGAAAATAGATTATGAAAGAAAACTGGCAGGGAACATAAAAACTGACTGCAAACATTTTTATAGATATGTGAAGAGAAAGAGATTAGTTAAAACAAATGTAGGTCCCTTGCAGTCAGAAACAGGTGAATTGATCATGGGGAACAAGGACATGGCAGACCAATTGAATAACTACTTTGGTTCTGTCTTCACTAAGGAAGACATAAATAATCTGCCGGAAATAGCTGGGGACCGGGGGTCAAATAAGGTGGAGGAACTGAGTGAAATCCAGGTTATGCCGAGAAGTGGTGTTGGGTAAATTGAATGGATTAAAGGCCGATAAATAGTCTGCATCCCAGAGTACTCAAGGAAGTTGCCACAGAGATAGTGGATGCATTAGTTCTAATTTTTCAAAACTCCTTAGATTCTGGAGTAGTTCCTGAGGATTGGAGGGTAGCTAATGTAACCCCACTTTTTAAAAATGGGAGAGAGAAAACGCGGAATTACAGACCAGTTAGTCTAACATCGGTAGTGGGGAAACTGCTAGAGTCAGTTATTAAAGATGGGATAGCAGTACATTTGGAAAGTGGTGAAATCATTAGACAAAGTCAGCATGGATTTACAAAAGGTAAATCATGTCTGACGAATCTTATAGAATTTTTCGAGGATGTAACTAGCAGAGTGGATAAGGGAGAACCAGTGGATGTGTTATATCTAGACTTTCAGAAGGCCTTCGACAAGGTCCCACATAAGAGATTAGTATACAAACTTAAAGCACACAGTATTGGGGTCTCAGTATTGATGTGGATAGAGAACTGGCTGGCAGACAGGAAGCAAAGGGTAGGAGTAAACGGGTCCTTTTCAGAATGGCAGGCAGTGACTAGTGGGGTACCGCAAGGCTCAGTGCTGAGACCCCAGCTATTTACAATATATATTAATGATTTGGACAAGGGAATTGAATGCAACATCTCCAAGTTTGCGGATGACACTAAGCTGGGGGGTAGTGTTAGGTGTGAGGAAGATGCTAGGAGGCTGCAAGATGACTTGGATAGGCTGGGTGAGTGGGCAAATGCATGGCAGATGCAGTATAATGTGAATAAATGTGAGGTTATCCACTTTGGTTGCAAAAACAGGAGGGTAGACTATTATCTTAATGGTGGCAAATTAGGAAAAGGGGAGATGCAACGAGACCTGGGTGTCATGGTACACCAATCATTGAAAGTAGGCATGCAGGTGCAGCAGGCAGTGAAGAAAGCAAATGGTATGTTAGCATTCATAGCGAAAGGATTTGAGTATAGGAGCAGGGAGGTTCTACTGCAGTTGTACAGGGTTTTGGTAAGACCACACCTGGAGTATTGCGTACAGTTTTGGTCTCCAAATCTGAGAAAAGACATTATTGCCATAGAGGGGGTACAGAGAAGGTTCACCAGACTGATTCCTGGGATGTCAGGACTTTCATATGAGGAAAGACTGGATAGACTTGGCTTGTACTCGTTAGAATTTAGAGGACTGAGGGGGGATCTTATAGAAACTTACAAAATTCTTAAGGGGTTGGATAGGATAGATGCAGGAAGATTGTTCCCGGTGTTGGGGAGGTCCAGAACAAGGGTCACAGTCTAAGGATAAAGGGGAATTCCTTTAGGTCCGAGATGAGGAAAACATTTTTCACAGAGAGTGGTGAGCCTCTGGAATTATCTGCCACAGAAGGTAGTTGAGGTCAGTTCATTGGCTATATTTAAGAGGGAGTTAGATGTGGCCCTTGTGGCTAAAGCGATCAGGGGGCATGGAGAGAAGGCAGGTACAGGATACTGAATTGGATGATCAGCCATGATCATATTGAATGGCGGTGCAGGCTCGAAGGGCCGAATGGCCTACTCCTGCACCTATTTTTCTATGTTTCTAAGGACATAAAGTCATAGAGTGTTACAGTGTGGAAACAGGCCCTTCGGCCCAACTTGCTGACACCGGCCAACATGTTCCCGCTACATTCGTCCCACCTGCCTGCGTTTGGTCCATATCCCTCCAAACCTGTCCTATCCATGTACCTGTCTAACTGTTTCATAAACGTTGGGATTGTCCCAGCCACAACTACCTTCTCCTGCAGCTTGTTCCATGCACCCACCACCCTTTGTGGAAAAAGGTGTGGAAAAAGTTACCCCTCAGATTCCTATTAAATCTTTTCCCCTTCACCTTGAACCTATGTCCTCTGGTCCTCGATCTCCCCACCGTGGGCAAGAGATTCTGTGTATCTACCCGATCTATTCCTCTCATGATCTTGTACACCTCTATAAGATCACCCCTCATCCTTCTGCAAGCCAAGAAATAGAGACCCAGCATACTCCTCTGCAAAAGCTCAGACTCTCTAATCCTGGCAACATCCTCATAAATCTTCTCTGAAGCCTTTCAAGCTTGACAATATCTTTCCTTTAACATAGTGCCCAGAACTGAACACAATACTCTAAATGTGGTCTCACCAACATCTTGTACAACTCCAACATGACCTCCCAACTTCTATACTCAATACTCTGACAGATGAAGGCCAATGTGCCAAAATCAATTTTGTCCACCTCATCTACCTGCTACTCAACCTTCAAGGAACCATGCTAGATCCTAGATCCCTCTGCTCTACAACACTCTCCAGAGGTCTACCATTCACTGTGTAGCTCCTGTCCTTGTTAGACATTCCAAAATGCAACGCCCCATTACAGAGGGTGCAGTGGAAATTCAACAGAATGGAATGTTTCAGTTATGAGGAGAGACTGGTTAGGTTAGGTTTGTTTTCCCTGAAGCAGTGTTCCTTTCCCACTCCAATTAACCCATCCTTGGCTGTCTTGCTTTGTTCTCTTTGTTCACCATTTGCTTCCTCCAACCAGGGTCTCTACTCAAAATGTCAACCATTCTTTCCCTCCACAAACATTGTCTGACTTGCTGATTTCTTCCAGCTATCTATTTGCTCCAGATGTCAGCATCTACTGTGCCTTGTCTCAAAATAATCTTTAATTTCAAAAGCGTCTAGCCACAAGATAGCATTCATTAAAAAAGTCCAAATTAAATGCAGTTGAATAGCTGTTCTCCGATCCTGACCCAAACAATGTTACACAGGGCTAAAATTAGTTGGCGAATTGGTGCAAAAAAACATTAAGTGAGTTACACAAAAACCGTGAGCTGCAGTAAGTTGATTCATGACATACAACAGTTTAAACCGAACAATGGTTTACCAAGTTGAAAAACTTTATTATATTAAATTAAATATTTCTCATTATTCTAATGCTGGAAATTGAGTGTCAGTCTAATTCCTGTATCCAGAAGTAGCAGGAATTGTCCCTGTCCCACTTTGAAAACCTGAACGGAAACCTCTGGAGACTTTGTGCCCCACCCAAGGTTTCCGTGCGGTTCCCGGAGGTTTTTGTCAGTCTCCCTACCTGCTTCCACTACCTGCAACCTCCGGGAACTGCACGGAAACCTTGGGTGGGGCGCAAAGTCTCCAGAGGTTTAGGTTCAGGTTTCCCAAGTGGGACAGGGGCATAAGAAGTACTTAAAATGTTAAATGTTAAAATATTAAAAGTACATAACAGTATTTAAAATGTTATTATAAATCATCACAGGATAGTTCAGTGTTTCATAAATCATAGTCTGTGTTCAGCAAGCTGTTTGATCCAGGTGGTGAATGCCACATTGCAGAACTTGTTCGTTCTAAGTAACGTGGCTTCCTTTTGCTGAAGATGACTTCGAGGTTGGGCGGTTCAATGAAACAAAAGAGTTTGTCCAAGTTAAATGGATGATAAAACTGCATTATCAGTGCCTGCTTTAGTTCTTTACCTAATAGCAAGGAATAATATTCCATCAAAATCATGGTATTCAAACCTATGATACAAAAAAGCTGGAAAATTGTCTCAGATTGGAAATACAATCTACAAATGTAATACTTGTCAAAGCCAATACTTTACATAGTTATTTATCCATTTTCTTGATGGCAAAAAATGAACATTCTCCCAGTAAATGCTGTACCTCCAATTTGAGCAAAGTCTAAGGAATATAGGATACAGGTGAGAATGGTTAGCAAATACAAAGGTCATGACTTGGGAAGAAATGGATCGGATTTGACTACTGTATAAAATGAGGTGACACAAAAGGGGATACAGAGAAACTATGGGCTTAATCAAGTCTCAGTTTGGAACAGTGAAAGAGCCGAAATGTTGATGGAGCCAAATGGCAAGCAATTCTACCTTATAGGTATTTTCAGTGCGCCAGTTGAGATCTGGACACGGCCTTGGAATAGTCTATAAAAATTAGATCAATGGAACCACTCCAGTTTCTATACATATCCATATCTATGTGCTACTTTTGAACAAAATTGTACATGATTATATGTATATGCACTGAAGTGAAAAGGAAGGGAAAATAGAGGTGTCAATTTAAAACAAGATGATCCTGACCCCTAAATTCCTATACAATTATATAGCTTGTAGTGTGCAAATATTCAATGAGCAAAAAATTCACTTTTCCTGGCAAGGCTAAACTAAAATCATTAATCATTTGAAGAAGATTAATTAAGCTGTAAACCCTGTAATGGCCAAATACCACACATGTCAACAAGTGTTGTAGTGTAACAAATGAGTAAATGAGGGTGGGAAAAACAGATGATTTTCCATCTCTACATATACAGGGCTCTCACCTAACTTTTTTTCCCTGTTGCCAGCCGGGCAACCTTGACAGCTTTTTAGGTTGCCAAATGACGGTTTAGGTGGTCATTTAAGACGGTTTGCATGACGTGTGCGATAATGTGCTCGGACAAAGTGGGTAGTTACCAGTCGGAATTATGCTCAATGAAGCATTCACATATTATGTTCAAGAAGGAACTGCAGATGCTGGAAAATCGAAGGTAGACAAAAGTGCTGGAGAAACTCAGCAGGTGCAGCAGCATCTATGGAGCGAAGGAAATAGGCAACGTTTCAGGCCGAAACCCATCAGTCTGAAGAAGGGTTTTGGCCCGAAACGTTGCCTATTTCCTTCGCTCCATAGATGCTGCCGCTTCCGCTGAGTTTCTCCAGCACTTTTGTCTACATTCACATATTATTTCTGCTTCAAATAACTCACAAACTAAACATATTCACCAATCAAGACATGATATATACCACAATGACATGCAGCTAAATTATAATATAATATCTCAACTATTTTTAAACATTGCAATTACTGCAATTTCTATTAGTTCTTTCCACTTCCAAACAAAAAATGTGGTTGGATTATTCAGCATATGATCAACATGTGTCAATAAATCCTAGACCATGGTAATATTAATGGTTAACCATGCACACTACAGATTGATGGAAGCATGTTCTCTGTGAAGGACTGAAAATTATCATGACATGGCCTTAGCATGGGTCGTTATTGCTATTGGTACAGAAACACTCTCACTTCCCACATAATTTATCCATAACAAAATATACAGGTTGCAAGGAAATTTCTAAAGGCATTTTATGATAATAGCTGTTAAAACCAACTATATCCATCAGACAGGTTAAACATTACACTAACTGACAAGAGATGGCCAAAGAACATAACTGCAGCAAATGTTCTTTTGGTAATTGGTTTAAAGGTGTCAAAAGAAATAATAACATTGGGAATTAAAACACATTTGATTGCATTCCGTTATCAAACATAGTCAATGTTCGCTCTGAAGACCATTAAGCACAATAGGGTCAAGGAGGGGGGGGTTAATCAATGTGGGATGGATAGATGGTGGGGGGGGGGGGGGGTTGAGAAGGCAATCGGTGCGGAATGGATGGTTTGAGGCAGGTGAATTAGTACGTGTTGGTTGGAGTATGTAAAATTATGAGGGGAGAGCACGGGGGATGTCAGTGTTGTTGAAGGTGGGGTTCAGCAGGAGATGGATGGGGGGGGATCAGTACAGGATGAATGGGAGGGGGTCAGGACAGTGCGGATCAGAGGGTCTGTGCAGGATAAATGGGGGATCACTACAGGATGAATGAGGGGATCAGTATAGGATGCATGAGGGGATCAGTACAGTATGGATGAGGGGATCAGTAAAAGATGAATGGGTAGATCACTACAGGATGGATGGGGGGATTGGTGCAGGGTAAATGGGGGATAGGTCAGTACGGGATGAATGGGTGGTTCAGTGCAGTATGAATGGGGGGACACGTGCAGGATGGATGGGAAGGGGGGTCAGTACAGGATGAATTGGGGGAACAATGTAGGATGGATGGGGAGGTGGCAAGAGAATCAATGGGTAGAGTGATGAGTAGATTGGGGGGGGGGGTAGATGGGGAAGGGAGCACAGGGGATGTCAGTGAGGACTGAATAGAGGAGGGAATGGGGATCAGTGCGGGATTGAGAGGAGGGGTCTCAGGATAAGAGGGGTGGAGGGGGGCATACAAGAGAGAAAGAGAGAGAGGGGGGGGAGGGGCAGAGGAGGTCGGGAGGAAGGAAGGTCAGCGCTCCTCGGACAACACCGTCCGCTGCCTTGGCCGTCCCTGTCCAACGCCAAAGTGCCGCCACCAAAGGGGGAGTCGGTTGGGAACTCCTCGCCACCGCCTCCGCCAGCCACAGGAAGGTGCGGGGCCAAGCGGTGCAGCTCAAAGATCCTATAGCTATAGGATCTTTGGTGCAGCTGCTTCAGACGACGGAAGGAGGCCTCCGCCTCCCTCTACCTCATCCCGGCCTCGGTGTTTGAGAGGGGTTGTTTTGAAAGCGCCGTTGGCAGATTTGCAGGCAGCAGCGTTATCAGGGCGATAGCGGCCGCTGCTTGCAAATCCGCCAACGGCGCTTTCAAAACAACCCCTCTCGCACGCCAAGGCCAGGAGGAGGGAGGGAGGGAGGCCTCCTTGTGGGGGCAGGAGGAGGGGGCGGTGGAGCCTCTATTGCAGCCGCTGCTGTCGCTGTGTGGGGCCCGTCATTCGCTCTGACCCTTCGTCACCCCGCTCCTAGTATCTTTGCCGCACAATAGAGCCTATTCGCCAGAGATGCTGCCTGACCTGCTGTGTTACTCCAGTTTTTTGTGTCTATCGGTATAAACCAGTATTTGCGTGCCAAACCGGGCAAAAAGATTCGGCGTTTAGGTGGCCCGGCGGCACTTTGAGTGGTCATTGGCACCCGGGCAACCGCTAATTTCGAGCCCTGATATAAGAGAAATAAAATTCATAATGCGACTGACTAAAATCAGCTAGTTGAGCACACAAGTATAGAATTTAGATCCTATTAGAATTTTAAAACAGTTACCACAGGGTTTCTAAAAGAGTCGAAGTGCTTGAAAAGACACTCACACCGATAGCCATATTTGATGGCTTTAAAAAAAAAAGATCCATAGACATCTTACCCCAATAAATAAATAAATAAAAGTGGAAATACTGGCTTAAGATAAACTGAATGTTGTAGGCTCTCCATTTCAAGGTTGCCAAAAAAGAAAAAAGGTTTTTTTCCAAATGATCTGAAAATAATGACCTACCGCTAGCCCAGGCAGGGATTGGTTTGCGTGGCATCCCCTCATCATCTGTCGAGTCATCGCTGTTCAAGTCCATTCCATAATTCTCCAGATTTATTTTGGGCAACTTTACTTTGGAATAGCTAATGGGTGTCATAGTGTACGATTCTGGCTTTGGAGGGCACTGAAAAACATATCATTGCATTAAACCTTAAATTATATTTCTCAAGAGTTGGGCATCACATGCAAGCCTAGCATTTATTGCCCATTTCTAAATGTCATTGAACAGAATGGCTCACTGATATTTTGAGTAAATTTAAGAATCAAATGTACAGAAGGTTGAGTGTCTCACAGACAGAATCAAGGACGGCATATTTACTCTCTGTAAAATATAATTGAAGCAGGTGTTTTGTATATAACTATTTAGCCATCTTACTATAACATTTTTGTGAAATTCTAGGATTAACAGCAAAATTTCAACCCCACAGCTATCTGATAGGATTTATGGCCTGATATCAGCATTGTCAGTCCTAGCCTTGAGATTACTCCCCCAGCAACTTAGCGATTATTCCACCATTATACTCAGCATGTTCTTGCCGCAATTAAAACTCCAATTAAATAATTTAGAATATATATTATTTCACTACTCTTCTCCTAATCACTACAAATACCCGCAACAGGGACAAATAGTATTTTAATTGACTGCTAGCAGGCATGACCAAATCTCCAATCAATCTCTGTAATGGGTTGCACTCAACCTCTTCAATGCACCCTTTACATTTGGTGGTGTTCAGTTCATTCTTTACTGACGGTAGGGAAGAGAAGGCGGGTAAAGGAGAAAGATAAGCAAACAATATTGTTTTTACATCTGTAGAACAGCAAAGATCCTTAAACCACAGGTGATCAGAATTAATTCAAATTGTGGTCAGAAGAGTTACACTGATAAACACATTCAGATCATGTAATGAGATGGGTATGCACCACAACACAGAGATTTGTATGTTCAGAAACCCATTTGATAAAGCACGGATCACAAAGCAAAGTCTAGTTCTTATTAGGTTAACCTATGCACGATCAAGGTGCATCTTTCTGAAAATTGCACTGAATTAAAGTCACTTTACAAACTTTGATCTATACAGATCTATAAGCCTGAGAGTGGCAGAAAATTAGAGTTTGATGCATTAAAGAATCGGTTTGGCTCTTTGGGAAAAAAAGATCTATTCATTCCACTTGTCTTCCTCCCCTCTCATTATGTTAGATTCACCAGTTTCCAAAAAATCTTCCATTCCCCATTGAAATCTGTCACCAGCACCATCTCAAATCATAACATGTTCTGTAATCTTGTTTCCTCATTTGCCACCTGTATCAGTCAAAGCAAAAAAAAATCTAAATTCCCCAGAAACACTTTTAACTATGTACAAGTATTGAGATGCAAGACTGCGGACTGCTTTCTTCATATAGTAGGTATGTTACAAAACCTAACTTTAGCGGCGCTGCAGATCTGCCACTGCCCGTGTGCGCGACTTTGGCGCCTTTGAGAGGGGGGCGGGTTTAAAATGCCGTTTACTCCAGACCATTCAAATCGATTAATCTCAGGGAATTTAGTTGCTGAAGAGAAATCGCTCCGACGTTTGTTTTATGGAGGTATTTTTAAACTGCGCTGAATAATTGAATTGCTAGAGTGAATTAAAAATCATCTTCTAAAGCCGTGAACGCCGACAACAGGACGGATCTTACGTAGGGGACAAAATAAGGTACACAGTTTATTTTTACATAAAAACGTGCTTCTTAGGAAGCCTTTCATTAAAATTTCATGTTGCGAAAAGGTGACTTAGAAAATATACGAACCGGCAGTATTTCTCCTGCCAACTGGGAGTTAAATTCACCGCAAATGCAACGTTCCAAATGATCGCGTTCCACAAAAACCCACTCGCAAGTTGATTTAAATGGCCATTAATCTACGGGAATTAAACACTAAATTCCCTCAATTTGGCCTATAAATTCATGACAATGAGATTTAAAAATCATATTATATTGTGAATTCTTGTGTGAATGTTATTTGGACACTAAGGCTTTTAAAAAATGTTAACCTTTTCTTAAGAAATGGATAGATGTTTAGATCTAGTAATTGAATTTTGTAATTTGCTACAATTAGGTAACTAACTAATTATATGCTTTAATTTCAGGTCATCCAAGTAAGATTGTTTCATATTTGTTTCAAAATGCTTCAATCTATAATAACTGAAAATTTCATTCAGTTCTCTTAATTTTTAAGAAAGTTATGGGCTTTTGACTGTCCTTGATCACAGCTTTTGTGTTAAGTCAATGGAAAAGCAATAGGGAACAAGATGCTAATTTCTGAGTATGAAAATGTCCATAACTTTTTTAATACTGAAGATATGAAAGTGAGTTAGGTGTCAAATTAAACTTCTTTTTATGCTTTATCGGATGGGATAAATTGCAGACTTGATTTTTTAAATCTCAAAATTTTGTAACATTGCTACATATAGGCTCAAGTGGGTTTCCAAAATTCAATAAGCATTTTAAACAAAGCTCTGGAAATCTCACAAAGTTATCAAAAAGGCAAGTGTTATCTCAACACCAACATGAAGGAAATGAATGGAATAATATCAATATTCTCTTGGAGTTATGGCATACCCATTAATTTGCAGTAAGATGGTGAACAAATAACAAATCTACAGAATCCCCAATTACTAAAATGCTCACATGCACCTCCATAGTTTTATCCAATATATATTTGCTGGATGCAATTTCTTGATCTTCCAGTTTATTTTCCACGTCTTGCTGATCATGCTTCAAATGCTCCCTTTGAGTTTGTCTCTTCAAACCCCAACTTTCTGCCTCTTCCAGTTGTGGTCCTTCCTGCAAAGAGCATCAATGGATTATACCAATTAATCCTACATCACCATCTTGTGGCGGCCTGAGCCATTTTGGTATCGAACCGTCGATGGTCGGGCTCGAGCTCTCGCATGGACCAGGCGTGATCTGAGCCGACCAATCATGCGGTCAGTGGGGCGGGCCATTAGGCATTTGGAATTGAAAGGCGGCAGTTGGAATGCGAAGGATTGGCAGTTGGAGTGGAACTCGTGTGTGCTCACGAGCAACGGCACTGAAATAGTAATAAATTAACTTGATGTGCGCATGTATCGGTTGTTTATTAAACAAAGTGTTTGGACAACGTGTGGACCTCTACAATCTATCAAATTGTATAGGAGTAGAGAGCTTATTCTGCAGTTGTACAGGGCTCTGGTAAGATCCACATCTGGAATATTGCGTACAGTTTTGGTCTCCAAATGTGAGGAAGGACATCCTTGTTATTGAGGATGCAGCGTAGGTTCACAGTATTGATCCCTGGGATGGCGGGACTGTCATATGAGGAAAGATTGAAAAGATTGGGCTTGTATTCACTGGAGTTTAGAAGGATGAGGGGGAATCTTATAGAAACATATAAAATTATAAAAAGGACTTGACAAGCTAGATGCAGGAAAAATGTTCCCAATATTAGGCGAGTCCAGAACCAGGAACCACAGTCTTAGAATAAAGGGGAGGCTATTTAAGACTGAGGTGAGAAAAAATGTTTTCACCCAGAGAGTTGTGAATTTGTGGAATTCCCTGCCACAGAGGGCAGTGGAGGCCAAATCACTGGATGGATTTAAGAGAGAGTTAGATAGAGCTCTGGAATCAAGGGATATGGGCTAGTGGAATCAAGGGATATGGGGAGAGGGCAGGCACGGGTTATTGATTGGGGACGATCAGCCATGAATGGCGGTGCTGGCTCGAAGGGCCAAATGGCCTCCTGCTGCACCTATTTTCTATGTTACTATGTTTCTAAATTATCATCCTTAATCAGGATATATAAATTAACCTTATTTGGAGTCACAGTTATACAAGACAGAAGCAGTTATTTAAACCCAACTCATGCCCAACAAGATGTCTATCTGAGCAAGTCCCATTTGCCATTCTCTTATAATTTAAGACGCCAGTCCTAGTAACATCCTCATGAATAATTTTCGCACCTTTCTTATAGTTCAGCAATCAGATCTATGCACAACACTCCAAGGGCAGTTGTAACATGACATCCCAACTACTGTAGTTAATGCACTAACCAATGAAAGTAAGCATATCAAATGCCTTTTTTACCATCCTGCCTACCTGTGTCACCAACTTCAGGGAACCATGTACCTGTACCCCTCAGTCTCTCCATTCTACAGCATTCTCCAGGTCACTGCTAGTTACTGTGCAAGGTCTGCCCTGGTTTATTTACCAAAATACATCACTTTACAGTTTTAATTTAGTTTAGAGATACAGCGCGGATACAGGCCCTTTGGCCCATCGGGTCCACGCCGACCAGCGATCCCCGCACATTAACACTATCCTACACATACTAGGGATAATTTTTACCTTTACCAAGTCAATTAACCTACAAACCTGTACATCTTTGGAGTTTGGGAGGAAAACGAAGATCTTGGAGAAACACAGGTCACGGGGAGAAGGTACAAACTTCATACAGACAGCACGTGTAGTCGGGATTGAACCCGGGTCTCCTGTACTGCAATCGCTGTAAGGCAGCAACTCTACCATTGCATTACCGTGCCACCCACTTGTCATAGTCACGTTTCCATCAGCCATTCCTTGGCCAACTTTATTAAGATCCTGTTGTAATCTAGACAACATTCTCTGTCCACTACACCACCAATGTTGGTGTTGTAGCGATACCCGGTGGTGGCTTTGGTTAGTCAAACCCTTGGATTGGCTGCACCGATCACGTGGGAGCGGGGAGCGAGTTTCGCTTGCTTTTTACCGAGTTGTATCAGTCAAGCGCCACACTTGTGGAAGTAGTATCGCGTTTTTGGCTGTCGTACCGACCCGAGTTATTTCATTGTTTTACCATTGCAACTTAAATTCACTCACTGTCTCGGCTCGCCAAAGTGTCATCTGCAAACTTACTAACAATGTTAACGACATGGTCATCAAGGAAGTAAAACATTGAACCGATCAGGGTAAGATTCCTTACCAATTCTCTGTCTTTCAAGCTCTCGGAAAGTCTTTCCTTTTCTGGGCAATCCTGTAATGCAGTCTGCTCTAAGTTTTGCTGTAATTGGAGGAACCTCGATTTTGCTAGATATTCATGTTCCCTTTTTCAAAAAAAAGTTAGCAATTCATTTAACTTACACTTTAAATACATTGGTCTGACATTACAATTATCAGTGGTTTACTATTATTGAATTCCAATGTTGGAAGTTTAACACATTTTGATTCTATTAACAGGTATTGAAAATAGTTTTTTTTTTAAATAAAATTAGATTTGCTTTTTTTTTACAGTAAATAGAGAATGTAATGGTGATGCTTGATTAAATCTCTTCATGTACTTAATGAACACCACAGCAATGCATATACAGACCTACAAAAGTTACTAACTTTGAGAAAGGTAAACAGACTTTAAGAAACTTGTTGAAATTACAGTACGTTTTGGAGAATTAAAGTTAAGTCTTTACAACTGCCGTCCAGGCTAATTGCTAGCTATACAAATTCAAAAGAATGATGTGGTTTGTGCATGAAGACTTAGTTTATTCAGAATTACTACAAACGCATTCAACTCCAGTAAAATTCTAAATAATCCACTATCTGTCTCTCAGAACATCCTGATGGTTTGACATCTGGCTCAGCAAGTGACACCTATAAATGAACGTTTCACAAATGGTGCACAACGGGCCCACACTGAAGATCAAATCTGAGTGAAAATTCAAGCAAAATCTTTAATAGGTGTGCAGAGACAGAGTACAGCATTTTCTCTCCCACCAAACTCTGCAACTCAAATTCCATGTTAACTCCATTATGACGACACGGTCATAAATCGCTTGCTATGATTAAGAGTGTAACAGATGTAGAGAAATTCTAGTTTAACATTTTTTTAAATCACACAGGTGTTTCCTATTACACCGCTGCATCAGACCTCTGGAATCAGAAATTTAACAGCTAAAATATCTGTGCTGGTTGAAAAAGATCTAGCTCACCTAATCGCACCTTCCACACCAGGTATATTGCCCTGTAAATCACAGGTCTTCAATGTTATGAATCTTAATCAAACCTCCTCTCAGCTTCTATCCTCATTGCTGAAATATTCCAGTCCAACCCTTAAAATCCCTTTTAAGTCTCCTTGCACAACCACATATTTCGTTTGATGCAGTGATCACATCAAAATACAGATATGGCCTAATTTATATTGTAGAAATTCTAGTATAACCTCCTCAGTATCTTAACTAGGAAAGGAAAGTTTCCCATATGTGGTTACGCCACTACATTGACCAGCCCAACCACTTATGGAGGGTCTGTAGACATACATGCTGTTGTTCTTTCACTCCGTTCATTAATTGTACACACATATGCAGCAATATACATCAAATTTTATAATCTAATTTCTCGTTTGAATGCCATTTACCACTTTTCTACCCAACTAAACAAACCTTTTATCTTTTGTAAAAACTGCTTCCAGGCAACATTCTTAAAACTGCCTGGAAAACATCTCTCATGCCATCATGTCTTTAGTGCGGTGACCAGAACTGCAGTCCAGCTGGTGTCCATTTTGTGCTCCTATATTCTATGCCTTGGCCTACAAAATATTCTGCCTGCCTCATCAACCTAATCTGCAAATATTAGGGATCTAGGAGTGAGTATTCGCAAGGTTTAATTTCAACTAGACCAAGTGCGGGCCCATTGTGCTCCGTCCCCCAACGCAATATTCCACCACTCACCCGTAGCCCCCAACTGCGCAGGCTCAGCAGACGGGTTCCCGTTGTGACGCCAGAAATACCAATTGTGACGCGAGTCACGGCAGCCTTCCCCCAACTGCACAAGCGCGGCCGACTAGTGGGAGCGCAACTGTAACGTTTTAAAAGTTTAAATAACTTGTAAAATATAAGATAAATGTGAACACATCTCACTCTCCCTCTTCAGTCCCCTATTCCCCATCTCCATTATCTTCCCACTCCCCTGCTCCCTCCGCTCACCCACTCCATCCCCTCTCTTCCCCCTTCCCTCATCCATTACCTCGCCATCCCTCTTTCTACCCCTATCCTCCTCCATTCCTCCTCTTCACCCCCCTCTCTTCTTTCCCCTCTCCTCCTCCACTCCCTCCCCTCCCTCACCTCTCCCTCCCTCCCTTTTCCCCCACCCTCAGTCACTCCCTCTCCCCTCCCTGCCCCCTCCTTTCCTAACCCCTATCCCACCCCCGACTCTCCCTCCTCACCTCCCCCACCGCCCTCCTCACCCTCTATCTCCTACTCCCTACCTCCACCACACACCCCTCCTCTCCCTCTATCCCCCCTTCCTCCCTCATTCTCCCTCTATCCTCCCTCCTCCCCCACCCTCCCTCCTCACCTCCCCAGGATCTCAATGGAAACCACCGCCGACCTAGTTTTCTCCACCATGTCGGCAATGAAGTTGTATTTGAGGCGGGGGTTGTTGGAGGGGGGTGGGGGAAGAGTGGACGGGCCGAGCGGCCTGGAACCGGGGGAGGGAGAGGCCAAGGCTGTAGCCTAGTCCTTGCCCATGGTTCCGCTACGCTCCCTCCCCGCAGGCCCGGAGCAGCAGTGCCCGCCGCCTCAGACCCAGTGCCCAGCCCCTGGGACCCTGGCGCAGCTTCTCCCCGCCACCGGACCACGCACTGGCTCCAACCCCGTCCGCCGGGCTGGGCCCAAGCCAGTCCCCGGCTCATTGTCCGCCAAGGTCCAGTGGCCTGACTCCGGACCCCGCTCCGACCCCAGGCCCAGCTCTGGGGTGCACAGGCGCAACTGCCGGGTTCAAAGTTGTGCCATTGACGGCAGAAATTAAGTTAAAGTTAATAAAGTGAATAGAGGACCCATGGAGGCATTTGTAAAACAGAACAAAATTTACCAGTGGAGCCGTTGGGTACCCGTTTTGAGGCCAGGCAAGTACACAGGAAAGAAAAAAAAATGACGATCTGAAAATTGGCAAAGGCCCCAACTGCGCATGCGCGAATACCGGGCCCACTGCACATGCGCGGGGCCGACAGGCTTCTGCCAACTGCACAGGTGCGGCTGGCCAGTAGGGGCGCTGTTTTAAAGGTAAATAACTTGTAAAATATAACATAAATCTGAATGAAACTTGATACTGTACATCACAGGTCAATGGTGAGTACGTTTGGCCTAAAATTGGGGTGTTATTGTGTACCGTTTTTACGGTGTTTCGAGAACAAACAAACAAAACAAACAAGATGAGAGTTTTAATAAGATATATACTAGACGAAGTGGGACCCGTTGGGTCCATGTCGATCTTCAGTGAAGCTGATCACTGCTAGTCAAGCCAGTGTGATGAAAGGGGGGGAGGAAAGGGGGGGAGGGAGAGGAGGGGGAGTGGAAGGGGATGGTCCCTGTCACACGAGAGGCTTGGTCCCCCAACATAACCCGTTCCTCCAACGCAATATTCCACCACTCACCAATAGCCCCCACGGGAGGCCTGGTCCTCCAACGCAACCAGTTCCCCCAATGCAACCCATTCCCCCAATGGAACATTCCATCACTCACCCATAGCCCCCAACTGCGCAGGGGCTGCTCATTTAGCCTTATTCACCCTCCCTCATTTTAAACTTGAAAAAAATGTGCACTTGCTAAGGCTTGCAGGACTGTGTCCTATATTAGCAACATTGTAGCGAGCAGGGCTACAATCCCATTGTGACGTCATTGTTGCATGTGCCAGTGCAGAAGGAAGAACATTTTGACAAAGCGGGGTTTTGTAAAGTTCAAAATATGATTAACTTGTAAGATACAACATCAATCTGAATGAAACTTGATACAAAAGATCACAGGACAATTGTAAGTAAGGTGGTCTAAAAATTGTAGTGTTATCGTTTGGCGTAGTTCCGGGCTCACATGTGCAGACATCCATACACACACGCATAGAAACAAACAAGATGAGAGTTTTAGTAATATACTAGACCAAGTGCAGACCCGTTGGGTCTGTTCGTCCAACGCCCGGTTGCGGTGGGGGTGCTCGGGGGGCGGCATGCGGCGTCACATGCACTAACCACCCCACGCTAACTATCCCCCCCCCTTGATATTATATTAATATTATTAAGGGGGGGGTAGAGAGTGAGGGCAGAGAGCGAATGGGCAGAGAGAGAATGGGGAGTGACAGAGAGTGGGGCAGAGACAGAAGGAGAGGTGGGTGGGTTGGAGGAGGAGAGGGAGGTTGGGGAGAGAGAGATGGGAGGAGAGAGTGGAGGAGGGAGTTTAGGGGATAGGGGAGGGTCGGAGGGAGTTTAGGGGAGGGATTTCATTTTAAAAATTGTACATAAGGGGGGGTGAGGGGATAGAGAGAGGGGGGGAGGGGGGTGAAGAGAGAGCCCGGTGGGGGGGAGGGAGAGAGAGAACCTGGGGGGGAGAGAGAGAACCCAGGGGGGGAGAGAGAGAAGAACACAGGGGGGGGGGGGGGGGGGCGGAGAGAGAGCCCGAGGGGGGTGGAGGAGACCCGGGGGGGGGGGGGTAAGATGATTTCGGACTCCAGGGGATAGATCTATCGGAATATGTGAAAATGTTACCGTTAGCGGGTCGTTATTCGAGAAGTGATTATGCACACACACACACACATCCAAAGTTATATATAATAAGGATAAGTATATAGATAGATTACTCACTATTCTCCCCACCTGTGTATAGTCATTTCCTTGTGAAACTACATTGCAGGATCCTTTCAGTCATCATAACACCTGACCCTCACTGCTGAGTTGACAACTGATTAAACTTGTCACTTGAATATCATCAATTTAACTATTTCAATGTCCAAATACCTTAATCCACATGGATTACAAAGAATTCTTCCTGATTCTCTCATCAGAAATAATAGGTAGCTAGACAACATTGACTTCAACTCCTTCAAATTCTTCAATTTACTAAGGCAGGCAGAATATTTCATTGGCCAAGGCATAAAATACAAGACCACTAATCAGACCCCAGCTGGAGCATGCAGTTGAGCTGCTTGATCTAGTTTGAGAGGATTTTGCATTAAAACACTTCCTGGGAAACGAGGAAACATAATGTAAGCAGCTATGACAATACTGCTACATACCTGTCTGCCAGGAAGCTCTCCTGTTCCATTCTTTCCCACTCCTTGCCTGCAGCCAAATGTAGATCATGCTGTTGTTTTCTCTCCGGTTCAAATGTCCACTGTTTTTCAGCCAGCCTACATTGCTGCTGCAGTTTTTCTCCCTGTGTGAATAAACACCTATTAAAAGCCATTCTCCATCAACTGTTCTTAGCATTTCAAATTTTGAAGTAGTTAATACTTCTGGGAGTTGACCAAGTGTTGATCAAAGAATTAAAATTATAACCACACATGATCTACTTACAAATTTTGCTTTATAAAATTACTGAAACAATCAGTTCAGACTCTGGCAAATGAAAAAAATCTACAACATGAACACCTTGCTAATGTTCAAAATTGCCTCAGGATGAAAGCAAGTCGGCGTGGGCGAGTGTGATGTACCCCAAAGAAAATAGCTAACGGTTTGTGATACAAGTATACCAGTTGGACATTTAGACAAGGGGGTATCAGAAAGAAATGTAAGTTACTTTCGCCCTAAATGTAGTTAGATGTTGAGTAAATAAAAAACAATAAATGCATTAGATGAAAACCCAATGTTCAGGAGATGGGTGGGTATGGCTAACTGGGAATTTAGTCATTAAGGAAATAAGTTAAAGGGAGGACTGTTTGTTCCAACATTTTTTACATGCAGAATTTTAAGATAGATGCTCAATGTAATAAATGGGGATTGCAAGTCAATTTTACATAACTATCCAAACTACTGAACTATCCAAACTGACTGACGTTTGATGAAGTGGTGCTAAATTTTAATTTCCACTTCTTTTGTCGAGATCAGTAAAACTAGACTGAGATTGCATCAGTCACTTAATTTGTCACAATAATAAGACAAAGATGCTTGTATGAAATATTTGAATATAATAAGATTCCATGAAACAACACACTAAGTATTTAATGGAATGGGGTGAGATGAAATAAGTTATTTTTACTTAGACATGTATAAAAAAGGGTAATTAAACTAAATGATAGAAATATTCAGCATATGAAGCATTATCTGTGGAAAGAAACAGGGTCAAATCTTTCATCAGAATAAACATTTCTATTGCTGTTAGACCTGTTAAATATTTTCAATATTTTGCATTTTTATTTCAGACTTTTTACCAACTGCAGTTTTTTGCCTTTCCATATATCATCTCTCCAATCCAGGTAGCATCCTGGTGAATCTCTTTAGCACCTTCTCCAAATCTCCACATCCTTCCAGTAATGTAGCAATCAGAACTGCACACTATATTCCAAATGTGGCTTAACCAAATATTTACACAGCTGCAACACGACTTCTATACAGAATACGCAAACCGATTAAAACCAGAATGTCGTACACCTTTTTAACCGTTCTATCCCTGAAAGCGGCCACTTTCAAAAGTTAAGAGTGTCAAGTGTGTTATATTTTCATGTGTACTGACAACAGAACAATAAAATTCTTACTTGCAGCAGCGGACAGGCCTGTAAAACCCTGTACTCATGGATACCAAACAAAAATGTAAATAAATTTAAAAAAAAACAATATTAGTGTAAAAAAAGCCCGAAGTCCTTAGTGTGACCAAAACTGTTCTAGAACATAGTCTAGTTGGTGCTTTTGTAGTATTCAAGAACCTGATGGTTTTGGGAAGAAGCTATTCTTAAACCTGGTGGTCATGGTTTTCAGAATCATACTCCTCCTTTCCGATGGCAGGAAATAAATGTGAGCATGGCCAGGATGGTCTGGGTCTGGGTGGGAGTGGCGGCGCTGCCCTGGCAGCAGCAGCTCGCCTGCAGTCTGTCTGTATTTCTTTTTATTTGTTGTTTTCTTGTCTTGTTTTTAGCGTTAGTTTGAGTTATTATGTAGTGTATGTGTGTGGGAGGGGTGGGAGAAACGTTCTTAGTCTCTTCCTTTTGGGGGGACGCAACTTTTCTTGTCGTATCCCCCGTCTCTGTCTCCGTCTGCGCTGAGGCCTATCGCGGAGCTGGCGGCCTCCAACTTTAACTGCGACCGACCCGAGGCTCCGGAGGTAGAGCCAGCCAGGACTTACCAGCGCGGGGCTGGCCAACTTCGGGGCTGGCGGCGTTGCGGCGGCCCGACTCGGAGCTGTGGTGGCTTTCCGATGGCGGCGGCAGCGGCCCAGTGGACGTCATCGTCGGGAGCTCGCAGGTTGGTGACCTGTTTTTCCGGAGCTCCCGCGGCAACAGCTGCGTCCACTGGACTGGAGGGCGGCAGCTTCGGCAGCTTCGACTGCCCCGGGCCGCGGAATTGAACCGGCCCGCTCATGGAGCGCGGTTCACCCGCGGGACTTATTTACATCACCCGGTGCGGTCACAACATCGGAGGCCTGGGTCGCCTCAGTGCAGAGGAAGAGGAAGAGGAAGAAGGGAAGAGACAAAGACAAGATTTTTGCCTTCCACCACAGTGAGGAGGTGTCTGGTGAACTCACTGTGGTGGATGTTAAATATGTGTTTATTGTGTGTTTTTGTTATTTACTATATGTATGACTGCAGGCAACAAAATTTCATTCAGACCGCAAGGTCTGAAAGACAATAAAGTTTTCCAAGGGTGCTTGATGATGCTGGCTGTCTTTTTGAGGCATTGCCTCTTATTGATCCCCGTGGTGGGGAGGTTACTACCCGTGATCGACCGGGCACCGTCTACAACTTTTTGTAATTTTCTTTCCTGAGCCTTTAAGTTGTTGAACCAGGCCACGATGCAGCCAGTGAATATGTTCTCTACCGTACGTACACCTGCAGAAGTTCAAGCGAGTATTCATCAACATACCAAATCTCCTCATTTTTCTAAGAAGAAGTGTTGATAGGCTGTCTTTATGATTGCAACAATGTGCTGAGCCCAGGACATATCTTCAGAGATATGCACGCCCAGGAACATTAAGTTGTTGACTCTCTCTCCACTGTCGACCCATTGAAGACGACAGGTTCGTGGATCCTCTGCTTCCTTCATCTGAAGTCAACAATCAACTCCTTGGTCTTGCTTATGTTGAGAGCAAGATTTCTTTCTGGGCATTATTCAATCAGAAGATCGATCTCCCTCCTACGCTTTGAATTATTAGTAACCGCAGTTGTCCATTAATAGTGATGTCATCAGCAAATTTAAAGATGGAGTTGGAACTGTGTCTGGCTGCACAGTCATGGGAAAAGAGTAAGTAGAGCAGGAGACTGAGCACCAAAATCACATTGCCTATTGTGACAGTAGGCAAAATGGAATGGGTACAGGTTCTTGATAAAGTAGGAGTTGACATGTACCATCACCATCCTCTTGAAGCACTTCATCACCAAAGACATTAGTGCCACTAATTGACAGTCATTGAGGCATGTCACCTTACTCTTCTTGGGCACCAGTATTATCAATACTCTTTTAAAGCAGGTGGGAACGTCAGACCTTAGTGGGATGTTGAAGATTTCCATAAAGACTTCAGCTGGTCTAAACAGCTTTTGAGAAAGCGGCCAGGTACAATATCAGGTCATGACACTTTTCAAAGGTTCACCATCCTAAAGGGTCTGCGGGCGTTAGCCTCAGTGACTGAGATTACCATGCCACCAGGGGCTGTGGCGACCCAAGAACGCACATCAGTGTTCTTCCTTTTGAAGTGTGTGCAAAACGGATTGAGCCAATTCAGGAGCTCCACAATTCCATCAATTTGTGTAATCTGCAAGTCATATTAAGAGAAATTAATTAGTGAACATAAAGGGTTTGCGAAGCAATACTACCTGTAGCAATCTCTGTTTTCTGTCATCCTCTTGCCACCTTTGAGACTCTCCTGTTATCCTAACAGTTTGTTTCTTTTTAGCACTTCCTTCAGCAAAATTTTCCTCATGCAACTGCAACAAGATACAAAATGTTACATCAGCTCCTTGAGGTGACTAAAATTCAACATAAGAATACAATTATACTGGCCCACATGTTCAGCATTTGGATTACTTGCAAAACACTAAGTTTAGACAGAACCATATTTCCCCCTAACTTTCTGCTTCACATCTAATTTTCTCGTGCTCATCAATTCCAACCCAATTCTTCTACCACCTACACTATGAAATACTATAGTTGCAAATTAAACTACCTACAGGCAGTCCTCTGGGATTATAAAATACCTTTTCACTCTTATAAATTCGAAAACAATTTTGTTCAATTTTACTTTTCTTCTTTGCTTCCTGCTGCTTAACTCGAGAAGAAGCTTCAAAAACAGGTTTCGGCCGTAACTCCCGCTTTCTGAGGGGGGAAATATTGAACTCAGTACTTTGTGGAAAAGCGTGCACAGAGTGAACCAGAAGCTGCAATACAATTCCTACTTTATAACTGAAATTAAGCATTTAAACAATCAAGGTACTCCACATACAAAAGATAGCGATTCTAGTCAAAGAAAATTAGCAAGGACATAACTAACCAACTGATCAAGATAAGCAATTTCTGAGGGTATATTGGGAACAGGGGGAAAAAACGTGCCCATAATTAGATTCACGATCTAGACATTTTTTAAAAATCAAAATGTATTCTTTGCTTCAGATTGGAATATTGCATTTAGATTTGCACGTGCTTACTTTTTAAGCTCTTCCCATTTGTGTTTTTTCCCTTCCTCCAGTTTCTGGATTCTTTCTTTTTGCTCTTGCGTTTTCTTAAGTTTTGCCAGACGGATCCTCTCTTTTTCCTAAAGTACATACTGAATAATTATAAAGTGAATCATATAAAATGGAAAATGTCACCTTGTGGTGATAAATGAACCATTGAAAAATTAAAATAATGGTGTACTATTTAAACAATGTCAATTGAACCCATCTATATTAAAATCAAATTCAATTATCTACCCGATTCTGCTTCTCGTTAATTAGATAAAAAAGTAGCCAAGTGAACAGTACATCCAATTATAACAGTTATAGATATCGTCTACCATTTACAGCATTAAAATGGTTGTAATGTACATTTATGTATATTGGATAAATGTACATTACAACCATTTTATTGCTTTAAACAGAAACTCGTCCATTTCCAAGTATATTCAACAGCTCAACCTTTACTTTGGGATTTAAGATTTTCTGGCAAATGCATTGAAACATTCCTGGTTTTGAGAGCTGGGAACTAAAGATATTGCAAGGACTAATCGCAGAATGTTGCAAACCTGTTCTTTGCTAACCTTCAAAAGTTATCTTTACATATTGTATTTCTACAAAATTGAAAATGCTATTAAGCATATATTGTTATGTACAGGGCCGACATCTACAAATTTCCCTTACTTGCAGCATGTAATTAATCCAACTGCAACCAGAAGTTTTGCTAGCTCTGTTTGTGCACAATGAAACATTGGTAGAACAAAATAACAGGTAGAACAAACTAACCTTGGGATCAACTTTCACTGGAGTATTGTGATTAATGAAGTTCACCATTGTACGGCCAACAAAAACTGGACTCATGAATAATTGTTTCTTCTGAACAGCACGAAGAAAGCTTTTGTACTTTGGTTTAACCACCTACACAAGCATTTAAAAAATCTAGTAAATTCATAGGACTCAGATGTAGAGGAACCAGAAATAGAAGCTTGCAGAGTAAAGGCAGCAGTTGTTCATATTCAGAAACATGAACCATATGTCGAATCAGTAGTAAAGAAAGCAAAATCAATGTTAGCATTTATTTCAAGAGGGCTTGTATACAAAAACAAGTATGTATTGTTGAAGCTCTATAAGGCACTGGTAAGGCCACATTTGGAATATTGTGAGCAATTTTGGCACCATATCTGGGGAAGGATGTGCTGGCTTTGGAGAGGGCCCAGAGGAGGTTTACAAAAATGATCCTGGGAATGAGTAGGTTAACGTATGATGAGCATTTGTCGGCACTGGGCCTGTACTCGCTGGAGTTTAGAAGAATGAGGGGGGACCTCAATGAAACATCCAGTAATGTGAAAGGCTTGGATAAAGTGGATGGTTCCACTAGTGGTAGAGTCTAGGACTAGACGTCATAGCCTCAGAATTAAAAGACGTTTTTTTGGGAAGGAGATGGAGAAATTTCATAGTCAGAGGGTGATGACTCTGTGGAATTATTTGCCACAGAAGGCTGTGGAGGCCAAGTCAATGGATATTTTTAAGGCAGAGATAGATTGATTTTTGATTAGTACGGGTGTCAGGGGTTATCGGGAGAAGGCAGGAGAATGGGGTTAACAACGAAAGTTAGATCAGCCAGTATTGAATGGCAGAGTAGACTTGATGGGCTGAATGACCTAATGCTATCCTTTCCCTTTTGACTTTATTGACGCAGATTCACTTTTTGGGAATCCTGCACCAGCACTCCCAAGTCCCTTTGCACCTCCGATTTATGGGTTCTCACCCCATTTAGAAAATAGTCTTTATTCTTACTACCAAAATGCATGACTCCACACTTTGCTTCACTATATTCCATCTGGCACTTCTCTGCCCACTCTCCCAACCTATCGAAGTCCTTCTGCAGAGTCCCTGCTTTCTCCACTACCTGCCCCTCCACCTATTGTCCGCAAACTTGACCACAAAGCCTTCAATCCCCTCGTCCAAATCATTAATATACATTGTGCAGAGTAGCGGCCCCAGCACTGACCCTTGCAGAACTCCACTAGTCACTGGCAGCCAATCAGAAAAAGCCCCCTTTATTGCCATTCTTTGTTTTCTGCCATCCAGCTATCCATGCTAGTATCTGTCCTTTGATACCGTTGGCTCTCATCTTCCTAAGCAGCCTAACGTGTGGCAAATTTATCAAAGGCTTTCTGAAAATCTAAGGAAACAACAACTACTGACTCTCATTTATCCTACTATTTACTTCTTCAAAGAATTCCAGCAAATTTATCGAGCAAGACCCCCCCCCTTCACAATGCTATGCTGACTTTGGCCTACTTTATCGTGAACGTCTAAATACTCCGTAACCTCATCCATTCTAAAATCTTACCAACTACCGAAGTCAGACTAACGGGCCTGGATTTCCCACTATTCTGCTTTGCTCCCTTTTTGTGCAGCGGGGTAATATTGGCAATTTTCCAATCATCTGGCACCACTTCTGACTCTGGTGATTCCTGAAATATCATTATCAATGCCTCCACAATCTCTAAAGCCACCTCTTTCAGAACCCTAGGGTGCAGTCCATCCAGCCCAGGCAGTCCATCTACCTTCAGCCCTTTCAGCTTCCTAAACACCTCCTCCCTTGTAATAGCCACTCCACTAACTTCCATCCCCTGACTCTCTTGAATTTGAGACACGTTACTGGTGTCTTCCAATGTGAAGACTGATGCAAAAAAGTTATTCAACTCCTCTGCCATTTCTTTTTTCCACATTATCAATTCTCCTACATCATCCAACGTCCACTCTTGCCTCTTTCTTGCTCTTTAAATAACTGAAGAAACTCGAGCTATCCTCTTTTATGTTATTGGCCAGCTTACCTTCATATTTCATCTTTTCTCCCTGTATTGTCTTTTTAGTTACTCTCTGGTGTTCTTTGAAAGCATCCCAATCCTCTGGCTAATCTTTGCTATGTTATATGCCTTCTCTTTTAGTTTTATATACTGTCCTCGACTTCACTTGTCAGCCAAACTCGGCTCTTTCTCCCCCTTGAATCTTTCTTCCTCTTTCTAATGAAAAGTTCCTTCATCTTCTAGATTATTGCCAGAAATTCCTGCCATTGCTGTTCTACCATCATTCCTGCTGGGGTCTCTTTCCAGTCAACTTTGGCCAGCTCCTCCCCCATGCCTCTGTGATCCCCTCTGCTCAGCTGCAATACCGACACATCCGATTTCATCTTCTCCCTCTCAAATTGCAGGTTAAATCTTATATTACATGTTTGCTACCTCCTGGTGGTTCCTTTACCTAGAGCTCCCTTATAAAATCCTGTTCATTAAACAACACTAAATCCAGAATTGCCTTTTCCTGGCAGGTTCCACAACATTCTCTAAGAGACCATCTCGAAAGCCCTCTATAAATTCCCTCTCTTGGGGTCCAGTACCAACCTGATTTTCCCAGTGTACCTGCATATTGAAATCTCGCATGACTAGTGGAACATTGCCTTTCTTGCATGCCGATTGTGTCTCCTGATGTAACTTGTACCATGGAATGCTTGCTTTCATAGATCGGGACCTTGACTATAAGTTATTATGCAGCTTTACAGGACTTTGGTTAGGCTACATTTGGAGTATTGCATGCAATTCGGGTCGCAATTACAGGAAAGATGTGGCGTCATTAGCGAGGGTGCCGAGAAGGATTACCAGAAAGATGCCTGGATTAGGGGGCTTTAGCTACAGGAAGATGTTGGACAGACTTGGATTGTTTTCTCTGGAATACCAGAGGTTGTGTGGAGACCCGATAGTTTATAAAATTATGAGAGGCATAGATAGGGTAGACAGCCAGAGCCTTTCTTCCCCAGGATGGAAAAATCAAATACTAGAGGGCAGAGCTTTAAGAGGCGACAGGTACATATTAAAGGAGATGTACAGGGCAACTCTTTTTTGAACAGTGTATGGTGAATGCCTGGAATAAGCTGTCGGAGTTGGTGGTGGAGGCAGATTTGTTAGTGGCATTTAAGAGAGTTTTTGGATATGCAGGGAATGGAGGGATATGGATTATGTGCAAGTAGATAAGAGATGGTCTTGGCATCATGTTAGTCACAGACATTGTGGGCCGAATGGCCTGTTTTGTTTAATGTTCTATCATGTAATTTTCCAGATTTTTTTAAATTCAGAAAAGCAAAATTGCTGCTGCAAACATAGAAATCTCTCAAAATAGATTATATCATAAATAATGTTCATTTATTCACAAACTCTAAATTATGTAATTTGCTTGCAAGCACAGCATCTAATATGAGAAGAACTGAACAAAAGAGTAAAATGGCACTAACATGATGTCATTAATTCTTTCAAATGTGACTTCCTTGCATTAGTATAGAGTCGGACTCATTTCTATTACAATCAAAGCAACGGTGAAGGCAGAAAAAAGTACATGAAAATCAACGCATTTTGAGGATTTTTTTAAAGTTAAATTATAATTCAATTAGAAGAATGAAGCTAACTAATGAATAGAGTTTTTTACTGTGGGTCTGACCAGATGAAATGGGCATATAAAAATATATGGATTAGGAATTATTAATAAGAACAGATATAAAACTAAAGAATAGACATTTGACCAGAAATAAAAGAGGAAGTACAGCACCAACAAGAACATTTCAAGCACAGTTGTTCAAGGAAGCCAATCCAATATATATTTAAATGGCAGAGGGTGAATGCAGTTAGGCAATTATCATTACATAGAATGGGATAGAATCAAAGCTCAACAAAAATAGCCTCGTTTTGGACAAACCTATTTATTTTCCTCAAAAGGTTTTACCACAATGGAAGTTTAGAAAGAAGAAAGCTCGGCTTCTGTTCAGAAAGAGGAGAATTGATGGGGAATAAGATAAACTGATTTCCATAACAAGGGTCTACATTGCTTAAATACAAATTCAGCATACAAAAACCTTAAAGTTAATTGAGTGCTTGAGAAAACACGTGTACCAAAAAATATTAAGGGAGTAATGAATGCTCCACTAACGGTTTTGGAATCAAAGTTCACAATTCAAATGAAAAAATGATAAACACTTGAAACAAAAAAGGTGCTTTCAGAGGGCAGGGAGAGAGAAATTATTCCTCTGGAGAAATAGCACATGGTCAATAGGACAAATTATCTTACCGTGTTCTCAAAAGAGAAAAGGTACAAGAAAATGTGACAATATTAGCATCCTTCTATCTCACATTATCTACAGGAAAATTATACAAGGAAACTGTAGGTTGGTTACTTTGCTTACTAACCAATGTAGTGCTTAATTATTATAAGCGCTGCCTACTATACCATTCATATTATCGCAACCCGACATGTGCTGCCAGTCAGTACTGCTGCACAGTAGAAGTTACATGCTGTAGTGTGATGTATGTATTACTCAATAAATATTGTTGTACCAGATCAGTGAGTATGTTTGATTCACTCAACATGGTGTCAGAAGTGGGATCTGCCAGAATGAACTTTTGACATCAAGAACGGAAAACACAAAGGCACTGCCTAGCTGGGCAGCAACTTCCTCCACCGTACGCATCGGGTAGTGCGGGTGTTTGTTCGCTGTGTTCAGGTCTCTGGGACTGATACAAATTCGGATTTCTTCTGTTTTTTTTTTGTTGCAACCACCGTGTTGGAAACCCAGTTGGATGGGTCGGTAACCGTGGCAATGACGCCCAGGGACACCATCCGCTTGGAGCTCATTGTGTACTCTGTCATGCATAGCATGTGGAATGTGGTGTGGTGTGCGTGCCACAGGCAAGACATTTGCATTGGTGATGATATTGGTTTTGATGGGTAGCTTCCCAATCTTATCGTCAAAAAGCTCCTCGGACTGGGAAAGTATCTGCTGGGTGGAGCCCTCGGCAAGAGATATTTGATGGACAGCAGGCCCAAAAGTTACCAGTCCTAGGTCCTGGCATGCGTTAATGCCAAGCAGAGTTGCAACTTTCCCACGGACAATAAAAAATGTTCAGCTTGTGAGCTTGTGATGCTAGGTGGCAGTTCAGCTTCTCCAATTGGGTGCACCTCCCCTCCCCCGTAGGCTAACAGAGTGGCAATGCGTTTACAATACGTTCGGCATTTTTGATTTGTGTAAATTCGGATAATAACATGATGTTGCATTTGGCTCCGGTGTTGATCTTTGCAACAATGGTATTGTTGACACGAAGTGAGACTTCAGGGTCGAGTTGCTTGTTAGTGGAAGCAACCAGGGAGTGTATGTTATGACTGTTATCTTCAAGCTCAGGCAGAGTGACTGGAGGAGGTGCTGGTCGCTCTTGGTACTCGATATCAGAATCTTCATGTTTTAACAGGCGCACAGACTGCCTTGGGAGTGAGCGATTCCCATGGGCTCAGCAGCATTTAAAGAAATGATTTCTCTTTTTGCAAAAATGGATAGTTTTGCAGAATGCAGACCTATTGCTTATGCCTCCCATACCCTGTCTGAGACGTGGTTTTTGCCTGCACGAAATTCAAGGACTTTATTTTTGGGAAGTCCGTGGTTGTTGAAACAGACCACCAACCGTTGGTCACCATTCTGAAACCCATTCATGCTGTTCCTGCTCGCCTGCAACGGATGATGATGCAGCTACAGAGTTTCAATTTTACCCTAGTCTACAAAAGTATCTGGCTGACACGCTATCAAGAGCCCCACGAACAACCTGCGACAGCCGACAGTTCACAGTAATGATGGTGTCGTAAGTACCTACAGAATGCCTAAGCAACCTGGCAGAGCATACGGCTGCGGATACAACTTTACAGCTACTGTCTTCAGTCATCCGGCGTGGCTGGCCAGGATAAACAATATCGCGCGCCACTTCCTATTCGCCCATACTACTGGTCGGCAACGAACTAGTGCTGCTGGTGTCATAATCAAGGGTCACAAAGCAGTCATCCCAGCTGCTCTATGGGACAAATACTATGATGCCGTCCACAGTGGCCACCCCAGCGTGGAAGCAACCTTACTCCAAAAAATGCAGGGTGGAAAAGCATGTTTTTCTGGCCCGGAATGACCGAATTTGTGCGCAAGAAAGTTCAAGCCTGTGCCGTCTGCAACAGCCTGATGCCACATCAACAGAAGCAGCCCCTGCTCTCACACCCCGTTCCACCTCTGCCTCGGTCCACTCTTGTTACTGACATATTCGAGTGGCGTGGCAAACAGGATCTGGTTCTCGTTGACTCGTAATCGGGCTGGTTCGAAATCAACCTGCTCCAAAGCATAACATCCAATGCAACTCCAGCTGAAACGCGATACCCAAAAGCGATTGTTCGATAAATCCAGCAAAACCACTTAAACCTCTCTCCAGTGGCCAAGTCGTTCACCTTCAAATCAACAAAAGGCTATGGCCGTTTGGGTTTCATCCACAGCCCTGCAAAAGAGCCGCGCTCATACCTGGCGAGTGCAGATGAAGGGATCTACAGACACAACTGTCAACATCTCCTTCCTGTGAAGGAACCACGTCCTGCTGTCTCATATCCTGATGCAACACGTCCGATCTACCCATCTATTGACGGACTTTCTGGCCCCTCACGACCTGCAGACCAACCATTGGTTGTGTCTCCAGCTCCCTCACCACCACGTTCAGTGCCCCACTCGCCAGCCTCGCCATGTTTGTCGCAGTGCTCCCTCCGCATGGGACCCCGGCAATCTCGCCGGTAAAGGGAGGAGATGCGGATCTGTACCGTAAGTGCGCGGGATGGGTTTGTCGTCTGCCCCTTAGATACGGGGATTTTGTTTGAACCATTTGTACTTCCCTGTATGCTCTATTAGCGTTTTGGTTACTTTATTAATCAGTCAGCACCTAGTAACGTGTTTATACATATATATCACTTTATTTTAGATGTGTTTCACTTTTTATTCTTACAAGGAAAGATGTAGATTGGTTACTTTACTTATTAACCAATGTAGTGCTTTATTATTATCAGCTCCGCCTACTACCACACCATTCATATTATCGCAACCTGACATGTGCTGTCAGTCAGTGCTGCTGCACAGTAGAAGTTACATGCTGTAGTGTGTTGTATGCATTACTCAATAAATACTGTTGTACCAGATCAGTGAGTATGTTTGATTCACTCAACAGAAACCTTTAAGTAAATCAAAAATTATGGAAAATAATTTTCTTTGAATTACCTTATGAGCAGAATGTGATGGTGACACTGTCCCTTTCGGAGGTAAATCCTCACTGTCCAATACACCTGAATCACTTGAAATACTTTCCACTCCATGTTGGAGACTACTGTTGGATTCCAAGACAAAGCAACATAGGAAGTTAATGATGATTCAAATCTGATAAGCATGGCATAATCCTTGATTTCTGACATTTAATTTTATCAACAAGATACTGTAATAACAGCCTTCCCAAATTTGATTTATGTCAAAGGTTATGGGGAGAAGGCAGGAGAATGGGATTGAGTCGGAAAAATATCAGTCATCATCTATTGGCCCAATACTTGCCTCCGACTATATTATGGACTAACAAGACATTCAGTAGGACTGCAACAACAACACTGAGAAAGAATAAAACCTGATAATCCATCCACATTTGACTCAAACTCTGACACAGCCAAGTTGATTTCAAAGTCAGTCATACAGCATGAAAACAGGCCCTTCGCCCCACTAGTGCACGTGTCTGCGGACTGCCTGTAAACAGGGAGCACTGTCGAGCAACAACTTGTCACTCATTCTTACAGGTACATCTTACATCTTAAATCCTCTATATGCCCTATTCTTTGCAAGGAGGCCATAGGTAGCACCATGCAATAAACAGTAGAGATGGCCCTTAAAATCCATTGATTGCAGACCCCATGAAGCCTTGGCATCAGGTGAAGCATAGGCAGGGAAACAATCTTAATATCGCCCATGTCATTTTCAGATGATGAATTGTTAATCCACCACATTGAACAACATTTGAAAGAAGCCTGTGAGTAGGAAGGGCACTGTATGTACTCGGGGAGAAGGGGGAAAAGAACTTCAAATGTCTGTGACCTACAGTGGCTTGGTAGCACCACCATTGACTGAGCCAGCTAAGGATATAGCTGGCAGATTGGCAAATTAAAAGGCATAAAAACCTACTTGACCTAATCCTCAACAACAGCAGAAACATCTATCCAATATAGCTTCAGTAGAAGTGCCAACCACATAGATCTTGTGGCAGTGAAGTCCTAACTTTACACGGAGGACATCCTTCAATTTAAATTGTGGCACTATAATTGTGCAAGGACAGAACATCTGGCAGCTCAAATCGAGGCATCTGTGAGGCACCATGCTCCATCAACAGCGGCAATGTACTCTCCCGCAACCTACACTGGACCATGAGGTTACCTTTCACCTTTGAAGAGGTTATATCAATGTCTATTACACTTCAAATTGGAGGAAGAGATCGCTGATAAAAGTCATCACTACTTTTAGTGCCTAAGTACAGCCTTTACTCACCTGAGGAAATCGTTGAAGATTAAGGCCTCAAACGCCACACAAACTTTCCATCTTCCACACTGTAAATCATACAGAAGTATGGATTCTTTCCAGCACACACCTCCAAAGCTCCATAGAGTTAGAGCCATACAGCATGGAAACAGGCCCTTAGGTCTACTTGCCCATGCCAACCAAGATGCCCCATCTACACTAGTCCTACCTGCCCATGTCCAATTGTAGAATCAATGTCTCTACTTCCTTACAAGATTGAGGAGATTCAGTATATCGACAAATACTATTGGTGTACAGTAGAGAGCATATTAACTGGTTGCATCACGCCTAGTTCAGCAATTAGAGTGATCCAGGAATTATGAAGATTGCAAAAAAGTGATGAACACTGCCCAGTCCCTAACATATACTGACTGACCTCCCCACCATCTGGGGATCTGCAGGAGTCGCTGCTTCAAAAAGGCAGCCAGCATCATCAGGTACCCGGTCATCCCCGGTCACACTCACACTGAAATGAAAGCATGGTCAGAATGCTGCGAGTTCTTGATGATGCTGGCTATCGGGAAGAAGGTATAGAAACCTGGAAACTGTAACGTCCAGGTTCAGGAGAGCTTCTTCCCAACAACCATCAAGCTGTTAAACACCATAACCTCCAACTAAGCCCTGACCTACATAGGCTTGAGGGACATTGTTTTTGGTTTTGTACTATTATTAGTTGTTATATAGTGAACTACTTTTGATGTTCATCATAACGTTTATTTGCAAAGTACCATTTTACATATCTGTTGTGCTGCTGCAAATAAGAATTTCTTTATTCCGTTTCTAGACATATAACCAGAGATGCCAACCCTAAATTTAGTTCACAGTAACATTCAACCCATTTGTCCGTAACAAATGGGGGTAAATGCATTTCACTCAGTAACATACTACTCACTTGGGGTTGTTGCCGGCGGCTATGCGCCTGCGCACTGGTGCAGATCAGCGGGCTGCCGGCGGGCGGGTGCGGCACATGCGCACTTGGCAAGGTTGCCGGCGGGTCTGCGCCTACGCACTGGGTGGGGGTGGGGGTGGGGGGGAGGCCCGGTGATGGGGCTGCCGCGAGCGGCCGGCTGGCGGCAAGAAACGTCGCCGTGTCGCTGATCGCGCGGGCCGACGCCGCCCGGGCTCTGGGCCGGGCGTGGCTGCGAGCTGCCGGGCTGGCAAACCGGGGGCACATGGCGCCGGCGTTCACCACGGGAGCAACACCGGCGCGGCGGTGTTCCGTAACAACATGTTTGGCTGCCGGAACACCGTAGTAAGGTTATTTCGCCGGGACAAAATACGGCGAATCCGGGACACTTGGCACCTCTGTATAACCATAAAATACTCCTGTCTCTTAATTGTCATTGTACTTCAGTTGCAAATTATTAATTTTGTCTTTAAATGCAACGAATCTCTGATGCCACTGCTTAATCAGGAAGAAAATGAAAGACAGGGAATAGTGGGATGTTGCACAATGCAGAAGGGTTTTGGGTGTGCTTCATCTTTGAAGGTAGTATGTGCAAAGATTATGAAATGCGTATTGGAATAATCAAGCCTAGTTTTTAAAGGCATGGATTGTGACTTCAAAACTGACAGGAAAGGCAAGACTGTTTGTGAGAACGATGAGTCCAGAAGCTCAAATAAAAGCTTCTCGGAAAAAAGATGGAATCAGAAACCTGAGAACAAAGTTTGTAGTGGCAACTGAAGATGACGATTACAGGTCAATTAAAAATAGATAATTTCTGGTTACTAAGTATCAGATGATAGACAGTCTGACAAATTGGAGATGAATGGCTTGAGAGAATATAGAATAATAAGTAGGAAAGAACTGTAGATGCTGGTTTAAATCGAAGGTACACACAAAATGTTGGAGCAAATAGAAACATAGAAACATAGAAATTAGGTGCAGGAGCAGGCCATTCGGCCCTTCGAGCCTGCACCGAATCAATATGATCATGGCTGATCATCCAATTCAGTATCCTGTACCTGACTTCTCTCCATATCCCCTAATCCCTTCAGCCACAAGGGCCACATCTAACTCCCTCTTAAATATAGACAATGAACTGGCCTCAACTACCTTCTGTGGCAGAGAATTCCACAGATTCACCACTCTCTGTGTGAAAAACGATTTTCTCATCTCGGTCCTAAAAGACTTCCCCCTTATCCTTAAACTGTGACCCCTTGTCCTGGACTTCCCCAACATCGGGAACAATCTTCCTGCATCTAGCCTGTCCAACCCCTTAAGAATTTTGTAAGTCTCTATGAGATCACCCCTCAATCTTCTAAATTCCAGCGAGTACAAGCCAGAGTACAAGTTACTCCAGCATTTTGTGTCTACCATGGAATAGTACAAGACAGAAGCAGGTCCTTCAGCCCACAATGTCCGTGCTCAAGATGCGAAGTTAAACTAATCTCCGTTGCTTGCGCATTATCCATATCCCTCCATTCCTTGCAAATCCATGTGTCTATCTAAAAGCCTCTTAAATGCCACTATCATGCCACTTTTTTCACACAGAGAGTGGTGAGTCTCTGGAACTCTCTGCCACAGAGGGTAGTTGAGGCCAGTTCATTGGCTATATTTAAGAGGGAGTTAGATGTGGCCCTTGTGGCTTAGGGGATCAGAGGGTATGGAGAGAAGGCAGGTACAGGATACTGAGTTGGATGATCAGCCATGATCATATTGAATGGCGGTGCAGGCTCGAAGGGCCGAATGGCCTACTCCCGCACCTAATTTCTATGTTTCTATCATATCTGCCTCCACCACCTCTCTTAGCAGCACGCTCAAGGCATCCATCACTCTGTACAGAAAGCATCCCGCAAATGGTGGCAAGATACGACTGAGCATCATCAACACGTGTAAAAGCTGATGGGTTTTTGGATGAGGTTGGAGAGACTTGATAGGTCACAAGAGACAAAGAATATATGCTTAAATGATACCAGTGGTAAAGTGCAGGTGTGGTAAGAAAAGCCATTGTTGGCAATTCTAGTTTCAACCTCTATATTATACACAAATGGCTTTCTGCACAGCTATAGATAGATTCAGTGATACAGTGTGGAAAAAGGCTCTTTGGCCCAACTTGCCCAGACCTGCCAACATGTCCCAGCTACACTAGTCCCACCTGAAGATAGACACAAAAAACTGGAAGAACTCAGCAGGACAGGCAGCATCTCTGGAAAGAAGGAATGGGTGATGTTTCAGGTCAAGACCCTTCTTCAGACTCTGAAGAAGAGTCTCGACCCGCAACGTCAACCATTCCTTCTCTCCAGCAATGCTGCCTGTCCCACTGAGTTACTCCAGCTTTTTGCGTCTATCTTCGGTTTAAATCAGCATCTGCAGTTATTTCCTACACACTAGTCACACCTGCCCGTATTTGACCCATATCCCTCCAAACTTGTCTTATCCATGTACCTGTCTAACAATTTCTTAAACATTGGGATAGTTCCTGCCTCAATAGTACCTCCTCTGGCAGCTTGTTCCATACCCCATCACCCTTTGTGTGAAAAATGTACCCCTCAAATTCCTATTAAATCTTTTCACCTTCACCTTAATCCAATTTGACCAAAATACTTAAAGCATCAAAACTAATTTCAGTTTATATTTCAGTTGGCAACTGGAAAGAAAATCTCACCAGTCATTTTTCACACTTTCTTTAATTTTCTCAGTAGAGTCATGATCTATGAATAAAATAGACAGATTATTGAAGCAAAACAGTTATACATAATGCAAGATTACTGGCAAATTGACGTATTTAAAAGTTATAGAGTGGAAAATTGGCAGAGTCTTGCAGATCTGGAATCAAAAAGCAAGTAAATGGACAGGCACAATGTAACAGCTTTGGATAGATATAACACACAAGACATCCATGGAGAAAAAAAATGAAACCCAGGAATCTAATCAAACCTCTACTGAAGTACACTGAGAGCTTCCTAACCAGCGTCATCCCATTGGAAACAACACCAACTGAAGCTCACCTTCAGATGTGGAAGAACAGACTAGCCACTGTCCCTATTTCCACCAAGATGGGCATACCAGCAGCAGAGCGCTTACCACCAGGTGCTGAATGACACTGGCTGAACTGGAGATGTCTCAACAGACTGCGAACTGGGGTCGAGCGGTCAAGGGTGACAATGCAAAAATGGGGCTACACCGAGGGTACAACAACCTGTGACTGTGGCACACAGACCCAGACAATGCAACACCTACTGTAATGTCCATTGCTGAATAATCCATGTACTACTGCAGACCTTGCACTTAACACTCCAATAGCCCAATGATGTGTACAGCTGTGGCGAGCCACTATATAGCATAAGGACAAGAAAGAAGAAGACTAATTAATTAAGTGGCTGGGTAGACGCTAATGCCTATGGTTAAGTATGCCCATTTAATGTATCTTGTTCCATGGATGTATTTTGTCTTCCACTCAATTTCATACTTATTTACACATTTCACCTTTGAAATATATTCTGTTGATCCCTTTGATCACAGAACTTTGCCAAATTACAGCGAGACAGTTTTCAGAATCAAGTTTATTGCAGTGAGAAAGAACCATCCTTGTCACAAAGTGTGCTTGGAGGAGAGAGAGAGAGGAAGGACATAGAAACATAGAAATTAGGTGCAGGAGTAGGCCATTCAGCCCTTCGAGCCTGCACCGCCATTCAATATGATCATGGCTGATCATCCAACTCAGTATCCCGTACCTGCCTTCTCTCCATACCCTCTGATCCCCTTAGCCACAAGGGCCACATCCAACTCACTCTTAAATATAGCCAATGAACTGGCCTCAACTACCCTCTGTGGCAGAGAGTTCCAGAGACTCACCACTCTCTGTGTGAAAAAAGTCTTTCTCATCTCGGTCTTAAAGGATTTCCCCCTTATCCTTAAGCTGTGACCCCTTGTCCTGGACTTCCCCAACATCGGGAACAATCTTCCTGCATCTAGCCTGTCCAACGGGAGAGGCAAAAGCAGAGAAAGACTTATCTACTCTTCCTAGGCACCAGCTGCCATTTTAATTGGCAAGTGCCCAGAACATAATCACTCTGCCTCTTTCACCCCACCACCACTGAACATAGGTCAATGAACCAACCTCAATGTGAGCAGATTCCCTTTCATTGTACCATCTAAAACATCCATTATCAACCCATCTCTATCAAATAGCCCCAGTTTTCACTGCTGCAAAGAGAACACCACTAGTTTCTCCAGTTTGAGAACCATCCTAATAAAAATCAATATTTTACTCATACTTTTAGTACCCCAATCCCATTTGCCAACAATTAGTCCATTTTGCTTGGATGCCCAATAAAGTATTTCTTCTTCATCCCTTTATGCAAATCAAAAACTACTGCTTTGTAGAATTCTTACGTTTCATATTTTCATATATTAACATATTTTCAAATTGAGAACAACATGCTTACATTCTGAACATACCTTCTATGATATTTATATACTACAATGATAACTTTGACCTATTTTTGGAACTTCAACAAGCCAAAATAGTAGCTCTTATAAACTACTAATTCGAGGATCAGCAATGTGGCAGTCTCTTTGCATCCCTCCAGCTATCTATTATTGTTCTATTTTAGGGCCTTGATTTCAGGTTTAGGGTTGATTTATTATTGTCAGGTCTACTAAAGTAGTGAAAAGCTTAGCATGCTATCCAGATCAGAACAGATACTGTACCATATATAATTCAATCAAGCCAAACTCTAGTCAAGCAACGGGAAAGATACAGTTCCCAGCACTGGAGAGCACCAGTTGGAGAGACAAAGTCGAATGTCCACAATAAGGTAGGGGAGAATCGGATAGTACCCTAACTTATGGAAGGACCGTTGCTGATCTTTTTTTTTAATGCAAATATGGGCGTCAAATCTTTCATACCAAAACAAGTTTCCCCTATTATGAGAAATCATTAAATAAATTGCTTCTCTCTCCACAAATATAAACTAAGAACATTTCCAGCATTTTCCATAGCTTTTGATTGACAATACTTACAACTGGGAGAAGAAAGTAGGCTATTCTTTCTCCTGGCAATGGATTTGCGCAACGATCTTGTGGTGGATTCCTGCACCGTGGTGGCGCGTTGAACAGTCAACGAGTACTTATCACTTACACAACTGGATCTGCGACTACCAATGCTTTTCCGCATCAACCTACGTGATCTTCTGCTGTTGCAGGCAGACTTATTTAAATCTTCCTCATCGGCTGGACAATTATTCAGCCCCAAGTGAGCTGAGCTAGATTCTGTGCCTTCATCAGTGGCATCAACATTGATTTTCAACCCACTTTGCTCATGATTCAGGCTGTCCAAGTGCAAGACAGCGGCAGCAGGAGTCAACGATTCCAACACAGTTCCATTTTGCGGAGGTGTTCGTATCTTATTTGCATTCTGAAGTAAGTTCACACATTCAGAATTCTGCAGAGCTTGGCTCACAGAGGCCACTTGATCCTTTTGATGTGATTCTGCAGCCTTGCTATCGTTCAGTGATAGAACAACCAGTGGAAATCTGTCATTTCTAGGAACAAAAGGAGACATGCTGGTCTCAGTTTCTCCACTGATACTTGCTGCAACACAGGATGCTGATGGAGTTAGGCATGCAGGCAGGGTTTGCTCAACTATTTCAGTGCACTTATTGTTATCTTTCTCAAAGACCTGATTTCTCAGCTTTATCCGTTGAACTGTAGACCGTCTTAAACTCTTTCTGCTTCTTGAAAACCTGTGAAGCGTTAGTAAAAGATTGAAACACGCAGTAAATATAAATGAAGATTGATGAAAGATACTTGTGCCAAATTCTGCTTTCATCTAAACATGCACTAAACATTTCATTCGGGATAACATGTGTTCAGAGCTCTCCTCATTCAGATCTCTTCCTCCACCCCACCTAAAATAACAGCTAATAATACCTGGAACATCCCTGAGTCATCGTCACCATGTCTATTAGTACTGCCACATTTGGGGATCTATGGACGTGCACAAAGATCATTCTGTTCTTTACTACTCCCATAGGAACCTCACCATTCATCCACGAGGAAACACTTTTTCTCACAGAGAGTGGTGAGTCTGCGGAATTCTCTGCCTCATAGGGCGGTGGAGGCAGGTTCTCTGGATGCTTTCAAGAGAGAACGAGATAGGGCTCTTAAAAATAGCGGAGTCAGGGGATATGGGGAGAAGGCAGGAACGGGGTACTGATTGGGGATGATCAGCCATGATCACATTGAATGGCAGTGCTGGCTCGAAGTGCCGAATGGCCTACTCCTGTACCTATTGTCTATTGTCTATGTCTTGTCCTTATTAAACCTCCCAAGGTGCATCATCTTTTACCTGCTGGAATTAACTCTCCTGTGATAGAGGTGTGCTCAGACAATTCTATTGGAGCTGAACTTTAATTTCTCATTCATCATTGTCGGCTTTACCTCTTATTAGAATCCTGGACCAATGATGAACATATCCTTCGCTTTTTTCTCTCTGAAGGCGTCTTTGGCATCAATTCGGGTTCTGCATTAAAGCCACTGAAAAGCAAATTTTCATTTTTATTTTAAACTGGATCAGATTGATGTTACCTCCACACTAATATATTGCTACTAATGTTAGTTACGGCGAATAGCCGAGTGATACCCAGTTACTCGGGTATCAAGAACAGATATTTGTGTATGAGAATATTCCATGTACAAAGAAAGAAATGGAAAGCAAATTCTCAAAGAAGGAATTGGAAACAATGCAAAATAAATACTTGTCTGGAAAGGGTAACATACAGATCACAATCTAAACAATTTGAGAAAAATTGGGCGTTTGATTAAGTTTTGGAACCAAACATGGGAAAACAATCAGAGACAAAGAAATTATGAAATAACCACATTACTAAATACTAGTTGACCACCAACTTGTAATGCTCTTTAATAATCTTATTGCAACAGTCAACAAATGGATACATTCACATAACAATCCAGCCTAAAACAGAAGAAACAGCAACTTGTGAATTTAAAATGCTCTTTCCAATGGTGTGACTGTATACTCCCTTACAATCAAGGACAATAAGATGAAGTGCACGGCCTATTTTCTTAACTCATAATCTAGAATTCAAAGATTCAAAGACAAAGGCATGGTGGCGCAGCGGTAGAGTTGCTGCCTTGCAGCGCTTGTAGCACCAGAGACCCGGGTTCGATCCCAAATACGGGTGCTGTCTGTACGGAGTTTGTATGTTCTCCCTGTGACTGCGTGGGTTTTCTCCAAGATCTTCGATTTCCTCCCACACTCCAAAGACGTTCAGGTTTGTAGGTTAATTGGCTTGGTATAAATGTAAATTGTTCCTAGTGTGTGTAGTGTAGCGTTTAATGTGCGGGGAATCGCTGGTCGGTGCGGACTTGGTGAGCCGAAGGGCATGTTTCTGCCCTGTATCTCTAAACTAAACTAAACAACTTAACTTGGTTTCAAATCATTGCGTGCCACTTTTAGCAAAAGTTTAATTTGTATTCTGCCTGCAGTACAACTAGCAATAGATATTCTTTAGACTATACTCACTTGCAAATTATATCCCTTGTATTTCTTACATCCACCCAAACTGATTTAATACCTTGATCATCCAAGTTAAGATCATTCCTCACTTTTGTACAAATCTCATATTTTATAGACACAAAATGCTGGATTAACTCAGCAGGTCAGGCAGCATCTTTGGGGAACATAGATCGATGACTTTTAAGGTTGGAACCTTTCATCACCACTGCAGATGCTGGCTCTCAAAAAAGACAGTTCTGGACTAACTCAGCAGGTCAGGCAGCATCTCTGGTGAACATGGATAGGGCTATTTTGGGTCAGGACTCTTTTTGGTGAAGAGGTGAAGAGGGCACCATTGTTTTTCAAAGGGCAGGAATTATTAGAAAGGATAGGGTTTAAAAAAGACGTAATAACACATGCATGAAATAAAGTAATTTAGAAATAAAGAGTCAAAGTACTTCATTTTGCAAAATGAAGTACTTGAACTCTTTAAAAGGCAAAGCATACCCCAAGTGAGATGTATGATGACAAAAAGGGTTTAATAAATTGGTTACCACTTGTAGAGAATGAGAAAAACAGTCAATACAAGTTGAAGAATAACATGGAATCAAAAATATTACTTTATTGTAACTAGGATTAGGTGAAGTAATTGAGGTTTGTACATTTGCATACATTGGGTATTCAGCAAAGAATTTCACTCAGCCTAGTCACATGTGACAATAAAGTATTCCATTCCATTTAAATGGCAAGGAGGGAGTCAATAGTTTTGCTAATAAGGGTTAGAGGAGAATCTGCGCATGAAAAAGTTTGGTTAGTGACCAGTGTTCATTTTATACAAATACCCCTTTCAGAGGCGACAAAATGAAAGACTGACTCCTGTGCAATAACACTGAAATCTTGTCCGGCTTGGCATCAAATTTGGCTTGGTAATGTACCATAAGTGTCTAAAAAAAACTATTATATAAATGCAACACCACCAAAATCAACAAATGAATATTATAGCTCACAAACCTCAAGGAACAATAAAAATGAAAATATTTTTACAGCTGAGTAAGAAATATGTTTGACTAATTTGGTTCAACTTGTTTTGCAAGAAACTTCTTACCTGTTAAACAGCATCTTAGCTTCCTCCTGGATTTCTTTCAGCCATATTTCATTTTCCTTGAAGCCTTCAATAATGGCATTAAGTTTCTCACCAAAGAATGGCAGCACATTAATGGTGTCTACCATTGTGATTGCTGGTCTGGAAACCATGGCACCCCTAAAGGAGAGTTAAGCAAAGTAAAGCCCACAAACAAGTAACTCAAACAATGTGCTGGAGTAACTCATTGGATCAGGCAGCATCACTGGAGAAAAATAATGCGTGACATTTTGGGTCGGAACTCTTCTTCAGACTGGTAACTCAAGCTATTTGATTTAAATTACATAACAAATTCAAACTACCTTAGGGGATCCAGCATTTTCCTTGACTGTAATACAGATTCCCTTCATTGCATCCCCATTAACTCCCCCAAGTTCCCCAGTCAAAATGCCTTTCTCTATGGTAAAACGAGAAATACTCATTGAGGACCTTGCCCACCCTGTGGCTCCACAGAGATTACAGCGTTGGTTTCCGAGGGGCCTCTCTAGTTACCTTCTTTCCCACAATGTACTTATAAAATTACTTTGAATTTTTCTTTCCAAAATTGGGATAAAGCTAATTCTATTATTCAGAGAAGTAACTTAAACAAAAGTGAATTTCAGCTGACTTAAGGTAGAGTGATGGAATGCATTTATGAGAATCATAGTGTTCAAGATAAATGTTCTCACACAGAAAAAATATAGGATTGGCAAAAAGGTGTGCAAAGGCCAAGGAAAAACAGAAAAGGAAACTCAACGTAAACAGCCTACAAGGGCATAAACAATGAAAAAATAAATGAAGTGAAATTGGAAAACAAAGGTGGCATGAAAAATTCTGCCAAGTAAAAATCAAGGACAATCTGAAGTAGTTTTCGAAGTAGTAGACTAGTTTATTATTGTCATGTTTACAGAGGTACAGTAAAAAAGCATTTTTGAGGTGTTCTATCCAGTCAGTGAAAATACTATACATGATTACAATCAAACCATCCACAGTGTACAGACACAGGATATAGGAAATAATGTTTACTGCAAGATAAAGTCCTGTATAATCCAATTAAAGATAGCCCGAGTGTCGCCAATGCGGCAGATGGTAGTTTAGGATCATGCTCTAGTTGGTGATAGGATGGTTCAGTTGCCTGATAACAGCTGGGAAGAAACTGTCCCTGAATCTGGGGGTTTGTGTTTTTGTACCTCTTTCCTGATGGGAGAGGGCTAGAAGTGGGAGCGACCGGGATGTGACTTGTCCTAGATTATGCTAGTGGCCTTGCCGAGGCAGTGCAAAGTGTAAATGGAGTCAATGAAAGGGAGGTTGGTTTGCGTGATGGTCTGGGCTACATCGACAATTCTCTCCAATTTCTTGCACCCTTGGATGGAGTTGTTCCAAAACCACGATGTGATACATCCGATAAAATGCTTTCTGCAGTGCATCTGTAGAAGGTGGAGAGAGTTCATGGGGACATGTCGAACTTCCTAAGCCGTCTAAGGAAGTTGAGGCATTGGTGCGCTTTCTTGGCCATTGCTTCGATATAGCTGGTCCAGGACAAGTTGCTGGTGATATTTATTCATAGGAAGTTAGAGATTTCAACCATCTCTGCTTCAGCACTGTCAATGTATACTGTACGAGTATCGATTCCTGAAATCAATCATAATCTCCTTTGTCTTGCTGTCATTGAAAGGTTGTTATCTTGGCATCTGGTTAGGAGGTTCTCAATCTCCTTCCTGTACTCGGTCTTGTCATTATTTGATACCCCACACACTACAATGGTGTCATCTGCAATTTACTTTTACAATTCTGCGAATGTTTCCAAATGCATATGGAAGTAGAGTATGTGGGCTAAGTTCTTCAATGATATTTTGAAATGTTGTTGTTGCATTTTCTGGGAAAAACACAAATTTTAAATAAGGTAAACACAGTTAAAGGATAGTATTGGAGGGTTTAGCATAATTGAAAGTGGAAAACGGGGTGGAAGATTACAACCTTCACGTGGTCCGCCCTGTTTCGACTAATGCAATCAACTTAACGTGCACAAATGGAAGATCAAATAGAACAAGTTGTCCAACAACTTTAGGCTGTGCACGCCACACGAAAGAAGAAGAAGAAGAAGAAGAAGAAGAAAGTGGAAAACCCATTTAGGTGTGATATGTCAACTCTCTTTCATTCTCTACTGATGCCATTTAATCTGCTGAATATTTCCAATATTCCTTTTTTTTTGGATATTTCTACACATAATTATCTAAAAGTTCCACCACCTCCAACGGGATCCCACCACTAGCCACATTTTCCCATCTCCACCCCTTTCCGCCATCCGCAGAGATCATTCCCTCCACAACTCCCTGTTTAACATCCCTTCCCACCCAAACCACCCCCTCCCCAGGTACCTTCCCCTGCAACCGCAGGAAGAAGCAACACCAGTCCCTATACGTCCTCCCTCAACTCTGTCCAGGGACAGTCCCTTCAGGTTAGGCAGAGGTTCACTTGCATCTCCTCCAACCTCATCGACTGTATCCGGTGCTCAAAATATGGATTCTTGTACATCAGCGGGACCAAACGTTGACTGGGCGATCGTTTCGTGGAACACCTTCGCTCAACCCGCCTGAACCTACCTGATCCCCCGGTTGCCGGACATTTTAATTCTCCTTCCCATTCCTACAGTGACCTTTCTGTCCTAGGTCTCCTCCATTATCAGGATGAGGCTAAACACAAATTGGAGGAACAGCATCTCATATTTTGCTTGGGCAGCTTATGGCCCAGTGTTATAGAAACATAGAAAAATAGGTGCAGGTACTGTAGGCCATTCAGCACTTCCACCCAGCACCACCATTCAATATGATCATGGTTGGTCCTCTAAAATCAGTACCCCATCCCTGCTTTGTCCCCATATCCCTTGATTCCTTTAGCCCTAAGAGCTAAATCTAACTCTCTCTTGAAAGCATCCAGTGAATTGGCCTCCACTGCTTTCTGTGGCAGAGAATTCCACAGATTCATAACTCTCTGCATGATGAAAGTTTGTCCTCATCTCAGTCCTAACTGGCCTACCCATTATTCTTAAACTGTGACCCCTGGTTCTGGACTCACCCAACATCGGAAACATTTTCCTGCATCTGGCCTGTCCAATCCTTTAAGAGTTGAATATATTTCTATAAGATCCCCTCTCATCCTTCTAAATTCCAATGAATACAAGCCCAGTCGACCCATTCTTTCATCATATGTCTGTCCCGCCATCCCGGGAATTAACCTGGTGAACCTACGCTGCACTTCCTCAATAGCAATGGTGTCCTTCCTCAAATTAGGAGACCAAAACTGCACACAATATTCCAGGTGCGGTCTCACCAGGGCTCTGTACAACTGCAGTAGGACCTCCTTGCTCCTAAACTCAAATCCTCTTGCAATGAAGACTAACAAGCCATTGCTTTCACCACTGCCTGCTGTACCTGCATGCTTACTTTCAGTGACTGATGTACAAGCACACCCAGGTCTTGTGGCACCTCCCCGTTTCTTAACCTGACATCATTCAGATAATAATCCGCCTTCCTGTTCTGGATAAGTGGATAACCTCATATTTATCCACATTATACTGCGTCTGCCATCCATCTGCCCAATCGCCCAACCTATCCAAGTCACCCTGCAACCTCATAGCATCCTCATCACAGCTCACACTGCCACCAAGCTTTGTGTCATCCGCAAACTTAAAGATGTCACATTTAATTCTCTTGTATAATTCGTTAATTAATATTGTAAATAACTGGGGTCCCAGCACCGAGCCTTGTGTCACCCCACTAGTCACTGACTGCCATTCTGAAAAGGATCCATTAATTCCTACTTTGCTTCCTGTCTGACAACTAGTTCTCCATCCATGTCAATACCCTATCCCAATACCATGTGCTCTAATTTTGCACACTAATCTCTTGTGCGAGATCTTGTAAAAGGCTTTTTGAAAGTCCAGATACACCACACAGGGCTCAAAATTAACAGTTGCCCGGGTGCCAATGACCACCTAAAGTGCCGCCGGGCAACCTAAATGCTGAGTCATTTTGCCCGACTTGGCACTGCAGATACTGGTTTATACCAAAGATAGACACAAAAAGCTGGAGTAACTCAGCGGGTCAGGCAGCATCTCTGGAGAAAAGGAACGTGACGTTTTGTGTCGGCGGCGGCTGTAGTGCGTGGCAAAGATGCTAGGTGCGGCGTGACAGAGGGTCGGAGCGAATGACGGGCCCCACACAGCAGCAGCGCAGTGACAGCGGCTCCACCTACTCCTCCCGCACCCCGCCCGCCCTGATAGCGACCGCTGCTTGCCACTCCGCTAACGGCGCTTTCAAAAGAAACCCTCCCGCACGCCGAGGTCGGGAGGAAGGGGGAGACCCGCTGTCTGAAGCATCTGCACCGCTCGGCCGCGCACCTTCCTGTTGGTTGGCGGGGGAGGGGAGGCGGTGATGAGGAGATCCCAACCGCCTCCCCCTTTGGCAGTAGACAGGGACGGCCAAGGCAGCGATGATGCCGGAGTTGTCCGAGGAGCGCTGACCTTCCCACCTCCTCTGCCCCTTCCTCTCTCTCTCTCTCTCTCTCTCTCTCTCTCTCTCTCTCTCTCTCTCTCTCTCTTGTATGCCCCCCTCCACCCCCTTTATCCTGGGACCCCATCCCACACTGATCCCCATTCCCGCCTCTATTCAGTCCTCACTGACATCCCCTGTGCTCCTCTCCCCATCTACCTCCCCCCCCTCCATCTATTCATCCTGCACTTATCTCCCTAACCAACTCGCATTGATTCTCCTGCCACTCCCCATCAATCCCACACTGATCCTCCAATTCATCCTGTACTGACCCCCCTTCCCATCCATCCGGCACTGCTCCCCCCTTTATCCTGCACTGTTCCTCCCCCATCCATCCTGCACTACTCCCCCATCCATCCTGTACTGACCCCCCCCCCATTCATCCCATACTGGCCACCCACTCCATTTATCCTGCACTGATCCCCCCCCATCTATCCTGTACTGATCCTCCCATTCATCATTTACTGAGCCCATTCATCCTGTACTGATACCTTCAGCCATCCTGTACTGACCCTCCCATTCATCCTGTAGTGATCCCCCATCCATCCTGTAGTGAACCCCCCATTCATCCTGCACAGACCCTCCGATCCACACTGTACTGACCCCCACCCCCCATTCACCCTGCGCTGATCCCCCCCCCCCATCCATCCTGATCCCCCGATTCAAGAAGAATGGGGGGATCAGTCTGAAGAAGGGTCACGACCCGAAACATTGCCCATTTCCTTCGCCCCATAGATGCTACCCCATTCATCCTGTACTGATTCCCCATCCATCCTGTACAGATCCCCCTGTCCATCCTGTACTGACCCCCCCCCCCCCCATTCAACCACACTGACATCCTACGCGCTCTCCCCTCACAATCTTACTTATTCCAACCAACACGCACTAATTCCCCTGCCTCAATCCATCCATTCCGCACCGATTGCCTTCTCAATCCCCCCCCGCCCCGCTGCCATCTATCCATCCCACACCTATTCACACACCCCCCCGACCCTATTGTGCTGGAAATGTCTTCAGAGTGAACATTGACTATGTTTGATAACAGAATGCAATCAAATGTGTTTTAAATCCCAATGTTATTATTTGTTTTAATCCATAAAGATGGATTAATTAAATTGTGAACACGTGAAACATTAAAACCGCAATGTTCGATTGTCACTGCTACCGTTGACACGTTATTACATAATTCATTTTAATGTCAAAACAATGCTCTTAATATGGAGTATCAGTACTGTAATTATTTAATGAGCAACATTCACAACTATACGTTGGGTTTATCCAGGTTCTACTTCTACAGTCAGTCATATACATCACAAATTTGGTCAGGAGATATATCAGTTTAAATGTTAACGTTAATTCTGAAATGGGAATGATGGAAGCAGTGATTATCAACATTTTTTTTAAAATCTGGTGCTTACAAACTGGGTATCTTCATTGCTGTTCACAACACATACATCTAATCTGAATGTCCGGTAATGTGGGGTTTTGACACCTTTAAACATATTACCAAAAGAACATTTGCTGCATTTATATCCTTTGGCCATCTCTTGTCAGTTAGTGTAATGTTTAACGTGTCAGATGGGTACAGTCAGTTTTAACAGCTATTATCATAAAATGCCTTTAGAAATTTCCTTGCAAACTGTACATTTTGTTATGGATAAATTATGTGGGAAGTGAGAGTGTTTCTGTACCAATAGCAATAACGACCCATGCTATGGCCATGTCATGATAATTTTTGGTCCTTCACAGAAAAAATGCTTGCATCAATCAGTAGTGTGCATGGTTAAGCACATATGTTACCATGGTCCAGGATTTATTGTCACAGGTTGATCATACATAGGCTGAATAATCCAACCACAAGTGGAAAGAAATAATAGAAATTGCATTAATTGCAATGTGGAAAAAGAGTCGAGATACTGTATTATAATTTAGCTGCATGTCATTGTGGTATATGTCATGTCTTGATTGGTGAATATGTTTAGTTTGTGACTTTATTTGAAGCCGACATAATATGTGAATGCTTCATTGAGCATAATTCCGACTGGTAACTACGCACTTCGTCCGAGCACATTATCGTACGCGTCATGCAAGCCATCTTAAATGACCACCTAAACTGTCATTTGGCAACCTGAAAAGCTGCCTAGGTTGCCCGGTTGGCAACAGGGAAAAAGTGAGTGCCCTGCCACATCTACTGGTTCTCTCTTATCCATTCTACTTGTTACATCCTCAAAAAATTCCAGAAGAAGTCAAGAATGATTTCCCTTTTATAAATCTATACTGACTTTGAACGATCCTGTCACTGCATTCCAAATAAGCTGCTCTAACATCTTTAATAATTGTCTCAAGCATCTTCCCCACTATCTATATAAAACTAACTGGTCTATAATTCCGTTTTCTCTCTCCCTCCCATCTTAAAAAGTGGAGTTACACTGGCTATCCTTCAGTCCACAAGAACTTGTGGATATTTTTTTTTTTTTTTTTTTTTAATGTGTCGAAGCTATTCCACATACAGTGCATTGTAGCACTTGTTAGTTTTTTTTAATATTTTTATTAGAAGCAATGTACATACATAATAATCATGGTATATAACATAATACATTTCATGTACAACTTCTTTTTTTAAATTTTTATTTATTTATTGTTTGTGGATAGAAAAGAAAAAGAAAAAAGAGAAGCTTGAAGATAGTAGTGATGTGTAGGGCGCAATAATTAATGGTTAATGATTGATAATTAGATAGACTGCGTCCGTATAAGTGTAAACAAAAAGCCCCGAAAATAAAATGGCCTTAAGAAAAGAAAGGAAATAAGAAGAAAATGCAAAAAAGATAGAACTAAACAGAAAAGAAAGGGAATGTGTCTAATTCGTAACATTCCACACCCCTCACCTAGTTCTAAAATGGTTACTTTCCAGGGTTATGTTGCACCATATTACACGCAATAAATCAATGAAAGACGACCATATCTTAAAGAATTGTTCTGGTTTTCCTGCTAGAACAAGTCTCATTTCCTCGAGATGTAATATTTCCGACATATTTGTAATCCACATTTTAAACATCGGGATAGGTGCAATTTTCCAGAATTTAAGTATACGTATTTTTGCCGTTATCAAACCATAGTTGAGGAAACATCTTTGAAATGACGTTAGCTCAGAACAGGCTTCCATTGCTCCGAAAATAATCAATTCTGTGTTTGGGTCCAGTCTTGTTTTAAATAGTTTTAAAAGGTTTCAAAAACTTCCTTCAAAAATGTCTGAAGTTTTACACAGGAGACAAATGAATGTGCTATTCTTGCTTATTGTGTTAAACATTTATCACAGATGGGAGAGATGTTTGGAAACATTTTATTTAGTTTAGTTTTCGAGTAATATAATCTATGTACAATTTTAAATTGAATCAGGGTGTGTCTGACATTAATCGAACATTTGTGTACATATAACAAATAATCTTCCCATCTGTCCTTAGGGATTTCTATAGCCAGTTCTTGTTCCCACTCTTTTCTTATACCATCTGTAGAAGGTATATCTATATTTAAAATAGTATTATAGAAATATGATGTTAAGTGATCCAATTCTACCTGTCTATTCATGCCTTGTTTTTCAATTTTATTGGGGAGAGAAGGGTCGCTCCTATGTTAAAAGGAGTGCAATCCTCTCTCTCCATTATTGTCCATTCTGCCTGTAATGTTGAACTGTCCAGCCAGTACATTATATTTTTAATGTTCACTGCCCAATGATAACACATAAAGTTGGGAAGTGTAAGTCCACCAAATTCTTTGGGTTTACATAAATGGTTTTTTTTAAATTCTATGTGATTTATAGTCCCATGTGAAATTTGTAATATTTTTTGAAAACATTTTTAAGTATGTATATTGGTATTGATTGAAATAAGTACAGAATTCGCAGAAGAAAAATCATTTTAATAGCATTTATTCTGCCTATTAAGGACATCGGTAGTGTTTTCCAAAATTGGATCAACGCTTGTAATTTAGTAAGTAATGGCAGATAATTTGCATTAAATAAAGAATTATATTTTCTAGTGATTTGAATACCCAAATATTTGAATTTTTGAATTTGAATTTTTCTGTCGCAATTTTAAAGGGGTATTTTATAAGATGTGTTGGCTTTTGAGGTTTTATCGTCATTATTTCACTTTTATTCCAATTCCAAGAAGGAACCAAATTCTTCTATTAAATTTAATAAGTTTGGTATGCTAATTAGTGATTTTGAAATGTATAATGATACATCATCTGCATATAATGATATTTTATTATTAGAGTTTTTAGTATTGTAACCATGGATATTAGGGTGAATTCTTATATTTTCTGCTAAAGGCTCTATCACCAGGGCAAATAGAAGGGGTGATAAAACACATTCCTGTCTATTGCCCCTATATAGTTGAAATTTCAGGGATAGTATATTATTATACGGCCTTATATGTAGGCAGTAAGCCCTACTATAAGCATAAAAATAAGACACATAACATTAGATCTGGCTGGAATAAGTATGTAGCTGAGTATCATACTGAAGCCCGTGAAGCCACCAAAGCATGGGCTATGGCAGGTAGACCCAGACAGGGCCTGTGTTTGAGCACAAGAAGCTCACTAATGCAAGGTATAAGTATGCTGTTCGCTTCATCTGTAAAAATGAGCAAGCTATGAGGGCTGATTCCTTGGCTGAGAAGCTGCTAATTAACAATGCTACAGATTTTTGCAAGGAAGTGAGAGCTCTTAGCAATTGCAAAACATCTCTACCATGTACTGTAGATGGAATCTCCGGAACAGCTAATATCGCGGAGTTATGGCGACAACATTATAGCACTTTATTCAACTGTGTCCAAGGTGACTTGTATAGGGTGGACAATATTGAGAGCAATGACTCGATGGTTATTATGTCACATGGGGTGTATCATGCCATGAACAAGCTGTCCAATAACAAAGCAAGTGGCTTGGATCATATCTCTGCTGAACATCTTAAGTATGCGAGTATGAGGATAGCTCCTCTCCTAGCTATTTGTTTTACTGGCTTTATGATTCATGGCTTGTTACCAGACTCAATGTTGTCTGTCCTGTTAGTGCCGGTTATTAAGGATAAAGCTGGTAAAGTAGGCAATCTAAATAATTACAGGCCCATAGCTTTAGCCAGCATATTGTCAAAAGTCTTAGAAAGAGTTCTGCTGGATAGAATACATGAGTTTGTTAACTCCACAGATAACCAGTTTGGCTTTAAAGTTAAACATGGCACTGGCTTATGCATATATGCCCTAAAGGAGATTGTAAACAAATATAGAGGCAAAAACCTCTTCAATCCTTTCTTATATTATTTCTGGGCAGTTCAGATTAAGAATATGAATTTTTGGTTGGTAAATTTAGATTATGAACCAAGCTGGCTAAAGATGGAAAAGGAAGACGTTTGCCTTTTGATGTAGGTTCGATTCTTTTTGCACCAAGGGAAGTACAAAAAAAAAGTATGGTGATAACCCTATAATTCATAGCAATAGACGTATTTGGAAACAAATAGTTAAGACCCTACATATGGATAATTTGTCACTTTGTTTGCCAATTATGAATAATCCTTTGTTTAAGCCCTCTGTATTGGACAAGGGGTTTAGACACTGGAATGATTTAGGAATTAAAAGGATAGAACACCTTTACAAGAAAGGCAAATGTCTTTCATTCCAAGAGTTACAGGATATCTATGGATTGCAGACAAATAACACATTTAGGTATTTACAAATTAGAAACTATATTAAGTCAAATACGCAAGACTATAAAAATAGAAAACCAGGATTATTAGATGAATTGTTTAATAAACACCCAAATACAGAAAAATGAATAGCGTAGATATACAATACGATCTTGGATAGGGAAATCCCAACTTTGGAAATATATCGACAAACATGGGAAAATGAAATAGGTTTATCTATAACGAAGGAAACTTGGGAAGAAAGCCTACAACGTATACATCGTTGCTCATTAAATGCTAGACATATATTGATACATTTTAAGGTGTTACACAGATTACATTATTCAAAAACGAAATTAAATTGAATTTATCCTAACATTTCTCCGATTTGTGATAAATGTCAGAACTTGGAAGCTAATTTAACGCATAGTTTTCTAACATGTATAAAACTCAATTATTATTGGACAGAAATCTTTAGAGTTATCTATGAAGTTCTTAAAATTAAACTGGACCCAGATCCAAAATTAATAATATTAGGAGTTCCGGATTCAAATTTAATATTAACAGTAAACCAAAGAAATTTCTTGGATTACTGTTTGATAATAGGGAAAAAATTAATATTGAAATTTTGGAAGGGAACATTATCCCCCACAATTAAAATGTGGACAGTGGAAATGTTGGAGACGTTGCATTTGTAAAGAATCAGATTTGTCCTAATGGACAAATACGAACTATTTGAGCAGATATTGTCTCCATATACAGAATATTTGAAGGGGTAGCTGTTCTTGGCATCACAACTCAATGGGTACCCGGCAAGATTAGATGAAAATAATTCCTTTTTTTTTATTTGTATACATGTCTCTATTGATATCGTTATTTGAAATTGTGTTTTCACTATTAAGATGTATACTATATATTTTTTTATATATATAATACTTTGTTTTAATTAAATATATATAACAAAAATTTTGTCTCCTTCTTTTCTCTTTCTCTTCTATATAATCAAAATTATTATTTAATCACTATTCTTATTGATTAAAATCTATTCTTTTCTTTATTTTCTAAAAAATAGAATATAAGAATTATTCGTAATATCCGTATACTTATTGAAATAAGTTGGTTGTGTATTTGAAAAGTTGTTATACCGTTGTTATGATGGATTACTTCTAATAAAAATATTATTAAAACAAAAAACTCTTCAATCCTTATGTGCTTTGTTGATGCTTCCAAAGCCTTTGACCGTGTTAATCACAGAAAGCTGTTTGGTAAAATGTGTCAAAGAGGGGTGCCTAAATACATTGTGAGAATACTAGCCTATTGGTATGCCCACCAGACTATGCAAATAAAATGGGGCAATAGGGTCTCAGCCCCATTTGGGGCTAGCAATGGTGTTAGACAAGGGGGAATTTTGTCCCGAGTCCTTTTTAATCTATATATTGATGATCTGTCTAAACAATTGAAAGCCTGTCACACTGGGTGCGTGATTGGTAATATTCTAGTGAACCATATTATGTATGCAGATGATCTTGTGGTCTTTAGTCCATTTAGCGCTGGTCTCCAGCAGCTCCTTACTACATGTTCTGTGTATGGTTTGGAACATGACATTAAATATAATGCTAGTAAGAGGTCTGTAGAACCAAAGAGGATAAAAGCCTAAAATATCCTGATTTTAAATTGTCTAACAATCTTAGTGTCTGTAATAAGATAAAATATCTAGGGCATATTATTACAGAACAAATGACAGATGATGAGGATATTTAGAGGCAACGACGCATGCTGTATATACAGGCGAATATCCTCTAGCGTAAATTTGGTGCGTGTGCAGATGTGGTGAAGATGTCGCTATTTAGAGCACCCCTCTACACTGCACACCTGTGGTCGAACTATTTAAAGACAAGTATGCAGAGACTAAAAGTGGCATATAACGATGCCATGAGAACACTGCTAAGGCAACCAAGATGGTGTAGTGCCAGTAACATATTTGTGGCTGCAGGAGTCAGTACTTTAGAAGCTATTCTAAGACACCACATGTATAAATTCATTTGCAGGATAAATGACTCTAAAAATGTGCTTATTGTGGCCTTGATAAACATAAGGGTTAGCACTACACGCTACGAATCCCAGGTGGAGACACTGGTATCGTTGTCTCGTTGTACGACATTGATAATTTTTTACTCTGGATCTTTAACCTAAGTATTGTGGGGGGGTTTTTTTAATATATAAATTATGATGTTTTTTATGTGATTTACCATGATTTTATATATATTTATGATATTTGATATGCAATGCATTTTTAATGTAATGTTGCCCCTTGTCTGGACCTTGAGTCCGTAATAAAGTTATTATTATTATTATTATTAGTTAATATTCTAGCCGTGGGTTTATCATATAGTAATTTTATCCATAGGATAAAATTATCTCCCATTTGAAATTTTTGTAATATTTTAAAAAGATATTCCCAATCCACTTGATCGAATGCTTTTTCTGCATCCAATTAAATAATTGATGTCTTCTTTTTCTGTCTTATATGAATACATTATGTTTAAAAGACGTCTCAAATTATTAGGTGAATGTCTCTTAGGTATTAACCGTTTGATCCGGGTTTATTAATTTACTAACATATTTACTTAATCTTCTTGCTAATGTTTTTGCTAATATTTTCTGATCTGTATTTAACAATGCAATGGCTCTATATGAACCGGGATCCTCTAGATCTTTATCCTTTTTAGGTATTAATGTTATAGTTGATTCCGCAAGTGTTTCTGGTAGTTTCTGTTCTTTGAATTCATATATATAAAGTTTATGTAAGCATGGTGAAATTATTTAATAAAATCTTTTATAGAATTCATTACTAAATCCGTCCGGTCCAGGAGTTTTGCCATTCTTCAGTGACTTTATTGACTCTTCTATTTCATTAATTTAAATTTGAGCTCCTAATTCTTCCTGTTCCCTCGCATTAAGTTTTGGGAGATTGCAGTTATCCAAGAAATTTGTGTTTGATATTGTCTGTTGATGTTTTAGATGTATATACATTTTGATAAAATTGAGCAAATCTTTTGTTAATATCTTTGGGTAGTGTTATCAATTCCCCTTTATCTGACCTTATTTTTGAAATATATGATCTTTTTCCTGTTTTTTCATTTGTCGTACCAGGATTTTATGCGGTTTATCACCGAATTCAAAATTTTCCTGTTTTGTAATTTGAAATATAAAATTCAGATAAAATTCTATTCCGTTTAAATTTCAATATTAATATCTTATTATGTTTATCCATAGTTGGGTTTTTAGCATTATCCAAGTCCAATTGTCTAATTTTTTTCTTCTAAATACAATTGTTCCGTCTTATTTTTTTTATTTTGAAAAGCTTGATATGAAATTATCTATCCTCTGATAAATGCCTTAAACGATTCCCATAATAATGAGGGTGATCTACCTGGGGTATCATTGGTCTAAAAAAAAAATTCCATCTGTTGTCTTAGATATGCGTAACCCTGAGGGTTGTTTACAATTTTTTGTAAATGATTTTTTATTGGTCAATCCTTCATATTTTTAGAAAAAAAGTTAGCGGGGCATGGTCCGAAATAATGCTACTTTGGTATTTAGGATTTGATGTGAATGGAATTAATTTTGTGTCTACTAGAAAGTAATCAATGCGTGAATATGTTTTATGTACCATTAAGTAGAAGGAGTATTCCCGTCCAGCTGGGTTTGCAATCCTCCAAACATCTGTTATGTATGTATTTTATATATATATGTATTTAATATTTCGCTAGATTTAGATTTTATGTTTAACCTTTATTGTTGTGCTGATTTATCCAGATAATTATCGTTGAAATCTCCCCCAAATATCACATTTTGATAATAAGGCTCTGAGATTAGATTCAAAATTTTGTTGAAGAATGTGGGTTATCAAAGTTAGGCGCATATTTACGAAGGTAAATGAGGTCGAGAGCATCTCTCCCGTAACTATAACATACCTCCCATCTTTGTCTATAATTGTATTCTTTGGTTTAAATTGGTATTCCTTTACGAATTATAATTGCCGTACCTCTATTTAGAAATATACGAGGAATGGTATGTCTGACCGATCCAATTAGCCTTCAGCCTTATCTGAGCTTGTGGAACAGCGGATACGGTAAATGAGGTTGGAGGAGGTGCAAGTGAACCTCTGCCTCACCTGAAAGGACTGTCTGGCTCCCTGGACAGTGTCAAAGCAGGAGGTACAGGGATAGGTATCGCATATCCTGCAGTTGTAGGGGAAGGTACCTGGGCAGGGGGTGGTTTGGTTTGGGTGGGATGAATTAACCTGGGAATCTCTAGGGCAAGCATAAAGGGGTGGAAATGGGAAGATGTGGCTAGTGATGGGATCCTGTTGGATGTAGCGAAAATGTTGGAGGATGATGTGCTGTATGTGAAGACTGATGGGTTGAAAGTCGAGGACTAGGTGGACTCTGCCCCTGTTGGGGGGGGGGGGGAGCAAGAGCAGAGCTGCGAGGTAATGGGGAGTCACATGTGAGGAACTCATCCGTGATAGAAGAGGGGAACCTCCGTTCCCTAAAGAATGAGGACATCTCGGATGTCCTGGTTGGAAACATCTTATCATGGGAGCAGATGCGGCGTAGATGGGGGAATTGGGAGCAGGGGTGTTAAAAATGAAGGCAGTTACCAATGGGTTTCGCAGGCCTCTGTTCTTGGACCTTTGTTCCTTTGTGATCTAAACCCAAATGTGCAGGGAATGATAAGAAATTTTGCAAAAAATACACAATTGGCAGTGGACATGACAATAAGGAAGAAAAGCTTTAGACTGCACAGAGATTAGAAGAGTTGTCCAGTTGGACTGAAAGTGTCAAATACAATTTAATTCAAAAGTATGAAGTATTGGATTTGAGGAAATGCAAGGCAAGGGAATATATAAGTGACAGGAAATTAAGTGGGTGTGGAGGAACTCAAAACCTTTTAAGTGCACACTCACGGGTCCCTGAAAATAGCACAGCAGGTGAAATAAATACCATTAATAAGTTTTTTTCAAAATTAATCAAGGCACAAAATAAGATCAGTGCAGTAATACTAGAACTGTATACAACACCTGTCCCCATTCCTTCTCTCTTGACTTCATCCAGGGATCCGGAAGGAGGAGATTCACTGTGATGGATTTTTTTTTTTTAATATTTAAAAATAGACTTTATTCAAATGATAAATATATACAATACATGAACCTTGCGGAAAATCCATCCGACATTTTCGGAGGCTGTACAAATTGATGAATACAGTTTAGACATTTCTTTTCCGAAATTTCACAAATCAGTCCCCCACTCATACCACTTATGTGGCCCACTGGCGTGGGATACCTTCCCTTATTTTGAGGGGCGTCTCCACCATACCGTGCCCCCCATGTCGAGCAGCGGAAGGACCTTAGACTGTGGCCCTCCCCCACCGAGCCTTGGCGTTGGCTGCACCGAGCTTCAGTGCGTCCCTCAGCACGTACTCCTGCAGTCTGCAGCGGGCCAGTCGGCAACATACCCTGACGGACATCTCGCTCTGCTGGGTGGTGAACAATGCTCAGGCAGACCCTCCAGCAGCACTCAATGTCAGTCTCCGAATGTGTCCCTGGGAACAGAGCGTAAATCACAGAGTCCTCTGTGACGGAGCTGTTCGGGATAAAGCGTACCAGGGACCCTTGCATTTTTTTCCAGACTCTTTTAGCAAATCCACACTCTGCAAAGAGGTGGGCAACCGTCTCCTCTCCATAGCAGCCGTCCCGAGGGCAGCGTGCGCTGGCAGTGAGGTTCCGACGGTGCAGGAAGGATCTGACTGGGAGGGCTCCCCTCACCGCCAGCCAAGCCAGGTCTTGGTGCTTGTTGGTGAGTTCTGGCGATGAGGTATTTTGCCAGACAAGCTGGGCAATCTGCTCAGGGAACCACACCACCGGGTCCATAGAGTCCTTTCCCTGCAGTGCCTGCAGGACATTCTGTGCTGACCACTGCCCAATGGACATGTGGTCAAAGGTGTTGGTCCAGAAGAACCCTTCCACCGACGACAGATGGGGCGGCAATGTCCAGCTGACTGGCACATTGCGTGGCACCTGCGCCAGGCCCATCCTTCGCAACACCGGGGACAGGTAGAACCTCAGCAGGTAGTGACACTTGGTGCCCACGTGCCTTGGCTCTACACTCCGCCTGATGCAGCCACACACGAAGGTGGCCATCAGAATGAGGGCGACGTTGGGCACGCTTTTACCCCCATTGTCTGCTGACTTGTACATTGTGGCCCATCGCACCCAGTCTATCCTCGACCCCCAGATGAACTGGAAGACGGCCCGGGTGATCCCTGTGGCGTATGAGGGAGGGACAGGCCACACTTGTGCCAAGTACAGCAGCCCCGAGAGCACCTCACACCTGATGACCAAATTCTTTCCTGTTATGGAGAGGGAGCGTTGCCTCCACAGCTCCAGCTTCCTCCCCACCCTGACTATCCGCTCCAGCCAATTCTTGTTACATGCCTCAGCCCCACCCGAACCAGATCCCCAACACCCTCAAGAAGTCAGGCTTGATGGTGAAGGGGACGGAAGATCTGTCGGGCCAGTTGCCAAAGAGCATGGCCTCGCTCTTCCTGCGGTTCACCCTGGCTCCCATGGTCGACTCAAACTGGTCGCAGATACTAATCAGTCTGCGGACCTACCCTGGATCCGAGCAGATGACAGCGACATCGTCCATGTACAGAGAGGTCTTTACTTGAATGCCCCCACTGTCTGGCAATGTCACTCCTCTTATGCTCACATCCTTCCTGATGGATTCGGCAAAGGGTTCAATACAGCAGACAAACAAGACAGGAGAGAGAGGGCAACCCTGCCTGACTCCAGACCTTACAGAGAAACTGTCTGATTCCCACCCATTGATTTGGACTGCACTACGGATGTTGGTGTAGAGCAGTTTGATCCAATTCCTGATTCCCTCCCCAAAACCCATTATGGAGAGCACGTCCCTCATGTACGTGTGTGAAATCCTGTCGAAGCCCTTCTCCTGGTCCAAGCTGACTAGGCTGTCTGAGATTTTCCTGCCAGGTACAGCACAGATTTGGTCCGGGTGGATCACCTGTCCCAGAGCAGACTTGACCCGGTTGGCGATGGCCTTAGACAGGATCTTGTAGTCTACATTCAAGAGTGTTATGGGTCTCCAATTCTTTATGTCCTTCATCTCCCCGTTCTGCTTGTAGATTAGGGTGATGTTGCCCTTCCTCATGGAGTCTGACATGCTACCAGCTAGAAGCATGTCATTGTACACTTCTAGCAGGTCCGGGCCCATCCAGTCCCACAGAGCCGAATACAACTCGGCCGGTAAGCCATCGCTTCCGGGTGTTTTATTCGAGTCAAAGGAACGGATGGAGCCAGTCAGCTCCTCTAGGGTCAGTGGTTGGTCCAGACGCTCTCGCTTGCTGTCCTCCAAGACCTCCGTGATCGAGGACAGGAAGTTCTAGGAGGAGGTACTGTCTGTGGTCTTTTGGTCATACAAATCTGTGTAAAAGGATTTGCAGATCCTCAGCATGTCTGTCTGTGAGGATGCTACCGTGCCGTCCTCCTCCCTAAGGCTGTTCATCACAGAGCTCCCCCTGTGAACCTTATGGAAGAAGAAACGTGAGCACGTCTCATCCTGCTCCATATGGCGGACCCTGGATCGGAAGATGATCTTGGAGGATTCAGAGGTGAAGAGCTGAGCTTGCCGGTCCTTCAACTCTCTAAGTTCCTCCCTCACATCCACCCCGCTCGATTGCAGAAGGAGCAGTTGTTGCAAATCTGTCTGGAGTTGGCACAATTCCCTCTGACTCTGTCTTGCTCTCTGAACCCCTTTAATTATGAAGAACATCTTAATGTTCTCCTTGGTTGCTTCCTACCAGAGTGTGAGGGAGTCAAAGAGGGGCTTCACCGTTCTCCAACATGCGTAGTCCCTCTTTAGCTCCTCGATGTTCTCTGGGGTCAACAGCTTCATGTTTAACTTCCACGACCCTCTGCCTACCTTCCAGTCCTCCTGTAGGTGACAGGAAGCCTGAAGGAGGCAGTGGTCGGAGAAGAACACTGGCGTGAGGTCAGTGTGTCTCACCGTGACGGCCTTCGTCGTGAAGACAAAGTCTATCCGAGATCAGGCTAAACCGTCTGATCTCGACCAGGTGAACTGCGGCTGGGACCCGCCTGCAGGGTCGCTGAAGGCGTCACGCAGCTTTGCGTCTTTTACCATCTCCATCAGGAACTTGGATGTGCTGTCCAGTCTGCTGTCGGCACCGCCGGATCGTCCAGCCGTATCAATGATGCAGTTGAAATCACCGGCCAGAACGAGCTGCCGGGACGTGACCAGCAGCACTGGGAGCTGCTGGAGAACGGCCAGCCGCTCGCTCTGCGTGGGCGAAGCATACACATTAATCAGCCGGAGCGGAGAGCCACGGTACAACAACTGAGAGATCATGTGATTCACTGTGATGGATGTTTGTGTAAATTGAATTGTTTGTATGTTTTGTAGGAATTGTCTTTCGTTTGTATGGCTATGGAAACTGAGCTTCGTTTGAGCCTCACTGAGGTTCAAATGACATGGAACAAAATATTGTATTGTAACACTACCTGGGTACAACTTAAGTACTGCATACAGTTTTGGTCACTACTTACAGAAGAAATGTAATTAGCTTGGAAGGAGTAGAGAAAAAAAGGTGTAATGCCACGACTGGATAATTGCAGATATGAAGACAATTTGAATAAACATAGGTTGTGTTTGATGCTAAGGCTGCGGGAATGTACAGAATTATGAGAGCCCTATGTGGAGGAAACTGAAAGGATTATTTCCTTTAACAAAAGAGAAATGGTACAGGGGAGAGATGTAAAGTAATTGATAAACAATTTAATTGAAAGATAGCTGCAGTCTGGAGCTCACTGCTGTTGAATCTGGTAAAGCCAGTAAAGATTTAAAGTGCTAAGGACCTAGCCCTGAATGTTAGAGTAGATAGCTCTCTTTAATCGACTGACATCTATTACAAACCTAGATTCCCACAGCTATCTAAACTACACTTCCTCCCACCATGCCTCTTGCAAAGACTCTATCCGCTACTCCCAATTCCTCCGTCTACGCTGCATTACGCCCAAGATGAAGTGTTCCATACCAGGACATCCGAGATGTCCTCATTCTTTAGGGATCAAGGGTACCCCTCCTCCATCATAGATGAGGCCCTCACAAGGGTCTCCTCAGTATCCCACAGCTCTACTCTTGTTGCCCCTCCCCCCAGTCGCAACTGGGGCAGAGTCCCCCTAGTCCTCACCTTTCATCCCATCCGCTGTTGCATACAGCACATAATCCTGACTTTTTTGCCACCTCCAACGGGATCCCATCACTAACTACATCTTCCAATCTCCACCCCTTTCCGAAGAGACCGTTCCCTCCGCAACTTCCTGGTTAACATCCCTTCCCACCCAAACCACCTCCTCCCTAAGTACGTTCCCCTACAACTGCAGGAGGTGCAACACCTGTCCCTATTCCTTCTCCTTTGACTCCATCCAAGGATCCAGACAGTCCTTTTAGGAGAGACTAAGGTTCACTTACACCTCCTCCAACCTTATGTAATGTATCCACTGTTCCAGGTGTGGACTCGTATATATCAGCGAGACCAAGTGCTGGCTCAGCAATCATTTTGTTGAACACCTCTGCTCAATCCACCTAAATCTACATGATCTCTCAGTTGTTGAACACTATCTCCCCCTCCCTTACTGACCCTTCCGTCCTTGGCCTTCTCCACTGTCCAAGTGAGGCCCAATGTAAATTGTAGGAACAGCGCCTTATATTTTGCTTGGGCAGCTTACAACCCAGTGGTATAAATATTGACTTCTCAAACTTCAAGAAACCTTTGCTTTCCAAGTAACCTTTGCTTTCCCCCTTTCTCTCACTCTCTCCCCTCCTAGTTCTCCGACCAATCAGACTATCCTCCAGATTAAATTTTATCTTTGTATGCTTTGTTGTCACCTTCCCCAAGCTAACAATTATCTATCTATATTACTAAAAGTCTGATCTTGACCAGTTTTGGCTCGCTGTGCTGTGATTTCCGAGAGAACGCTGCCACCTACGGCCATCATTTTTGGCCAGCTCGCACAGAGCCCCCCTCCGCCTTCTGGGACCAGAAGATTTTTCCCATAGATGAAACATCAGAGATATTAATGTTTTAACAAATTCCCCATTCTCTCTGCTGCCCCTGCTGGAGGGAGGGGGAGGGACTATAAAACCAGGAAGTGGTGTGCCTCACTCAGTCTCTGCAAAATGGAGGAACAAGAGGGTCACGTCTCTCTGAGCTCTGAATAGCACTGGACACATGTCTACTCAACTGTGAGTGCCCTTAATATGGTTTGAAAATGAAAATATGGTTGGTTTCAAGTAAAAAGGCACTGCCTGCAAATGTTTGTTTGGGTGCTTTGGCTTGAAGTGAAAAGGCACTGCCTGCAAATGGTGGCTTGGGGGCTTTGGCTTGAAGTGAAAAGGCACTGCCTGCAAATGGTGGCTTGGGGGCTTTGGCTGAATTCCTGTTTGCACTGTATATTGATTTTAGATAAAACGCTACCACTTACGGCTGTGATTTTTGGCCATCTTACCCCGTCCCCCTCCGCTCAGCAGCAGAGATGCCAGTTCACCGGTCCGTAACAAATGGGGTTAAATGCATTTCTCTCCGTAACACTCAATGCGCCTGCGCACTGGTTTCAGCGGGCTGCGGAAAAATGTTGAGAATCTCTCTCCTGTCAAATGGCGCCAGGCCCGGCAGCGCCACACCTTTGCTGGTGGGAGGGGGAGGGGTTATAAAACCCGGAAGTGTGCGTGTGGCTCAGTCTCTGCATGATGGGGGGAGGAAGAGGTCACGACTCTGACTGAGCTGTGAATAAACTGAACACACTGAATGTCTACTGAACTGTGTGTTTGGTGTGGTTTTATTGGTGGTTTCACCCTGCTTGAAATGGTATGAAACTGCATTTGAATGTGGTGGCCTTGCACCCTGCATGAAATGGTATGAAACTGCATTTGGATGTGGTGGCATTGCACCCTGCATGAAATGGTATGAAGCTGCATTTGAATTTGGTGGCCTTGCACCCCGCTTGAAGTGGTATGAAACTGCACTTGAATTTGGTGGCCTTGCACCCTGCTTGAAGTGGTAGGAAACTGCACTTGAATTTGGTGGCCTTGCACCCTGCTCGAAGTGGTAAGAAACTGCACTTGAATTTGGTGGCCTTGCACCCTGCTTGAAATGGTAGGAAAATGGATTTGAATTTGGTGGCTTTGCAAGGAATAGCCTTTTCAAGGAATAGCACGAGTCAACTGCCAGCCCACTAGCCGTGAGTGAGCTGCCAGCACATCAGGCTTGAGGGACTGAGCTGCCACCCCAAGAACCCATACCAGCGCTCCAGAAAGCCGCCCCAAGGCCACTAATATTGGAATTGGTGGAGAGGTGGAATATTGCATCGTGGGACCAGCCCTCCCGTGTGAACATGGGACCCAACTGGTCCCACTTCGTCTAGTCTATTCTGCATTTTCCTTTGTCTTTGTCCCCTTTGTCTCATATTCACATCTTACCTTTCCATATCTGTCTCCCTCTCCCGACTCTGTCTGAAGAAGGGTTTCGACCCGAAACATAACTGATTCCTTCTAACCAGAGATGCTGCCTGTCCCACTGAGTTACTCCAGCATTATGTGTCTATCTTTAAATTAATATAGATACAATGGGCCAAGTGGTCTCCTGAAATATTATACATTTTCTGTGATGAAGATTGATAAGGTTGTTGTAGGTCAATCAATATAATGCCAGGAAATCACTGTAGACCTTTAGATAGTTTCCAAAGGCACAGCCATCTTCAGCTGTTTCATTAATAACCTACCTTTCACCTCATAATCAGTCGAGGGAAATAAACAAAAAACGCTGATTGTACATGATCCATCTATTTGTAACTTCCCCAAATTAGCAATTCATACCTACCCACACGCAGGCAACATTTTGCCATGAGTTCAATAGTGACAACGAACATTTGTGATAAATAAGGTCTCTGGAATAACTGGCTCAAGCAGAGAGTCTAACTCCATTCATTGAATATTTGGTGGCATTCCCATTGCAGAGTCTCCTGGCAACAATCTCCTGGGGCTTACTGGAACAGCCCCAAATTCCTGTGGCTACGAGACCAGATCAGAGGCAGGGTATCCTGTGGCAAGTGACCTACCTGACATCCTAAAGCCTTTCCACCATCAACAATACGCAAGTGGTATGAGGATAACTTGGTTTCCATTTACCTGAATGAGGGCAGTTGACATCTTCAAGACAAAAGCAATCCCGTCTACAGTGCAACACCCTACTACAACAGTATATCCACACCCACAACCCTTTCCACTGAACACAACAATTACACTGAGGTACATAAGAGCATTGGTCTTTGCAGGTTCTCTCAAGCTCTCCCTTGGAAATATCACAATTGCTTCATCTACCTTGGTCTAAATCCTGGAACTCCCTACCCAACAGTTTAGTGGGAGTACCTTGCAGATCTGCAGCAGTTCAAGGTGGTAGTTCACCACCATTTTTGGGAGCAATTACAAATGGGCAATAAATGAAGGCCTCAGCAGTGACTCCTGCATTCCAAAAACACTGATCTTCTGATCAGTAACTATTGAACATCTTACCACTTAAACCATAACTTCTTACTAATGTGTTGTTATTTAGCAAACTGAAGTCAAGTTCTAATTTATTTGTCACATGCACCAGTGAAATGTAATAAAATAGTATTGCAGAAAACACCAAGAGATGCGACATATCATGAGGCTGGAAGTCTCTCAATTTCCTCCCTCGTTCACACATCGTTGAAAAAGTTGTGAACAATCGTCCTCAAATTAAGTTTCAGCTGAGTCAAGGAGAACAAAACAGGGTCCCAGGGAAAGATGAACTAAACATTCAAAAGATCATTATCATTGCTGGAGGCGCTCAGCGGCTCAGGCAGCATCTGTGGAGGGAATGGAAAGAGCCTTCTTCAGTCTGATTTAATTTGATCTCATTTAATTTATCTTTCCACTCTTTTGAAGGCAGCATTTGTTCTCAAATCATTGTGTTCTTAGGTTTGTGTGGTCACTGGTCCATTGCTTGCTAGTGGGGGAAACACCTTAACAAAGTATAGCACAGCTGCTGCAATCTGAGATATACCATGGGCAATGAAATGGATCTTTAACTCGAAAGACAGCGTCATACAGAATCAAACAAAATACGTGGACCTGACAGATATGTTAATATTTGTATTCAACATTTATTTCAGATATTCCATACAATAAAGATCTAAGTTATGACTGCAGCCATAATAAAGAAATGATTTTCCAGACCATTCCTCATGAAATAGTCAGAGATCGGGCACTGCAATGAGGAACAAGGAATTACGGAGGTGATAGAACGCAAGACAGGAGGAAAACAATCCAATTGTTTAGAACTAGATATTGTTTAGGACTTGGGAACCAGTGCAACTCAGTGAGAATACGATTGACTACCAATAAACATTACGCAGGGATAGATACAAGTGGTACAGACCAATGTTTCCGGTGAAGCGCCGGACAAAAAAAATGAATAAGGTAACCAAAGTATTGTTGAGTGCCTGAACAGCAATTCAGATATAGTTATGGAAGCAGAAGTGGGTAGTTCTTAGGGAAGTATTGTGATATATTTATAAGCTCAGGTTAAAATGAAAAACGCAATCAGCAAGAAGGACCAGCTTTCTCTCTCCACCCCAAAAAACCACCGTTCAACTCGGAGCCATTCAAACTGCAGGAACAATCCAACTGCTCATCGTTTCCTGCGACACTGTTAATTCATTTTTTGTTTATAACACCCATTGGATTCTGAGAAAGGTTTCGACCCGAAACATCACCCATTCCTTCTCTCCAGAGATGCTGCCTGTCTGTCGAGTCACTCCAGCATCTTGTGTCTACCTTTGTTTTAAACCAATATCTACAATTCCTTCAAAATCATTGGATTATTTTGGCACTTATCTACATAAGTAGTTTACAGTCATCAATTCACATACCAGCAAAGCTTTGTGAAGTGGGAGAATAACCAGTGCAACCATAAGGTGTGTGTATGTAAAAACCATACGTTTGCAATATCCATACGTCTGCAATATGAGCAGCACCTCATATTCCGCTTGGGCAGTTTACACCCCAGCGGCATGAACATTGACTTCTCCAATTTCCAGTAGCCCTTATTGTCTCCTCCCCTTCTCAGCTCTCCCTCAGCCCTCGGACTCCTCCTCTTCCTTTCTTCTTCCCCCTCACCCCCTCCTTCCCCCTTCCCCTACATCAGTCTGAAAAAGGGTTTTGGCCAGATTGGCAATAAGAGCTTCTTCACATACACATTTTCTATGGTGCATGCATCAGGAGCATGTTCTGGTAATGCCATTAATTCTATGGTTTACATGGAGACATAATTTCCAGCTCTGCTGCCTTCCCATTTTCAATGACATCTTCAGATTCCACACGAGAATTTGAACGAATTTGGTAATTTGTACTAGAAGCCAAGAGATAACTGTATGGATACTGGTACATTAAACCAATTTCAAACCTTAGTAGATTATTTATGCAGATAAATTGCAAACAAAAAAAACATTGGAAAAACAATATCAGAAATGAGTGTTGAGTGTTTTGTTAATCATACAGTGCCTTCCATAATGATCAGGACACAGACCCATCATTTATTTATTTGCCTCTGTACTCCACAACTTGAGATTTGTAATTTAAAAAAGAAATCACATGTGTTTAAAGTGCACATTGTCATATTTTATTAAAGGGTATTTTTATACATTTTGGTTTCACCATGTAGAAATTACAGCTGTGTCATACATAGTCGCCCCCCCCCCCCCAATTTCAGGGCACCATAATGTTTGGGACACATGACTTCACAGGCATTTGTAATTGCTCAGGTGTGTTTAATTGCCTCCTTAATGCAGGTATAAATCAGCACCTAGTCTTTCGATCACCTTTGGAAACTTTTATTGCTGTTTATCAACATGAGGACCAAAGTTGTGCCAATGAAAGTCAAAGAAGCCATTATGAGACTGAGAAACAAGAATAAAACTGTTAGAGACATCAGCCAAACCTTAGGCTTGCCAAAATCAACTGTTTGGAACATCAAATAAATCACTGGTGAGCTTACTAATCGCCATGGGACTGGCAGGCCAAGGAAGACCTCCACAGATGCTGGCAGACAAATTATCTTTACAAATAAAGGAAAAAAATCCCCAAACACCTGCCCGACAGATCATAAATACTCTTCAGGAGTCAGGTGTGGATTTGTATAATGATCACTGTCCGCAGAAGATTTCATCAACAGAAATACAGGTTACACTGCAAGATGCAAACTACTGGTTACCCGCATAAATAGGATGGCCGGGATAGTTTGACAAGAAGTATTTAAAAGAGCAACCACAGTTCTGGAAAAAGGTCTTGTGGACAGATGAGACGAAGATTAACTTAGATCAGGGTGATGGCAAGAGCAAAGTATGAAGGAGAGAAGGAACTGCCCAAGATCCACCTGTGAAACAAGGTGGTGGGGGTGTTATGGCCTGGGCATGTATGGCTGCCGAAGGTACTGGCTCACTTATCTTCATTGATGATACAACTGCTGATGGTAGCAGCAAAATGAATTCTGAAGTGTATAGACACATCATATCTGCTCGTTCAAATGAATGCCTCAAAACTCATTGGCCGGCGGTTCACTCTACAGCAAGACAATGATCCCAAATATACTGCTAAATCAACAAAGGAGTTTTTCAAAGCTAATAAATTGTCAATTCTTGAGTGGCCAGGTCAATCACCCGATCTGAACCCAATTGAGCATGCCTTTTATATGCTGAAGAGAAAACTGAAGGGGACTCGTCCCCCAAAACAAACATAAGCTAAAGATGGCTGCAATACAGGCCTGACAGAGCATCACCAGATAAAACACTCAGCAACTGGTGATGTCCATGAATCGCAGACTTCAAGCAGTCATTGCATGCAAAGGATATGCAACAAAATACTAAACATGACTACTTTCATTTAAATGACATTGCTGTGTCCAAGACATTATGGTGCCCTGAAATAGGGGGTGACTATATATAAGCACTGCTGTAATTCCTACATGGTGAAACCCAAATGTATAAAAATGGCCTTTATTGAAATTTGACAATGTGCACTTTAACCACATGTGATTTTTTTCTATTACACATCTCAAATTGCTGACACTGGAGATCCACAATACTCGCTGGTCCGGCAGTAATTACAAAGAAACAGTTATCCCTTAATTTCAATGAGACATCAAAGCACCAAGAGTGTAAAGGAGATGAGGTTGTGTGGAGACAATAAACAACATGGGTCCTCGTGCCAAATGGCATGTACTCTCTTCACTGACATCTCATTTTACTTGTCGGTATTCGACCTTTCTCCAGTTCTCAAGAGAATCAAAAGTGATTGCCATGGGCACTGACAACAGAGCAATGATATTCTTACTTGCAGCAGTTAAATAGACCTGTAAATGCAATGAACACATACAATATAATAAAGAAAGAACATCAATAAAGAAAGTTTCTAAATGCAATGCAAAACAACACAAAATGTGTCCCCGCACTCACACCGGTGACTCTCCCGGGGCCTCACCTCCGCCCCGCCATTGACCCAGTTGTCAGCTCTAACCGCGGCCTCCGTTCAGCCTCGATGCAGCGGCCTGGTGGCCGAGTGCGGTCCGGTGCTCCCGGGCCTCCCGCCGAACCCAACCGCCCGCCCGTCCGGGCGCAACGAGCGGCCGCGGTTCCTCTCTATAACTCTCCGCTCCACATCACGGAGCCACTCAGCGCTTGGACGGATCTTGGTGAGTGGACAGATGGAACCAAAGATCCTCCAGCGATCTCTGAATGGAACCGCCGCTCCCGCTACAGCGCCAAGCAGCCACCAGCACGGCAGCGCTCGGGCGCCAACTGATATCCCCACCGAGTTCTCGGACACCAACAATTCTCACGATATAATGATGCTGCAAACCTGCGCTGAATACCAGGTGGCTGGAAGAACCATCTGTATATGGAAAGGATCAGTCCGCAGGGTCCCAGCCCTAAACGTGGTCTCTCCTGAACTGTAAGAAAATAATAATTTCACTGTGCCGCGGTACAAGTGACAATAACGTAGCATTGAAGCCATTCCCTTCACAGATGCTGCCTGACCTGTGGCATTCCTCCAGCACGTTGTGTTGTGCTTATATTAATAGGTTCATGCGCTTTTGTTCAAGCATGCCACTTGTCCGATCGGCAGAGAAGGTTATTGGCTGCAACCTTCCCACCATTGATGAACTGTACACTGCAAGGGCCAGGAAGCCAGCGGGCAAGATCATCTCTGACCCCTCTCACCCTGGCTACCAACTCTTTGAATCACTTCCCTCTGGAAGGCGACTCCAGACTGTCAAAGCCACCAGTAGTTGCGCTACTCAACAGCCAAAAATCTGTAGCCTCCCTTTGATCTGGTATTTTGTTGGTTCACACGCTTGATCAATGGTGTTTTATCATTAATGTTTTATTATTATTAATGTTTAGTGTTTTCTGAGTCATTCGTAATTGGCACTGTATGTCATGTTGTTACTTGTGGGCGGAGCACCAAGGCAAATTCCTTGTATGGATACTTGGCCAATAAACTTACTTATTAGGATTCTGTTTGATTAACCACAATATTTAATCAGTGATCATCAAAAGTTAATAAAAATGCACCTACTTCAAAGTATATCCTTGCACACAAATCACTGAAACCCTTTAGGTACAGCCGTTCTGATAGCAGTCACGAGGACTATTTTAGAGCACTCGACGGGAGATAGTGGGAAGATTATTCTTCTGGCGCAGAATTCTGGGAACGATCATCATAGACTTAAAGAAAGTCTATTTAGAATTTAAACTAGCAGTTTACCTCAGTGTTGTGAATCTACTAATTTTACTCCAACATGCTACAATGCCAATATTGCTAATGTTTTCTGCAAAGCCAATGAAAAAAAAATTCAAATGTTTGCTTTATATTACATGTTCAAATTATGGCCACGTGTGTACCAAATCTCATTTTGCTGTAGTTGGAATCCTCAGAGATACATTCACCATTTGCCAACATTAAGCAATAGTTTGGAGCAAAGTGTTGGCAGCACTGCTGGAGGAATTAGTGGGAGCAGGTACAGGATGCAGGAAATGGAGGGATATTGACCACGTGGAGGCAAATGTGCACTTTAACTTGGGGTCATTGTCAGTACAGACAATATGATTGGTTAATGGGTTTTGAAGTTGTGTGGTGATGTTTCCAAAAAATCCTGAAAACCTTCCACTAATTTGAGCCTTCCTTGCAGTAACATTTCACTTCAATTTGTATAACTGTGGTAATGCTAATTAAGGGATCTAGTTTTATTTTCACAAAAGCTTTTACATTGACAGACATGTTTATTTCTTCTCAAATCAAACTGTTGCCATCTTGCATCCCATAGAGATATACTTGCATCCATAAATGTGTCATTAATGGTAACAACACTGATGTTTGCTGATTTTTATCAGTTTTGTTTTCACAGTGTTCATTTGCAGTACTCATGTTGATAACTCTTTGTAATTTTAATTACTGGATGCATTTAAAATACAATTCCAAGCAATGTCAACATGTGCAAGTGTGAAGATCTTCCAAACAAAAATACTTAGACTAAACTCGTTTAATTTTGGAATATAGTCTGGGTTGAGGACATTTTCTCCCATGGATACTGTTTCACCTCATTATCAAGTCTGGAGATCGTGTACCAGTTTTCATTTGCAGCTTCAAATTCCACAATGTAACAATGTAACATCTTGAATGGCCTGTTTTGGGGCCTACACAGATGTAATCAGTAAGGCACACTAGCACCTTTAACACTTTCTTAGAAGTTTAAAGAGATTCAGTATGCCAGCAAATACTCTAGCAAACTTCTCTAGATGTACTGTAAGTTGCATCATGGCATAGTATGGCACATCCAATGCACCAGAATGAAAGAGATTGCAAAGTGGTAGACAGCCCTCTCCCTCAAAGGCATCTACAGGAGGGATTAGGTGATGGTGGCATCAACATTCAGTATCCCCACCATTCAGATCGTGCCCACTTCTCACTGCTAGCATGGGACAGACAGCAGGTTCAGATGCCTGAAGTCCCACACCATCAGGCTCAGGCACTGCTACTTCCCTCCAACTATCGGGTTATTGAATCAACCTGCACACCCAAATCCTACCTACCTCAGGAACACTATGTCCACCTCTTGCACTGCCATAGACTGATGTTTTGTTGTCCCTAATTGTGTTTTGTGCTTGTTTTTTTGTTTTAAGGCTTCTTTCGAAATGTTCTATGCAATTTATGTACACTGTGTGTATTTGACTGTGTCCATGTGCTGTTGCTGCAAGCAAGATTGTCATTGTATTTATATCTCACTGCACTTCTGCTTATGACAGACTTGACTCGACCAAACCAACCATTGGTTCTTGTGAATAAGTATTAAAACAAATCAGTTGCAAAAATGACAAAAAAAACTACCACTGCATAACAGTGGCAATGGTCCTATGTTGTAATTTGAATGAAGTCCTTTAACATTACTTGCGTTTTGCATAAAATAGCATGTAGTGAACAAGGAAACTACACTTCAGCAGCAGAAGAATACTGCCGTATTCAGGTAGCCTTGCGTTCAAATTAAATTTGACTCCAGCTGCTGGAGATGAATGATTGTTCTCCAACCCTGTTGCTGCATCATAATCATTGATGGCATTTGATCAAACACAAGCATCTTGGCACTACTTTAATTAGAACAAAGAGCATGTCTCAAAATATATTTTTCATCTGTGCAGGACAGGCAGGCAAACATTGTTCCATGGGGGAATCTAGAGCAAAACTCAAATAAGAGCAGGCATTGAACAAATTGAATTGGATAACTAAATGGAGTAAAACAAAGAGCCAGAGTAACCTAGCCGGTCACAACATATGTGGACCAAAATGGACAGATTACATTTTGGGTTGTGACCCTTTTTCAGTCTCTCAAAAAGGCTCCTGACCCAAAACATCACATGTCAATTCCCTCCCCAGATGCTGCCTGACACGTTGAGTTCCTCTTGCACTTTATCTTTTGCTCATGACTCCAGCAGCTGTATTTTCTTGTGTCTCTGGCTAACTAATGGAAGTGGGTGAGGCTTAAATTAAATAATTTGGGGAGCGGGGCTAGATGAAGGAGAGTCCCACTGTAGAGAAATTTAAAGGCACAGCAGGTGAGGAGGGCTGAATGATCCATTCCCTTTTCTTTACTCCAGAATATCTCTTTTGTATTACAATTGAATCCATTGCATTTCAATTAATGTAAAGTTTCTTTAATCAATTTTGAGAACAAGTCTAAAAAAGCCTTAAATTAACATTCAACAAGATAGCAAAAAAGCACACCGTCATAATTTAGCCCTCGTGTAGAAGACTTTAATAAACTAATAAATCACTTGTCAGATCGAGATAGACTCCCTGCACAAGGCATCACACAGCTCAACTTATTATCCCAAAGGCTGTTCCACATTTGAAAAAACATATGCAAAGGCACCCAATACATTGGAGTCTTTAAAAATAAGACCAAAGTCCCTGAAGACACCATTTAAAATACATCAGAGTAGACCCCCAAGAGCATTAAAAGGCCCCTGAGAAGCAGATGACTGCTCTCCCACTAGTTTTTAAATCAGCTATATACATATACAAATACGGACAGATAGGCGAGATAACAAGATCATGATCATAGTCATCAATGGATAGGAGAGTTCACATTTTACAGTACTTGGACTTTGACTGTAAAATATAGACGTTCAGTACTTAAGGCCATAGGGCACATTAAACCTGTTCAATAGAGGTGGCGAGTGCCACACTGCAGAACTAGTGCGCTTCAAATAACGTGGCTTGCTTTTACTGAAGATGTTCTCAAGATTAGGTGGTTGAATAACACCGAAGAGTTTGTTCAAGTCAATCGGATGGTAATACTGCTTTACAAGTGCTTTCTGGAGTTCCTTACCTGACAACAAAATAAAAACAAACAATTAAGGTATTCAAACTAAAAGTCTAACATGGCGAAATGGAAAGATTTGTAAATGCAAACTCATATAGTTGAGATCTCTACCTTTTTTTGAAGCAAATGGGAAGGAAAGGCAGACAAAATATAACTGGCTGCAATTAGTGGCCTATACCCAAATGTCTTGCACTAATGGTGACCTGATTTACAGGATGGTATTTTCAGCATTGTGTATTTTTCCATTATTCAATTTTGAATGGTTTGATTTAATTTAGTTTAGATATGCAGCACAGAAACAGGCCCTTCGAGTCCATGCCGACCAATGATTCCGACACATTAACCACCCTATACATATTAGGGACAATTTTACATTTTATAGCAAGCCAACTAAGTTACAAACCTGTACGACGCGAGTGTGGGAGGAAACTGAAGATCTCTGAGAAAACCCACGATTCTTGGCAAGAATCTCTGCATAATTGATCATGTTCACAAAGTAAGATGCACAACCAATTATTCTCCAAGTCTAGTATTTTAGGTATCTGTAAAATGCCAAATTGTATTGATTCTTTCCATCATGGCAACCATTATCCTTCACCTGTTCAGGGAATTCATTGTCCTGCACCCAAATTTTCAAGTGAACAGTTATCAGGGATCACATTGACCTATTAATGACCACCAACTGTCAATATAAACCCGAGATAAGTTTCACAGCTTTTCATTTCAGTTAAAGACATAACAGGTTAGCAGCCCATCTAATTTAAAGTCACTTACCGCTCGCCCAAGCAGGGATTGGCTTGCGTGGTGCTCCCTCGTCATCAGTAGAGTCATCACTGTTCAAGTCCATACCATAATCGTCCAAATTTACTTTGGGCAACTTGATTTTAGCATTGGGAGTCATTGTGTAAGACACTGAAGGTGGGGTGTGCTAGAAAAACAATTCAATTATTAAAACTGAAATTGTTACACAATGCACAAATCAACAATTCCCAGTCAAATCAAGCAAAATGGTCTTTCTGTGAGCAGTTTCCTTGCTCTCTTTTTCATTATTCTATGTAGAACCATCAGTATTTTTTGCCACCAACACCAAGTTGAAAAGTCCTGTTTTCAACCAGCTCAGCAAGGTTCAAACAAGTTCAATTTCCTCATGAAGTACACTACAAAATTGCAAAAGATCATAAGAATTAAAAAAAACTCAGCGACATTTTACAAATTAAAATGTTAAATTGAAGGATCCAGCTTCAGATAACAGACCCACCCCATCCAGGACACGCTCTCGTTTCACTATTACTATCGGGTCAAGGTACAGGAGCCCAAAATGCATGGCTACTGGGCTCAAGAACAGCCTCTTCCTAGCAAGGATCAGGCTCCCAAACCTCAGCAACTATGATAGTCTATGGATGGCGTCTTTGATTGCACTATGGATTTTGGTTGAGCACTAGCATGGTTCCCTACAAGAATGGTTATTAATTTTTTTAATTTATTACATACGATCTGTGTTTTATTGAGTTTACAGCATTGTTTGCAGCAAAGAATTTAATTGAAGATAGAAATAAAGTGCTAGAGTAACTCCTAGTCAACATCTCTGGAGGGAAGGAATGGGTGACATTTAGTGTCAAGACCCTTCTTTAGATTAAGAGTCAGGGAAAAAAAGACAGAATTTCATTGTTCCACTGTCAGTACACATCACAATTAAACACTCATGGTTCTCTCTACTCGAGATAGCCACAGAACTATTCAAATTCTGTCCGAAATTTAGTCCATCTATCAATGCGCACACACACACAAAAATAATCACGTATTGACTGTGGCTCATATACGCTGGCAAGGGCCAATTGGCCATCCTTTCCAATTGCACAGCACAATGACTTGATGTTCAGAATACTTCACCGAGCAAAACATAACAAAAAAGTTCAAGCTCTGTTTAAGAAATATGTAGAGCGAATCACCTCAAATATAAAATGCTTAAATCAACGTGTCCGTTGACTCATCCTAAACACTTACATGAACCTCCACAGTCACATTCAGCATGTTTTTGTTTGCAATCTCCTTCTCGACTTTCCTGTCTTGTTCTTCCTTCCATTTTCTTTCCTCATTTTCACGAATTATCTTCTCATTTTCTTCTTGTTCTTTTCTTTCCTGCTCCTTCCTAATCTCTTTTTCCAAATGCTGCCTTTCCAGCTCAGCCAATTCATGTTCCTTCTGCAAGCAGACATTAGTCTTGAGGACAACAATATAACTTGGGCAACACATGTACAGTATCAACAGTTCTCAAACTCAGTCGGCTCACCATATTAATTGGTTTGCTTCCTATTGAGCTTTTAAACCCCTTACTTGGGCAGAATGTCACTAATGCTAAATTTGCAGGTAACCAATTACTTTAAGGACGAATTAAGGTGCATGACATGCTTTTTTTTTTTTAAAGTAATGGTTTCAAATAAAACTTGCACGAAATGAAACAAATTGTGGATAATCTTTAACACTTAAAGAATATTCATTTCCTTAACTTGCTGCAGCCCAATGAATCGGGTGATTTTGTGTTGTTTTTTTTTACAATATAATCGGGTGATTTTTGGACCAGCACTGTTCAATTAAATGTATAGTTTCACTGCTCTATATGAAAGTATTTTTAAATTTAACTATAATAACATTACAGCTATTTATTTGTGCTAAATTAACTGTATTTGTATATTAACAAAATTGTAATACTTAAAATGCATGTGAATATCATAAATAAGTCACCCACAAAATTAAATTGACATGAAATAAATCCTCCCTTCCTTTTAGTGCCACCTTAGGACTATACAATATCTCAGACTTCCATGCTATTTTCATCCAGCAATTTTCCTTCTCCAAAAGAACAAGCTGCATACACATGTAGCATTTATGTTTTTTTAAATAAATTAATCCTTGTTGGCAGGTAAGACCATTGGAGTAAAGGGGCATAGAGAAGGGATTCAAGGAAGTGGCGAGTGGGTCACAATTCCTCAAAGACAGAAACACCCACCCGCTTTTCTTTTTCTTGTGCTTCTTTGTAAAGTTTTTCCTTTTCTCGTTCAACCTTGAGTGCCGCCTCCTCCCGTGCAGTTCGCTCCAGTTCTCGCTGTAGCTGGAGGGCTCGTTCCTTTTCCAAACGTGCACGTTCTCTGTTAGAAGATAAATTCACTATTCAACCTGCACAATACTACTTTCTGGTCAATATATTTAATTGAAGTCAAATCTCAAACTCTAGTAACAGTTTACCCATCAGGAGCCTATTAACTATCAAGATCCAATTTAAATAAGCAACTTTTATTTTATTTTATTCCTGTCTCTACTTGCATTGGGGAAATATTTGCTCTGTTAACAAAGCCAAATGGGCAAAACACAAACCATGGAGGTAAAAATGCCTACATTAGTTGGCTTTCAATATTCCAGAGATAGGGGCAAGCAGAAATGTTTCTGGGGTTTATGGGAGAATGTGGGGGCCGACAGGAGAGGCTGTATCCATCTTTTTGTTTAGAAATACAGCGCAGAAACAGGCCCTCCGGCCCACCGAGTCGGTACCGAACAACGATCCCCGCATTAACATTATCCGACATACACTTATGCCAAGCCAATTAACACACAAACCTGTATGTCTTTGTTGTGTGGGAGGAAACCAAAGATCTCAGAGAAAACCCAAGCAGGTTACGAGGAGAATGTACAAACTCCGTACAAACAGCACCCGTAGTATTACACAGCAGTTAATTCTGTCTTGATTATTGTACTCCACTGAAATTTCCCTTAAGTGCATTTCATTTTCTATCCATTTAATCCATATGCATTGGCAGCAGCTAATATATTTCAAATCTGGGTATATAGCTGAGCATTTTAACTTGTAAAATACAAGCATAGGTTTTATATTTACCAGTAGAGAAAATATAAAGTGGAGTTAATTACCAAAGGGTTTCATGAAGTATTTGAGCAAAAACCTATCTACAATACATCCATCTCAACAACCAACTCGTACTTCTCTGCTTGGATATTCTCCAGTTCTCTCTTCCTTGCCCTCTCCCTTTCTGCTGCCAGTTGCCTTTCATGCTGTCGTGCTCTCTCTAGTTCAGCTTGTCGTTGTTCTTGAAGCTTTCTGGCTTCTGCTATTTTACGCTGCCGCTCCAACTCTTCCTCCTTCTTGCGCTGTAATAATTCTTGCCGTTCTTCTTCCTATGTAGGTAAGCAATGACTTAAAGTTACTCTCAATTTTCCCGTTTCAGAGTTTGAAGCATTTAACACTGAACACCTGCAAGGTTAACTGATACACGAGTATTAATCAACAGGATTGGAACCCCTGTGGCATAATAGGCAAATTTTACACATTTTGCAAACTGCACGTTAAAATCATTAACGTGCAGTTTGGTTTCCTCCCACACGTTATGAATCTGCAAAAAGAAAATATTGCAACACTGAACCAACAGTTTGAAAAATAATGGGATTAAGGCAAGGATAAATGAAAAAAAAAAGATAATATCCTGCAGTAAATGGCCAAATTTAAAACAAATTTAATTTATCAAAGTTGGGCATTAGTCTGCAAGTGAACCTAGCTCATGCAAAACAGAAACTGAGGGGTATGGATTTCTCAGCTTCAAATGCGACCAAGGCAAATTAATACAATAAGGGAGGCAAAAGTATTTTGAAGAATAGTGACTGAATAGAAAGTAGTCCTGTTACACTTCAACCGTACCAGTTGCAGCAGCTTTTGTTTCCGAGCTTCTTCTTCTTGCCGCCTTCGAACTTCTGCCTCCTCCATTCTCTTGGCAGCTAGTTTCTTTTTTGCATTTTCGTCAGCAAATCTTCCTTCACGCATCTGTGAGCGGAAATGGAAATTTCTATCACTTCCAAGTGAATGCGTACACTAAATATAAAGGAATAAAGTGGATGGTTCCTATTCTTTTGGTATCTGGGTTTTCTCAAGTCAGCGGCTAAGTTGCCATACCTTTGCAGTCTTCTCATCAATCTGAGCAAATTTCTCCTCAATTTTCTTTTTCTTCTCCTCCTCCTGCTGTTGAACTCGAGAACGAGTTTCCAAAACACGTCTCACTTGCATTTCCCTCTTTCTGTAAAAATATAAATATTTTAATAATAAAAATCACTACTAATTAATCTAATGAAGATCGCTCAATCCTTATTTTTTTTAAATCAAATTAATTATCTCAATCTCTATACGTATAAAACTCTGACATTGGATGTGTATTTATTTGTGTGTGTGTAATCACATCTTCGCAAAAAAAACGCGGTAACAGTAAAACTTTTACATATTCTGGTAGAGATTTTTCCCGTGTATTACAAAATTACCTTCTCAGAAAATGTCATGCTTTCTTTCTGGAGTTATTACTGAAAATGTTCAAAAATCTGTCAAAACTTTTAAATAAATACGAGCGCCATTCCCTGATGACGTCACAATGACTCTGCTCCTCGCCGTCTTCCACGCGCTGCAAGTGACGTGTTGCGCCCCCCCCCCCCCCGTTATTCAAAAGACGCAGGTCGGGCCCTGTACTGGAGCTTTCGGCTCGGTCCCGTCCCAGCCACGTCTCAGTGTCCCACTCTGTGCCTCCGTGTCCCTCTCCCTCTGCGCCTGCGAGTTGGGGGCTATGCGTGAGTGGATGGGGTAAAAGAAGCGAATTAATAATATTAATATAATATCAAGGGGGTGGTTAGTGTGTGTGCGCGCACACGCATGTGGTTTGGTTAGTATGTGTGATGCCGCAGACCCCCTCCCCCCGCGTGTTGAGGGGACGGGACCCAACGGGTCCCACTTGGTCCAGTATCTTTTAAAAATCTTTGGCATTCCTTTGGAAGAGTAGCAAGGAAGTTACAAGGTGGCACCCATCAACAGGGTTGTTCTATCTGGCAATCATCCTTCCACAGTCCACCCATCATCCACTGCTTCAGCCTCACCTGTCCCACTTTCCTGTTTATGCCCATTATCTTCTCTCTCCATTCTCAGGGTCTTGACACAAAACCTCAAGTATTACAACCCCCACCCCACTGATACTGCTCAACTCACAAGTTCCTCCAACTGTTTTTTTTTATTCCCACCTTTCTGTCCATTGACCAACAGCCAATACATACTAATGTATTATCCCCAATATTATGTTTTAACATCTCTTGTCTGGCACCATCTTAAAGCTATCAAAAAGTCCAACTGCACCACATCAGTCAGTGTAGCCTTATGTATTCTGCTAGTTACAACCTCAAAATTTCCAGAAGATTTAATAAACCAGATTCCTTCTTCATTAATTCATATTGTATTATTTTTCAGATACCCTGTTGGGACTTCCTGAATAATAGATTACAGAACCTTTTCCTATGCTGATGCTAGGCTAATGGGTCTACAGTTTATTTTTCCTCGTCTTTTGGGCACCTGTGAAGACAACCCATTAACTCGTCCAAAAAAAACATCTGTATGAACATTTTGTGACAACTACTGCCTGGAATATTTATGAGATGTACACTATGTGCATTTACTTTCTATACTCTTCCACTTTGAGTTTCTTCTGCTCCTCCACTTTCTGTATTCTTTCTTCTTTCTGCTCCCGTTTCTTCTTAAGATTTTCCAGACGGACTCTTTCCTGTTCCTGGAATATACAGAGGAAAGCTAGAAACACCTTGATAGTGTACAATTGTTGTGTTTCACTTCAATGTGCCACCCAGCAATGATAATTTAAAAAAATATGTATTCCTATCAAATGGTGAATCAGCCAGTGAAGGAAATGCTACGGAAATTGCAACAAGTATTCAAACATCGGTACCATTTGTTGAAGGGAAAGTGCTTCACCCGTGTTACTAAAATAAATATGCTATTGATAATACATGACGCTGACACCTCACGCTGCCTCGGCAACACCACCAGCATAATCAAGGACGCAGTGCTGAGCTGCAATCTACCTTGCTGGAGACCCAGAGACTATCTTTAATCAGGCTTTACTGGAATTACACAAAACATTATTCAGGTTCTTCCCTTTATTCTGCACCTGCACACTGTGGATAGCTTGATTGTAATCGTGTATTGTCTTTCCTCTAGCTTTCCGCTAAACTTCAAACAAATGTTACGGCAGATGATCAAACACCATCAAAATGGAAAGTCAAAATCGACCGTTTTAAAAAAGGGTAAAAAAGAGAAATTGAATAGGTACAGATATTTCAGAAAGGGAGTTAATGTATCAAACCCCTTGGCTGCAGTTACTGGGGTTGAGGCAAATTAATTCAGGATCAAGAGGCCAGATGGGAGTAAACATGTTCTCCAAGTCTAAGGCCCTGAGTAAAGAATTTAGAAGATTTTGCATTTTTAAATCCATGTGTACCAAGAATGCAGAGGGCACAACGCACACATACCTTGGGGTCAACTTTCAGCGGAGTATTACGTTTGATGAAAGACTTCACCACAGTACAACTACCAGAAATAGGAGTCATCAGCAAATGATTCTTCTGGACTGCATGGAGGAAACTTCTGTGCTTTGGTCGAACAATCTGCAAAAGGAAATGCAAATGAGCCAGATTAGATAAGTATCAAAGTATTTTATGGCATTCTCACATATATTGCCCCAGATTACAAAATATTACATGTACAAAGTTTAAAGAAAGGAATATAAAGACCAACACAATTGAAGATTGCCTGGCAGCTAATGAATGGAAATAAACACTGGAAAGAAACAAGTGAAATTCTAAGAGCCAAGGAACAAACTAACATGAAAAATTATTTTTTTTTGGATGACAGATACTAAATGACTACATACTTGTCTAGAGAGATCTGTCCTTACAAGGTGATTCGTGTGTGTGCGCGCGCTTTATGACACTTTTCGTTGGATTGGAATGCCTTCTAATGTCCTTAACCCAACTTTACTCAATAAAACGGAACTATTTAAATAAAGGCCCCCTTTGTGACTTATTCCTTTTCAAAACTAAGAATAAGACAACTACTGCATGACATAGGCCGTCTCAGTTTTTTTAAATTACCCTTTCCACTAGCTCTTAGATTGGGTTTCAATATAGACATCAGCATAGATAGCGCTGTTGAAAACAAGACAATTCCTATTTTTTGGCAAAAAAACATAACCAACTGATTTTATATTAATCGCAGTGTTTCTCTACCTGTTGCAGTGTTTCTCACTCACCCTCAACATCCCCCCCCTCACCACCACTAGCCACTTGATCAAGATTTTCATCTTTACCAATTTCTGTTCATGTTAGGGACCCACATCTTTAGGTCATGGATGCAAGGAGATGCCCAACCAATCCTGACCCCATTAGAAAGATCATTACCTCCCCAGCACAGTCACTTCCCTAACTCTTTTCCTCACCACCCTAGTCGCTTCCCTCAAGCAAAAAATAAATAAATAAATAAATAAAATTTAAAAAAATCACAATTAACAATGGCAAAAAGGCATGAAACAGCGCAGGAAGGCAAGATAAAAGGAAAACCAGAACAGATTCTACAGGTGTATTCACAGTGGCTGGAGAAAGCACGTCCCCTTAACAATCAGCATGGTCGTCTTTGTGCAGAACCATGAGATGTGGGAAACCGAATATTTCTCATTTACGTTTGTCTGGAATATCATGGAAGCTAAGAAAATCAGGAATTGCAGTTGTCATGTCTTAGATCATATACAAGTCACCAAAGGAGGCATTCACAGTATTAAAGCACATCAAGGTGGATAAATCCCCAAGACCTGACCAAGTGCATCTTCAGACCTTGTGGAAAGCTAGCAAGGTAATTGCAGAGGCAATTGTAGAGATATTTGCATCGTCTGGAAGAAGACTGGCTTACATTGTACCATTATTTAAGAGCAACAAGGACAAACCAGGGAACTACAGGGATCCTGACATCAGTGATAAAGAATTCAAGGGGATTCTTAAGGACAGGTTCACCCAGCTTTGGATTAGCAGTTATTTCTGATAGTTTGTATGGCTTTGTGTATGGGAAATGGTATCTCACAAATATGATGAATTTTGTTCTTAAAAATAGGTCACCAAGAGAATTGACAATGGTAGGGAAGGGCAATGAATGCTGTCTACATGGACATTAGCAAGGCTTTTGACAAAGTCCCACACGCTAGACTAGTCTGGAACGTTAGATCGCATGGATTCCAAGGCAAGTCAGCTAATCGGATTCAAAATTGGATTGGAGGAAGTAGTCAAAGGGTAATTATAAAGAGTTGCTTTTCTGACTGGAAACCTTGTGACCAGTGGAGAGGCATAAGGGTCCGTGCTGGGTTCACTGCTGCTAGTTATCTACAATTGGCTAACAGTTAGATTGTAAGTAAATTTGCAGCAAAATTGGTGATCTAGTGGACAGCACGGAAAGATATCCAAGTTTACCACGGGAAAGATCAGTTGGGAGTGTGGGCCAAAGAATGGTGAAAGGAATTAAATCGGATGAGTATGTGGCATTGCACCTTGGCAGGTCAAACCAGGGCACAGGTGCATGGATCTCTGAAAGTGGCGGTCCAGGTTGGTCAACAAGGTTTTTGGCACATTTGCCTTCACTCGAAAGGGTACATAGTGCAAAAGTTGGGACATCATGATGCACCAATACAAGTCATTATTGTGACCATAGTTAGAGTACTGTGTATAGTACTAATCGCCCAGCCAAATATTGGGCAGGTAGTCAGTTTTTTCCTCTACAGTCGAAAAGTCAAATACTCGAGGGCATTGTTTTATGATGAGAAAGTTTAAAAAGGTGTGCGATGCATTTTTTTTGTTATCACATAAAGACATTGCATGGGAAGTTGGTAGAAGCAGATATGATACCAGTGTTTAGTATTTAGACATGGGGCAGAGAATAGAGGGATATTCACCATCTGCAGGCAGATAGGATCACTTAGATTGACATCATGACTGATGCGACCACTGTGGACCGAAGGGCCAGTTTCCATGTAAGAAACAGGAACAGTGAAGGGACTGATGCTGTATTATCTGGCTGAATACCAATGAAGAATGTCACAACTTGAACATTTATGAAAATAGAAAGGGAATAGAGTTAAAGGAGCAAGAACTGGATCTCATGGACAAGTCCAGGGGAAAGCATTACTGAATCAGGATTGAAAGTTCACATTCAAGGATGGGTCAGATACAAGAGAGAGAACTGAACAGAGTCTCTATCCTCATGTCAAAACAGAGCCCAAGCTCCTAGGCGAGAATGCTTTGCCCACACCTTGCTGGTTGCCACACGTGGCGGAGTAGTCTTCTTCTGTGGCGGAAAAACCTTCTTTTCCAGCTCCTCAGACCAATTGTCCACATTTGTCACTGCAGTCTTGTAACTTCGCTTCCGCCTAATAAATAATACAGTTAGTTCTGCAAATAAGATAATCAATGTGTGATCTAAACCTGCTTTACTGAAAATGCTAATTGGAGTAATTTTATTTCAACTGCACTTTCAGCCTAGAACATTCAATTTAACAAGACATAGGCTTCTTTCTTTGACCATCAGTTAGGCGACACTTCAACCATTCACCTAATTTATATGGAAAAGAACACATGAATGCAGGAGTTTCACATCCTAATTATGCATGTATAGTATGGAAGATAAGTAACACTGCAGTGATTTCATTGTAAATCTTTTATCTCTTTCTCTTTGTACAATAACATATCATGGGAACAAAAACTCTAATGAACCATTGTATCCTCTGTTATACATTCCTCTACAAAGAATGTCCCAAGCAATACCTCATTCCTCACCAGTTCCAAGATTGTAACAATTTATCTCCTGGAGCATTTGGGAATTGTGGATACAACTCCCATTAGAAATGTAGCAGTTTTTGTCCCCCTAAACACACACATGTTTTAGGGTTTGGGGGCAACAAGCTAATAATGGAGTACCAGTAACAACAGATATACTTACTGAGCACTTTGGCCATTCGAAGAACTCGATTTATCTGAATCGCTGCTGTCTGCATTTAAAACAAAAGCAAATAAATACTTCTCAGCATTATGGCAGCAGTTGAGACCGAGATCTCCTAATCTGTAGAACTATTATTAAATAATTCAATCTTCCAAATTGCCGCACAATGTCAAAGAACCAGTTGAAACCAACTCAGATGCCAGTATTCCATTTAAAATCATTTATACAAAAATGTTTTGTATCTTTTTGCACTTTTACCCACATTCAGTATACTACACAATTCATATGGCAGAGCTGGATTTGATGCATACAATTTTGAAGTTGTTTCCACTTGAAGCAAACCAACTTTTCCGACCACCATTGACTCACTTGTGCCAAAGGCATCCTTTTCTTATTATCAAAATGGAACCATCATCACTGCCCCTACATGGATCATTGCAGAAATGGATTGTACAAATCTTTGTTATAGGCGATGGAAACACCTTACCATTTGGTGTTTCATCTCTAAAGTATTTTTTAAGTATGAAGAGAACTTATCACAAAATCGAATGAAGAAAAGAAAGTTGTGAAATGAACCAAATTACAAACCACTTTTCTGAATTATTGGTGAACTTAATTGCCGCTCAGTAGATTCCACCTCGTTCTCCAGATTATTGATGGCAAATTTTGCAGCACTCCTCGTGCATCTCCTATTTTGATTGTCAGGAATCTGGTGGAAGGAATATTTTGCATGTTTTAACAACAAAATGAAAATGAAGCAAAAAAATGTCCATTATTAAAAGGATCCATTTCGTACTTACTAATACATCTGACTGTTTCACCTCCTCCGGCTGCACATGTTTAGGCAGAATGGCAGAAAAGACTTCAACACTGAAATGATTTAAAAAAATGTCAAATTTCCAACGCATCAGTCTGTAACTTTGGATTTTGACTTTTCAATTACACCAATTTAGTAACAACTTTAGTATTCCTGCACAAGTATGGTCAAAATATGTGATTAGTAGAAAGCTGTTACAAAACATTACAGTCACATTTAGACGTTTTGCTTTTAAATCTTCAGTGATTTTGTTGATTCATTATCATTTGAGGGGTTTGACAATGTTAAAGTCGATTCATTTGGATACATTGAAAAGCTCTGAATATCACACAATTTAAAAGAGAACCGTTTCAAATATAACCAGAATTATATTTTATAGACACACATTCAGCCAACTAACATCCAGTTACTATCATTGATTAAAAGTATCAATTTTGTAATTAAACCAATTTTTAGATGTATAATTAAGCTAAAGAAATATTATTTAATCTATAGTAAAAATAAAACAGTAATGCTTTTCAGTAATTCACAATGGTAAATAAAGACCAAAGAAATTCCCGTTGAGAGTTTTCTAGTTTGAAGAACTCAACAGATGAAATGAGAAGTAACCATCATTCCGTAAAACTGCTGCATGCCAAAATTAGTGAATATTTTTGGTGTCCACCATTACACACGCAACACCAGAATTTTGCAGTAGCTATATTTCCATCAAATTATGTACCTGCAGTCTATTATTATGTATGGACAATTACTCCCATAAAGTTTATTCAAAACATGACAAGAAATTACAAAAAAACTGGAAAAAACAGGAGCTACTTTTATTATGGCGTCCACCCTTGGACACTGTAACGCGCCCAACACTTTTCAGTAGATAACAGGAATATTGCTCATTTGGTCACATACTCCATGTTTGCAGCAAGAAAGTACATTTGTATGTTAAAAAATAGCAAAAGTGATGAAATCAGTCATCATGCTTTAGGAAAAAAAATGGCTTTCTAAATTTCATGTAACGGTTGCAATGGTGGACACCAAACATAAAGTGTAAAAAAATGCATAGGAACGCATGTTAAACAAGGAATTTTGTTCATCAATGACATTTTCTCAAACTTTATGAACTATCTCTCCCTGTCATGTACTGCAGCTGTGAGGGTTTTTGATTAATCTGAATCATGTTGAAATAATTTATTTGTGAACTTCAGTTTTATGTATGATGTCACACTTTTTGTACCCGGTATTGTAAGAACACACGTATACCTCAATGATTTAGATGAAGGGATTCAAAGTAACACTAGCAAATTTGCAGATGACACGAAGCTGGGTGGCAGTGAACTGTGAGGAGGACGCTATGAGGATGCAGGGTGACTTGGACAGGTTAGGCGAGTGGACGGATGCATGGCAGATGCAGTTTAATGTGGATAAATGTTAGGTTATCCACTTTGGTGGCAAAAATAGGAAGGCAGATTATTATCTGAATGGTGTCAAGTTGGGAAAATGGGAAGTACAAAGAGATCTGGGGGCCCTTGTTCACCATTCACTGAAAGTAAGCATGTAGGTTAAGCAGGCAGTGAAGAAAGCTAATGAAGGCCTTCATTGCATGTTGGCCTTCATAACAAGAGTTGAGTACAGTTTTGGCCTCCAAATTTCAGGAAGTACATCCTTGCTATAGAGGAGGTGCAGCGTAGGTTCATGAGGTTAATTCCCAGGATGGCTGGCAGGTCATATGTTTATTTAGAAACATAGAAACTAGGTGCAGGAGGCGGCCATTCGAGCCAGCACCTCCATTCATTGTGATCATGGCTGATCGTCCGCTATCAATAACCAGTGCCTGCCTTTTTCCCATATCCCTTGACTCCACTAGCCCCTAGAGCTCTATCCAACTCTTAAATCCATCCAGTGATTTGGCCTCCACTGCCCTCTGTGGCAGGGAATTCCATAAATACACAACTCTCTGGGTAAAAAAGTTTTTTCTCACCTCAGTCTTGTCCAGTCCTTTTATAATATATGCTGTAAGATTTTCCCCTCATCCTTCTAAACTCCAGTGAATACAAGCCTAGTCTTTTCAATCTTTCCTCGTATGACAGTCCCGCCATCCCAGGGATCAATCCCGTGAACCTACGCTGCACTGCCTCAATCACAAGGATGTCCTTCCTCAAATTAGGAGGCCAAAACTGTACACAATACTCCAGATGTGGTCTCACCAGAGCACTATACAACTGCAGAAGAACCTCTTTACTCCTGTACTGAAATCCTCTAGAACGGAGATGAGGAAAAACGTTTTCACCCAGAGAGTTGTGAATCTGTAGAATTCTCTGCCTCAGAAGGCAGTGGAGGCCAATTCTCTGGATGCTTTTAAGAGTTAGATAGAGCTCTCAGGGGATATGGTGAGAAGGCAGGAACGGGATACTGAATGTGGATGAGCAGTCATGATCACCGTGAATGGCGGTGCTGGCTCGTAAGGCCAAATGGCCTACTCCTGCACCTATTGTCTATTGTAACCGTGTGTGTTTCTTCCAGGTGCCTCGGTTTCCTCCCACTTCCCAAAAAGATGTGCGGGTTGGTAGATTAATTGGCCTCTGTAAGTTACTCCTAATGTGCAGGGAGAGGATGTGGAAGCGGGATAACATAGATCCAATATGAATGGGGGATTGATGGTCAGCGTGGACCAGTTGGATTAACGGCCTGTTGCCATGCAGTATCTTTCAAACAATCAAAATTTTCAATAGGAGGTCTCTGGTAAAGACATTTTCTTTAACCAACACATTACAGAACTATGCCTAATCAGACTCCAAAGAATTTCACTGTGACTTGTCACATGTTGCAATAAATTATTCATTAATTCACTCCACTGAGCAGAGATGAGAATTTGCAATAAATTTCTTACCATTCTTTCTCACCATCTCCTTCTAACGTGTCAATGCAGTTTTGATCTAATAGGAAAGCATATTACAGAAATAAAATTGTACATAGGTTGAATACCAAAAAGCCAAACCATTTCTGAAATGGTTTGATCTTCTGCAATCTAGATTCAAAATCATCTCTAGGTGCTAAACTGCTGTAGACCAAGTGCACTGCTCATCAGCAACAAATTACCAATTGAAAGAAAAACTACTTCCCAAGCCAAACCCTGACTAACCAATAAATTCACGACTGAACATGTTTTCTGCCAATTTGGCCAGTGAGGTTTATGAAAATTATCTCCCCCACCCTTCTCCCCAAGAGTAAAGAATTTCAACATCTAAAAGTGTTAAAGATATATATTGTGTCATATATACAGGCCTGATGAAATTACACATTTGTAGCTAATAAATGTTCGCATCTAGTAATATTTTTATAAATCTGTGAAGTAATATGCAATTGCAGTAATAATGGGACTTTTGGCTTTAATGCAAGAAGAGTAAGGTGGTTAGGAATTAGGAAGCATCTTAAAATTACATTAAAGGATTAAGATAAGGGATGAGGAGAACAAAGACAGATCTGCCAGGTTTTTTCAGAGCATTTCAGTATTCTAGTACCTGGAAACGTATTTTGCTGAGGAAATCAGTATTTTTACGAGGTGCCATTTTGCTGAAAAGAATGTTGTTTTTTTCTAACCGTGTAAAAGTACAAGAATGTATAACTTTGCTACCAATTGACATGCATTCTATGCACCTTACTAGAACAGTGCATTCATTGCCATCTTTTTATATACTTCTGTTTGAACGGCTGCTTCCTGCTTTTAGCAGCAGATGATGTAGAAGCCATTTTGGAAGCCTCCCTCTCCCTCCCTCCATCCCCCTTTCCCTCCCCATTTCCTTTATTTCTCTCTCCCTCTCTTATTCCCTCTCTCCATCTCACTCCCGCTCTCCTTCTCCCTCCCCGAACAGTCTGTAGCCATAGCGCTACGTGCAAAGACAATAGCGCTCAAGCTGGTAGCACTATAATTAAAACTCATAGCACTAAACTGACAGCGCTGTTTAAACCTGTAGCGGACAGGCCGATCAAAGCATACAAAAATAATCATCCAGATCTTGAAATTTAAAATATCAAGATTTAATCTGCTATAATTTTTTAGAGTTACCGTATTACTTTTTATACCCGTGCATTTTTAAAGCAGCAATATGAAACAGGAAATCGGGCCGATTTTTTAAAAATCCGAATTTTACAAAGCAAATCCGTACATCCGTATTCTTATCGCATTTCCATACAAAATATGGAAAATCCGTACTACTTGGCAGCTCTGCAAAGATGTCCCAAGAGGCGAGGGAATTATTTATTCTGTGAGAGTGGTGGTGTTAATTTAGTAAAAAGGGGTTGAGGGAATCAGTACACCAAGTAGACTACAGTGTATTAAGGTAGCTCCTAAACATCACCTACAATACAATGCAAAAGACTAATTTGAATATATTACATCTGTGCAAATTGCAGCTACACTAAAGTTGCTGAATGACAGACAGAAATGTTATACTCCAAAATTATCAGCTATCCCTTCCCTTTCAACTACTCAAGATTAGGATATTTGACAGTTTATTCATACCAGAGGACCCCAGTCACTGTTTCATGATCCTGTTCGACAGAGACAAAATTCTTACCATAATAACCAGATGTGAAACACTACAGATTTTGGGGAAATGTCAGATACTCTATCTTTGTCCTGATTGGTTCAGCAGATTGGCGAATGAATATTTTGCCGTCAAAATGTGATTTTATTGCACAACATTACATCTTTCTGATATTTAAATCTATCACCACCCCTCACTTGATGCAATTTAAAAATATAGTAATGGTCTTCTACATGTGTTACTCACAGCTGGAAGTAATGGTTTCAACCATATTCTTCCTTGCAACGCTAGACTTGCGTGTTGATTTCCTCATGACTGCCTGCACCACTACAGTCCGAACACCAGCTCTCTTGGACCGACGAACGACAACGCTCCTTCGTACTGATCTGCGGAGAGACTTACTTTTACTTTCCACGATACAGTCCTCATCATTAGTTGATGCCTTGGCCACATTATTCGACTCCTGGACAATTAAAGCAGATACCCGCTCCATTCCATTTTCTCCGCAAGCAGCAGGCTGTGCTATTTTCACTTTGATTGCTGAGCGACTTGGGCTTCTAGCAATCTCAACCATGGCAGCAGGAGACATTTCCAAAGCAGCTTCTCGTGGAGGGTCAAACTTTACCTTGCATGCCTTGGTAGATAATGTGACATTTTCAGAAGCGAGTTGAGTCAGGTGTGAATTTGTCATTTGATATTTATGGTGTAATTCCACACTCTGACGGTCATTTAATGATAACACAACCAAAGGCATTCTGCCATCAACTGGAACAAAAGAAGTCTTGTTGTCTTTTTTATTTTCTTGATTTGATCCTTTGGCCGCACGTGTTGCTGATCGTGTCATTGGTTGTATCTGCTCCACAGCTTTATTGCAGGCAATCTCATATTCCCCAAAGAGTTTACATCCAACCTTCCTTCTCTGAACAGAAGAACTCCTTAATTTTTTTCTGCTTTTAGAAATCCTGCAGGAATATTATAATTGAAACTGAATAACTAGATGATTCATGAGAAACCACTAGAATCATGTGTTCCTCTCTGCTCGAAGCATGTAGACCCACCAACAAATTAAAATCGTACGGCAGCCCTTTCAAAAGGCTCTACATTTGTTGGTCTTTGAATTAAAAAACATGAAGTACATTATAAAATGCCTTCCAGTTTAAGAATTCTACTTGTGCAGATCAACATAATTAGTAAACAGTAGGGCATTTGCCATTTTTAACTGATAGGCTAGGTGCAATCTACCATATTTCCTGGCGAACAAGACCCTCCCCCATTTTGAGTCACTAAATTTCAAGAAAAAAGGCTGGCGGGACAGGATCAAAGGTTTGGTTCAAGGAGGCAATGAGGAGCCTCCATCTTCACCTGTCCCACAATGCACTGTGGGGTTCAGGTCTGAGGGACGGGGACTTCCTGGCTCAGGGAGATCACATAACGGGGAGGGAGCAGCAGCCCAGCCTTTCGCCCAGTAGCTACCCGCTAACCACCACCTTCACCGGTTGCGCCTGTGCCGAAGGCATGGAGGTGGCGGCCGGTCCCTCTGTCCGTTCTCGGCAGCCACTCGCACGATGTGGAAAGGAACTACTTCTCCCAAACCCCCCCTCACCCCACCACGGAGCAGTCGCTACGAGTGGCATTACTCAGCCAACTCCACTCCAGCGGACGACCACTGTCCCTGATGCCCTTACGGAAAGCTGCTCCATCTACCCGCCCTGGGGAGTCCTGGTAGAATTTCGCCATCAGCAAAGTGTCTGCAAGGGTGACACTGGACCTAGCCACCCAACCAGAGAACGTAAATCAGCTGCCAGCAATGGGGGGGTAGACTTGGCTATCCCTCGGTACAACATCATTCTTGATGTTGTACTGTTGTATCCCTCTCTGAGGGATAGCCAAGTCTCTTTCTTGGCTAAACCTAACCTTCGGCCTCAAAAATGCAGGTAAATTTTCGGGCCTTATTTTAGGGTAAAAAATGTCTCCTTCACTGGGAAATATGGTAATTAAAATATTTAGTGCAACAAACAAACTGCTGAAAGAAATGGGTTGAACAGCATCTGTGGGGAAAAGTACAATCTGTCAAAACTCTGCATTAGGACTCAATATTAAAAATATTTGATCTATTTCAACAAATTAAATTACAGTTACCCGAGATATTTTTCAATAGAACCTTATATATATTATATATTTTCATGTACATTCATCACACTGGTCCAGTTTGACGATATTGAAATGTTGACATAGAATCATAAAAATGGTGGATAAACTTTCAAAATTGGATCACTGGTATGCACAAAGCAGGACTGATCACCAACGTATGCTCAAAGTGCAACTTTTGATTATTACTTGGCTGCTCACCCATTGTGCACAATCCAGCACATGTATGATGCAAGAAAAATACTCAGCAAAACTGGACTGACCAGTATACCCAATATAGTAAAAATCTTATTACTTCTTGCTAATTTAATGGCATCTGATCATCCCACATAACAAAATAATTACAAAGTGCTATTCCAAACTCATCTAATAGCTAGCAAATTATTTGGAAACCCAGAAAGGATTCCACCTAAAGGAAGAAAGTAAAATTTAACCTTTCAGAAAAAGAAGAGAGATTAGACGATAAATCAGATGAATAACAGCTTTGACCTGCATCTACTACAATTGAGCACTGTTGTTACCCTTACCTCTTATTGTTATCATTGGCCACAGATGGCCGCCTTCTACGTTGTTTTCTCTCTGAAGGAGTTTTTGGCATCAATTCCGGCTCGGCACTAAATTCACTGAAAAATATTTTTAAATTACATCAAAGAGGGCCTTACAATCACATTCATTGGAATGAAATGTGTGATTCTAAATGTGTTAGTGATTTTATTATTCCAAATCAAAAAGAAAATTGCAGCAATAAAATAAAAACACTGCTATTCTTTAGACTAATAAAATAAATATGCTGAATCTTTCATCTGAACTTTGGCACAGTTCATAAACAATATCAAGCACAACAAAGTTCTGGATCAGTCATGGGGCTCAGAAATATGTCATTCAGCCCAACTCATCCATACATGCATGTTGTGATTTGTAAACTAACCCACCCAGAGGCTGAAGCTGGTCGATACAAAATATTTTATTCATCAGGAGCCACAGTTTGAGAATAAGGAGTAGGCCATTTAGAAAGAGACGAGGAAACACTTTCTCAGAGAGTGGTGAGTGTGTGGAATTCTCTGCCTCAGAGGGCGGTGGAGGCAGGTTCTCTGGATGCTTTCAAGAGAGAGCTAGATAGGGCTCTTAAAGATAGCGGAGTCAGGGGATAAGGGGAGAAGGCAGGAACGGGGTACTGATTGGGGATGATCAGCCATGATCACATTGAATCGCGGTGCTGGCTAGAAGGGCCAAATGGCCTACTTCTGCACCTATTGTCTAAACAGATGTTCTCTTCGAGACAGTCTCGATAGACTCTCCAAAATTCAAACTAAATAAAGTACTTATAATCTTTAAGATCAATGATAACAGCAGACGATTCATTATAAATTCAATAGCTACAATGACATTAATTACTTCGATATTTTGAGTTTGATGAAAGATGCTACTGAATTATACATTTGCAAGACACCTTTGCTGGTTCAAAGTAATCCGCAGGGGTGGTCTAAATTTTCCGAAAACAGAGAGCCCAGACGCCCAACATTAGATGTTGCATGGGCTAACAAAAATGTCCGTTTTTTTGATGGACAAATTTTCCTAAGGCTATTTCGCTTGGGGAGTTTACACCCCAGTGGTATGAACATTGATTTCCGTAATAGCCCTTGACTTCTCTAACTTCAGATAGCCGTCTCCATCCCCTTCCCAGTTCTCCCACTTGTCTTACTGTTTTCACCTACATTCTATCTTTGACCCGCCCCTCCTGACATCAGTCTGAAGAAGGATTTTGACCCAAAACGTCGCCTATTCTTTATCTCCAGAGATGCTGCCTCACCCACTGAATTACTCCAGCAATTTGTGTCTGTATTCCTATGGCTACGTTTGCTGTGCCAAGTAAGTCTGGTCTGACACTGTCCTTTATCTCTATCAGAATGGTGTGCAGTAACACAAGGTGAAAATGCTTGGTTTATTTTGTCTTGCACTCGGCTCATGCATACAAGAGCATCTCATGGTTTTGTCAGCAGACAGAACATTATCAGAGTGCTAGACATGATACAACCTATATTACAAAAAAATAAATCTAAAAATTAATCTGAATTTCTCCCTCTACCTGTATCTCTAAACTAAACCTCCAGATCCATACAGATTCAGAGATCAATCTTGGACACAGTCATCTTGTTCAGCCACTTTTAGGGGAGCGATCTCCTGCTTTATTTTTGCTACCAGACTGCCTTTCTAACAAAGAGGTTTAGTCGCAACGCTCATGTTTGCCATATCCCAGCCCAATTTTACCTGATAAACATCCTCTCGGCCTCCTTCTGGATTTCCTTCAGCCATACTGTATTTTCATTGAAATTGTCTATGACAGCATTGAGTTTATCACCAAACTTCATCAACATGTTATCAGTGTCCACCATTGCAATTGCTGTTGTGGAAGCCATGGTGTCCCTGAATAGCAAAACATTAGTTAAAAAACTGACAGCCTGTGGACAGAAACAAATAATTTCAATACCCAGTCAACTTTGAAGCAGGAGTGTCCCTGCTGTAAAGAATCATTAGCCATTTACAATCAACCTCAGTGCCATGGTAGCTAATCACATCTGGGGAAAACATTCAAGACAGTGATCAGGGAATCTTGATGCAAGATTGGTGTGGATAGAGTTATATACTGGAGAGTGTAATCAGCATGAACAGAGACCAGTCAAGGTGGGGAAAGCGGGAAGCACTCGATCATAACAAATGAAAGAGATATAACAAGAGCTCATCTTATGGACAATGCACATTAGAGGACCACTGAAATGAAGAGAGATAGGCCCTTTAGGAAACAGGTTCAACATGTCCATGCTGGCCGGGTCTATCTGAGCTGGTCCCATTCGCCTGCGTTTGGCCCACATTCCTCTGAACCTTTTCTATCCAAGTGCCTGTCCACATAATTTAGACATTGTAATTGTATCCACACCTTTCCCTATAGCTTCCTCTGGTATCTTATTCCACATACCCACCACCTTCTGTGTGAAAAGGTCACCAATCAGGTCCTTTTAAATCTTCCCCCTCTCATTTCAAACTTATGCCACTCTAGCTTTAGATTCACCACCCCTAGGAAAAATACCAACTCTTCACAAAACCCTGCCCGTGATTTTCAAAGTCTCCCATCAACCTCTTTTATTCCAAGGAGAAAAGTCCCAGCCATCTTCATAACGCAACACCCTAAATCTTTTCTGCAGCCCTTCTAGCTCAACGACATCGTTCCTATAGCTGGATGACCAGAACTTCAGACAATGTTTCAAGTGTTGTCTTACCAACCCCTCAGTCTCTCCACCTCTGCTGTACAAGATGCACTGGGCAAGGTGAATGAGCACAAAGCTGCCGGCCCCGATGGCATCCCCAGGCGGGTGCTCAGGGCATGTGCTGGACAACTATCCCTGGTCCTCACTGACATTTTCAATCTGTCACTGGCCCAGGATTTCGTCCCCACTTGCCTCAAGACATCTACCATTGTGCCAGTGCCCACACAATCAACGACAGGGAGTCTCAACGATTTCCGGCCAGTGGCACTCACCCCCGTTATCGCCAAGTGCTTCGTGCGGCTGATCTTGGTTCATCTCAAAGCCAGCCTCCCCCCCACACTGGATCCCCATCAGTTTGCCTACCGGACCAACAGGTCTACAGAGGACGCCATATCGGCGACCCTACACTCTGCCCTGACCCACCTGGACAGTAATAACACCTACATCAGGTTGCTGTTCATTGACTTCAGCTCCGCCTTTAACACGGTCATACCCGCTAGCTTGATCACCAAACTCAGCGGTCTTGGCATCTCCACTTCCCTCTGCAATTGGACACTGGATTTCCTCACTAACAGACCACAGTCTGTTAGGGTCAACCTCACCTCCTCCACTATAACACTGAACATCGGCGTGTCACAGGGCTGTGTGCTCAGCCCTCTCCTCTACTCCCTCTTCACCCATGACTGCATCCCTAAGCATGGCTCCAACGCCATCATAAAATTTGCCAACGACACCACGGTGGTAGGACTGATCAGTGACAACGACGAGTCAGCCTACAGGGAGGAGGTCCAGCTCTTGACAACCTGGTGTGCCAACAATAACCTCGTCCTCAACTCCCAGAAGACGAAGGAAATCATTGTTGACTTTAGAAGGGGGCAGACACACCCCCATCCATATAAACGAGACTGAGGTGGAGCGGGTCTCCAACTACAAATTCCTCGGGGTACACATCTCGGAGGATCTGTCCTGGTCCCTCAACACTTCCAAGCTGATCAAAAAGGCGCAGCAGCGCCTTTACTTCCTGAGGTTCAAAAAAGCCCACCTGTCCCCCCAGATCCTGACCAACTTTTACCGCTGTACCATCGAAAGCATCCTGACCACCTGCTTTACAGTATGGTACAGCAGTTGCACCGTAGCAGATAGGAAGGCACTACAACAGGTGGTGAAAACTGCCCAGTACATCATCGGTGCCCCGCTCCCTGCCATGGATGCCCTCCACCGAAAACGGTGCCTGAGATGGGCCGGGAAGATCATCAAAGACCCCTCCCACCCTAACCATGGACTGTTTGCCCTCCTACCATCAGGGAGGCGGTACAGGAGCCTCAGGTCCCGCACTAGTAGGCGGAACAGCTTCTATAACACCATCACACTGCTGAACTCGGAGTCCCGCCGATAGATTTCTCCAGTCTCTCCGTCCACATTGTCTGCTTCTGTATCTATTTATATATTGCTATTACTACGAACTGACGCTAAACTGCATTTTGTTGTACTCATACTTGTATCTGTGCAATGACATTAAAGTTGAATTGAATTGAACAACGTGAATAGTTGCAATACGATATTGACATCTGCACCCAATGCCTGGCTCCTTTACCCCAGAGCGTTTTGAAGGCATTTAAAATGGATAGAAATAATCTTTTGGACAATCAGGAAATTGGGGTAGAAAAGGAGATGAGCCCGGAGCAAATCAACCATGACTCTTTGAATGGCAGGACAGGCATGAAGGGCCATTAGTCATATTTTATGAACATTTTTCTATGTAATTACATCAACTAGTTATCATATACAAATATGTTCCATGCGAAGGGTTCAGGAAAACATCAGAGGACTGGATGGGAATGCATAACGTAGTTTCAAAAAACCAGCATGGGGAAACAACAGAGGATAAACACAGGAAACCAAATCGACTCTTGTTACTGATAGCAATAATTTAAATAACATAAAAATCACAGATTAGAAAAAGCATAATACTTGAAAGACAACGTTAAAAGCAGTTTCCGTCCAGTTTAAATTCAAAGGTTTGTCGTCATGTGAAATATAATAGTAAGATTAAACGAGAATGTACCAGTTTGAAGTTTGATCGTTATTTTATGAGGAGTAACGATGAGGGATTACGTGAAGTGAAAGTAATAACCCCTCTATCGTTGGGGAAGATTTATAACCAAAGATATAAATCGATAATATAAAACAAAGCAACAATCAAAGAGAACCCAACACTGCATGTCCAACCCTGACACCATGAGAACAGGTTTCCCGTAAACTTTGAAAAGTTCTTTTACATCATCCTACGGCCTCTAATTTTTGATCGAGTGGTATGTCCTGTGCCTTTGCTGTGGATGTACCTACCTCCCTGGTGGAGTGATTTTTAACATCTCAATGTCTACTCCTGCTGAGTCCCAAAACAGCGTCAACGTAATGCCGATCATGCGCCAGGCGGGGCTTCTTCACATAGTCACTCACATGACTCCGAAGTAAAATGGTGGCATTGAGAAGCAAAAGTGGGTGCGGCAGAAACTGAATAAGCATCCTGCACATTTCAAGACGTAAATACTTTCAGGATATATAAAGCTGTGCCTAAACAAGCAGCATGGAAGAAGTCAAAGGCAGACTATTATCTGAATAGAGATTGCAGAGGGATCTGGGCGTCCTTGTCATCGTCATAGAGTCTCTCACACACAGCAGGGAAACAGCCATCAGCCCAACACGTCCATGCCAACCAACGTTAACATTCAGATGCAGCAAGTAAGAACGGTTACCCTGGTATGCAAAATAAACTTTGCAAGTTGGGCCCATCTAAGGTATGGGAGCACCCCCAAGGAAAGAAGCAATAGCCGGCACGGCTTTGATCAGCTCATTTATGAGAGTCATAAACAAACTAAGGGTCTCGACCCGAAACGTCACCCATTCCTTCCTTCCAGAGATGCTGCCTGTCCCGCCGAGTTACTCCAGCATTTGGGGTTTAAGAAAGAACTGCAGATGCTGGAAAAAAAATCGAAGGTAGACAAAAAATGCTGGAGAAACTCACCCGTTGAGGTTTTTTTTTGTCTACCCAGCATTTTGTGTCTATCTTTCGATAAACTAGCATGAGAGATAGAGCAAAAGTACAAAGGGAACCAATGTTTTTTCCTCCCAATCAGCGTGCTTGGACCCCGCTCAGCGCCTCTGCAGCCCGGCGATCCCCGGCCTCGCCGCCCGGTCCGGTCCGGTCCGGGGGCATCCAGCGGCCGCGCTTCCTCACCCCACCCCCACTCCCACTCCACATCATGGAGCCACTCACCGGGAGAGTCCAGGGACGGATCAGCCGCTGCTGCAGGGACGAGGGCCAAGGACCGGACACAACTGAACCGCCGCCGTTCAAACGTTTAAACTCAGCGGCCGTTACAGCTCCAGCCAATCACAAGGCAGCGCTCGGTGACGCAATCACATTCGAAATGACAAATTCGCCCCGCCCCCTCTCCGAGTTCTCGCGATATTCGCCATGTCTGAGGCCCTGTCACTCGGTGCAACGAGTTAAAGAATTGTTGGAGGAGGCGGGGGGAGACCCAGTGGAACAGCCACCGAGGGTACCAGGGCTTGGGAGACGGGCACTACGACCCAGTGCCGTCAAACCCAGAGGAGTGGGAATCAGCAGCGTTGTTGGAGGGGGTACAACGAGTCAAGAGCATAGATCACGGGAACAAGGGGTCACCGTTTAAGGATAAGGGGGAAGTCTTTTAGGACCGAGATGAGAAGATCATTTTTCACACAGAGAGTGGTGGATCTCTGGAATTCTCTGCCACAGAAGGTAGTTGAGGCCAGTTCATTGGCTATATTTAAGAGGGAGTTAGATGTGGCCCTTGTGGCTAAAGGGATCAGGGGGTATGGAGAGAAGGCAGGTACAGGCTACTGAGTTGGATGATCAGCCATGATCATATTGAATTGCGGTGCAGGCTGAATGGCCTGCTCCTGCACCTATTTTCTATGATTCTATGATCATAGAGCTCTATGATCTTCGGTCAAGTGTGTTTAATTGGCAACAGAATAATAACACTCTTAGTCAAGAGTGTTTTATTGTCATGACCCAGATAGAACAATGAAATTTTTACTTGCAGCAACACAAGAGAATATGTAAACATTGTACAATAATATAATAAACAAGGGAAAAAAAGGTGCAGCAGCATAACAGGCCTCTCAACACAATATCATAAATAAAAAATCAATACATTAATTACTACAATATTAGTGCAAAAACAGCCCAAAGTCAATGATGCTTTATTGTCAGTAGAACCAAAGAACTCCAGATGCTGGTTAATACGAAAGGCACAATGGCGCAGCGGAAGAGTTGCTGCCTTACAGCGCTTGAAGCGCCGGAGACCCGGGTTCGATCCCAACTATAGGTGCTGTCTGTACAGAGTTTGTACATTCTCCCTGGGACCTGTGTGGGTTCACTCCAGGTGCTCCAATCTCCTCCCACACTCCAAAGATGTACAGGTTTGTAGAAAAATTGGTTTGGTATAAGTGTAAATTGTCCCTAGTGTGTGTAGGATAGTGTTAGTGTGTGGTGATCAATGGTCGGCGCCGACACCGTGGGCCAGTTTCCGCACTGTATCTCTAAAAACTAAAACAAAGATAGACACAACGTGCTGGCATAATACAGCTGGTCAGGCAGCATCTCTGCAGAAAAAGGATGGTGACATTTCGGGTTGGGACACTTCTTCAGACTGCAGTTCCCTGTGTCTACATTTTGAATGTCCTGACCCGAAACATCATCCATCCCTTTTCTCCAGAGATGCTGCCTGGCCCATTGAGTTACAGCAGCACTTTGTGTCTATCTTCTGAACTTTATTGTTACATGTACCCAAGTGCAGTGAAATTCTCTTTTTTTTTGCACACAGTTCAGGGACATTCCTAATATATATTAGGCAGCAAGGTGGGGAAGTGGTAGAGTTGCTGCTCTACAGTGCCAGAGACCCGGTTTAATCCTGCCTATGTGTGCTATCTATATGCAGTTTGCGCGTTCTCCATGGGTTTTCTCTGCCTGCTAGGGTTTCGTCCCTTATCCCAAAAGTGTGCAGGTTTGTAGGTTAATTGACTTCTGTTAATTTTTCCCCGATGATTAGGATAGAAATAGTGTACAGGTGATCGTTGGTCAGCGTGAACTCAGTGGGCCGAAGAGCCTGCCTGTTTCCAAGCAGTATCTCTAAAAACAATAAAATTAGGCAGAATCATACCAAGTATAAAAGTATAAGATAGTAGACCACACTGAGTACATAAGATTCAGCACATTTTAGACATTCTGATGTAAGATTCCAACCCAAAATGTCACCGATCCATATTCACAAGGTTAAATCAGTGCGCCCTTGGCCTAGAACTATCGGTGATTAGCAACAGTTTCCAGTAATGAGAAAGAAAACTTCCATAGAGAATCACAGATGGAACATCTAAAATATTAAATTCAGAATTGAGTCCCAGAGACTATAAATGGAAAATGAGGTCATATTTTTGTGGCTTACATTGGGGTTTGGGTCTGTCTTCCATCTCCAACATCAACCACAATCCTTCTCATGGCTGTGTCCAATACATTCCTTCCATATGTCATTGATTCTCTTTTCCAACACTATGAACAATTAATCGTCTTACAGCATTTTGAGATGCAATCGAAGGAGATACAACTCCTGCCTTTATAATCTCTTCCCTTCCACCATCTGGGGACCCAAAGAGCTGGGCTAGAAATGCAATTACTCGTGTCTGGTCCCATGGTATTTTCTGCATCCATTGCTCCCAGCCTCTTCACGTCAATTTGACGGAAAACAGATTCCTTTGATGGTGGGGTACCGAAATGGATTAGTTACAGTTGCACGGATTTGTGTGTTTGACCTGCACCCTGAATCTGCCGTTCACATGCAGTCCAGTCACCCTCTTAATTATGACTCAGATTGGACAGCACACAAAAATCTCATACAGTAGTGGTGAGTTTAAAACAAAACGGTTTATTCAGTTTTTAACGGTAAACACGAGCGAGCACTTTAAGTGAGAACTCAAAGATACTCCACTGACACAAACAACATCCAGCAATTTATAGGATTTGCATTATTATGGTTACATGTGAATTTTACAAATTTATACTGCAAGTGTTGCCTATATTGATTTGACTGTAAGTTAGGGTCTTGTTTTTCTCTTGTTTTTCTGCTCATGTATCGATCAGCCCTTCTGCAATTAAGTCGGCAATTCAAAATCCATGATTTTGTGTTTGCTTCAGGTAGCTGTGACTTGCCATCTAAACACTTCCACAATCTAATCACTGCGCTGTTTCCTCTAATGTTATCATTAGACTATTTTAACTACTTCCCTCATTTCCCATAGTCGTTTTGCAATTTGTATGGTACTTAGGTGGACAGTATTACAAAAGTATCTAATTTACTTATGATTCTAGAGATTCCTTCTTCTGTCATTTCCCACTGAACATGGCTGCAGATGTTTACGCTTTAGTCTTTGGCCGAGCTCTGCAATGTTGAGGATTATCCTCCGCCATTCACAGTGGGATGGAGCAAAGACATCTGAGGTGGGTTCTAGTGTTGTGACTCATGCAGTCACGTGTTACAACACCACTCGGCTGGCACCTCAGTTCTCGCTATGTGGTGATGCTAACACACCTTTCCACACACTTCAATGAACCAGAAACAGTTTCCAGTGTTGACAGTAATGGCGAGGTGGGGCTGTAACTAAGCCAGGTCATGCAGTTACATTTAGTGATGGGATACAGTTCAATGCAGGAAATATTGGTCAAAACCCAATTTAATTATTAATAAGGTGTAAGAGCAATGCACAGTATTTACTGAACTACCTTATATTGAATTTTAAAGAGAGTTTTATATTTGAGAAATTAAATTACATTTGGATAAAATACATGCATGAATGGATCACATTAGATTCTGCAGCTTCCAACTCTGTGGATAATGAGTGATGTATTAGAGTGCAGCCACATTATCTGAAGTGAAATGATTGTGGAATTAGTTTGCATTTAGCCGTATGATATAAACAGGAAACTGGAAATGGTGGAAGGAATCAGTCTGGGCTGTCAGCCTTCATCCATACACAATGGCTCTCCCGAAAAGTATATACGCAATAATAGCTTCAGGTTTAATTATAATGTAAAATATAATACTGTCAATTTCTGCCTTGGTTTATACATGATAAAAAAGACAGCAAAAATGCGAAAATAATGTATGCTTGTGGAATCTTATCTCATCAAGAATCCACATTTTTGGTGGAGGAAGGCAGGTAAAATAAAATGAATAATTTACTATAAAGTTCATTATCCTAGTCTCTTAAATTATCACTCCTAGAAAATGCCAGAAGCTGTACTTTACAGAAGAAAACATAATTAATTTCCAAGATATAATTTTGTAGATAATTCAGAAGAATCATGGTGACACCTGGTTTGAATCTTTCCAGGTCCCAAACGAAAAGACACAGGTTGATCTGAAAAAAAGAATGAAATAGATCATTATAAATTTAGGCTTTTGTCCCAGAAGCATTTGCTTCTCCAAGCCTGTTCTGCTATTCAATATGTTCATTGCTGATTCTCAATACCAATATTCATCTCTCCCCATAGCTTTTGAAGTCTTCCAATATGTTGACAAATACTCTCTTGAATTTCTACAGGTGGACGGCAGAGGGCATATTAACTGGTTACACCACAGTCTGGTTCAGCAACTCAAATGACGACAAATTAAGATTACAGAGAGTGGTAGATATCATTGGTCCATCACAGGTAGTGACCCGGATCTACAGAAGGCACTGCTCCAAAATGGCAGCCAGCATCAAAATCCCACACCACCCTGGCCATGCTCTCATTTGACTCCTCCCATCAGGAAGAAAGGGACTTGTGAGAGCTGGTGCAGGACTCCCACAAAGTTAATCTGCAAGTCGAATCAGTAGTGGAGAAATCAAACTCAATTCGACTTACAGACAACCTATTGAGAGTTCTACACCAGCTCTCACAAGTCCCTTTGCACATTCGATTTCTGGATTCTCTCCCCATTTAGAAAATAGTCTACGCCTTTATTGCGACTACCAAAATACATGACTCCACACTTTGCTACACTATATTCCATCTGCCGTTTCTCTGTCCACTCTCCCAACCTGTCCAAGTCCTTCTGCAGAGTCTCTGCTTTCTCTTCCACCTATTTTCGTATCATCCGCAAAGTTGGCCACAAAGCCTTCAATCCTCTCACCCAAATCATTAATATACAAATTGAAGAGTAGCGGCCCCAGCACCGAGCCCTGCGGAACTCCGCTAGTCACTGACAGCCAACCAGGAAAAGCCCCCTTTGTTGCCACTCCAGCCAACCTCATATCCATGCTAGTATCTGCCCTTTGATACCGTGAGCTCTCTCTTCTTTAGCAGCCTCACGTGTGTGATCTTATCAAAGGCTTTCTGAAAATCTAAGTAAACAATACCTACTGACTCCTTTGTCTTCCTTGCTATTGACTTCAAAGAATTCCAACAAATTTGTCAAGCAAGACCTCCCTTTCACAAAGCCATGCTGACTTTGGCCTATTTTATCGTGAACTTCTAAGTACTCCGTTAGCTCATCCATTATAATGGAATCTTACCAACCACCAAAGTCAGACTAACAGGCCTGTAGTTCCCACAATTCTCCCTTCTTGTGGGTAATATTGGCAATTTTCCAGTCATCTGGGATTTCTCCTGTCTCTAGTGATTCTTAAAATATCACTGTTAATACCTCCACAATCTCTAAAGCCATCTCTTTCAGAACCCTCGGGTGTGGTCCATCTAGTCCAGGTGGCTTATCCACCTTAAGCCCTTTCAACTTCCCAAGTACTTTCTCCCAAGCAATAGCCATTCCACGAACTTCCACCCTCTGACTCTTTTAAATTTCAGGCACGTTGCTGGTGTCTTCCACTGTGAAGACTGATGCAAAAAAAAGTTACTTAACTCCTCTGCCATATCTTTATTCCCCATTATCACTTCTCCTGCATCATTCTCCTCTTTTTATATAACTGAATTAACTCTTGCTATCCTCTTTTATATTATTGGCTAGCTTACCTTCGTATTTCATCTTTTCTCCCAAAATTGCCTTTTTAGTTACCTTCTGCTGTTCTTTACAAGCTTCCCAATCCTCTAGTTTCCCGCTAATCTTTGCTATGTTATACGCATTCTCTTTTAGTTTTATGCTGTCCTTAACTTCTCTTGTCAGCCACGGTCGCCTCTTTCTTGCCCTAGAATCGTTGTTCCTCTTTGGAAAAAACGAATTACTGTAGAATAGGATTATAAACACACTATCTTTTATGTTCCCAATATTTAGCCTCTTTCAATGCTAATTATCATTCACTCCATCCCTCCACAATTCAACCTGACACATTCAAAAATGCCACCACACCTTCATCCTCCACCTAAAAGATGTCCTCTTTAAGTTGACTTCCTACAATACAGAACAGTACAGCACGAACAGGACCTTCAGCCCACAATGTTGGTGCCGACCATGATGCCAAGACCATCTCTTATCTACCTGATATATTCCATATACCTCCATTCCCTGCATATCTATATGCCTATCCAGAAGTCACTTAAACACCTCTATCATATTTGCCTCAACCACCACCCCTGGCAGCATGTTCTAGGCACTCACCACCCTCTGTGTGAAAAAAAACTTTCCTCGCAAATCAGATGAACATAAATGGAGACAAGGAAATCAACATCATAAAATGAATGATTCATTTATCTAACTTGTTGTTCCCAAAAGTTTTCTTTGAGCAAGTTTAATTTAGTTTAGAGACATAGCATGGAAACAGACCCTTCGGCCCACTGAGTCCATGCCGACCATCAATCACCTATGCAGACCTGTTCTATATTATGCCACTTTCTCATTCACCCCCCACAGGGGCAAATTTACAGAAGCTAATTATCCAAAAATAATCTGATCCACGATCTGCAATCACTAAACTAAAAATAATAGCTGGCATAATTTTCAATGTGAAGGGACATAGAATTTTTCTAAATGAAACTAATTTTCTAAATGAAAGGTGCCGTACATATTTACATAATTAATTGCTGCAAATAGAAGCTTGGAGCTAGGATATTTCAATTAGAAAAAGGTGCTACCCTTTGTAAATGCTATCACATAGATATGGAAAGTAAAATGTTTGCATGCACCCGCTTTTTTCCTTCTGTCTCAATCTGGACACCACACAACATACATTACTCCAGTCAAAATTCACATCATCCCAATCAAATTATGACACAAGCTTTCCTGTACCTTTATCCAAAACAAAGATCTCTCCTGAATCCTGAAGAACAACTTCCAAGGCCATACCCTGAACTTCATAACATTTTGTCAAAACAACTGTCGCCTGCTCCTTTGCAAGTTGAAAAAGGAGTACGTTGCCAAGGTAATTAAACCCAGTAATCTGTAACTCATCAATATCCTCTGGTATTATGGGATCAAAGAGCAAACAATTCTTTGTGATTCTGCAAAACAGAAGTACAAGGCAAAAATCTGGTGTTATTAGGACACAGAGCAAGACTAATAACTGGCAATAATTACAATAAGATGATTTTCCTCAACAGTGATGCCATGTTCAGGGAGTAGAGGTTGTGTACAGTGCTCTGTACTAAGTTATATTCAGAAGTACTGCTTCTCAGCACAGTCCAGTGGAAAGTGCAATCACAAAGACTGCAATACTTTTCTCATCTATTGTATTTTGGGAGAATACTGAAAATATACTAGGTAAATTACTAGGAAAGTGCCATAAGGAGGAGTCAATATAACTGTAGGCACAAAGAACTGCGATGATGGTTTATACCAAAGATAGACACAAAGTGCTGGAGTAACTCAGCAGGTCAGGCAGCATCTTTGTAGAAAAAGGATGGGTAAAGTTTCGGGCCACTGTTGAGTCATTTAGAGTCTGAAGAAGGGTCCTGACCTGAAATGTCACACATCCTTTTTCTTCAGGGATGCTGCCTGGCCCGCTGAATAATCTCACCACTTTGTGTCTATCTTAAATCAATATAAATGTCTGTGCAAGTTCACAATCATTTTACTCTTTGATGGCAAAGTAGTTAACATTTCTGAAGTAAACAAAGAATGGTTATTTTTCATGGGCTATCTCAACAAAGACAAAAACTTAGGGTTCAGATCCGTAATGTCACCAATCCATATTCTCCAGAGATGCTGATTGAACTGCTAAGTTACTCCAGCACTTTGTCTTTTTTTCTAAAGCAGCATCTGCAGTTCCTTGTGCCTACTTGTGTTAATATTGAATCAAAATGTGCACAGTTTACTTCCAAGCACTCAATGGATGGGAGAAATGCTCAGATTTAATCTCCTGTCTGTTTATCTCATCTCATATGCAGTAGATGATTTTTGAGATAAAGATGCCAGGATTGCTAATGCTGGTGGACACGTTAAAACCAAGTCTGGAAATTCTGTTGTGTGTGTGAACATAGTTAGGTGATCGAATTAGTATGAGCTATAGTACCGTCTTTGGTCAAGTAGCCAAATAATGCTCACTAGCTCGATCTGCTAATGAAGAACCTCCTGTCATACCTGCCAACTTGTGAGATTGAAAAATCGGAATCCTATTAGTCTGACGTCAGTGAGGGCGGGGCACGTGACGTCAGTAAGGGGCGGGGCAGGTGACGTCAGTAAGGGGCGGGGCAAGTGACGTCAGTAAGGGGCGGGGTACGTGACGTCAGTGAGGGCGGGAAAGTGACCTCAGGAGGGTTACACAAAAATGCTGGAGAAACTCAGCGGGTGCAGCAACATCTAAGGAGCGAAGGAGATAGGCGACGTTTCGGGTCGAGACCCTTCTCAGTCTGAAGAAGGGTCTCGACCCAAAACGTCGCCTATCTCCTTCGCTCCTTAGATGCTGCTGCACCCGCTGAGTTTCTCCAGCATTTTGTGTAACCCTCGATTCTCCAGCATCTGCAGTTTCTTCGTCAACTCTCAGTTTTGTGAGTGTTGGTGAGGCGGGAACGGGCTGGCCCCGACCCGACCTGACGCGCTCGCGGTCACTCACCGGGCTGACAGTCCCGGCGGCGGCGGCGGCGGCGGCGCTGAGGTGAGGTGACCGGTGAGTGTTGCCCGTCTGGGCCGGACCGGACCATCTCTCCCTGCCCCCTCATCGCCTCTTCCCTGCCCCTGAAGTGATAATGAACGTATTTGGCTTACTACCCCACGGGATGATCGTTGATTTCCCCCTCTCCACCCTCCTCCCCGGTGCCCACCTGACTCGCACCTACTTCTCCCCTGCGCTTCTGAGTCTAGACGCTCCAGCCGTTCCATCCCAATTCCGATTTTTTTGTCTCAATATTCCGAGAAAAAAAATCGGAAAAAAAAACACATAGAAAGTTTCTGTGTGTTTTTTTTTCCCGATTTTTTTTCTCGGAATATTGAGACAAAAAATCGGAAATTCGGAATTGGGATGGAAAAATCGGAAGAATTCCGCCCAAATCGGAATGGTTGGCAGGTATGCCTCTGTTTGCTTGAGATACCACCAAAGGAACGTTCATGAGTGCAAGGAATTATGTGCCACTGAGCAGTCAATGTCTACCAAGGATTGAAAGATCGTGGAAAAAATGAGTGGAAAAATCTGCAAGAGCCTGTAACCAAAGTATTTGAGCATAATAAAATGAATTGTTGGATATCTCCCAAAATCTAATAAAGTATGGTTACATTAGCACCGACCTGAATCCCGTGAAGCCAAACAGTATGGTCTGTAAAAAACCACCCATTCCTGTCAGGAAATTCACAGCCCCTGAACCGTCAGCATTTTCACTCCAAACCTGATGAAGAGAGGGAGAGAAAAAGGAAATATCAGTATCCTGAAAACTGTAATTCAAAATCCATGCTCATATTTTGGTATATTTTTATTAACGAAGTCCAGACCCAGAAGGTCAGAAGTTCCAATCCTTCCTCACTTTGGCAGGGGAGTACCCTGTTGCAAATTCACCACATATCCTTTGAACATTTTGGGCCACCCTCACGCATTTATATGAAAGGATCAAAATTACTGGAGGTTATGAAGTTATGAAATTTAAAAATATACCAACCTCTCCCAAAATACAGAATATTTTTGCCTTTAGCCTGTACAGCTTTCTTTACCTCCTTCACTTGCCCCTCACTGCTTACCTCTCGCAACTACCAGATTCCCAATACAGTCTATCCACCTTTCACACTAGAGCATGAAGAAGGCTCAAGAGCAAATCAGAATTGATTGCATTGTGACAGAGATATGGACAAAAGGTGACGACATTGTTTCTTCAATGAAGTTTCTGCACTTGCCTATACTTCCCCCGCTCAAACTGTCATGGTGGTTTCGTCCTCACCCCTAAAACAATTCAGGCCTCAGGCAACATTTCCATCAAGCTTCTCACATTGTCCCATCTTCCACAATTTAAAATGTAATTATTTTAAACTCCATCTAAATACACCTCCCATCCAAGTTATACTCAACATTTCCTCGATAAGATTTGTTTTCTCCTTTCTTCTCTTTGCATCTCCACTGAGTGACTTATCACCTTGGACAGTTTCAAATTTCTTTTCTCCTTTTCTCCCTTCTGCCAGGGAAAACAGTCCCAGTCAATCCAATCTCTCATTAAAACACAAGTTGTCCAATTCTGGCAAAATCCTTGAGAATGACCCTCTCTGCCTTACTCAGTCCCTTCCTATGCAGCGGTAACCAGGACTGCACACAATAATACTCCAAGCGCAGTCTAATCATAATTTTCCACATCTGTAAAATGACGTCTCAGTCTTGGATTCAGTGCCACGGATAATGAAGGCAAGCCTATCGTGCACCGTCTGCATCACCCTATATACCCGTATCGTCATTTTCCGGGAACTACAGTGCCCTCCATAATGTTTGGGACAAAGGCCCATCATTTATTTATTTGGCTCTATACTACACGATTTGAGATTTGTAATAGAAAAAAAATCACATGTGATTAAAGTGCACATTGTCAGATTTTAATAAAGGACATTTTTATACATTTTGGTTTCCCAGGTATAAATTCCAGCAGCGTTTATACATAGTACCCCCATTTCAGGGCACCATAATGTTTGGGACACAGCAATGTAATGTAAATGCAAGTAGTCATGTTTAGTATTTTGTTGCATATCTGGTGCATGCAATGACGGCGTGAAGTCTGCGATTCATGGACATTACCAGTTACTTGGTGTCTTCTCGGGTGACGCTCTGCCAGGCCTGTATCGCAGCCACCTTTAGCTTATGCTTGTTTTGGGGGCGAGTCCCTTTCAGTTTTCTCTTCAGCATACAGTGTATTCAGAAAGTATTCAGACCACTTCACTTTTTCCACATTTTGTTACGTTACAGCCTTATTATAAAATGGATTAAATTCTTTTTTTATATCATCAATTTACACACAATACCCCATAATCAAAAAGCGAAAACAGATGCTGAGAAATGTTTGCAAAGTAATTGAATAGAAATAACTGAAATATCACATTTCAATAAGTATTCAGACCCTTTACTCAGTAGTTTGTTGAGGCACTTTGACAGTGATTACAGCCTCAGGTCTTCTTGGGTATGACGCTATGCTTGGCACACCTGTATTTGGGTAATTTCTCCCATTCTTGTCTACAGATCCTCTCAAGCTCTGTCAGGTTGGATGGGGAGCGTCGATGTACAGATATTTTCAGGTTCCTCCAGAGATGTTCAATCGGGTTCAAGTCCGGGCTCTGGCTGGGTCACTAAAGGACATTCACAGACTTGTCACAAAGCCACTCCTGCGTCGTCTTGGCTGTGTGCTTAGGGTCGTTGTCTTGTTGGAAGGTGAATCTCCGCCCCAGTCTGAAGTCCAGAACGCTCTGGAGCAGGTTTTCATCAAGGATCACTCAGTACTTTGCTCCGTTCATCTTTCAAGTTCAAGTTCAAGTCTATTCATGGATAACCCCTTGAGATGAACAGTCATCTCGTTTTCGAGAGGGTCCAACATAGAACATACAGCACAAGACATAACATAGATAGAGGCTCTCATTGACACACCTACCCACACACCAATCCAAAACCCCTCCATCCCCACATGTTATAGTTTATGACAATTGTTAATTGACTTTACATATCCAATAATAATAAGTTATGTGTAACAGCATAATGTTGATGCATAATACCATATACCACCTATCATACATCGTACGTTAGGTGGTACGTTGGACCTCCTCGTTTTCGAGGGAGTCCAACATTATTATATGATATATTTCATTGTATTGTGACATAATATTGTTACACTATGCAATACAATAATACATAAGTGTAATGGCAATGCATATACAATAGCTGTGCCAAATGATCACACACAGAGCAAGCTAAATAAAGGAGCTCGAAGACTCTAATGCTAGAAACAGGTACATGGTTTTTATAAGTAAGGCTAAAAGTGTTTTTTTAAATAGACGAAATGAGCTAATAGTTTCTTATGGTACTAGGCAGAGTATTCCAAATCAGAAGGAGCTTTGAATTTAAATGCACGTCTCCCAATTTCTTTGTTAGTTCTTGGAATTAAAAAAAAGGGTTGCTGAATATGTCTTAGTGAATATCTTCGAGGTGTGTATGGTAAATAGGTCTTGTTTTAAATAAGAAGGGTAATTAAAATGGATGCATTTAAAGATGAACTGGAACCAGTGGTAGCATCTTCGTGCGTGAGAGGATAAACCAGTTTAGAGTTTTGTACATAGAACAGTGGTGGAGTTAGATATGGACACCTTAAAATAAATCTGCAGAGACTATTATAAACTACATTGAGGGGTTTAAGATGTGTATCAAATGTATTCTGATAGGCAATATCAGCATAATCCAATATTGGTAATAGTGGTTGAGAGACAATTATTTTTCTCATCTGAAGGGTAAAACAATTTATATGGCGGTAAAGAATAGCTAGATTACAGCTAGGTTTTTTAGTAATCGTCTCACTATGCTGCGTAAATGAAAGCGTTGGATCGAGCCAGACACAAGAAGTTCAATACTTGTTCTAATGGTGATCCTTCATTAAATGATATAGTCTGATCTACAGAATTACCAAGGCCTTGTCTGGTACCAAATAACATACTGCATGATTTATTTTTATTTAATATTAATTTGTAAAATAATAAGCCATTTCCATGAACAGAAGTAAGATCTGATTAAAGGGATCTTTCAATTTCAGACTTGTTAGTACTAGATGTATAGCACTGCAATCATCAGCATGTAGTTGTGGTTGACAGTCAGAAACAAATATTAAGGGAGGTCGTTTATGAAAATAGAGAAAAGGAGTGGTCCCAAAGACGATCCTTGCGGGACCACCCTTCTCAACAATTAAGGAATTGGATTGACTTCCATCTTAAAGGTAAACATTGGGGTCTGTTTATGAAGGTTGTTAAACCTCATTAGATTTGTTTGACGAAAAGACCAATTGAGTAAAGTTTATCAAGCAAGAGATAGTGGTCAACAACATCAAAGGCCTTGGTTACCAATCAAGAAAGATGCACCGGTGAATTTACCATCCTCGGAAATACAGTGAACACATCGCTGGTGAGTTTTAACAGAGCTGTAGTTGTCGGGTGATTAGGTCTGAACCCAGACTGGCATGGAGAAAGAATGTTGAAAGTTGAGACATAATGTGATAAAGCTGTTGAACACTAGTTATCTCAAGGATTTTAGCCACCGAGTTGATAATTGAGATGGGCGGTAATTGTTTAATATCGTGTGGGTCGCCTCCCTTATGCAGTGGAGTAACATTGGCACACTCCATGCGGAAGGGAGGGTACAAGTTGAGAAGGACAAATTAAACAGGTCGCCATAGTGGGTACATTAGAATATTAACTCCTAACTTAATGAATTTAGTCTCAATACCAGCTGGTCCAGATCCACAATCATCCTTTAATTCATTAATAGCATGTTGAACGTCAACAGGTTTTATTTTTTGAAAAGAAAAAGAGCTTCTACATGTAGAAGTAGCTGGAAAGTCACATATAATAGATGAGTCAAATACAGTGGAGCTACATACAGTAGAGGTGATGGTTGAAAGCATTGGATATAACAGCAGGGTCCTGAACGATGTCTTTATTGACCCGAATCTGAGTGCTGATATTTTGATTTCATTTATTAAGAACATTATTTAGTCTTTTCCAGAACTTTTTTGGATTATGCATGTCTTCAGAAAGATGTTTTTTACTATAACTTGATTTAGCATTACGTGTTCTTGTCATACACTGATTCCTTAAGGACCTATCTTTCCCTCAATTCTGACTAGTCTCCCAGTTCATGCCTCTGAAAAACATCCCCACAGCATGATGCTGCCACCACCATGCTTCAACGTAGGTATGGTATTGGCCAGGTGATGACCGGTGCTTGGTTTCCTCCAGACTTGACGCTTGGCATTCAGGCCAAAGAGTTCAATCTTGGTTTCATCAGACAAGAGAATCTTGTTTCTCATGTCTTTTGGCAAACTCCAAGCGGGCTGTCATGTGCCTTTTACTGAGGAGTGGCTTCTGTCTGGCCACTTTACCATAAAGGCCTGATTGGAGTGCTGCAGATATAGTTGTCCTACTGGAAGGTTCTCCCATCTCCACAGAGGAACTCTGGAGCTCTGTCAGAGTGACCATCGAGTTCTTGGTCACCTCCCTGACCAAGGCCCTTCTCCCCCGATTGCTCAGTTTGGCCGGGCGGACAGGTCTATGTAGAGTCTTGATGGCTCCAAAGTTCTTCCATTTAAGAATGACGAAGGACATTGTGCTCTTCGGGACCTACAATGCTGCAGAAATTGTTTTATACCCATCCCCAGATCTGTGTCTCGACACAATCCTGTCTCGCAGGTCTACGGAAAATTCCTTCGTCTTCATGGCTTAGTTTTTGCTCTGACATGCACTGTCAACTGTGGGATCTTATATAGACAGGTGTGTGCCTTTCCAAGTCATGTCCAATCAATTTAATTTACCACTGGTGGACTCCAATCAAGTTGTAGAAACATCTCAAGGATAATCAATGGAAACCAGGTGAACCTGAGCTTAATTTTGAATGTCACAGCAAAGGGTCTGAATACTTATGCAAATGTAATATTTCAGTTATTTATTTTTTTATTACTTTGCAAACATTTCTAAACACCCGTTTTCGCTTCTTCATTCTGGGGTATTGTGTGTAGATTAATGATAAAAAAAAGAATTTAATCCATTCTAAAATAAGGGTGTAACATAACAAAATGTAGATAAAGTGAAGGGGTCTGAATACTTTCTGAATACACTGTATAAAAGGCATGCTCAATTGGGTTCAGAGAGGGTGATTGACTTGGCCACTCAAGAATTTACCATTTTATTGCTTTGAAAAACACCTTTGTTGCTTTAGCAGTATGTTTGGAAGCATTGTCTTGCTGTAGAATGAACCGCCAGCCAATGCATTTTGAGGCATTTGTTTGAACCTGAGCAGATAGGATGTGTCAATACTTCAGAATACATCATGCTACTACCATCAGCAGTTGTATCATCAATGAAGATGTGAGCCAGTACCTTCAGCAGCCATACATGCCCAGGCCATAACACCCCCACCACCCTGTTTCACAGGTGAGGTGGTATGCTTTGGATCTTGGGCAGTTCATTCTCTCCTCCATACTTTGCTCTTGCCATCACTCTGATATAAGATAATCTTCGTCTCATCTGTCCACAAGACCTTTTTCCAGAACTGTGGCTGTTCTTTTAAGTACTTCTTGGCAAACTGTAATCTGGCCATCCTATGTTTGCGGCTAACCACTGGTTTGTATCTTGAGGTGTAGCCTCTGTATTTCCATTCATGAAGTCTTCTGGGGACAGTGGTCGTTTACAAATCCACACCTGAAGAGTGTTTCTGATCTGTCGGACAGATGTTTGGGGATTTTTCTTTATTATCGAGAGAATTCTTCTGTTATCAACTGTGAAGGTCATCCTTGGTCTGCCAGTCCCTTTGCAATTAGTAAGCTCACCAGTGCTCTCTTTCTTCTTAATGATGTTCCAAACAATTGATGTTGGTAAGCATAAAATTTGGCTGATGACTAACAGTTTTATTTGTGTTTCTCAGTCTCATAATGGCTTATTTGACTTTCATTGGCACAACTTTGGACCTCAGACTTTTGTCTAGTTAAATGTAGTTGTTCGTGTTTTTTTTTGTATTGTTTATAACTGTGTATATGTGGGGGGGGGGAGGGGAAACTTTTAAAATCGGTCTTCCCCTGCATGGGAGAAACCCGACTTATTTCCCCCCGCGGTCTCAGTCTGTCGTTGGGGCCTAGTAACCGTGGCGCGGACCCGTCCGACCGGGATCGACCCGGGGCCGCTGCAGTCACGAGCCCTGCGGAGCTGCGGACTTACCATCGTGGGGGCCGGTCGGCCTCGGAGTGTGAGGAGCGGTGGAGTGGATTCGCCGCTGTGGTCCCGACTCCGGGGCTCAAGCTCCACCCTGCGGCCCGACGACTCCGGGGCTTCCGGCTCCTGCTCCAATCTCCAGCTGCGGCCCGACTCCGGGCTCCGGCTCCAGCTCGCAGCTCCACCTGCGGCCCGACTCCGGGGCTCCGGCTCCAGCTCCAGCTGCCGGCCCGACTCCGGGGCTCCGGCTCCAGCTCCAGCTGCGGCCCGACTCCTGGGCTCCGGCTCCAGCTCCAGCTGCGGCCCGACTCCGGGGCGGGGCTCCGGCGGCGGCCCGCTCCGGAGCTACGCCCAGCTGCGGACCCTGCTTCCGAGCTCGCGCCCGCGACGTCCAGCTGCCAGCTGCGAGTGTGACTGGCCCGACTGCCGGGTTCGCTCCAGCTCCAGCTCCCAGCTTGGATGCACTCGGCCCGACTCCGTAGCTGCTGCCACACGCCAAAGCAAGGCCCAGACGTCCGGAGCTCCAGCTCCAGCCGTACCAGTCGCCCTACGGCCCGCGGCTATTTAATATGGCCGCGGGATATTCCAGCGCCCGCTCCGGGGGCTCCAACGTTGTCGACTTTTGGGCAAGAGCGGCCGTACATTCGCCCGGCGTGCCTCAACTGGCCGTAGGACATAACACCGCCCTCCTTGGGGCTTCGACAACGGGGGAGAAATGGTGGCGGGGGAGAGAGAAGAACTCTGCCTTCCATCACAGTGAGGGGGAGACTCACTGTGATGGATGTTTGTGTGAATTGAATTGTTTGTGTGTGTTTTTTTATGAATTGCTCTGTAACTGGTTTGTAGAAACAGAATTTCGTTCGAGCCTCTCTGAGGTGCGAATGACAAGTAATAAAATCTAATCTAATCTCATGTTGATAAACAGCAATATAAGTTTCCAAAGGTGATGGAAATCAGACTCATCTCTATGGAGTAAAGATAAGCTAGCCTGAGAAGCTCTCTTATACCTGCTATTAAGGGAGCAATTAAACACACCTGAGCAATTAAAAACCCCTGTGACGATCCTGAGTCCCAAAACATTATGGTGAACTTAAATTGGGGAGGGTAAATATCTGACAATGTAACAAAACCAACATTGTGAATTTTTTAAGCACATGTGATTTTTACCACATTAACTTATCACCACGTGATTTTTTTCTAGAGGGGGGGGGGGGGGGGGGGGGGGGGTCGGTACCACATATCTCATGTTGTGGAGTACAGAGGTAAATAAATAAATGCTGGGTCTTTGTCCCAAACATTATGGAGAGCATTGTAGGCCCTTAAACTGTAGAAACGTTTTTGTGAAGCTCTGTTGCAGCTTTTGCTCGTTTTAGTTTGCAAATGCAGGCATCTGAACAGAGCCAGGAGACATTGACATGGCACATTTACCTTGAATGGTTCCTGAATGTTGTTAAAGCACTTGTTTAATTGCTGCTGGGCCTGAGTAGAATCCTTCAGCTCCAACCAACCAATTGCAAACATGGTCTGAAAAAGAAAAATATGTCCATACATGATTCAGGCAGTATCAATGGAGGAGGTCAACGTGACCTACTGCTGGCAAAGGTTTCTATCTCCACAGACACACTCCAGATCTTTTAGGATGGCACAGTGGTGCAGCGGTAGAGTTGCAGAGACTTAGAGTTCAATCCTGACCACATGTGCTGTCTGTACAGAGTTTGTACATTTTCACTGTGACGGCATGAACTTTCTCTGGGTGCTTCGGTTTTTCCACCACTCCCACACTGGGATGGACTCCAAACATGCAGGTTTGATAGGTTAATATGGCTTTGGTGAAAAATTTAAATTGTCCCAAGTGGTATAGGAAATAGTGCTAGTGTATTGGGGTAAAACGCTGGTCCGCGCCGACTCAGTGGGCTGTAGGACGGGCTTCTGTGCAACCATAACTCTAAAGTCTAAAAGTCGAACTAGCTGTTGAATATCTCCCTGCACTTTTCTGTTTTTATTACAGAACATGTGTTAAAATTAGAGCTACAGCACGACTGGAAGGGCCGAGAGGCCTGAGTTCCGTGCTGTTATTGTTAAAGGTTAAGAGTTATGGAAACAGACCCTATCGGGCCATTGATCTATGTGACCATTGTTCCCCCACTTTGTTTGGCACTAGTTCTTTGTTAACCTACTTTCGCATTTATTCCCTACACTAGGGGCAATTTACAGAGGCAAAATAACCTGCTTCTTTGGGATGTGGAATAGGAGAATGTGGATTAAGCACAGAGGAAATGGGATTAATATAGATAGCAACTTGACATCTTGTATGGTCATGGTAGGCCAAAGGGCCTGCATCTGTATTTTATGACTCTAAGAAAGACACTGACACTGTAAACCTATATTTCCATGACAGTAAACAGTACATCTTCAAAAAGATTTGGAGATGTAGTTTCCTTGAAAAATATTTGCTCATTGAACAAGTTATCCACTGGCAGTCAGTCTGAAGAAGGGTCCCAACCCGAAACGTCACCTATCCATGTTCTCCAGAGGTGCTATCTGACTCACTGAGTTGTTCCAGCATGTTGCGTCTTTCTCAAAATTTGACAGTTCTTCTAACTCTCTCAATCCATGGGATACAGAAGTTAACCAACTTGATGTACTAACAAAGGAGGGTCAGGCAGCATCCCTGGAGAAAATGGATAGTTGACGTTTCAGTTCTGCACCCTTCTTCAGATTAATTGTAGCAGGGGAGTGGGGGGGGGGGGGGGCTGGAAACAAAACGATGCAGGGAAGGTCACAGCCAGCATCAGCAGTTCCTTATTATTACTAACCAAAGAAGGAGGGCCCATACTTTAAACTCCTTGCTGCTTGTTTTAAAAGAATGTCAGTTTGAAAAACACTTTGCCTGTTTGGCTCGAGAGAATTAAACTTGTACTAACACCCAGTCATGGCTGGTCCATCAGGGCTGTCACAGCTTCATTAACTCACCAGGGTCATTCTCTTCCCTTCAGCTGGGGACTAATGGGATACTTGAGAGGGTAGCCCAGCAACACAGACAACAGAGCCATGCTCAACACAACAATCCCCCCCATAATTGCAGAAACACTACTTACTATTGTTGTTTTCATTCTATTTTTTTTTTTAAACTACCAAGCAGAGGCCTGCACACAGCTCAACTCAATCTGGAATTCTCTACAGAAGTAATGATAAATTATGTAATAAAATATCTGAGGTTTAGGTTTTTTAAGGTGGCTGCGAGTGAGAAATATCATTGTTCCATTTGTGGGAGCAAATGAAAAAAAAAATACAACTGGACCTCACCATCCTTCACATGTACCAGGAACAGTGAAAGGCAATGTTTTGGTGCAATCAGTTCAAGATAATGCCTCTACTTAAATAAAATCACAAGTCAAACACAAGTGCCATAGGTGGAGTTGACAATGAAGATAAGAGTGCAGAATATATCTCTCAAGCAATGTGCACACTCGGTTCCAAGAGACAAAGTACAATGTCCACATGGAGGATATATGTATTGGGATTAGCCAGTACCCCCATAGCCCCTTTTTATGAAGACCATTTTAAATACAGAATCCAGAATCAGAGGCTGAAATGGGACCCTGTGTAATCTCTGTAAGGCCCCCCAATGGCAGATCTTTGCCGCCTGCAGCATTGGGAAGGACATCGGGACTTTGAAGAACCTTCCTTCCCCCCAAGTTAGACACACAGAATCACTACTGAAATGATTGGGGAAATTCAGATATGTCAAGGGTTGGGGGCCCAACTCATTTCCTCACCACACCAACAGTCAGGCCTCCTGCCCAACCTTTGTTTTAAAAATGTTGTGCGCCGGAGTGTACAAGAGTGTCTGAATTTGTGGTGTGTGAGTGCAGTTCTACCATTAAGTATGTATTATCCGTGTGTATAATGTGTGTGAGGGCATATCTGTGTGTAAACATATGTGAGTGAGTTGTGTAAATTGTCTGTGATACCCTCAACCCTCTGCTGTCAGTTGTAAAAAAGAAAAAGAAAAGGCGCCAACAGAGACTTTACCTTCCTCAAACACAACTGAAGAAGGGCCCAGCTGTCTGCTAAACTGCTGGCAGCTGCTAAACGGCTGCAGTCTTTCTAAAAAACCCTGCTGTTCGGTAGAAAGCAATATACTGACTTAACTGCATAAAAAACTTACCTGCCTGGTTTGGGAACAGTTCACTTCACAGGGCAGCTGACAGAGCAAGCAGCTCTCCAGAGGGGTGATAAAAACTGCCGCAATGGTATCATTTTGGGACTTCCTTCTCCTTCCGCTTCCCCCCTGCGCCCCCCTGGAGGACATTTACCCACTCTAGATTCCACAGCAGGACCTGAAATATCGTGATAACAATACACAATCCTTGTCAACCACCTTTTCCACAAATGCGCCCTCCAGGAAAAGGTACAGGTCTTAAAGGTCACACACTTTCCAGACCTGAATAACACTTTTTACATTTTTAACCCATCAGCAAACTTGGAACTGAACGCTGGTTCTCGGAGCGGGTTATGGGGAAGGGGGGGGGGGGTGGGGGGTAGGTGGGGGGGGGGGGGGGGGTTTGGGGGAGTTAATTTATGTAAATGTGAGTCCATGATGGTGGTTTGGGGAGGAAGGAGTGTAAAAAGTATGAGTATGTGAATTTTTAAGTTCTTTTAAATGGAGAGACACAGTAAATCTCGTGCATGTGACGCACGCAATGACAATAAAGCATGCTAATTCTCCTAATCTAATCTACAAACACGTGTCTGTTTGTGTGTGAGTCCCAATGTGTGACAAATTATGTCTGTGCATGCATTGGGTGTTCTACTCTCTAATGCATGTCTGTGTTAACAGTGTGCATTTGTATTGTATGTTTGGCGTGTGTGTTTGAATGCTTTTGATGCATGTACAAGGAATATTTTTTTTTTTATTATTGTTTTTGTATGTGCATAGTTTGTGCGCAAATGCATGCATGTTACCCTCGTAAGTAATTCATAATCCCAATCTGATTTTGCTGGGGTTTTGAAAGAGCTGTTCAGTTAGCGACCTTCACGGATCTTGTCCTCACTTGTCTCAATTGAAACTGGAATTAATTGTGTGGCATAGTGGTGCAGCAGGTAGTGCAGCTGCCTCACAGTTCCAGTGACCTGGGTTGAAGCCTGATCTCTGATATTGTTTTACTAGTTTGAATGTTTTCCCAGTTACCATGTGAGCTTCCCTGGAGTTCTCCAGTTTCCTCCTACATTCCAAGGACCGGTGGGTAAATATATCAATTGGCTGCTGCAAATTGCCACCAGTGTGTGCATGTGATTGAAGAACCAGACGGAAAGCGGTTTAATAGGCATGTGTGAGAGAGAATAGGTGCAAGTTGAGAAAAAGAAGAATGTCGAAACATGGAAATGCAGATGCTGGTTTACAAAAGAAGACACAAAGTGCTGGAGTAACTCAGGCAGCATCTCTGGAGAACATGGATGGATGGCATTTTGTGTCATGACCCATCTTCAGACGAAAAAAGGTTTGCAACCCTAAATGGCACCTATCCATGTTCTCCAGAGATGCTGCTTGACCCGCTGAGCTACTCCAGCACATTGTGTCTTCCCTTGCAGGAGAATAAGTTGGTTGAAGGATTGCCCTGTTAGATTCAATGGACCTGTCGTAAGTAAAAATGATGGTACATTAAAGATGTCTGAAATATCTCTACAATACTAAAACTCTCTGTATTGTTTGTGATTCTGCCGACGATGTGTCAATCTACTTTTCCTATCTTCTTCCAAACGCTAGACCACAGCCTTCCCCCATTTTCACATATCCTATGCTCACCTCATTTTTTCTGTCGAGGCGATAACCATCTCCCGACGCATTCCCACCACTATATTCCGAACTTAATAACCGTAAATTAAAGTTTTAAAACAGCCCGAAAACCAATATTTTCGGGGGGAAAATAACCCCCCCAGTGACGTCCACAATGCACTCGTAAGGCAGGACGGACACTCCGGGAGGGAGGGGCACTCTATCAACTCCAGCGCTCCTCGCGGTGAACAAGGAGTGGCGTGCGACTGCCCCTCCCTCTCACCACCACAACCACCTCTCTCTACCCACTCCCTCCCACCTCTCCCTCTCTAACCAACCCCCTCCTCTTCCCCTCTCCTATAACCCCCCATCCCTCCCCTCTATACTCTATCCCCCTAGAGATAGTGAAGAGGGAGGGTGAAGAGGAGGAGTGGCTTACGTTGGGGGAACGGGTGAGTGGTAGAATCTTGCATTGGGGCAGCAGACCCAACGTGCCTGAACTTGGTCTAGTATATCATAAGCACCTGATTCATAGCCATCAAACTCGGGGTGATACTGCTTCTCGGGATCAAAAGGCACTTTGATTTTCTTAGCTATTTTCATCCATTCTGAAGGCACTTCAATTTGTAAATGTGATGCCATCTCTGTAGCAAACTGGAGGCTGGACAATAATAACATCAATTCCCCAATAATTAACAGAAAATAAACCAGTAAACAATGAGAACATTTTTCAAACTGGAAAGCTGAGTTGTCCATCACTCACAGATAACTGCAAAACCAGAAGTAAATGCGGTTTGAAACAATTCAAGTCCAAAAAAGACACACAGATAGTTCAAAACAACAATACTTGGGCAAAGATTGAAACACGCTTAAATAAGAGGTAAATGGAGAATGGAGATTGATGAACAATCTTGAACCCAAATCATGAAATGTTTCTTGCTCCATAGATGGGACTGACTGGATAGTTGTTGCATTTTGTGCTTTCATTTGAAATGCAAAACAACTACTCCAAGTCAGATTTAAATAAAATAAATTAAAAAGTGCTGAGAATTGTACCAAAGATAAACACAAATAGGTGTGACACAGGTTCGGGTCAGGCAAGCATGTCTGCAGAAAATGGATAGGTGACGACTTTTGGGTCGGCTATTACCCTTCTTCAGGCTGATTGTAGGAGGGGGTAAAACTGGAAGCAAGAAAGGCCAGGACAAATCAGATATTGTTCATCTTGTTCCATGAAGAACACACTGCCAAACTCCTGGTCAAGGGAGCTTCACCTATTAATCAGTCATTATACAAAATTCCCTTTAAAAATAACCTATAGTTGGCACCCACTGCAGTGAAAGCGGAACTTGTAACATGATATTCATCATATTCCCATTTTTAAATAAAAAAAAAACAGCTGACTTGACATCTCTTCCATCAAGAACAGGAATGGGTTTATGGCAAACTGCATTGGCATTGTCCAGTGTCAATGGAACAGTACATTAGTATCCTCAAGACAAACACAAAGTGTTGGAGGAACTCAGCAAGTCAGGCAGCATCTGTGGAGGGAATGGACAATGTTTCGGATCAGGATCCTTCTTCGGACCTGGCCCTGACCAGACTGAAGTCTGAAGAAGTGGCCTGACAAGACCTCAAGTGTTGTCTGTACATTTCCCTCCACAGATAATGCCTGACTCACCGAGTTCCTCCAGCAGTTGGTGATCTGCTGAAGATTCCACAATCTGCAGACCTAGTTGTGGCTACATATGTACTCACAAGCGCTATCATCCGTCAATTCTTCTTCTGAAGGGCACAAATTAAACCTAAATTTTTTCTCCTTTTTATTTTTACCCCTTTTCCCCACATTTGCTGAAGGCACCAATTTCTCTTGGGAGTATTCATTCATTCATACCAAGGCTCAAGTATGTCACCCAAGGGTCACTTTTCATATCTCAGCTTGTATCCACATTCTTGAAATTGGTAACTTTTAAAAACAAATGTGCATCCTATGCCCTTCTTCCCCACCCTTACCTGTACTTGGCACCCACTGCAGTGAAGGCGGAATTTGTTACATCAGATTGAAATTCATCAGGTGGCATCACTCCTTGAATAAATTATGTGGAGTTAAATAATTAGTGATTTACAGTCACAAAATATAGATATACAGTGCTGAAACAGGGCCATCAGCCTATCGAGTCCATGCCAACCAGTGATCCCAAAACACCAGCGATTCTCAACCAGGGTTCCCCTGAACGCTAGGGTTCCGCAAGAGGTCGCTTGGGGTTCCGAGAGAAATAGTGATAAATAGGCTAATCATATGTAAATGCATTTTTGAGTCATTTTTGTGTTCGTAATTCGTATTCGTAATTTTATTATACACGTACGGCATATTCTTGGCAAATTCGTGGGCATTATAATAAAGTGTTCAACCTGTTATATCATTTAAAAGTGTAATAATCATAGGGAATATATTTAGTGACGTCTATAGTGGTCAGTGGACAGGAGCTGTAAGTGATGGATTTTTGTGCATCATCAAGTGACTCACTCGAGTACAGACGCATGCACGGTCTCCATCAGTCCTGTCTGTGCTTCCTTAATCCCAATAACTAAACAATAAAATTATTATGGTAGTTACTATCTGTTTTTGTCTGTTTATAGGTATTACATATAATGTTGGATATTTATGTTTCTTTTTTGTGTTCACAGATTTGGTTGATTTTTTGTTGTGTTAATGAAAACCTCATTATGAGGTCTCTTGAACAAGCAGTTTGATTTCAGTTTTTTTTTTGCAGTGTCAATAAACTTGAGAAAAACAAGTTATTTTTTGCTTATACCAGTTATCAGAAAAATATATATGTTTGCCTTATGAACTTTTAAGAAAGAGAAAGAAAATTAATAAAGTTAGATAATAATTTTAATGTAGGGGTTCCCTGAGACATGAAAATGATTTCAAGGGTTCCGCAAGGGTAAAAAGGTTGAGAAACGCTGCTATACACTAACACTATCCTGAACACGAGGGACAATTTACAATTTTTACCAAAGCCATTTAACCAACAAACGTGTACAACTTTGGTGGAGTGTGGGAGGAAACTTGAGCACCCGGGGAATGCGGTCACAGGGAGTAAGTACAAACTCCATACAAACAGCACCCATAGTCAGGATCGGACCCGGGTCTCTGGTGTTGTATGGCAGTAACTCTACCGCTGTGCCATTGTGCCGCCCTCAACATGATTGGATAATTTCCTTCAAATTGCCTTAATGAAGATGCATTACTAGCAAAACAGCACCAATATCTTTGGGATCTGCTCAGTATAAAATTAAAATTTGACTAAAACCCACCCACTTTAGCCATCCTAACGACGAGTAATTTTAAGTTTGGAATTCACTGAAATACAGAAATTAACACCATAGAGGACCTAGAGGAAACCCACGCGGTCACAGGGTGAACATAGAAACTCCGTACAGCAGCACCCGTAGTTAGAATTGAACCCAGGGCTCTGCCACTGTAAGGCAGCAACTCTACCGAATATGTCTCTGTGCTGCCCTACACCTCGAAGTTTGCCGTTTGGATAATGTCAGCAGGGCTGGATTTACGCACAAGCTTGACAAGCTTAAGCTTAGGGCCTCGAGATTTAGGGGGGCCTCGCAGAGCCTGATTTATCAGTAGGCTTCATAGACTGAAGCCTAGGGCCTCTAAATCAAGGGGGCCCCCGGCCAAGGCAAGACACCTGCCGTTCAACTCTGGGCGGACCCCCCTCTCTATCTCAACTCTGAACGTACCCACCTGCCGTTCAACTCTGGGCGGACCCCCCTCTCTATCTCTCTCTCTCTGTCTGTCAATCTCCGTCTCTGCCCGCCATCCATATCCGTGTCCGGGCCTGACCCTGGAGTAACTCTTGCTTCTGGTTTCCTGGTCCTCCATAAATATTCTAAATGGAATTTAAACTGGAGGTGGTGGAGGGCTGAACAATAACAGCCTATTGCATTTTATCAGTTTATTTATTGTGTCTATGTATATAAACACACTGAACTTTTATCTCCTGTTCTGTATTATGTTTCTTATTCTGTTGTGCTGCAGCAAGCAGAGTTTCATTGTCCTATCTGGGACACATGACAATAAAACTCTCTTGCCTCTTGACTTGGACAAGCAAAAAAGGGTTCTTGGGGAAAAAAAGAGGTACCTTAAATTTAGTTGCGTCTGGTTGGTAACTATGGTAGGGTGAAGACTATTCCATGCTTTAATTGTGTGGGGGAACTCCATGGAGCAGCCAGCAACTCTGGATGGAATAAATTGGGTGACGTTTTGGGTACAGACCCTTCTTTAGACTCCCTCTGGTTTTAGTGTTTTTAGTTTCATTTAAAGATACAGCATAAAAAACAGGCCCTTCGGCCCACCGAGTCCACGCCGACCACCGATCACACATACACTAGTTCTATCCCACACATTAGCGGAGTAAGTCAAGAGTGTTTTATTCTCTCACGTTCCAGTAGGAACAATGAAATCCTTACTTGCAGCATCACAACAGAATATGTAAACATAGTACTCTGTAAACAATGTTATAAACGAGAAAACAAAACGGTGTATATTTACATATGAATATATAACTATATGTGTGTGTGTGTGTGTGTGTGTGTGTGTGTTTGTGTGTATAATATATATACCCACACACACACACAATTTCCCTGGGATTAATAAAGTTCTATTGTATAGTGTGTAGGAAGGAACTGCAGATGCTGGTTTAAACTGAAGATAGGCACAAAAAGCTGGAGTAACTCAACAGGTCAGAGAGAATCTCTGGACAAAAGGAAAATATTACATTTTGGGTTGGGTCTGAAATAGGTTCCTGCACACCTTTGGAATGTGGAAGGAAACATGAGCACCCGGAGAAAACCCATACAAAGGGAAAAGGAGCAAACTCTATACAGACAGCACCCATATTCAGGATCAATTCCGGATCTGGCAATTTTAGGCAGCAACTTAATGGCCAATGTACTGCCCCATAGTCTTGAACTTAATTAAAACATACAGTAGCTGTAAAGGGGGACATAGCGTCACTTGGAGATATAAAACTGAAAATTGATATTTTCATTTTTTTAGTAACCAAAGTTATCAACGTATAATTTTTTGTGTGTTGGAAAACAAAATATAGTGGCACAGCTGGTAGACTTGCTGCCTCACACGCCAGAGATCTGTGTTCGATCCTGTCCTCGGGCACTGTCTGTGTTGAATGTGCACATTCTTCCTGCAAGCGTGTGGGTTTCCTCCCACATCCCAAAGACCCAAATGCTTTGTAGGTTAACTTGTCTCTGTAAAATTGCCCCTAATGTGTAGGGAGTGGGTGAGGAAAGTGAGATAACAGACCTTGTGTGAATGAGTAGACAAAAATGCTGGAGAAACTCAGCAGGTGAGGCAGCATCTATGGAGCGAAGGAAATAGGCGACGTTTCGGGTCGAGACCCTTCTTCAGACTTAAGTGAGGGTGGGGGGGACGGGAAGAAGAAAGGAAGAGGCGGAGACAGTGGGCTGAGGGAGAGCTGGGAAGGGGAGAAGAAAGCAGGGATTACCTGAAATTGCAGAAGTCAATGTTCATACCACTGAGGTATAAACTGCCCAAGCGAAATATGAGGTGCTGCTCCTCCAATTTATGGTGGGCCTCACTCTGGCCATGGAAGAGGCCCAGGACAGAAAGGTCAGATTCAGAATGGGAGGGGGAGTTGAAGTGCTGAGCCACCGGGAGATCAGGTTGATTATTGCGGACCGAGCGGAGGTGTTGGGCGAAGCAATCGCCAAGCCTACTCTTGATGTAGAGCAGCTGACACCTAGAGCAGTGGATGCAATAGATGAGGTTGGAGGAGGTGCAGGTGAATCTCTGCCACACCTGGAAAGACTGCTTGGGTCCTTGAATGGAGTCAAGGGGGGAGGTAAAGTGACAAGTGTAGCATTTCTTGCGGTTGCAAAGGAAAGTGCCAGGAGAGGGGGTGGTTTGGGTGGGAAAGGACGAATTGAGCAGGGAGTTATGGAGGGAGTGGTCTCTGCAGAAAGCCAACCGGGGAGGAGATGGGAAGATGTGGCCAGTGGTAGGATGCCATTGGTAGACAAAAAAGCTGGAGAAAATCAGCGGGTAAGGCAGCATCTATGGAGCGAAGGAATAGACGACGTTTCGGGTCAAGATCCTTCTTCAGACTGATGTCAGGGGGGGGGGGGGGGGGACACACGAAAAAGAAAGGAAGAGGCAAAGACAGTAGGCTGTGAGAGAGCTGGGAATGGGAGGGGAAGGAGGGAGAAAGCAAGGACTACCTGAAATTAGAAAATTAGAGAAGCCAATGTTCATACCGCTGGGTGTAAACTACCCAAGCAAATATGAGGTGCTGCTCCTCCAACTCTGGCCATGGAGGAGGCCCAGGACAGAAAGGTCGGATTCGGAATGGGCAGGGAAGTTGAAGTGTTGAGGCACCGGGAGATCAAGTTGGTTATTGCGAACTGAGTGGAGGTGTTGTGCGAAGCGATCGCCAAGTCTACGCTTGGTCTCACTGAGGTTGATCATACGCTGAATAATCCAACCACATTTTTGTTTGGAAGTGGAAATAAATAATAGAAATTGCATTCATTGCAATGTGCAAAAAGAGCTGAGACACTGTATTATAATTTTGCTGCATGTCATTGTGGCATATATCAAGTCTTGATTGATGAATATGTTTAGTTTGTGACTTTTATTGAAGCAGAAATAACATGTGAATGCTTCATTGAGCATAATTCCGACTGGTAACCACGCACTTCGTCCATGTACATTATAGCATGCGTCATGCAAACCGTCTTAAATGACCACCTAACCTGTCATTTGGCAACTTAAAAATCTGCCAAGGTTGCCCGGCTGACAGCAGAGAAAAAAAATTAAGTGCGAGCCCTGCAAGGTGTGTGATATTGTTGACACTGTCATTGGCCTTTCTTACATATGTTGTCACAATGCACTATCGTCTCTAAACAACCCTTCAGTAATTTTCCTTGCCCTCCATTTCAGAATAATAGTGTTTTAAGCCAATAACTCGACACTAGCACTGGCAATAAATAAATAAATAAATAAAAAGCGCAGCTTTCCAGCCCCTTATCTCATTGGCCACGCTCGGCTGCAAATTGGTGTCAATCTGGTGGACCATCTTCTTCCAGTCGTGGGGGTGGGGGATTGGGAGGGGCCTCCCAAGTGGAACAACTTAGGGTCTCTCTTCATCTAAATCCGGCCCTGAATGTCAGCACAGTAGAGAGATTTTAGTTGTACCTGCAACCTATTATATATCGGACAGGGAGTACCTTTGATGTCATAGCACATCTCGGAAGGGTTCCAAGTCACTCGACTGCTCCAAAACTCAGCAATGCTGCAAACCACATCCCAACCCCCTTCCTTGCGGAAAAATTCCAGGTCCTAAAACCAAAAGGAAATCAAGAAATGTAAACAAATGTCCACGAACAATATGATACTCTGATGCCCTTCCCAATGTTCAGTTTAGTGCTTACCTGGGTGAGATTAAAATACTGCTGAAATGCAAATGAGATATCACTGTTGATATGAATTTCTTTCAGCCCATAAATATCTTCATTACAGACCTCGTATCCAGTCACTGCACTCTCCCAGGGATATTTGGCACCCTTACAAAACAAGAGATATTTAATTCTTTCAGTTTTTAAATTTAGCTTTAAATGGATATCACCATCACCAGTGAATTGTCATGTCAATATACTCATTGTTTAGAAACTATTATTTCACCAATCAAGAAAATATCTAAAAACCTTCATTATTGTTTTTCAAAATGCGAGGGACAAGGAAATGCACGGAGCAAGTATTTTTACAAAGGGAGCGTTGGGTACCTGGATCGCGCTGCCTGGGGTGGCGATGGGGGCAGTTAGGATAGTGGCATTTAAGAGGCTTTTAGATAGGCACATGCAGGGTTATGAATCACATTCAGGCAGGAGATTAATTTGCACTGGCATCATGTTCAGCACAGATATTGTGGACCGAAGGGCCTATTCGTGTGCTGTACTGTGTTCTAAATCATGCAAAGAAACAAGGGATCTTGCCAGGACTTGAGGGCCTGAGCTACAGGGAAGAGTTGGGCAGGCTAGGACTTTATTTCTTGGAGCAAAGGAGACAAAGGGCTGATCTTATTGAGGTGTATGAAATTATGAAGGGGAAGGGACAGGGTGAAGCACAGAGCCAGAGGACATAGGTTTAAGGTGAGATGGAAATGACTTCAGAGGAACCCGAGGGGCAACTTTTTCACACAGATGATGATGGTTATATGGAACGAGCTGCCAGAGAGAGTGCTGAGACAGGTACTATAACAACATTGAAAAGCACATCAATGCCTCTACTTCCTGAGATGATTATGGAGATTTGGTATGTCAGAGAGGATTATCTTGAACTTCTACAAGTGTACAACATATTGACTGGTTGCATCATGGCCTGGTTCGGCAACTTGAACGCCCAGGAGCGGAAAAGACTGCAAAAAGTTATAAATATTGCCGTCCATCACTGGCTCTGACCTCCTTGCAGGGATTTATCGGAGTCGCTGCCTCAAAAAAGCACCCGGCATCATCAGAGACACACACCATCCTGGCCACACACTTATCCTGGCCACACCCTGCATGTGCCTATCTAAAAGCCTCTTAAATGCCACTATTCTAACTGCCCCCATCGCCCCTGCCATCGGGAAGAAGGTACAGGAGCCTGAAAACTGTAACGTCCAGGTTCAGGAGCAGCTTCTTCCCTACAACCATCAGGCTATTAAACACTACAACCTCAAATAAGCTCTGAACTACAATAGATGATTATTGTTATTATTGTTTGTTTTATGAGTAAAAAATACTATTATTGTTTGTTTTATGAGTATGTGTGTATCTGTATAAAAGTGTGTGTGTGTGTAAAACTTTTCTTTCCCTCTCATTTATCATTTTGTTTGTACAATATTAACATATTCTGTTGTGCTGCAGCAAGTAAGAATTTCATTGTTTTATCTGGAACATATGACAATAAAACACTCTTGACTTGACAGTCACATAGATAGGAAAGGTTTAATCGGTCAAACGCAGGCAAGTCAGACTACTGCAGATGGGGCATCCTGGTCAGCATGGACATTGGGCCGAAGGGCCCGTTTATGTGCTGTAACACTCTCAATCATTCCTGCCACTGAAATAATCCGAATGCAGTGCCAGTGGGCTTTACAAATGTCTTGGAGCCCTGGAGCCACTATGTCCATACCACGTATTTTGGTCTGAAGAAGGGTCTCGACCCGAAATGTCACCCATTCCTTCTCTTCAGAGATGTTGCCAGTCCCCGTGAATTACTCCAGCATTTTGTGTCTATCTACAAGTATTTTCCTTTCAGTTCATTTAATTTGTTTTAGCTCCATCCATATCACATTATTTGAATAAGATGGAAGCCTGTTTAATACATGGTGTGCACTGCTCTCTAAGTGAGTGACACATTTGTCCAACAACCAACTTTATTTGATTTTATTGATTAGTGTGGGCGTCAAAGGTTATGGGGAGAATGCAGGGCAATGGGGTTGAGAGGGAAAGATCAGCTATGATTGAATGGTGGAGCAGGCTCAAAGGGCCGAATGGCCTAATTCTGCTCCTATGTCTTAATTAATCAATGTGACAAAATAAGTTTTAATTGGGATGTATTCTTCGGAGGGAATGTAAAAGGGACAATATTCTGTTAGAAGGTGCATGTGAAGGTCATGCTGCCTCTACCTTTCCAGTCCAACAGCCCTCTTATCTTAAACAGTATAGCACAAGAACAGGCCACAATGTCTGTGCCAAATATGATGCAATGGACAACTGTTATCTGCCATAAGAGCATAATGCATGTCCCTTCATTCCCTCCATATCATCACTTAATTAAACATTACTGTGAGGAACTATGGCCGGGGAAAACATCTGAAATACTTCAAAACCAAAAGCTGTTATCTGGGCAATACAGTATATTATCAGGGAGATATCTACGGGTCTGTGCTCAGCTGCACCAAATCACTTGGGTACAAAAAATAATTAGGTTGATTGTAAAATCTGCTTGTTAAAATACCAATTTGCTTCTATACTGCTCAAAACAATGGAAGGAACACACCAGGTAAATCTTATCTATTGAGTGCAATGCTAGGCAAGGGCTGTAGCTCCACTAGCTTAGAAAGAAATGTGCAGCATGTATATTCAGGACAGAAGAGTAAGAAAGGAAATCTGGTTACAAATAAACGTAGGTGGGAGGTAGCGAGTTCCGAATGCCAAGAGCTATTGGTCTGAACTGACAACATTCCCTTACCAGGTATCCTTGTTGGGCTGCAATAGACTTGGCAGCAGGTAGTGTTCGAATTCGGTTCTTCAGCAGGATAGAAGCTAGTTGTGGATAAAATGCAAGCACAACGGGGTACAGCCATATCTCCTAAAACAAGCAAAGTCAAATGTTTTATATTTGGCATCAGATCATTAAATTAATTAAATAAAAGTAGTAACATCAATCACAATTTGTGAAGTTCAGTGTAAGAAAACCAAACACTGTGCAATTATCAAAATGCAGAAGGGTCCCAACCAGAAACGTCATCTATTCATTTCCTCCGGAGATGCTGCCTGACCCACTGAGTTACTCCAGCCCCTTGGTTACTATCATTTATCAGAGGACATACTCTCTTCTAATGTAGAGACAGGAAGTTATGAATGAAATAGTTGAAGATGATTGCGTATCGGACATCAGCTGGAAACTCCTGGAGCAATGTCACGCCACTGAGATGACCCCGATTCAAACATCTTCCTTTTTCCAGACGTACTTCATCCAAGTGCAGTTTACACTCTGATTCCGTATAATCTCAAATTTACAAGACTCCAATGTCACATTCTGTTCATGAGAGTCAGGAAGTCATGATGCAGTTTTTTAGGACTTTGGTTAGGCAAATTAACCTAGAAACCCGCATGACTTTGGTATGTGGAAGGAAACTGGAGGAAACCCACATGGTCACCGGGAAAACATGCAAACTCCACAGGCAGCATCTGAGGTCAGGATCGAACCAGGGTCTCTTGCGCCATGAGTCAGCTACTCTACCAGCTGCTCTTGCCCACAAGAATGTCATATATTCTCCAAAATATAAATATATATAAACTGGTCCTTCTTGACCAAAATATCCTACCTGATCCCAGAAGATGTGACCAAAGTAATCTTCTCCATTGCCCCCATTGGAGAGTCCCCCCGGACTTAGTCCTATGTACTGAAAGTCTGTAGACTTGACTGGAGGGAGGGCACTGAGCAGGTAATACATACACCCCCGCAGGGCTTGGTTTAACTTCCTGCAGCCTCTCAGACTGATGCAGCTCCCACTCCACAATGCAGCCCATGCCGATACATGAGATGAGTACAGTTGATCTGACTGGACCAGGATCTGTCCTTCTGCAAAGCACTCCTTAGCTTGCTCCTCTGTGTCAGCAACTGCAGTCAGGAATTGCCAAGACCCACTCCGCTCGTTAGGCAGCAAGGTCAAGGACCCTGGAAGTGGCATCGCGATCATGTGGACACTTTGCCTGGCCGCACCTTTGACTTCTGGGATAAGTGTTTCACCGTGGATATACCTAAATTAGAAAGAAAATTGATAAAGTTGTCTAGAAAGTTGAGGTACACTTAAAGTAAACAAGATTGAAAAAACTAAACTGGTGATGTAATTCAGTTCTGGATTTATCTTATCTCACCTCACTGGGGCCAAACTATTAGAAAGTGCACAGGCTAATTACTGATTTACCTTTTCCTGAGATTATAGGGGTGGAAGGGAGTTGTTGAGGTTTTGGGTCGAGATCTTACAACGTTGACAAATCCCTCCCTCCCCACCCATTTACTACAGATGCTGCCTGACCCACAAAGTTACTCCAGCGGGTTGAAGCTGTTTTTGCCCCAGATTCCAGCATCTGTAGCCTTGAGAGTCTGCAAGTGACCTGAATGGGTTGAAAGGCAAAGTAACCGTGAACAAAATCTGATACTTCAGCAGGCTTTGGGAACATAAAATGTTCAAAGTAAGCAACTACACAAAAGCTGAGTAAAACAGGATGCAAGCATTCAAACCTGATTCAGCTCTCCAGAGATGGTGCCTGACCCAATGAGTTACTCCAGCATTTTGTGCTCTTTTTTGTAAACCGGCATCTGTAGTTCCTTGTTTCTGTTGCTTAAGGTGAGGTATCTTCTTAATTTCGTCCATGGGCATTAAAATACCACTTTACAATCAGGCGGTAAGTTTCTTCCAAGGTTACGGAGAAGTACATGCAGTGTATTTTAAAATCAGCAGTGAACAATCACACGACCAAAGAGCAGGGGAACAATGTCTGGCTGATTGAAAGGTCTGTTGAGTTCAAGTTCAAGTGAGTTTATTGTTATGTGTCCCTGATAGGACAATGAAATTCTTGCTTTGCATCAGCACACAGAACATAGAAGGCATTTACTACAAAACAGATCAGTGTGTCCATATACCATATATAAATATATACACACATGAATAAATAAACTAATAAAGTGCAAATGACAGATAATGGGTTATAAGTTATCAGAGTTTTGTCCGAGCCAGGTTTAATAGCCTGATGGCTGTGGGGAAGTAGCTATTCCTGAACCTGGTCGTTGCAGTCTTCAGGCTCCTGTACCTTCTACCTGAAGGGAGATGAGTGTGTGGCCAGGATGGTGTGGGTCTTTGATGATACTGCCAGCCTTTTTGAGGCAGCGACTGCGGTAAATCCCCTCGATCAAAGGGAGGTCAGAGCCGATGATGGACTGGGCAGTGCTTACTACTTTTTGTAGTCTTTTCCTCTCCAGGGCGTTCAAGTTGCCGAACAAAGCCACGATGCAACCGGTCAGCAAGCTCACCGGTTTGTTGGTGTACACAAATACAGTTGATACACATTAGTTAATTGGGAAAAGGTAAATCAGTAATTAGCCTGTGCACTTTCTAATAGTTTGGCCCCAGTGAGGTGAGATAAGTAAAGGGCCTGTCCCATTTATGCGACCTTGGCTCGCTTGAGACGTACGGGCACCTGTATGGCCGCGCGGGGTCGGTCCCACTTAGAAGCACGGAGGGGTATGGAGTTGTGCGGGGCTGGTCCTGACATCGCGCGGGGCTCCGAAATGCCTGCAGTGACCGAAATCTTTGAGCGCCAATGGCCTGTCGGCCCACGTACGCACGCAGGCGCATTGACGGCGTACACCTAGCGAGTGGCATTGCGTGATGAAGTCACCGCTCGACGCCGTGCAACGCCCAAATTCAGTCGGCCCGCCTCCTGCCCAGCTGATTTGTGAGCATGGGGGCTACTGCTAAGAGAAGTCTCTGTTGCTGTTGAAGCAATGCAGTCTGCATCTCTTCCATGATGATCATGCAATAGCAGCCAGCAACCCCCCTTTTTATGCGCAAAGGACGTTACGCGCGAACTTAGCACAAACTTCGCGCGACCTCCGCTTCCGGTTGGTCGTGCCAAATGCATGCAATCGCATGCACGTGGGACAGACCCTTAAGGATATCCAGCCTTTGTTTGTAAACATTTGCCTGTGATAATAAAGTTAGTTTAGTTATTTTTAGGTTATTGTTAAATGTACTGAGGCACAGTGAAAGCTTTTTGTTGCCTACTATCCAGTCAGTGGAAAGACTGTATACGATTACAATCAATCATCCACAGTGTAGAGATACAGGATAAAGGAAATAACATAGAATGCAAAGCTCAAAGCAGTGCAGGGTTTTAATTTAATTTAGTTTAAAGATCCACCGCAGAAACAGGCCCTTCGGCCCACTGAACACAGCAACCAGAGATCACCCTGTACACCAGCACGATCCTACACAATAGGAACAATTTACAATTTTTACCTAAGCCAATTATCCTACAAACTTGGACATCTTTGTAGTGTGGGAGGAGACCAGAGCACCAGAGAAACCAAAGCAGGTCATGGGAAAAACATACAACCTCCATACAGACAGTACCCATAATCAGGATCGAACCCGAATCTCTGACGCTGAGGCAGCAACTCTACAGCTGCACCACTGTGGGGTGGTCAAATAAATCTTCATTATGGTTCCATTGCAATTTTCTGGCTGAAGAAAATGGTTGCCCAATACAGTCTTTGCTAAAGGATCTTCTGATGAAGAAAAACTTTAATGCTCCTCACCAGAAATCAACAAATCCAAAAATAGATAACATGGAAATGTGCCCTAACAAAGCAAATGCAACAATCTTGCATTAACAATGCACTTTTGGGGGTGGCAGTGAAACAGATATGTTTGTGGCATTTAATAAACCTTTGGATGTGTACATGGATTTGCTGGGAATGGAGGGATATGGGTTATGTGCAAGCAGATACACTACGGTCTTGTCATCATGTGCAGCACAGACATTGTGGGCCGAAGGGTCTTTACTTACGCTGTACTGTTCTATGTTATATTAAAACACAGGTTGAATTGGATAAAGAATTTGAGGTTGCACATATTTTAAATAGAAATTATAAACACAGTAATAAATCCTGGGAAATTTAAAGGAATTGGGGAATTCTTTTAATATCTTAAAAGATAAAAGATCTTGGACTTTTGCTACATCAGCATTCAGTACATCCTCAAATTTACAGAATTGCGTGCTGCTATTCAACAGGAAGTCACGCAGCAATACATTTTACACAGTGCTGGAGGAAGTAAGTGCTTCAGGCAGCAACTGTGGAACTGGAGAAAATATGTTTCACGTCGGAAGCCCTTAGATTTCCTCTAGCATTGTTTTTTACTTAAGATTCCAGCATCTGTGGTCTTTTATGATTATACATTTTGCATTCTATTTTTATGCAAAAAAGGTAAGAGTCGATCATGCAGGCTGATATCCTCTTGCACCTGAGTATGGCTTGACTGTACCCATGGATAGTATTATCTGATTTAATTGGATAGCGCACTAACAAGGATTTCACTGTGTCTCGGTACACATGACAATACTAATAGTAAACAAATCCATGATTTATTCAAAAGAGCTTCTCGCGTTTGCCATTTGGCTCAAGATCATGACTTCAAGGAGCATGACCTGGAGGAAGCCCAACAAGAGACAGAGAAAGGACAAGCTAAATTTTCATTATCTATGTTATCATTTATGTTACAGTTGTACAAGATATAGGCCACATTTGGAGTATTGTGTTCAGTCACCCTGCTATAGGAAGGATGTTGTTAACCTGGAATGAGTGCAGAGGAGATTTACGAGGATGTTGCCAGTCTTGAGGGGCAGAGCTATAAGGAAAAGTTGGGAAGGCTAGGACTTATTCCTTGGAGCACAGGGGGATGAGGTGTGAACTTACAAAGGTGTATAAGATCATGAGAATAGATACGGTGCATAAAGTTTTTTTACCCAGAGTAGGAGAATCAAGAACCAGAGGTTATAGGTTTAAAATGAGATGGGAAATGTTCAATAGGAATTTGAGGGGCAACTTTTTCCACACAAAGGGTGGTGGGTATATGGAACAAACTGCTGCAGAAGATAGATGAGGCAGGTACTATAGCAACATTTAAAAGATATCTGAACAGGTACATGGATAGAAAAGATTTCGAAGGATACAAGACTAAGTGGGACCCATTGGGTCCCATGTTCATACGGGAGGGCTGGTCCCCCAACGCAATATTCCACCTCTCCACCAATTCTAATATTGGTAGCCAGTGGGGGGGCTTTCTGGACCGCTAGTATGGGTGTTGTGGGCCGAAGGGACTGATTTCCAGAGGGTTAGTATGGACATTGTGGGCCGAATGGATTCTTAGGCTGGCAGCTCAGTCACGCAGACTTGGTGGGCTGGCAGCTCAGTCACTCAGGGCTGGTGGGCTGGCAGCTCAGTCACTCAGGGCTGGTGGGCTTGCAGCTCAATCACTCAGGGCTGGTGGGCTGGCAGATCAGTCACTCAGGGCCGGTGGGCTGGCAGATCAGTCACTCAGATCTGGTGGGCTGGCTGTTCACTCATGGCTATTCCTTGAAATTCAATTTCAGGCAGAGTACAGGCCACCAAACTCAATTTTGTAGCATTTCAGGCAGAGTACAGGCCACCAAACGCAATCCCATAGCATTCCAGGGAGAGTGCAGGCCACCAAACTCAATTTCATAGCATTTCAAGCAGAGTGCAAGCCACCAAATTCAATTTTACTTCGGAGTCACGTGAGTGACTACGTGAAGAAGCCCCGCCTGGCGCTGGAACGGCATTACGTCGACGCTGACGGCAGAGCATGAGCTGCAGAGGCAGCTCCTCGACAGCGGTAGGTACGGGCCCGCAGGTAAGTGCTGTTGAAAAAACTTTCAGGGTCTAAAAATTCCGTGGCTGGTGTTGAACACCAGGATTAAAACGAATTTAAAAGCAAAAATAAGTAAAAGTTAAAATAAAAATACTCTGTATAAAAACAACGGAGTTTTAAAAGAACGTCCCGGGGAAGCGATCGGGACGGGAGATTACGGAGCCGGTTCCGATACCGGTGGCCGTCAATAATACGTTAAGGAAGACTTTAGTCGCTCCACAAACTTTTGGCAGGGGGGAAAAAATTTATGTCAGAAAGGCCATAATTTAAAAAGTTCAATAAAAGGCCTTCAGACTAAAAAAGCTTTATGGCTTGAAAAATAATGGAAAAAAGATTCCAAAAAATAAAAATAAAATAAATAAATAATTCAACCAAAAAGGGTTAAAAGGCCCAAAAACATTCCCAAACCTACCCTAAGGGGGTTTCATATATTAAAATATATGATGAAATATTGTGGGAATATCTACCTCAGATATGTTTGGAGGTAGTCTCCTTGAGGGAAAAACTCAGGAGTAACAAGGGCAGAAAAAATAAAATGGAAAACTGACCCTAAAAATGCACTTATAGTGGTGGCTGGTCATGAAGTACCCACCACAGTACCAAAAAAATATATATATATATATTTATATATACAGGTGTGGGTACAACACCTGAATAAGAAGTGAGGCCATGGAAAATAACAATGGAAACCAAAATTAGTTGGTCTCTCACTAAAGCTGTTATGATTAAAACAGCAGAATAAAAATAAAACTTTTATGTTTTATTTAAGTACACTTCAGCACAAAATATATATAGAGGTGTACTAGGTACGATACCCGAATGAATAAGTGAGGCCATGAAAAGTAAACATGGAAACTGAAAATTAATTGGTCTCACCAAAGCTGTTATGGTTGAAACATCAGAATGTGATAAAACTTTTATGTTTTATAAAGATATCAATGGTGAATCCGTTTATGATATCCATGTCTCAATTATATGAGATATAAGGAAATACGATTTCAAAGTATTTCAAACTGGTGCATGGCATTACTATTCAATGGAAAACAAATAAAATATTGTGCAAATAACCAATACATTTAAAATAAAATAAATTGCCATCAGTTTGTGGAGCTCAATGGGAAGAAATATATAATATTAATTTAGTTATATATATGTAATTGTATAGGGACCAAATCTTCACTCTAGATTTGCAGATCAATACAAATCAGGTTATGTTAAACTCCTGATTATTATGGAATAAAACCTGCCTTACGATAATTCAAAAATATTGATTACAAAAGAACAGACTATTGATCTTTAAACTTTGGGGGGGGAAAAAAATTATGATCCAATATAAAGATTTGATAATGGATCAAAACAAAGGCAGAAGTATGATAAATAAACATAATCCAACATAGCCTTATCCGAACCCATATAATTGGGAAAAGAAGGCTTGAAGTACGTTGAAGAGGTGCAAACAACTGTTACAAAATAAATTCATGAAATCTCCGATTGTGGGGGATTACAGGTGTATTATGATCATTAATTTAATATAACTAAGGACTACAAAAAATTGTAGAAAGGATTGGTTCACCTGTATAAGAAAACCTAAAAAAATGATTTCAGGTTTGCGCCCAAAAGTAACTCCAATAAAGAAGGGGTATGTACATATATATATTATAAAATTACCTCAATGTAAAGATGTGATGGTATAAACCATACAAAAATTTTATATACACTTTCACAGTGTAAGAACATTTTATTAAAATGGAAACATCTTCAACATTGAAATACAGTTGTTATTAACAAAGTGTTAATCAAATATTACAGGTGCTTGAAATTAATTAAAATGGGTCAAGTGGTGCAAGTTAAACATTGTCTAAAGGAATAAAAATCAGTTCAAGCTGTTAAACAGAATACTGGAAGAACTATTGTACTGATAAAAAGATCAGCACTTGCACTAAAGAGGACATGGTCATGGTTTATCTTGATCACATTTAAATTGGAAGGTTATAAAGAGTCAGCTGCAAATTAGTGCTGCAATTACAAGCCTGTTGAAAGGCAAGGACCTGACCCATCACATAAAGCCTATGTTTTAGACATTCATAAATATGCATAAATTACTATTCTGGATTTAGGAGTAATTCAGCACCATAAGAGGGGGAAAATTGTTCCATGATACAAATATGTCTTATTGCTTTGTTGACATACTTTGTCTCTCCATTAGAAAAGGAGCCTAGGTAAAGAGTAAATAAAACTCCAAAAGAAGGAATACAGAAGCTTATAAGAATATGTATGCCTTTGTGAGAGGCTTATGCAAATACCAAATGATACATTATCATTATTAAAGTAATGGCAGACAACAAATTAAGGGGGGAAAATACATTGTCATTAATATGGATTACTTACGATTAATCTGGTTATATACAGATTAAATCGCCGATCCTTCAAATGTTCTCATGGGTAAACCAAGAACAGGAAAGGTGGATGCATTCTCTCAATTACATGAGGAAAGATGTTCTTTTATGTTCTTCATATTTGTCTGATAGGGCAGTGTCTGATGAAAATGTAGCAGGACACTGCCAGAGGCATTTTGGTGGCCCAAAACAGATCCTTCATGGTTTTCATAAATATTGAGTGATGTTGAACCACTTGTGATGATTCATAGTTGCCGTAATTTATTGTTGTACAAAGGCATCCATGACATGAAAATATGAATTTGACTATCTGCAGGTTGATCAGACCATTACAATAGTTTGATGGTCAAAGAAGTCTATGAATGTTTAACTAATATGACAACATAACAATAAAATAATTATGTATAAAAGAAGTGTTATACCTGCAATTTGCAGAAATAAGTTTAAAAAACAATATTTTGTTATAAGAAATTGGAAGTCTGTGTAGACAGTAAAGTTATTTGTCATATTAGATATATGTGAGTTCCTTGTGGATTGCATTTTTTCTGAGTATCTAATTGATAAAGCCAATAATAGGGCTCAGAGTGTTTATCGTCCTATTTACGGACAATATACTAACCAAGAAGTTATCGGGTTCATTCGTAATATCCCGATATGAAAAGGGATATATATGTAGATGTAAATATAGATATATATATGTGTGTATATATATATATATATAATCTGTCCAAAATTGCAATACATAAGTCGGGAGATCAATATAGTCCTGAATTGCCTTAGGCAATAGACTCCAATTCTATCAATGATTCAAAAAAGTTAACATTGAAAGTAATAATGCTGATGACTTTAGTATCAACATAAGAGTGCAAACATTGCAAATATTACGTAATAATTGCATGTGGATACAGATTTCATTATCATATATGTTTATGAATTTACCAAACAAAGCTGACCAAGAAGAGCTGAAACCAAGGTAAACCTATAAGCATATCCTGTCGGCCTTAAATTGTGTGTGTGTGTGAACATTGATGAAATATGTTGAAGTAGGTAAGAGTCTCTGTGGTGATGAGACAGCACTACTTATTACACACAAAAAAACACATTAGGTTTCAGTAAAAACTGATGGATCTAGAGAAATGTATTCTAGATGGTTAAAAATTGAATAACACTCAGTGGAACTAGACACTGAAATGTGGAAAATCACTCTGTTAAGGAGGTAGATACATTCACAGGAATGGCACAGGATGAGCCGCTCGAGCAAAGATGCAAGGCCACAGGAGGGTGTAAAATAAATATTAAATTAAATGGAACCAGTCATGGTGTCAGGATTGGACACGGAGTGTTGGGTTCTCTATAATTGTTGCTTTGTTCATACCATCAAATTATATATATCAATTGATATTTTGTGATAAACTTACCTTTCAATGGAAAGGGCATTACTCTCTCTGCATTATACATTTGATTAGCCAGAACAGGTCAGGTCAGGCAAGAGCTGAATAACGATTACTGTTTGTGCAATTGTCCCTAAACTCAACATGTTCCAGTAAGAATTATTCTCTGACACTTACATTGCCTCCATGAAGTCTGGTCCTCTCATAAAGTCAATATTCTGGCTGTGGGGATCAAACAATGATTTTATTTCGATGGTGAACGGCTTCTTGGAAGTGGCCATCCGTTCCACATAGATGGTGAGCACCATGAGATGAACTTGACTACGATGGGCAAATATCTGCTGGGTCACCAGCAAATCCTTTGTCTCCTTTGTAGTAGAAAATGTGCCTAGCAAAAGTAAAGCAGAAGCAATTATACAGACACACCATTACTTATGCAATACCAACTTACGTAAACTCACACTTATGTAAACAATTTTGTTCCCTGTCCCTAATGCAATCAAGGCAGTTTGCAATTACCACAACACTGTACAAGTTAACTTTGGAAACGAGCCAGCAATGGTGGCTGTGCTTACCCAGATGTTAAGGGCCACAGGAAGGGCCCCAATGGCGAGATGGAACTCAAGCCGGCAATGGTGGCGGTGCTTACACAGAAGGCCATGCACCACAGAAGATTAATACTTTCAGTGAATTATTTTGGGCAGGGGATGGGGAAGGTCATTCCAACTTACATAAAAGCTGTCTTACGTGAGGGTTCACAGAACGTGACACTTACGTAAGTTGGAGAATGCCTTACAAGGATTATATTCAGAAAGTGATCACCATTGTTAAAGTTCTCCTTTAATGCAGCTAAGGCAGAAGAACAATTAATATTTTTTTAACACTGCACATGTTGAGTAAAATAATCTCATGTATATTTGTTTTTTTTCTCCCGGAATGCTTTAGTTGGCTTCCCAAGGCAAGATAGATGGATATGGAGAGGATATTTCAAGTAGCGGGAGAGTCTAGGACCAGAGGGCACAACATCAGAATAAAAGGAGGTATATTTAGAATGGAGATGAGGAGGAATTTCTTTAGCCAGAGGATGGTGAATCAGGGGAATTCATTGCCACAGATGGCTGTGAAGGCCAAGTCATTGGGTATTTTTAAAGCAAAGATTGACAGGTTCTTGATTATGAAGGGTGTTAAAGGTTATGGGGAGAAGGCGGAAGAATGGTACTAGTACTAGTGTACTAGTGGCCCGAGGACCTTGGGTGATGGGGGAAGTGAAGGAAATTCACATTTGGCAGGAAATGGTGTTGGATAGACTGATGGGACTGAAGGCTGATAAATCCCCAGGGCCTGATGGTCTGCATCCCAGGGTACTTAAGGAAATGGCTCTAGAAATCGTGGACGCATTGCTGATCATTATTGAATGTTCTATAGATTCAGGATCAGTTCCTGTGGATTGGAGGGTAGCTAATGTTATCCCACATTTTAAGAAAGAAGGGGAGAGAAAACAGGGAATTATAGACCAGTTAGCCTCACATCGGTGGTGGGGAAGATGCTGGAGTCAATTATTAAAGATGAAATAGCAGCACATTGGGATAGCAGTAGCAGGATCGGTCTGAGTCAGCATGGATTTACGAAGGGGAAATCATGCTTGACTAATCTTCTGGAATATTTTGAGTATGTAACTAGGAAAATGGACAAGGGAGAGAAAATTGGTTGGCAGACAGGAAACAAAGAGTAGGGATTAACGGGTCCCTTTCAGAATGACAGGCATTGACTAGCGGGGTACCGCAGGCTCGGTGCTGTGACCGCAGCTATTTACAATATACATCAATGATTTGGATGAAGGGATTAAGAGTAACATTAGCAAATTTGCAGATTACACAAAGCTGGATGGCAGTGTGAACTGTGAGCAGGATGCTATGAGGATGCAGTGTGACTTGGTCAGGTTGGGTTTGTGGACAAATGCATGGCAGATACAGTTTAATGTGGATAAATGTGAGGTTATCCACTTTGATGGCAAGAACAGGAAGGCAGATTATTATCTGAATAGTGTCATGATGGTAAAAGGGGAAGCACAAAGTGATCTGGGTGTCCTTGTTCATCAGTCACTGAAGGTAAGCATGCAGGTACCAGCAGGCAGTGGAGAAAGCTAATGGCATGTTGGCCTTCATAACAAGAGGAGTTGAGTATAGGAGCAAAGAGGTCCTTCTACAGTTGTACAGGGCCCTAGTGAGACCACACCTGGAGTTTTGTGTGCTGTTTTGGTCTCTAAATTTGAGGAAGGACATCCTCGCTTTTGAGGGTTCACAAGGTTAATTCCCAGGATGGCAGGACTGTCATATGTTGAAAGAATGGAGCGACTGGGCTTGTATACACTGGAATTTAGGATGAGAGGGAATCTTATTGAAGTATACATAAAATTATTAAGGGATTGGACACGCCAGGAAACATGTTCCCGATGTTTGGAGAGTTTAGAACCAGTGGCCACAGTTTAAGAATAAGGGGTAGGCCATTTAGAATGCAGAAAAGGAAAAACTTTTTCACCCAGAGAGTTGTGAATCTGTGGAATTCTCTGCCTCGGAAGGCAGTGGAGGCCAATTCTCTGGATGCTTTCAAGAGAGAGTTAGATAGAGCTCTTAAAGATAGCGGCGTCAAGGAATAAAGAGAAAAGGTAGGGACAGGGTACTGATTGTGGATGATCAGCCATGATCACAGTGATGGTGATGCTGGCTCAAAGGGCCAAATGGCCTATCCCTGCACCTATTGTCTAATGGGGTTGAGAGGGAAAAATAGATTAGCTATGATCAATTGTTAGAGCAGACTCAAAGGGCCAAATGGCCTAATTCTGCTCCATTGTCTTATTCTCTTATGGTCTTATATACTGCATGTTTCTTCCATCCCAGCCCACGAATGAATTCACATGTGATTAGTATTAGATTTATCAGCAATCCAGTAAGCATGCTGATAAATCTCTTCTGCATTTTTTCCAAAGTCTCAACATCCTTCCTGAATTGGGCAACCAGAACTGTACTCAATACTCTAAAAGCAGCCAAACCAAAGTATTACAAAGCTGCATCATTCTATTGTGTGAAATTAAAATGCATGATTTTGAACAAAAAGCTGGAAATATTATGCAAAGTTTAGTCACTCTAAATTTAAATGTTTTACCGGTCCTGGTGTTCAAGGTGTACGTTTTCTTTGCAGTGCTTTCATCAGGTACAGTCAGCCTGATGTTAACAGTAGAGGGTATATCCGCCCGACAGCAATCACCCCCTTCGCCATTATATACCCCATTCATGTGCATTACGTCACTATATATTCTAGTGCCAAGGTATCCATTGGCCAGTGTTGCCATGAAACGAAGGTCAGAGGGCAAGGTGTCACTTGAAAACACTGCCGGGTCATTTTCACATTCAGACATATTGTTTGTGTCCTTTATCAATGAGAGAAAACATTTTAGTAAAATGATGGTAATTCACAGGGAGAACACTGTCTCCGCCTCTTCCTTTCTTCTTCCCGCCCCCACCCCCCCCCCCACCCCCACATCAGTCTGATGAAGGGTCTTGACCAGAAACGTCGCCTATTTCCTTCGCTCCATAGATGCTGCCTCACCCGCTGAGTTTCTCCAACATTTTTGTCTACCTTCGATTTTCCAGCATCAGCAGTTCCTTCTTAAACATAAGTAATTCAAGATTTAATATTGTTATTTTAGTTTAGAGATACAGCATTGAAACAGGGTCATTGCCTCACTGAGTCAATGACGTTTTATTTTACCAAAACAAAGTATTTCATTGTACCTAGGTACATGTGATAATAAAGAATAATTGAATCACTGAGTCCACGCTGACCATCGATCACCCATTCGCACCAGTTCTGTGTTATCCCACTTTCTCATCCACTCCCTACACACTAGGGGCAATTTACAGAGGCCACTTAACATACAAACCTGCATGTCTTTGGGATGTGGGAGGAAACCATAGTACCCAGAGGAAACCCATGCGGTCACAGGGAGAACGTACAAACTCCACAAACAGACCTAACCCTAACCCTGTGGTCATGATCAAACCCAGGTCTCTGTGAGGAAGCAGCTCTACCTGCTGCGCCACTGTGCCACAGTGTAAACTACTTAATAGCTAATTATTAACCTTTACTATCAAGAGTATTCTGACAAAATTCTATTACCCCATTGCAGTTTTGCAGATGTTACATAGTTAAAAGACAGCTTCATTGTAATATTGAATCTGAATCAAGAACAATTTTGCAGGCTGGCATCTCGGCCCCTGGACGGTCTGGGCGAACAGTTCTGGTACCATTGGACTCCACTTAGAGGCCGTGACTTCTGTTGGTTTGTCAAAATGGATAATCCAGAAAGGCTCCAGAACTAGTGGTGCCAGAAAATTGGTGGTGAACCTATAGTGGGTTACATCTTTCACTCCTTATGATCCTAACACACAGAGTGAGGCACAGATATGAGATACATACCAGGAACATTTACTGTTTCAAAAACATTAGCGCCTTGCATCACTTGAGTAACAATGTTACCATTATTTGTGTTTATGTAATTTTCAAATAAACAAACACTAAAATGAGTGACAACTTATTAATTGCAAACCCGCTTTCTAAAAGTCAACATTAATGTCAATTCAATGATAATAACTACCACATTTGTCTGGGTGTCTAATTATTAGAAACCCGGGACAATTGTCTGTAATATATATTAGTTTAAATTTTATTTAATTTTATTCAATTTTATTTAATACTAGACCAAGTTGGGTCCCATCCCCTCAAGGTGCGGTTGCGAGGTGCATTTGGCTGGGTGTCTAATTATCAGAAATTCGGGATATATCAGTTTATATATCAGTTTAAATTTTATCGAATATAAGTTTACAATCTACATCTTAATAAGATAAGTGCAGTTGGAAATCAAACTTATGAAGGATGCACAAATTAGAATACTCAAAATCAAAATAAGTCTTTCACAGTTGTGCAGTGTGCAAAATCAATGATGCGTGAGAGGCTATATTGGATATTCACCCATAAATGATCGGCAAGATCATAATGCACAATTCTCTTTGCTTATTTGTCTAGCTGAAGGCAGCATACCAAGCCTGTTTGTTAAAATGATTTAACTCGCTGGCCCAACCAAAAATATAATCTATCCATTCCCTTCAAAGTTGCTGCCTGACCCACTGATTCCTCCAGCGCTTTGAGTTTTACTCAAAATTCCAGCATCTGCAGTGTCTTGTGTCTCCTTTCAAAATGCACCTACCTCCTCCTTAATACATGCAGTGATCCCAGCAGGCACAGCTCTACGGGAGAGAATGTAGGGCGGAGTAGGTGGTATCGCTGCTGCCTCACAGCGCCAGAGACCCAGGTTCGATCCTGACCTTGGGTGCTGTCTGTGTGGAATCTGCACGTTCTCCCTCTATGTGGTTTCCTCCTAATACTCTGGTTTCCTCTCACATCCACAAAACATGCGGGTTTGTAGGTTAATTGTTTTTAAAATTGCCATTGGCGTGTTAAGAGTGGGTGCAAAAGTGGGATAGCATAGAAGTAGTGAAGGGACGATGCATGGTTGGCGTGGAATCAGTGGGCTGAAGGGTCTGTTTCCAAGCGGTGATTTTCAATCAAAAACAAAAACAAATTGTGAAAGTAAAATCCTTGCTCACTTCTATCTCCTCATCAATCTCAGATTAACCTGCTCCTACTGTTTATAAAGCCCTGCTCAGAGACGTTTGCCCAGAGTAGGGTGCTCAGAGGATATAGGTTCAAGGTGAAGGGGAAAAGATTTAATAGGAATCCAAAGGGTAACTTTTTCACACAAAGGAGGGTGGGTGTATGGAACAAGCTGCCAGAGGTAGTTGGGGCTGGGACGAACCCATCGTTTAAGAGACAGTTAGACAGGTACAAGGATAGGACAGGTTTGGAGGGATCTGGACCAGCTACCAAGTGTTGCTGGGACAAAGGGGCGAGTTCCACACTGTATCACTCCCGCACTCCCATCACACATACCCTGTGTCGGTGATTCTCACAAACACTTGTGTCACTGAGAGTGAGAAATCCGGCTCTGGGAGAGGAGCTGGTCTGCTCCGAGTTACTGGAGGGGCGGGAAAGTTTGGTGGCCCATTTGGGCCTCGGCACAGTGGCCGGGGAGGGGGAGGAATGACCGGCGCAGATCCGGAGCTTGCCCGAGACACGCAGACAGGGCGGTGGCAGCGCCGGCTGAGAGACACCTGATCTGTAACTCCCTCCCTCTCGCCTCGGCGTCCACCTCGCAAACGTCTCGACTCTGCTTCGGGCCCGAGCCCCGGGCTCTGAGGTGGGCCTGTGGTCGGCGCAGTGCGCCCGGGGCGGAGACGGATGTATGATGAGGGAAGAACGGTGTATGGGGAAGGGGCTGTCTGTGGAGGGGAGGGGAGGGGAGGGGGCTGTCTGTGGAGGGGAGGGGGCTGTCTGCGGAGGGGAGGGGAGGGGGCTGTCTGTGGGGAGGGGGCTCTGGAGGGGAGGGGCTGTGTGGAGGGAGGGGAGGGAGGGGCTGTTGTGGAAGGGGAGGGGAGGGGGCTGTCTGTGGAGGGGGGGGGAGGGGGGAGGGGAGGGGGCTGTTCTGTGGAGGGGAGGGGAGGGGGCTGTCCTGTGGTGGAGGGGAGGGGGAGGGGAGGGGGCTGGAGGGGGCTGTCTGTGGAGGGGATGAGGGGAGGGGAGGGGGCTGTCTGTGAGGGGAGGAGGGGAGGGGAGGGGGCTGTCTGCGGAGGGGAGGGGGGGAGGGGGCTGTCTGTGGAGGAGGGGAGGGGAGGGGGCTGTGTGGAGGGGTGAGGGGAGGGGGCTCTGTGGAGGAGGGGAGGGAGGGGAGGGGGGCTGTCTGTGGAGGTGGAGGGGAGGGGAGGGGGCTGTCTGTAGAGGAGGGGAGGGGGGGAGGGGAGGGGTGGGGGCTGTCTGTGGAGGGGGGAGGGGAGGGGCTGAGGGGAGGGGAGGGGGCTGTGTGTGGAGGGGAGAGGGGCTGTCTGTGGAGGTGGAGGGGGAGGGGGGGTGGGGGCTGTCTGTGGAGGGGGGAGGGGAGGGAGGGAGTGGGAGGGGAGGGGAGGGGAGCTGTCTGTGGAGGGGAGGGGAGGGGTGGGGGCTGTCTGTGGAGGGGAGGGGAGGGGCTGTCTGTGGAGGGGAGGGGAGGGGGCTGTCTGTGGAGGGGGAGGGGCTGTCTGCGGGGAGGGGAGGGGGCTGTCTGAGGGGAGGGGGTAGGGGCTGTCTGTGGGAGGGGAGGGGAGGGGGGGGGCTGTCTGTGTTTCCTGTCTGTGGAGGGGAGGGGAGGGGAGGGGAGGGGGCTGTCTGTGGAGGGGAGGGTGGCTGTCTGTGGAGGGGGCTGTAGTAGGGGGCAGGGAGGGAGTGGAGGGGGCTGGTGTCTGTGGAGGAGGGGTTGTGGAGGGGAGGGGCTGTCTGCGGAGGGAGGGGAGCTGTCTGTGGAGGGGAGGGGGCTGTCTGCGAGGGGGCTGTCTGGAGGCTGTTGGGGAGGGGCTGTGGAGGGAGGGAGGGAGGGGGGCTGTCTGTGGAGGGGGGAGGGAGGGGGCAGCAGTGTCTGTGGAGGGTGAGGGGGCTGTCTGTGGAGGGGATGAGGGGAGGGGCTGTCTCTGGGTGGGAGGGAGGGGGCTGTCTGTGGAGGAGGGGAAGGGGAGGGGCTGTCAGAGGGGATGGAGGGAGGGGGCCTTGTGAGTGGAGTGGAGGGGAGGGGGCTGTCTGTGGAGGGGAGGGGGAGGGAGGGGGGCTGTCCTGCGTAGGGAGGGGCAGTGGAGGGGGGAGGGGAGGGGAGGGGCTGTCTGTGGAGGGAAGGGGCAGGGGGCTGACTGTGGAGGGGAGGGGAGAGGAGGGGGCTGTCGGGAGGGGAGGTGGCTGTCTGTGGAGGGGAGGGGGCTGTCTGTTGGAGGGAGGGAGGGGGCTGTCTGTGGAGGGGAGGTGGGCTGTCTGTGGAGGGGAGGGAGTGGGCTGTCTGTGAGGGGAGGGGAGGGGAGGGGTCTGTGGCGGGGAGGGGCTGTCTGGAGGGGATGGAGGGGAGGGGGCTTTGTCTGTGGAGGGGAGGGGAGGGGCTCCCTGTTGTAGCTGGGAGGGGCTGTCTGCGGAAGGGGAGGGGGCTGCTGCGGAGGGGAGGGGGGCTGTCTTGGAGGGGAGGGGGCTGTCTGGGTAAGGGTGAGTGGGAGGGGAGGGAGGGCTTTCATGTGGTAGGGGAGGGGGCTGTCTGTTGGAGGTCCTTGGAGGCGAGGTGAGGGGGCTGTCTGCGGAGGGAGGGGAGGTTTGTTGTGGAGGCGCGGGTAGGGGATGGGCAGTCATGGGAGGGGAGGGGGGCTGTCTGCGGAGGGGTGGGGGGGCTCTGTCTGTGGTAGGGAGAGGGGTGGGGCTGTCAGGGGGGGAGGGGGCTACTGTCTGGGGGGGGTGCTCGGTCTGTTGGAGGGGAGGGGGCCTGCTTTGAGAGGGCGGCTCTTGTCTGCGGAGGGGGTGGGGGCTGTCTGCGGTAAGGGGGCAGATGGGGAAGCTGGGAGGGGTGCTGCCTGTGGTGGGGGCCTGTCTGCGGTGGGGGGGGGCTTTGCGGAGGGGGCGTCTGCGGAGGGGTGAGGGGTGGATGAGGAAGGGAAGGATGAATGGGAAGGGTGAGCGGGTGTGAATGGGAGAGGAGGGGATGAATGGGGGCGGGGGGGGTACATGAATGTGGGAAGGGGTGTATGGGGGAGTGGAAGTAAGCCACCAGTACCCAAACTGCACTTGTAAAGCAGGCACATCGGCCCTTCTCATCCATGCCCATCACAGTTACAATCCGACAAGGCAATATATTTTATATAACACGGAATATGCCAGGTACCAGGCAGATAGTAACAGACATGAAAACAACATTGAACAGGTGTTTCAGACTACGGCACGGGACATGGACGCGTTTAAAATGAGGATTTAGACCATGTGGAAGCGGGTGGGATCAATAGTCATTAGGTGCAGTGGCGTAGGCCATTTGGCCCTTGAGCCAGCACGCCATTTCTAAGTGTTCATGGATGATCATCCACCAATTCCAGTATCCCGTTTCCTTGCCATTATCCCCAGTGACTCCAATATCTTAAACGACCCTATCTAAATAACCCCAATAATAATATAAAATAAATTTTTATTGTCATTGCACATAGGTGATCGAGACTTTCGTCCCTATGGAGTGTCCAACGAGCGGATAAACACGAATCTGGGGGCCAGTTTTAGCTGTGAGTAGGATGCTTAGGAGGCTGCAAGGTGACTTGGAAGGTTGGGTGAAGGCGGGCAAATGCATGGCGATGCAGTAAATGTTGATAAATGTTAGGTTATCACTTTGGTGGCACAAAAACTGGAAAAGTTAGGATATTATCTGAATGGTCGCGATTAGGAAAAGGGTGAGATGCATCGAGACCTGCGTGTCTTGGTACACGTGTCAGTGAAAGTGGCAAGCAGGTGCAGCAGGCAGTGAAGAAAGAAAGTGAATGGTATGTTGGCATTCTATAGCAAAAGGATTTGGTACAAGGAGCAGGATGGGTCTACTGCAGTTGTACAGGGTCTTGGTGAGGCCACACCCCTGGAGTATTGCCTACAGTTTTGAGTCTCCCAATCTGAGGAAAGACATTCTTGCCATAGAGGGAAGTACAGAGATGGTTCACCAGACTGATTCCTGTGATGGCCAGGACAGGACTTCCATATGAACGAAAAGACGGGATAGATCGGCTTAACTCGCTGGAATATTAGTAGATTGTGGGGAGATTTTTATAGTGATACTTACAAAATTCTTAAGGGGTTGGACAGGCTAGTATGCAGGGAGGTTTGTTCCCGAATGTTGGGGAAGTCAGAACAAAGGGCGGTCACAGTTTTACAGGTTAAGGGGGAGAAGGCTTTAGTGTCCGAGATGTGAAAATCATTTTTCACACATAAGTGTGGTGTTTCTGTGGAATTCTTGCCACTAAGGTTGTTGAGGCCAGTTCATTTGTGCTATATTTCAAGAGGGAGTTAGCTCTGGCCTTGTTTTGCTTAAAGGTGATAATGTGTTATCGGAGAGAAGGCAGAGTGTACTGGATACTGAGTTGGATGATCAGCCAATGATCATATTGATTGGTGGGCAGGCTCTCGAAGGTTCCGAATGGCCTACTCCTGTCCAAAGTTGCTATGTTTCTATTGTTTGAACCCAATGTCATAACTTAACAACTAATAAAATTTAGATACAAATTTAGATCCCCATGAAACATGATTTATAAAAAAGGAACAGTTAAAATTGTATAAAGTGCAAATATGTCTGTGTGGATCTAGCTAGATCGCCTCTTGAAAAGTATTCACGTAAAGAAATGGCGCCTCCCTGCCCTCTGAGGCAGATTAATTCCACATACTCACATAACTCTCCATGAATAAAGAGTTCCTCATCTCCGTTTTATAATGGCTAGCTCTTATTCTTTAAACTATGGACCCGGGTTTGGACTCCCCCACATCGGGAAACAGTTTCGGCCTCTAGCTGTACCAAACCCTTAATAAACTTATATGTTTCAATAAGATTCCCCTCTTATCCTTCTAATTTCCAGAGTTATACAAAGCCAGCGCTCCATTCTCCCAGCATATGACAGTCCCACCATCCCAGGAATTAACCTCGTGAACCTATGCTGCACTCCCTTCATAGCAGGAATGTCTTTCCTCAAATTAGGGGACCAAAACTGCACACAATACTCCAGGTGTGGTCTCACTAGGGCCATCTACAACTGCAGAAGGACGTCTTTCCTCCTATTCTCAACTCCTCTTGTTATGAAGGCCAACATGCCATTCGCTTTCTTCACTGCCTGCTGCACCAGCAAGCTCACTTTCATTGACTGATGAACAAGGACCCCCAGATCCCGTTGTACTCTTGACACCTACTTGACACCATTTAGATAATAATCTGCCTTCCTGTTTTTGCTACCAAAGTGGATAACCTCACATTTATCAACATTATTAGTTTACGTTGGAATCATGGTTGGCACAAACAATATTACTGCATCGTCCTATGTTCAGTGCCCTCCATAATGTTTGGGACAAAGACCCATCATTTATTTATTTGCCTCTGTACTCCACAATTTGAGATTTGTAATAGAAAAAATTACATGTGGTTAAAGTGCACATTGTTAGATTTTAATAAAGGCCATTTTTATACATTTGAGTTTCACCATGTAGAAATTAGATCAGTGTTTATATATAGTCACCCCCATTTCAGGGCACCATAATGTTTAGGACACAGCAATGTCATGTAAATGAAAGTAGTTATGTTTTTTGTTGCATATCCTTTGCATGCATGACTGCTTGATGTCTGCAATTCATGGCGCGGGGGGGGGGCGCATCACAGTGCTGCGGTCAGCTCTGGTGATGCTCTGCCAGGCCTGTATTGCAGCCATCTTTAGCTTATGTGGTTTTAGGGGCCTATGTCCAGTACGGTTTTCTCTTCAGATATAAAGGCACAACTCAATTGGGTTCAGACGGTGACTGACTTGGTCACTAAGATATGACCACTGTTTTGCTTTGAAATGCTCCTGTGTTGCTTTAGCAGTATGTTTGGGATCAAGGTCATACCTGTGGATGAACTGCGGCCAATGAGTTTTGAGGCTTTTTTTTTAACTTAGCAGTTGGATGTGTCTTTGCACTCAGAATTCATTATGTTACTACCATCAGCAGTTGTCATCATCAAAAAATGATAGATAGTGCGGCCAGTACCTTCAGCAGCATACATGCCCTAGGCCAGGCCCATACGAAGCTTAGATCGGATGATGGGCCAAATGCATGTGAGATACAACTGGGGGAGTAGTTTAGATGGGATTGTTGGTCGGGTGTGGGCAAGTTGGGCTGAGGGGCTGTTTCCACACCATGCATCATTCTATGACTAAAAAGTTAAGAAGAAAAAGCATGAAGATAAGTAGAGCAGATTTGAAAGGAGTGAAATGTCTTAAAGACAGTGAGAGGTTATGGGTGGAAGGATGGCCTTGGGCAGATGGGTGCAGGGGACAAATAGACACAAAGTGCTGGAGTAACTCAGTGGGCAGGCAGCATCTGTGAGAAAAATGGAATAGATGACATGTCACAGAGGCTGGAGTAACTTCAGTGGTCAGGCAGGCATCTCTGGAGAAAAGGTATAGATTATATTTCGGGTCAAGACGTTCGTCAGTAAATATTCATGATGTGACATGCATAGACATTCCTGAATTTACCCAAACCGTCTTTGAGCATACTTTGTTACGGTGCTGCCCTCTCTATAACGTCTTCTTGTGCATGGGTATGCAGGACAGGACACAAGCTTTGGGACACGCGTGTGACGCTGTTGACGTCTGTCCCAGCCTGGTAAAAACCTGGATGGAATGGATGTCGAGAGCATGTTTCCACTAGTAGGTAGTGTCTTGGACCAGTGGCCACAGCCTCGGGAATTAAAAGACATTCCTTTAGGAAGGGGGTGGTGAACTGTGGAATTCAGGCCACAGACAGCTGTGGAGGTCAATCAATGAGAACATTTTCAGGAGGAGATTGATAAATTCTTGATTGATACGGGTGTCAGTGGTAATGGGGGGAAGGCGGGAATGGGTTTGAGATAAATGAGAGAGTCAGAGGAATGATAGGTGGAAACATCATGGCCCTTCTGCCCAGCATGTCCCATCTGCACTAGTCCCACCGGCCAAGTTTGATCCATATCCCTCCTAACCCGTCCTATCCATCTACTAACCCGTCTAACTGTTTCTTTAGGATGTTGCGTTTAGTCCCCACCTCAACTACCTCCTCTGGCAGCTGTGTTCCATGTTCGTGTTTGTGTGAAAAATTACCCTCAGATTCCTATTAAAATCTTTTGCCCTTCACCTTAAACTTCTGTCCTCTGCTCCTTGATTCACTACTCTGGGTCAATGACTCAACCATATCTTTCAAATCATGATTTTTATACACCTCTATTAGATCATCCCTCATCCTCTCCTGTGCTCATGAATCGAGTCCCAGCCTAATCTCAACCTCCCTATAGCTCTGGCCCTCTAGTCCTGGCAAAACATCCTCGTTAAATCTTCACTGTACCCTTTCCTGTTTGATGGCATCTTTCCGATATCGTTAACATGGTGCCACAATGAATACAATACTCTGAATGCGCGCCTCACCACTACTTATGCAACTACAAAACATGACCTCCCAACCTCTTATACTCAGCCTGACCCGCTGAGTTGTTCCAGCACTCTGTGATGGAAATGTCACCCGAACAGGGCAAGATTAGCAAGGTTTGCTGATGATACGGAAGTGAGTGGTTTTGCAATATAGTGAAGATGGTTGCTGAAAGATTGCAGCAGGATCTGGATCAATTAGCCAGGATGGGCAGAGGAATATTGATGGTTGCATGGTCCTTGAAGGTAGTGTCGCAGGTATATCAGGTGGTCAAAAAGTATTTTGGTTTTTGGCTACGTTGGCCTTGTCAATCGCAGTCAGAGTATTGAGTATAGAAGTTACCCTCCGGCAGGTCATGCACTCATTTCTTTTCATTTGTGCAGTTGTTCTCCAGGTCATAAGACGTTGTTTATTTCACATGTTCTCTTTTTCCATTCACTTTGATTTTTCATTTTTCTTTTTTTCATGGTCTTCATTTTTCTTTTCTTTTTCACTTTCTCTTTTTCAGTCTCTTTCTTCATTTTTTTCATCCTCACTTTTCTCTTTTGCATTTAGATTGGCGCTGTTAGACCGTTGGTGAGACATTTACATTTAGAATATTGTGTTCAGTTCTGGGCCCCATGTTATAGGAAAGAAAAGATGTCAAACTGAAAAGAGTACAGAGATCCCCATCTGGATCAGTCCAATCAGGGTGTGTCGTCTGCAAACTTGAGAACTTGATAGAGCTTGTCTGTGGAGGTGGAGGTGCAGTCATTGATGTGGCGAGAGAGAGAGGGAGAGAGGGGGGAAGAGAGAGGGGGGGAGAGTTACGCATCTTGCGGTGCTCCTATGCTGAGCGTTTGCGGGTCCGAGATATGCTTTCCCGTCTCACATGCTGCTTCGTGTCTGTCAGAAAGCTGGTGATCCACCGACAGAGGGGTTCAGGCACAGTCAATTCAGAAAGTTTGGAGCGTAGTAGCTCTGGCACAATGGTGTTGAATGCAGAGCTAAAATCAACAAACAAAATCCTCGCATAGGTCCCCTGGTGTTCGGTTTAGGTGCTGGAGGATGAAGTGTAGGCCCAGATTGACTGCATCATCCAAAGATCTATTGGCCCAATATGCAAAATGCAGAGGGTCCAGCAGAGGGATTGTTATATTTTTCAGCTTGGCCAGCACAAGCCTTTCAACGGTCGTCATGATTACAGAGGTCAGCGTGACAGGCTGACAGCGCGACATTAAGACTAGTAATCCTTACCTTTTTGGGTACAGGGACAATAGTGGAGACTTTGAAGCAGGCAGGGACAGTGCATCTTTGCAGGGACTGGTAATTGGGTGTGAAGTGTTGGTTGGGGTGGGAACGGGTCCACTCTTTTCATACTGGTCTTGCCTTAATTAGGTGTGAAGTGGTGAATGTCACTAGCTGAGAACTTGCTCCTCAACTTCTCAGAGTACCTTTCCTTGGCAGCCTGATTCCTCTTCTCAGCTATTTATCGATTAGGCTATCTTTTAACTCTTTAGGCTATCGGCTTGACGCATATTTGCCCACCCCCCACCCCCCGATATTTCAAAATGGAAATGTTACATCTGTATAGAATGATCCCATTAAAATGTATATTTATGTCACAAACTATGGAATTCATATTTTTCAGTATTATCAAGGAAAAGAAAGCAGTTCCAATTGTTTGATATTATTTGATATTGTTTAAAATTATTCATATGGAGGAGAAAATATAATAGCTCTAAAACCCACCTTAATTTTGCAATCTCACTAAAGATAATCCCTCTCGCCCCCTCTTTCTGGCGGGGGGGGGGGGGGCGAAGATGAAGGTGGCGCGGGCCCAGCGGGGGTGGCGTGGGCTGTGGGGAAGAGCCGGCGTGGTCGCATTTTTTTTGTCCCGCCAGAATTTCGGGCGCTTTTCCGACAAAGTGGAAACGCTGATTTTTTTTCCCCCCGATTTTTGTTTTTTTTCTCGGGATTTTTTCTTACTCTTGACAAAGTGTAACGCGGCCATTCTATTTTGCAGCTAACCAGTGGTTTGCATCTTGCAGTTTAGCCTCTGTATTTCTCTTCATGAAGTCTTCTGCGGACAGCGGTCATTGACAAATCCATACCTGACTCCTGAAGAGTGTTTCTGATCTGTCGGACAGATGTTTGGGGATTATTATTTATTATTGAGGGAATTCTTCTGTCATCAGCTGTGGAGGTCTTCCTTGGCCTGGCAGTCCCTTTGCAATTAGTAAGCTCACCAGTGCTCTCTTTTTTCTTAATAATGTTCCAAACAGTTGCTTTTGGTGAGACTACTATTTGGCTGATGTCTCTAATAGTTTTATTTTTGTTTCTCAGTCTCATAATGGCTTCCTTAACTTTCATTGGCACAACTTTGGACCTCATGTTGATAAACAGCAATAAAAGTTTCCAAATGTGATGGAAAGACTGGAGGAAAAAACAGATGCTGTGAGCTCTTATACCTGCATTAAGGAGGCAATTACAAATGCATGTGAAGCCATGTGTACTATATATTATGGTGCCCTGAAATGGGGGGACTATGTATAAACACAGCTGTAATTTCTATATGGTGTAACGAAAATGTATAAAAATGGCCTTTAATAAAATCTGACAATGTGCACTTTAACCACATGTGATTTTATTCTATTAGAAATCTTAAATTGTGGAGTACAGAGGCAAATAAATAAATGATGGGTCTTTGTCCCAAACATTATGGAGGGCACTGTATGATAACATAACTGGTTGTTAGCATGCACTACTTTTTATACAGAATTTTAGAGACAATGACAATGCCTGTCTAAATGGCTCTTAAATGTTGCTATCCTAATTGCTACCACCACCTCCCTGGCAGCCAATTCAAGGGTGGCCGCTCCCTCACCGCGCCAGAGACCTGGGTTCAAACCTGACCTCTGGTGCTGTCTATGTGGAGTTTGCACGTTCTCCTGTGACTGTGTGGGTTATCTCCGGGTGCTTCAGTTTCCACTCACATGCCAAAGACGTGCCGATTTGTAGGCTAATTGGTCCATGTAAATTACCCCTTGTATCTGGGGAGTGGATGTGAAAGTGGGATAACATAGAACTAGTTTGAACGGGTGATCGATGGTTCGCGTGGACTCAGTGGGCTGAAGGGCCTGTTTCTATGCTGAATCTCTAACTAAACTAAAAGAAAACTAAACTAAAACCGTAATTGAAAGCTTATATAAATATTGCCAGTAGACGGGTAACCTGCCTGCATTATGTTCTCAACATGCGGAAACAGGGAATTGCAGATGCTGTTTTACCAAAAAAAAAGACACAAAGTGCTGGAGTAACTCAGCGAGTAAGGACGCATCTCTGTACTGAGGAAGGGTCCCGACCCGTAACGTCACCTATCCACGTTCTTCAAAGATGTTCCTGACCCGTTGAGTTGCTCCAGCACTTGTCTTTTGATGTTCTCAACCCCCTCCATGTAGATCAGGGCAAGATGTCTTGTCATCCCAATCAGATTTCAACCTTGAGACACACATGACTCATTGTTTCCAACCATCGAGTGTCTTGTTACCCTATCTCCTTGTTTTCAAGGACAAAAAACAAATTAACTGTCTTGTGCCAAATATTCTTATCTAAATGACCTTGGACTGTCTGGCTGGACTAAAACAGCCAGCAAGGAACTAATGATTCTTGTCACGGACATTCAGACACTCATTCTTAGATCAATTTTCTTAATAAGCTTTGACTAGTTACATTTAGTGTTTTAGTTTTAGAGATACAAAGCATAAACTGTTTAGTTTTAGAGATACAAAGCAAAACAAAGCAGATACTGGTCAGCCACGCCGACCAGTGATACACTAGCACCATCCTACGCACAAGGGCCAATTTACAATATGTAGCGATGCCAATTAATCTACAAACCTGTACATCTATGGAGTGTGGCAAGAAACCGGGAAACTCAGAGAAAACCAACCCTGTCACGGGGAAATGTGCAAACTCCAGACAGCAACCGTAGTCAGGATCGAACCCATATATTTGGCGCTGTCAGGCAGCAACTCTACTGCTATGCCATACTTTCTCAGCATTTTCGTTGTGCAAAGTATTCTTAAACTGCATCTGACATAACTAGTAGTTTTACAGCCACAGTACAATAGTCAGGGAGTACATGACACTACAATAAGGCAGAATGTAAATATGAGAAGTTGGTGCTTGTGGTCCAAATATGGGTGGTCTGAAGAAGGGTCCCAACCTGAAATATCACCTATTCATGTCCTCCACGGATGCTGCCTGACTTGTTGAGTTATTTCCAGCGTGCTGTGTTCTACTCAATGACAGAGTTGCTGTCTTATAGATTCCGCAATTCCAGGGTCAATCCTGATCCTCACTGCTGCCAGTGTAGAGTTTCTCCTGGTGACCACATGAGCTTCCTATAAATTGCCCCGAGTGGATCGGTGCTGCTCACTCCATTTTCATTCTTGCGGATTAATAAAATTAAATAACATTTGTATAAATCTTAGTGAACTGTCATATCGATCATTCATTATCAAGTGTAGATCAGGGAAAAAGTGTGCTGTTGCCTGCTCTGTATGATACATAGTAAAGGCTCCGCCAAACCAACTGGAGCATCCTCGATCATAACCCGTCTCAGACGACTACACACTGACACTCAGACACAGTCTGAAGAAAGTTCCCAACCTGAAACGTCACCTATCCATGTTGTCCAGAGATGCTGCCTGACCCAGAGTTACTCCAGCATTTTGTGTCCTTTTTTTGTAAACAATTCCTTCTTTCTACACCCATTCACTACGTCGCCTAATTTAGTCGCTGGAAGACTGTTGCTTGTATGGCGGTGGGACCCTTTAAGAGCACGTTGCTATGGCTACAGCTACAATGCAAGTGCATAGTAGTATGAATAAATAGTGTACTACAATACTGATATTGGCAGAGTGCAGTATGACAGACCATCCCAACACTGCTCTCTGAACCATGCATTTGAAGATCACAATCTTTTTGGGACTTTAACCCATGGGCTGTTTCAGAAACAGGTTGTGATCTAGGATCCTCAAGTAAATTGTGTATTATCCAAATAAGCACACATACTGTACTCCCTCCACAATTTACTCTGATAATGCATGGTCAATATGACAGTATTTTTATTAAGATTTATACAAATGTTATTTTATTACTCTGCCAGAATGAAAACGAAGCAGCTTTGAAGTTAAATTTACGTGTCCTTTATGAAGAAGTACGATATGTTTGAGAAGTAAAATCCAGTTTGAACAAAAAGCATAATGCTGTTTCATCTTCCATACATTTTACTCTCGAATTAAATACAGTTGTGGTCCATTACAGGTGTGAGTGGGTGAGTGAGTGGGTAAGTGTGTGGGTGAATGTGTGTGTGTGAGTGAGTGTGTTTAGGCCCAGAGCTGCGGGAGAGTCAGGGCGAGTTGGTGCTGGGTCGGCACCTCTGTAAAAACACATGATTACCTTATTTTTCTTTACTTGCTTGATAATTATATTTCATAATTAGTGAGTGCAACTGTGCAATATTTTGTCATATTATTAAATTAAGTATTATATGCTGTAATCTTGTTTGACCCTCTTGGGAGACTAGCTTGCCCCCCCCCCCCCCCCCCCCCCCCCCCCCCTCCCAAACAAAACCTGAAATGACGCCCGTTTGACAGCTCCGGCACCTAATTAGCACTGCAACACTGGTGGTACACAATACAATCATGAGGCACCAGAATAGATCCTTTATTTGTATGAAGGACTGGCTCTACCAACCAACTATAAATCAGTACTTCATTTGCCTTTGTTTAGCATCATCTTTCCCTGAATCTCAGCTCAAGTAACATTTTCAAATTACTAAGAGAGCCATGGTTTTGGAAGAGTTTTACTGAGGATTACATTCAGTTGCTGCATTCTACTGTGTATGGATTAATTCACACAAAGCGAGTCAGGCAGCATCTGTGGAGGACATGGGCAGGCGACATTTCAGGTCATGGTACTGTTCTTCAAACTGCATCTGCGTTTTCTTGTGTCTTTACAGTTTAATTCAGCAAGCCCAATTTAATGAGCCCCTTGAATTCAACCCAAGATGCGTACACATAATGTAGATCAACACTGCAGCCCTGCATTGTTGGAGGTGCTGCCTTGTAGATGAGATATTAATTATTCAGGCAATATTGTTCTCAGCTTAAGCTATTTCAATTTTTTTGTGGATGTTGATGTCACGGAATGCTGCAATCTTCACCTAAGTTTCCTACTTTAATAATAATGCTTTGATGCAATTAAATGCAAGGATTAATATTTTAATTCTATACTCAAGCAAATCGGTGCCACTTAAGCAGTGACGAGGACACAAACTGAACACATCTGTTAGCAGCAACTCATTGAGACAGTTTGCTTGTCCTTAATTTATAAGTGTGGCTGGAGTTGGCAATGCCCTTCCCTTGTTGCCCTGGAGATGGCTCCTTTGGTCCTAAGGCCTCTTTGGTGGTTTATTGGTTGCTGAGGCCTGTCCTTAGTTACCTGGAGGTTGTTGCACTGTATTCTTGATGCTGCATTCTGTCTGATGAAAATCTTCCCATTGGGCAAAACCCAGTACATTTTGTTACATCTTAATACATCCAGGCAAGCGGAGAAACCTCCTTCACACTCTCGCTGTGCCAGTAGGATAGTGAAAACGCCTTTTGTATGTCAGATTATAAATCACTTGCTGCAAAATAACCACCCTCAACAGAGCGGCAGAGTGACGCAGCTAGTGGAGCGGTTGCCTCCCAGTGCCAAAGATCTGGGTTCAATCCTGCCCTCTGGGTTTGCACGTTCTCCTTCCAACTGCATGGGCTTCCTCCCACATCCCAAAGACGTGTGGATTTGTAGGTTAATTGGTCTCTGTAAACTGCAGAGTGGTTGTGAAAGTGGGATAATATAGAACTAGTGTATGAACAGATGATCTATGGTCAGTGTGGACTCGATGGGCTGAAGTGTCCATTTCCATGGTGTATCTTTACATTGAAACTTTGCCACTTGAGCCACAGTGCTTACTTGGATGATCTAGTTAAGTTTCTGGTACATTGGCTACATAAACACGTGCGCCTGTGTGTGCCTGTCTCTCTGTCTTTGCCAAAAATCGCCTTTTCTCAAAATTCCATGCTTTATTTCTCTAGATATTACTGAAAATGTTCAAAAATCAGACAAAACTTTTAAATAAAAACGACTGTCTTTCGCTGATGCCATCACAATGGGTCTGCCCCGTCTTGCTCACATTGCGAGTGAGTTGTTTCTGTGCACTATGACTCTATAAATCACACTTATCCTAACTGCTCATGAGTTATCATTCATTAACAGTTCATTAATTACCTGTAGTCGTGATGATTGAGTGAATTATTTTTAAAAGTTAATTCAGTAATGGTGACGGGGATTGTTGTAAAAACCTCTGGTTGACGAATGCCCTTCAGACCATGAAATCTGCTGTTACCAAAACCGACCTATGTATAACTCCAAACTCCCACTGTGGTTGAATCTCAACTGCCTCAGTTCATGGTCCATTAGGTCTGGAGGATAAATGCTGCCATTGCCAGCAATGTCCACATCCTGTTTACAAATACATAAATAAAATACTTAGGTCAATTTACCGAAAGCAGCTCTTGTTGTGGACCTCCTCTCTTTTCCAGTTTCCATCCATTGACTGATGTGCAGGGGCTAGTAACCGTGTAGTAAATTGCCTGATTTATACGGGTAGTTGTTCCAACTCAAAGCATGGAGTAGCTAGGAGCTTGCACTAATCCAGTATACAGCGATAATGCAATAATATACATGTAGTAATTCCTGGGCACCACATTTTACAAAGGACACAAGGATTTGGAGAAGAATGGGTGCATGGATAAGAGATTACAGTTACTGGAGACACTTGGTTATTGCCCTCGGAGCAGAAAATGCAATAGGAACAAATTTGTAGAATGACATTAAAATAAGGAAGGTTTCAAGATAAGAGTGGAAAAAGAGGAAATACTTACAATGACTGAATGGACACAGTCCTAGTGCCACATACTGAATGTGACAGCAAAATAATCGTCAAAATGATGAAATCATTGTGCAACGAACACTGAGCTTTGGAAGGTGCTTCCTCATCATGTGGAGATGGGTGTTGGGAACTTTTTAACCAAAAAAGCAAGAACTGTGGCAGTGTAAAGGCAACTGAAAAGACAAACATTTCAAGGGAGACTTTATTGTTCTTACCAACCCTTTTCTTTTAGATGCTTAGACTCGTCAATAGCTCCCAAAAAGGAACTAGATCAATACCCGAAGAAGAGAAGACCGCAAGGACATGGGAAAAGAATGGGGGCAATGAAATTAACTGGATGGCTATGTTCTCTGCTAATCTATTACGTAATTCTCCAATTGTAACCACCACCCAATGCAAAACCACTTACTGGCGGCATTGGATACACTGATTATCTCTCATACAGGGTGACATCAAGTTCATTGGTCATTTTCCAAAAATACATGCTGAAGTTGTCAAACATGCTATTGGAAATCAAAACTGGACACCACATGTCCCTTCTAGCACCATATTTCATGGAGTATTTACTAATTGAGTTATTAGGGGTACTGTCTCCAATCTGAGGCGCAAGCATTCTTATACAGCAAAAATGACACAATGGTTTACCCAGTGAATGGGTGACAAGCTGATTTGAAGGTCTGAACACTGCTCTGCTTCTCCTGTGCAATTGAAAACCACAACATCAGACTTTAGTAGCAGCCAAACGGAGAGATGAGGAACAGCAGATGCTTGAACCTTGAGCAAAACACAAAGTACTGGAGAAACTCCAGTGGGGCTCAAGGTCAGTCCAAGGAGTGCAACCAGAGATGCAATCCGGAAAATAATCGCATCTCCGGCAAAGTAAGAAACTGAAGAATAGGTTCCCCTGACCCCCACATAAAACAAACAGGAGAACATTTACACGGACTTTTAACACACAATAAAATTCTTTTTAAAAGACGAAAAAACAGACTGTTGGCGGGGCTGCCAATCGTGCAGTGCCCCTGATGGTTAACCAATAAAAGCAAGATTGTGGCAGTGTAAAGGCAACTGAAAAGACATAAATATTTCAAGGGAGGCTTTATGGTTGTTACCAATCCTTTTCTTTTAAATGCTTTTGACCGCCACTGTTAGCCTTTCCAATTAAAAATTATTTCCTCTCTCGACTGCACAGTTTTGTGCCAGAAAGCGTCCAGAAAGCAATTGTAGCTTCCTGGTACCCAGTGCAATCGTTTGTGTACGATCATGAGCAGCAAATGTCAGCAGGATCTTCAATTAGCAGGGGGCTTCTCTCATCTGTGCCCAATTTTTACCTCCTTCCCCCCCCCCCTCCCCAAACGTGTTCTTTTAGATAGAACAGTCTAGCTAGGTTTGTTGAAACACTCAAAGACAGATGAGTTCAGTGAGCGTACCTGGATGGACATTTAATGAGTGTTGGTTAATAGTAATTTTCCAAGGGACCACATCTTCAGGTTGATCTGATCTCTATCCACTCCACTTCTTTAACCTTGGATCCCGTGGAGGTAAAAACTGCATCTTAACCACTCCTGGTCAAAATAGGGCAAACAGTGCAGAGCACTGCAAACCATAGGCTAGTAAATAGAAAACAAATATTAATTGTTTGAGGGAGAAGGTGTGAATATGTGGGTGTTGTGATTGTGCAGTGATCGCAGATAATCTGGAGTCTGAGGCGTATGAATCATCGAGGACCTGGAGTGATCGAGCAACAATTGGATAATCCGCAGCTCATGCTCTCGCTCCTCCCGTCTTCGCTCCTCTTCCCATTTGTAGAACCTCTCCTCAGCCTTCGTCTGATAGTCCATGAAGGTGTTGATAATGGTCCCCACGTGTCTCTGAAACATGGTTCCATGCTTCACCTTCATCCTCTTTTTTGGTACCGAGCAATCTACAAAAGGACAAAAGTTAGCGGTCAGACTACTTGGGAAGATGGACTTATATACAAGAACACAAGACCATGAGGCTATTCAGCCCATTGAGTCTGCTCCACCATTCAATCATGCCTGATCTATTGTTCCTTCTCAATCAAATTCTCCTGCCTTCTCCCCATAACCTTTGACACAATTTTTAATCAAGATCATATCAATCTCCGCTTAAAAAACACCCAATGACCTGACCTCCACAGGCGTCTTTAGCCATGAATTCCATAGGTTCTCCACCCTCTGGCTAAAGAAATTCCATGTCATCTTCATTCTAAAGGTGCGTCCTTTTATTCTGAGGCTGTGTCCTCTGGACCAAGACTCTCCCACTACTGGAAACATCCTCTCCACATCCACTCTGTCGAAGCCTTTCATTATTCGGCACGTTTCAATGAGATCACACCTCATGTCGGTGTAAACTTGATGGGCCAAAGGGCCTGTTCCATGCTGCATCTCTAAACTCAAATAAACTTTGCCATTGTGGCCACGGTGCTTACTTAGATGATCCAGTTACATTTCTGATACATTGGATATAGGAACGTTTAGAACTAGTGTAAAACGGTGATCGATGTTGACTCGGTGGGCCAACGGGCCTGATTCTATGTTGGATCTTTCAATCAATCAAAAATTAGGGCCAAGTATCCATAAGATATATAATTTTTCTCTCCTCAACACACCGAGTTGTTGGATTTGCTGCAGCTTTAGCAGAGATCACCCACCACAGGTATCTTCCGATTTCAATGGCTGTCTGCTTCATTCAATAGTGTTGGTGTTTAGTTTTGAGACAATTTACAAGTCATAGTGGCTTTAAATCCAATTTAGAATAGAATCTCTGGCCACGGCTTATTGCCATTAGTGCCCTGGCACTGCTCAAGGTGAAGATGTGACGATGTCTAGGAGTTGGTGGAGGAAGAGCAGCTCGGACTGCCAGACCAGAAACAGAGCATCTGTCCATGAGGTACACCAGGATTATGTGGTGGGAAATGATTGGAGAATTACTGAGGGACATAAGAGGTCACGGGAATGGTTACTATCTTACTACCAGTAATTCTTGGCCGTTTGTTCATAAGAGCGATCATTTTCAGGTACCCACCCTTCTCAGGTGACGTTCTCTTCCTGCTAGTAGTGCCAGCGTCCTCCAAGCTTGTGCTAATCTTTTCCTCTTCTGCCAGAGCTTCTGTTTCTGCTAAACAAGGAATCAAGATAGGTTGCAACAATAAACTATCCAGTCCCATTACAATACAACAGTAGCCAACCAAACTATTCTTTTGAAGCAATCACATGAGTATCTAATGCTATTGATCTAGAATTTTATAGATTCAGCCACAATATAATCCAAAAACTCAACAAAGTTTAGTTTTGTTTAGAGATCCAGAATCGAAACAGGCCCTTCGGCCACTGAGCACACTAGTTCTATGCTGTCCCACTTTCTCGTCCACTCCCTACATACTATGTGCAATTTACAGAGGACAATTAACTCACAAATCTGCATGTCTTTGGGATGTGAGAGGAAATCGGAGGAAATCCACGCCGTCACAGGGAGAAAGTGCCATACAGGGAGCAAGTCCACACAGACAGTGCCCCGAGGTCAGGATTTGAACCCGGGTCCCTGGCGCTGTGAGGTAGCAGCTTTACCAGCTGTGCCACTGTGCGCCTTTAATTGAATTAATATTGTGGCCTACTTTGAAGGTGTTACATGTTTCATTAAAGGAACAACAACTTTGCCTTTAACTCTTCCAAGACTCACATTCCAAACAGTAAATTCTAATCCACTCCCTATATTGATTACATTCCATAAATTTAGTTTTGGTTCAAAGCTTGAAGGCCAAAGCACTGTTATAGTATTTCTCCTTTGCATTTCACTTCAATCTATATTTTCCATTACATTTTATTACTAGAACAAAAATTTAAAAGTAAAGAATTAATGTCTTTGCTACCTTCTCACTGGTTCAATGATTTGCTGTCAAAACAATGATTGGCTGGATCAAAAAGCCATATTAATAAAAGGACACAAAATGCTGGAGCAACTCAATAAGTCAGGCAACATATCTGTCTATGTTCTCCAGAGAATGCTGCCTGGCCCGTTGAGTTGAACTTTTGTGTAAACCAGCATCAGGACACAAAGTGCTGTAGTTGGGCCAACAAGTCGGGCCGAAAAGCATGTTTCCGTGCTGTGGAACGTTAGAACTGTAGATACAATACAATACTATTTATTTGTTGTCATTTGAACCTCATTGAGGTTCAAACGAAATTTGGTTTCTCTAGTCGTACAAACAAGAAAAAGAAACAAGACACAACACAATTTACACAAACAAAGATCTATATGCAACTCAAAACTGGCTGCGATTGGAATACTTTGGACACCACATTTTAGGAAGAATATGATGCCCAATCTTACCGCGTTGAAATATGATAATATATTAGCATCAATTGAGGACTGGTTAACGCACAGAAAATAAGGGTTAATGGGTTTGTTTCAGTTCCAATATTGACCCTTGTGTCATTCCACAGTTACTGCTTGCCAACCTAAAAATGACCATTTACAATCTATACATAACCTAGATGGTTTGGAAGAGGGAATTAGTCGCAACTCTAGCAAGTTTGCGGATGACACAAAGCTGGGTGGCAGTGTGAACTGTGAAGAGGATGTTAGGAAGTTGCAGGGGGACCTGGACAGGTTGAGTGAGTGGCCAGATGCGTGGCAGATGCAGTATAATATAGATAAATGTGAGGTTATCCACTTTGGAGGAAAAAACAAGGGGACAGATTATTATCTCAATGGGGTTAGGTTAGGCAAGGGGGAGATGCAGCGAGACCTGGGCGTCCTTGTACACCAGTCACTGAAAGTTGGCGTGCAGGTACAGCAGGCAGTGAAGAAAGCTAATGGAATGTTGGCCTTCATAACAAGAGGATTTCAGTATAGGAGTAAAGAGATTCTTCTGCAGTTGTATAGGACTCTGGTGAGACCACATCTGGAGCGTTGTGTCCTGTTTTGGTCTCCGAATGTGAGGAAGGACATCCTTGTGATTGAGGCAGTGCAGCGTAGGTTCACGAGATTGATCCCTAGGATGGTGGGACTGTCATATGAGGAAAGATTGAAAAGACTAGGCTTGTATTCACTGGAGTTTAGAAGGATGAGGGGGGATCTTATAGAAACATACAACATTATAAAAGGACAGGACAAGCTAGATGCAGGAAAAATGTTCCCAATGTTGGGCAAGTCCCGAGTTGGATGATCAGCCATGATCATATTGAATGGCGGTGCAGGCTCGAAGGGCCGAATGGCCTACTCCTGCACCTATTTTCTATGTTTCTATGTCTATGGTGGGACTGAATGTCCTGTGGCTATTTTGCTGATGATACAGTGGGAAAGCACAGTGTGTCTGAAATTGATTACAGCTAGGTTAACTGAGTGAGGTAAGAATTGGTAAATTGAATATAATACATGGAAATGCGAGGTCAGAGAGGAGAGGTGGTAGGATTTTGTTCTACAGAAAGATGCAGGTGTTCTTGTACATGAAACAGAAACTGGTGCCCAGGTGCGAAAATTCATGAGGAGGGTAAATAGAATATTGGCCTACAATGGATGTCTTGCTACAGCTGTACAGGTTGTTGATAGGACCACGTCTAGAGTAGTATATACAAATTTGTTCTCCCTATTTAAGGATATACTTGCTTTAGACTTTAGAGATACAGCACGGAAATAGGTCCGTAGACAGGATTAAACCCGGGTCTCTGACACTAAGGCTGCGACTCCAACACAGCGCCACTGTGATGCCGCAGCACTGAGGTCATAGAATCACAGAATCATAGAAAATAGGTGCAGGAGTAGGCCATTCGGCCCTTCAATATGATCATGGCTGATCATCCAACTCAGTAGCCTGTACCTGCCTTCTCTCCATACCCCCTGATCCCTTTAGCCACAAGGGCCACATCTAACTCCCTATTAAATATAGCCAATGAACCTTCTGTGGCAGAGAATTCCACAGACTCACCACTCTCTGTGTGAAAAATGATCTTCTCATCTCAGTCCTAAAAGACTCCCCCCCCCCCCCCCCCCCCCCTTATCCTTAAAGGTCCCAGCATTCTTTCACTGGGTAGCCGTTCGCTTCCAATCTTACTTTAAACATTCATCTCTAAACACTGCACATACCTGTCACACCACCTGCTGCAGATTGTGGTTCAGGCTGAACTTCATCCTCTTCCTCATTCCTGCTGATGGTGGTGGCAGGTGGGGCACAGCAAACTGTGGCAGTTTAAGATACAAGTGTGAGTGCTCGGGCAAATTTAAAGGCCATTAGTGTCTTTCTCCCAATTTCAAATCATGACAGAGAAATTAAGAGTTAAATAAATAAATGTTCTTAGCCAAGTATGTATACATATAAGGAATTTGCCTTGGTGCTCTGCTCGCAAGGATAGCAACACGATATACAGTAGACAATTAAAAATAAAATGTTATAATTTAAACATGTGAAAAATAAAATAAAATACCAGAGGAAAAGGAGTCTACAGACTTTTGGCTGTTGAGTAGAGCAACTGCTTGTCGAAAAATCTGTTTTTAAATCTGGCTGTGGCGGCTTTGACTGTCCGGAGTCACCTCCCAGAAAGAAGTACTTCAAAGAGTTTGTGGTCAGGGTCAGAGACGATCTTACCCGCTCGCTTCCTGGCTATTACAGTGTATAGTTCGCAAAAGGGGGGAAGGTGGCAGCCAACAACCCTCTCGGCTGATCGAGCAATGCACTGCAGCCTCCGGATGTCGTGCTTGGTGGCTGAGCCAAACCAGACCATGAAGGAGATGGTGAGGACAGACTCTATGATGGCAGTATAAAACTGGACCATTATTGCCTGTGGCAGATTGTGTTTTCTCAGCTGAAGCAGGAAGTACAGTACATCCTCTGTTGTGCCTTTTTGACTCTGGAGTCGATGGCGGCCTCCCATTTTAGGTCCCTGGAGATGACGGCAGGGCTGCCAACTCTCACGCTTTAAGTGTGAGAGTCACTGATTTCAACCAATTCTCACGCCCCCATGCTGATGACAGAATTCTCATGCTGTATTCAGTCCCTGCACAGCAAAGATCCTATAGCGGAGCTGTGAGTGACGTCGCATCTCTTCTCTCTTGGTTGGATGTGCAGCCGTCGGCCCCCGACAACATGAAGCAGCCGGAAATGGAATAGGGAAGCTCTCGGGCAGCGGATTTCAGCGCCTCTGTACGCCGGCTGTGAGCGCTGTGCTGCCGGCCGCAGTTGCAGCCTCGCTCCCTCCCTCCTGCCCTTCAACTCACACGGCAGCGCCAGTGCCGCCAATCCACCCTGCACCGTGCCCACCAGACTCCCCATTGGGCGTCCAGGAGAGAGAGGGAGGGGAGAAAGACAGAGAGAGAGAGAGAGAGAGAGACAGAGAGAGAGAGAGAGAGAGAGACAGAGAGAGAGACAGAGAGAGACAGAGAGAGAGAGAGAGAAAAAGGGAGCGATGGAGGAAAGAGAGACAGGAGGAGGGAATGTAGAAAGGTGATGAAGGGGGGGAAAGAGAAAGGGGAGAAACAGGGAGGAAAGAGGGAGTGAGAGTTAGGAAAGAGGGAGGGAGGGGGAAGAGGGAGGGAGAAGGAAAGGTGCGTGGGTGTGTCTGTCTCCCTGTCTTTTTGTGTGTGTGTCTTTTTGTGTGTGTGTCTTTTTGTGTGTGAAAAACCATGGGTTTTTTTCAATTTGTGTTCGCGGGGTCGGGGCCGGTGATCTGACCTGGGAACTGCAGCCAGTCCCTGGGCACGCAAAATGCCAACTTGATCATTATGGACAAATTGGGCCAGCCATGTACATGTTGTATAACTCTGACTCTATGTAGATCTGAATGGGCTTAGAATTACCATTTATGCAAAACTGCCCCCACTTCACCATTTTGATTCTTGAGATTAATATCCATTTACTCTGTTAACAGCGTTAAAGTACTTATGAGGTAGATTCAGGAAAGGGAACGTTATTTTTTTTAATTTTATTTTTTCGTTAAATATTTTTATTAGACGTAAGTATATATTAATTTTTGTAAGTACATATTAATAGAATATACTTCTCACATACATTCGTAATTTTATTAATATTAACAATTATGTCTTATATATTTCTATACTTTTTTTTGCAGGTAAGAAAAGATAGGGAAAAATAAAGTAATAGTAGGAATGAATGGAGTATTAAAAAAGTTATCCATCATTGGAGATATATCTATGATTTGTTATACATGATTCTTCATCTATTCCATTTTTCAGGCTTCAGTCAGGCTCTCGTACCGAGCCATTTTGACTCTTTAGATATTCAATAAATGGAGACCATATTCCTCTGAAAAGATCCAACTTGTCCAATAGGACAAGCCTTAATCTTTCCAGATGAAGTGTCTCCGACATTCCTGTAATCCACATTTTGATTGTGGGGGATGTAGGACCTTTCCAGAATTTCAATATTAATTTTTTTCCCAATTATTAAACTATAATCAATAAAAAATCTTTGATTTGTTGTTATTAATTGATCTGTTTCTAATATTCCCAGTATTATTAACTTTGAGTCAGGGATCAGATTCATATTAACAACATTCAAAATTATCTTAAATATCTCTGTCCAAAATTTAGTAATTTTTACACAATATGTATATGAGTGCGTTAAGTTAGCTTCTAAGTATTGACATTTATCACATATGGCAGATACATTTGAAAAAATACTATGTAGTTTGGATTTTGAATAATGTAGTCTATATAATATTTTAAATTGTATAAGAGAGTGTCTAGCATTTAACGAGCAGTGGTGTATATGTTGTAGACTTTCATCCCATATTTCAGGTCTAATGATTTGACCTAATTCGTTTTCCCATGATTGCCTATATATTTCTGTCATTGGGACATTGTTTTCCAGTAAAATATGATGTCAATTTTTCTGTGTTCGGGTGTTTATTTAGGCATTCATCTAAATTTTTTTAATTTCTAAAATTAAATTTCTATTTCTAATTTCCTGTGTATTTGCTTTTACATAGTCTCTAATTTGTAGATATCTAAAGTAATCTTTTGAATGTAATCCATAAATTTGTTGTAATTCTTGAAATGAAAGGAAAGAATTTTCCCTGTAGAGATCTCCCATCTTATTAATTCCATAGTTTTTCCATTGTAAAAAACCTTTGTCCATCATTGAGGGTTTAAATGTAACATTATTTACAATGGTAAGGGCTAGTAGTATACATTCCAATTTTAGTGTTTTCTTTATTTGTTTCCAGATACGTATTCCACTTTCTATTATAAGGTTTTCACTATAGATTTTCTTACCTATTTTAATATTGGCGAATAAAATCGAACTAATTTCAAAAGGCGAACAATCTTCTTTTTCCATTTTTAACCAGGTTGGTTGTTTATCTGTCTCTACAAACCAAAAATTCATATTTTCAATATTAACTGCCCAGTAATAAAACATAAAGTTTGGTAGTGCTAGACCTCCAATTATTTTTGGTTTACATAAATGTTTTTTGTTTATTCCATGGCTCTTATAATCCCAGATAAAGTCGGTGACTATAGAATCAACCTTCTTAAAAAATTTTTTAGGAAGATATATCGGAATCAATTGGAAAAGATATAGTAATTGCGGGAGAAAAATCATTTTTATTGCATTCATTCTACCTAGCATTGAGATAGGTAATGTTTTCCAATATAAAATGTTCTTATTTAATTTATTCAATAAAAGTGGAAAATTGGATTTAAATAAAGAGTCAAATCTTTTTGTTACATGAATTCCAAGATATTTGATTTTTTTGTTTGCTATCTTAAAAGGAAATTGTTGTAGTGTATGTAAGTTATTTACCATTATTGGCATAAGTTCACTTTTATTCCAATTAATACTATATCCTGAAAATAATCCAAATTCAGATATTAATTTTAGTAAATTTGGGATACCAATTTAGAAACATAGAAATGAGGTGCAGGAGCAGGCCATTCGGCCCTTCGAGCCTGCACCGCCATTCAATATGATCATGGCTGATCATCCAACTCAGTATCCTGTACCTGCCTTCTCTCCATACCCCCTGATCCCTTCAGCCACAAGGGCCACATCCAACTCCCTCTTAAATATGGCCAACAAACTGACCTCAACTACCTTCTGTGGCAGAAAATTCCACAGATTCACCACTCTCTGTGTGAAAAACGATTTTCTCATCTCGGTCCTAAAAGACTTCCCCCTTATCCTTAAACTGTGACCCCTTGTCCTGGACTTCCCCAACATCGGGAACAATCTTCCTGCATCTAGCCTGTCCAACCCCTTAAGAATTTTGAAAGTCTCTATGAGTTCACCCCTCAATCTTCTAAATTCCAGCGAGTACAAGCCAAGTCTATCCAGTCTTTCTTCATATGGAAGTCGTGCCATCCCAGGAATCAGTCTGGGGAACCTTCTCTGTACTCCCTCTATGGCAATTTCCGGCTTTGTAATATAAAGTTATACATCATCCGCATATAAAGAAATTTTATTTTCAGTATCTCTGGTGTCATATCCATATATTTCAGGATGAAATCTCACCCGTTTAGCTAAAGGTTCTATTGCAAGTGCAAACAGTAGTGGGGATAGAGGACAACCTTGTCTGCAGCCTCGGAATAGATTAAATTTAGTTGATAGCATTTGATTTGTTATTATTCTGGCTGTTGGATTAGTGTATAATAATTTATCCCAAGTAATAAACTTCTCTCCCAGCTTAAAAGTTTCCATAACCGAAAACAAATAAGACCATTCCACCTGGTCAAAGGCTTTCTCCGCATCTAACAAAATAATTACTAGGTGTTTATTAATATCTCTTTTTGAATATATAATATTGTATAATCGTCTCAAGTTATAGGAGGAATATCGTTTTGGTATAAATCCTGTTTGATCGGGGTGAATTAATTTATTAATGACTGTACTTAGTCTTTGTGCTAATATTTCGGTTAGTATCTTTTGATCTTTATTTAAAAGAGCTATAGCTCTATATGATCCTGGATCATCCAGGTCTTTGTCTATTTTAGGTATAAGTGTTATAATAGATTCATTTAACGTTTCTGGTGAGTGTAAATTTATTCACAGAGCGTGGTGCAATCAGATCATAAAATGTTTTATAAAATTCCGGGCCTACACCATCTGGTCCCGGTGTTTTACCGTTTTTTAATGGTCTGTTAGATTCTTCGATTTCTTTTACTGAAATTTCAGCATTTAATGATTTTCTATTTTGTGAATCCAACCCATTCAGATTACATTTTTTTTAAATGCTTCTATTCCTATCTTGTTTTCTGTCGTTTTAGCTGAATATAAATTTTTATAATATTGCAAAAATCTCTCATTAATATATTTAGGTTGTACTAATGGTTCGCCATTATATGATTTAATCATATGGATTATTCTTTCTCCCTCCATCTTTCTTAATTGACGAGCAAATAATTTTTGAGGTTTATGTCCAAATTCAAATTGTAATTGTTTAGTGTATTGGTAGAGTTTTACAATTTGATCTGAGTATATTTTATTTAATTTATATTTCAGTGCAGCGATTTTATTATGTGTTGTTATGGATGGATTAGCAGCATTCTCTGTGTTTAATTGTTTAATCTCCTTTTCCAATTCCTTTTTTTTTAGTTTGCTTTAATTTGTTAGTTGATTGTTAGTTGACTGCCATAATTTCTGAAATGGTCATAAAGTAGCTTAACTGTTATAAAGCAGTATTAAGTGATTTCTGTCCAAACAATTGGAACTTGCATAAAATGTTCGCATTATTAGCAGAGCTGCCAACTCTCACGTATTGAGCCTGAAACTCACGCATTTCACAAAATTCTCACTCTGATCACAAATTTCTCATGCTTAAAAATCTGCAGGTGCTGGAAGTTCAAAATAAAGCAAAAATTGTTTTTGAGGTGAGTAAAAACCATGAGGGGAATATAAGGTGAATGCATAGTCTTTTTCCCGGGATATGTGATTCAAGAACTAGTGGGCAGTGGTTAAAAGCAGGGATGTCAAACTACCGGCCCGCGGGTGATTTTGGGGGAAAAAAAGTAGGTTTGTTTCTCCCGTGCAGATGGTGTAATAGGTGAGACACGCCGGTGGTCCCAGCACCAACCACCCTCCCACTTCCCACCCCCCACCCCCCCCCCCCCCAAGGCACGGTACACACCTCCCACTCTCACCTCCAGCGGCTCTATGTCCGTCGGCCGCTCTGTCCACACCCCGTGGGGTTTTAACCCCGGCCCCGAGCCAGGAGCGGACTGGGTGAGTGGGGGCGTCGGTGCCGCCTCCGGAGCTGTGGGGATAAATCTCGGGCTAAGGCTCCGCTCCGATGCCCGGCCCCTGGGTCACTGACCCTCACCTCCCCCGGACCCCAGCTGGACACAGAGCACCAGGGCCAGCCCGCATTCCGGGGGGGGGGGGGGGGGACGCTCCCCGGGCATCGCCAAGTCTCCGCTCACTCCGGATGTTGTCGCCACTTCACTGGCACACACTCTCACACACACACTGGCACACACAAGGTTTAAAGGGATACAGGCCAAATGCAGATAAATGGGACTAGTTTCAATGGGGCATCTTGATCTGCATGAACAAGTTGGGATGAAGGGCCTGTTTCCATGCTGTAATACTAGGACACATTGTATATAGGGAGCAATTGCTCTGGAGAAGATCCAGGGGTGATTTATGAAGATGTTGGCAGGGCTAGATTTTTTTTTTCATTTTGAAGAAAGATTTGATAACTGGGATTGTATTCTATGAGAATTGGACCTGTTTTGCTTAACAAATAGTGTAGGAAGGAATTGCAGATGCTGGTTTAAACTTAAGATAGACAATGGAAACTAGAAAAACTCAGCAGGACAGGCAGCATCTCTGGAGAGAAAGAATGGGTGATGTTTTGGGTCGAGACCTTCAGACTGAAGAGGTTGAAAACCAGCCATAAAACACAATGACTGGAGATGTGTGTTATTCAACTAAGGGCAGAAATCAGAATCATGCGTTCATCTTTATTGACATGACACCATAATAAATATATTACAGAAAACATAATTTAATGGGGTGGCACGGTGGCACAGCGGTGGAGTTGCTGCCTTGGGTTTTATCTGGATATTCCAGTTTCTCCCATATCCGAAAGAAGGGCAGGTTTGTAGGTTAATTGGCTTCTGTAAATTGTCCCTGGCGCGATGGATGGAACTGGTGTATGATAGATTGCTGGTCGGTGAGGACTTGGTGGGCTGAAGGGCCTGCTTCCATATATATTTTTTACATGTATATCTTAATTTCATTGAACCATATATGATTGAATATGTGGCATTATTTTCATCTTGTTTCTATAGTCAAAGGGTAAGGTTGATTGATTTATTTGTGCAGAACAGTGATGGAAGTCCGACTCTTGCCTTGTTTCTCTGTGTTTTTCTCTATATAGATGCATAACAGCATAAATATAATCTGATTTCCATACATGAATATAGTTATTCATGCACAGCACCTGTTGATAAGAGCCTGGCTCTATTGTGGAATGTAATTAGGAATGTAATTTAGCCTAACCTTATTCATACCTAATCCAATTTAAAGCATAAATGTTGCATTCAAGTGTAAGTTAAAAGAATCGCTACAGTATAGACAACAGGTGCAGGAGTAGGCCATTCGGCCCTTCGAGCCAGCACCGCCATTCAATGTGATCATGGCTGATCATCCCCGATCAGTACCCCGTTCCTGCCTTCTCCCCGTATCCCCTGACTCCGCTATTTTTAAGAGCCCTATCTAGCTCTCTCTTGAAAGCATCCAGAGAACCTGCCTCCACCGACCTCTGAGGCAGAGAATTCCACAGACTCACCACTCTCTGTGAGAAAAAGTGTTTCCTCGTCTCCGTTCTAAATGGCTTACTCCTTATTTTTAAACTGTGGCCCCTGGTTCTGAACATGTTTCCTGCCTCTAGCGTGTCCAAGTTCTTAACAATATTATATGTTTCAATGAGATCCCCTCTCATCCTTCTAAACTCCAGAGTGTACAAGCCCAGCTGCTCCATTCTCTCAGCATATGACAGTCCCGCCATTCCGGGAATTAACCTTGTAAACCTACGCTGCACTCCCTCAATAGCAAGAATGTCCTTCCTCAAATTAGGGGACCAAAACTGCACACAATACTCCAGGTGTGGTCTCACTAGGGCTCTGTACAACTGCAGAAGGACCTCTTTGCTCCTATATTCGATTCCTCTTCTTTGCACCATATTGCACAATTTCAAGGTGAAAAATGCGAAAGCTTCCTACTGTGGGAGGAGGGACACCCCCCTCCCACACCCTCCTCCCCTTGGTTGCTACACTCCCTCGCAATTTCTCACTCTCAACTCTCACCCAATGCTGGCAGCCCTGTGATGCTTCCAAGGAACTTAAATGACTCCACAGATGGGATTGTGGTCTTGTTGATGGTGAGTGGGGGGAAGGGGAGCTCTTTTAAAGTCTACAATCAATTCCATTGTCTTAAGAGCATTGAGCTCCAGGTTGTTGCAATGGCACCAGGACGCCAGCTGTATCACTCCCTGTCTATAGGCAGATTCCTCCCCATCCTGGATCACTCCCTGTCTATAGGCAGATTCCTCCCCATCCTGGATCAGTCCAATCAGAGTTGTGTCATCCGCAAACTAGAGAAGCTTGACAGAGATGTCTGTGGAGGTGAAGTCGTTGGTGTAGAGAGAGTAAAGGGGAAGGGAAAGTACGCAGCCTTCCGGTGCTCCTATACTGAGAGTCAGCGGGTCCGAGATGTACTTTCCCAGCCTCACATGCTACTTGCTATCTGTCAGGAAGTTGGTGATCCACTGACAGAGGGGTTCAGGCACAGTCAACTGGGAGAGTTTGGAGTGTAATCTCTCTGGCACAATGGTGTTGAATGCAGAGCTAAAATCCACAAACAAAATCCTTGCATAGGTCCCCTTGCGGTATAGGTGCTGGAGGATGAGAACAGACCTAGGTTGACTGCGTCATCCACTGATCTAATGGCCTGGTATGCAAACTGCAGGAGGTCCAACAGGGGGTTTGTGATATTTTTCAGGTGGGCCAGCACAAGTCTTTCAAGGATTTTCATGATCACAGAGGTCAGTGCGACAGGCCTGTGTAGTCTTTAAGACCAGTAATCCTTGGCTTTTTGGGTACAGGAACAATAGTTATTGCGAAGTGCCATCATTATAGTATTGTCATAAAGATTCATGTCTCTAAATCGTTTCTAACCATTTCTCCCACTTTTCTAGTCTCCTTCACACATCAGGGCACAGTTCCAGTGGGACATGATGCCCTACAATACGTGAACTCCAAAGAGCAAAGACCTGACCTCCGCATCAGATGAACCCTTCATCCCATTGGAAAATGGTGCTCACCCAATGAATTCTATTTATCTTTGGTGGCAAAATTCAACCTAAATAGGTTCTCCGAAAACCAATTCCCCATCTCAGTTCACATTCACACATCTGTATTATCACCCGGCACAACAAACAACAATGAAGCACAGACACACTCAGTCAGATTTCCTTTCCCAAATAGAGGGCATGAATAGTAATTCCTTTCCCAGTATCCTGAACAAGATCTAGACGGAGGACGACTTTGGACTTTACTTTAGACATTACACTTTACAAATAGTGTGTGGAAACAGGCCCTTCAGCCCACCGTGTTTGCGCTGACCAACGGTCACCTGTACACTAGTTTTATCTTACATATTAGGGACAATTTAGTTAAGCCGATTAACCTACAAACCTATACATTTTTGGAGTGTAGGAGAAAACCGGTGCAACCGGAGAAAGTCCACGCGGTCACAGGGAGAATGTACAAATTCCGTACAGACAGCATCCGCAGTCAAGATCGAACCCGGGTCTCTGGCTCTGTAAGGCAACAACTCTACTGCTGTGCCACTGTGCCACCCCTGTTAAGGTTCACTTCTTAATAAACAGACAACTCACAAAAACGTTAGTTAGACCAACCCAAGGTTTACTGATCATCGTCCGGGAAGTGACGGGGATGCACCAGTCAAGTAAGCAACACATACACTTGACTTCCCCATGCCACCACTTCAATGAGCAAAGAGTTGCATGATGTTGTCACTTAGTCACATTCCAAAGATGTTTGTCATGGTCAGAGATACAGTCAATACACATTACCACAGGATGCGTCTGAGCTTGTCTCGTCAATTAATAACATTTCAAAGGCATCTTATCAGTTGGTACTTTCAAGACAAGACTTCTCAACAGCATCGGTCATTGTCTCAATATACATCACTGAGACAAGTCTGCGCTTCTCTCTCTCATCAATTGGTAGACACATTTCAAAGGCATCAGTCATTGTCTCAATACACAGCAACCTGAGGCAAGCCCGAGCTTGTGTCTCTCTTATCAATCCACTGGAAAAGGCCTGCTTGAGACGAAATATAAGCTATAACCTAGTCCAGGATTCCATCATATATATTTTATATATTTAAAAGTATTTAACCTTTTCACCCCGAGATATCAGACATTCTGGGCAGTGCAACACAGCTACTTGTTTGTGTAAAAAAAAGACAGAAAATCCTGGAGTAACTTGTTTGTTAGTGGACAGTCCAAATTACTTAAGGCAGCTAACTACAAGAAACACATCAATGGCCACAGGTGGGGATCAGACAGAACACATGGCAGACACAAACTCTGTGACCCATGGCTGCATTAGCAAATTGACAAATAGGCACATTATGGCTATCTAGTCTATGTGTTTAGTTTAATCAATTAAAACTATTTTAGGTTAGTTTAGTTTAGAGATACAGCGTAAAAACAGGCCCCTTGGTCCACACCGACCATCGATCGATCATCCGTTCACACTAGTTCTATGTTATCCTACTTTCGCATTCATTCCCTCCACACTAGGGGCAATTCAGACGCCATCGGTCATCCGTTTACATTAACTAATCTTACTGGTTGTCTGCACGAATGCAAAAAAAAAAGCAACGCAAAAATAATACATTGAAAATCACGCAGCGTTGGTTTGCAATTTCCCCAAATCCTGTCTCTGCAGCCACCATTCCTCACAGTAATACAACTTCAAAGAATCCGTGCTTTGAATACTAGAAAATATGGATATTTTCAGGATAAGTGCAGAGAACGTTCAGGTGGACATGTGACACGATGAGTATCCGAAATATTAAACAGAGGCTCTGTGCTGTAAAGATTCGTAGCAGTAATTTGGCGTTAATGTTTTTACTACGAGAGCTTTAAAAAAATAAAAATAACCGCTGTTCTGCTGTGTTGACATTGTTATTTTCTTACACTGCCAGCTATTGTCAAGGTGTGCGTGCACAGGCTGTACACTTCAGAGAGAGCCTAAAAATCTCGGACGTCTTAAAACTACATTTGATATTTTCCAAGTTACCGTCTGTAATTTTATATTTTGTAATATTTTACGAACAGGATTGATTTAATTTAAAGGAACCATATACTAAAATAGTTGAACGAATCATTCTTTTTCCCGTTGCAGACTGATCTCAGAGATTACCTGCAATGTTCCCGGTGGCGGACGATGTCTGAGGTGCTGCCTTCTGACATTTCTCTTCTCCCGCTTCCTCTTTGACCACCACATTGAGAAAGGTCCTGTCCTGTGTCCTCCCGGCCTGGAGACTTCGGCAACCCAACACCGCATCAATCTCATTGTAGAAACGCATGGACTTGCACCTCCTCCCAGATCTCCTCTGATTCACCATGATCCTGTATTCGTATTTCAGGTTCTTCACTTTGGCTCGGCATTGCTTCCAGTCGCGTTTGACCCCCAGTTCCTCCAGGTTGTTGGAGATCCTCACGAACACGTCTTTATTCCTGACTGTCCCGGTCAGCTGATCCTGGATGGACCTGTCCTTCCAAATGGCCAACAAGCCTTTGATCTCCTGGTCTCCCCAGTTCTTGCTCGCTCTCCTTGCCATCCTCGAGGGCACTGCTAACCATTCAGTTTACTGGGGATTTAAACAAAATATTAAGATCGCCGATAGAAGACGAGAGCTCAAAGGACGATTGAGCACAATGGTGGCGGAGGAGGAGTGAGTGATGCTTGCCCACGCCTACACAGCGCTGGGAGGATGCGTCAGTGGGTGACTCGACACTGCAGCCGAACGCTGATTAGTCGAGTCCACAAGAGTGTTGGGACACACACATTGTCATCGCTCAGACCCCAGCAACAGCTGCTCAGAATTCAAGAAGGTTCCGTGCTCCTGCGATTGAGGCAGTGCACCAGGAAGCAGTCTGCTCTGTATCTTGTATCGCCTATATTTCAAATAAAAATGTTAAAGAAGATAACTGCACATGCTGGAGAATCGAGGGTACACAAAAGGCTGGAGAAACTCAGCGGGTGCAGCAGCATCCAAGGAGCGAAGGAGATAGGCGAGACCTTCTAAGGGTCTCGACCCGAAACGTCGCCTATCTCCTTCGCTCTTTAGATGCTGCTGCACCCGCTGAGTTTCTCCAGCCTTTTGTGTACCCTTTAAAATAAAAATGCTGCCTGCATGTAAGTGGACAACTGATAGAAATTACCTGCTATAAATTTATAACATTTTGAAAGGCGTTGATGGATATGCATTGCCCTTTATCCCCAAAGAGGAAATGTCAAAGACAAGAGGGCATAGCTTTAAGGTGGGAGGGCAAGTTGATAAGAAATGTGTGGGGCACGTTTTTTTGCACAGCAGGTGGTGGGTGCTTGGAACGCACTGCCAGGAGTGGTGGTGGCAGATACCACAGATGCATTTAAAAGGCTTTAAAGGGTAGGTATGTGGATAGGCAGGGAATGGAGCGATTTCCGTATCAAGTGCAGGCAGAGAAGATTAGTTTAAGTTGGCTAGTTCAGCACAGACATTGTGGGCCAAAGGGTCTGTTCCCGTGCTGTACTGTTCTATACTCAGCGTGAAATAAACAGATAATAATTTCTTATTCCTTGTCATATGCAACCTATTTAAACAAGACCTATAGCGGAGAGTTGATCAGTTGAACGAGATTGGGATGTCCATTCACATGAGGATAGACACAAAATGCTCGAGGCAGCATCTTTGGAGAGAAGGTAATGGGTGACGTTTCGGGTTGAGACCCTTCTTCAGACGATACTTTTCATCATTTCATATGATGATACTGATACACACAATCTCTTGTTAATAACACAAAATGTAGGTGTATTTAATTTGGAGAAAATGTTCTAACAGAAAAAAATGTTTTTCATATCCTAAAAACCTGTGACACAGTTCACTCCTGTATCCTCCATCAAACAATTATTTTTAATATTTGTCAAGACTTGTCTCTCTGGCTTCCTGGGCACAGTAAAAACAGGCGTGGTGTGGATGAAAATCATATTAACTATTTCTATATGCTAGATTTAATTTTCTGGTCAATGTTAGACATCTGTAAACTCCATCTACCTGCAGCTAGATAATTGAGATAATAGATACCCAACATTGAATACAATGATCTGATACAAACAATTATCTCATCCCCATGCTGATGATGTAATTGAAAGAGGCTCTCATCCAATGAGTTGTTGATGAATCACCTGGGGGTGATACATTGAAACTTTCAGAGGACGGTATGTTCCGAAGTGAAAGTAAATTGATAAAGTTGTCACACGTAGTTTTAATGCACATACATTTACAAACTGAAGCAAAGAAGCCAAGATATTCACTTACCATCCTGATCATTAACCATGTAATTTTGCTAAGAACCTGTTTTTGTAGATGTTACTGTGAGAACAAGATTAGGCTTGCCTGAATATTCTTCAAAACTAAATAATCTCCAGACACTCACTGGAGGCATACATTTATAAGAACAATATGGGAAACATACTGGAGTACATCTAGCGCCCAAGTGCCAAAATTCAGTTTGTCAACAAGCTTGGATGGTGAAAACGCATCAAAAAAAATTGAAAACATTTAATGGTGTTCAAGTTGGGGTACATGCTTCCTTTGCACTGTTATGGGGATATTCAGGTATTATAGAATTAAGCAGATAGGAGATTTTTTTTTACTAACATTTGTTTTTGGTTAAAAAAGAACAAATCTTCAAAATAGCAAAACCACCTGTTCCCAATGGTGCAACACAGTGGCTCAGCAGTGGTGTAGCCTAGAGAGCTGGATTTGATCCTGAATTTGGGTGCTGACTGTATAAAGTTTGTACGTTCTCCCTGTGACTGTGTGGGCTTTTTCTGGGTGTTTCCTCCCACTTCCTAGACATGCAGATTTGTAGGTTAATTGGCTTCTGTAAATCGTCCCTAATGTGTAGAATAGAACTAGTGTGAACAGGTGATTTCTGGTCAGCGCAGACACGGTTGGCTGAAGGGCCTGTTTCCAAGCTGCATCTTTAAACTAAACTGAAGTTACCTTTCAACGATACGTTAAGGTTATCAAAATTAGTCATCATGTGTGGGATATTCTGATCAGTATCATTGAGGGCAATAGATGAATATGCATGTTAATGGGCCCTCTTTGAAACCTCCATGATGAGACTGGGGAGACATTAAGCAGCCATCTCATTAACATATTAACATACTATCAAAGGTGTATCCTTGAACCATTTGTCTTTTAATATTTTGCTGTTTTTTTTTCCAGGGAGTCATCCCTCATCACCGTAACAAAATGAGTATAGTTTCTTGACCATCTTATAAATGAGATTGTCATAGCAAAGATGTTTGTGTTTCAGAGGTATCTTTGCAGCTACAGTATAGTCCATCATTTATGTTTTTTATTGTCAGGCGTTGGAAAAGCTTTGTTTTGCATGCTATTCAAACAGATCAGATATACTATTTATAAATACAATCGTCAAACTCAAATACCAAAGATAGACCAAAGGACCAAAGTTCAGAATATAGTTCATGGCATTGTAGCGCATCAGTTTCATAGACTTTGCATTTTAGTGTATCTATTCCATAGACGGTAAATAAGTCATTCTGCAAAGTTACCAGTCTATACTCAAATTAAAGATCAGTAGGTAATCAGAGCCATTAAAACTATAGCTAAACGTGCCTGTAAAACCATAAAACCAATCTGAAGAATGCCAACCCGAAACGTCACCTATCCATGTTGTACAAAGATGCTGCCTGACCTGCTGCGTTACTCCAGCACTTAGGGTCTTTTTTTGAAAACCAGCAGTCAATCTGCAGTCCCTTGTATCTCTGTTAAACATTCTTTGTTGTCTTTGTGTTTATAAATGTCATTATTCATCAATTGCTATAATTATCTAATTAGCTTTAATATTTTGAACGTAGTCGGTTAACTTTGCATAATTACACTGCACGGTAGCTGCTAAAAAACCTCTAAATATACAAACACCTTTATTGGGACAAACTAATTCATATGGATGGTCAGAGGACAGTGCCTCCTTAGTTACAGTGTTCAGGGGTGGCACCCTTACACAAACACCAGAATATTAAGTGACAAGACAGACTGCATTGAGTAACAGGGATGCACCTTTAAGGATATGTTACTATCCAGAGATGGTCACTTTATGTCTTCCCTGATCTCACCTTGGAGGTTTCAATGATAGCCAATTAAGATGAACTTTTATCTATTCTCTTCAATGGTACTGGTTAGAAAGTCCCACATTCAATGATTAGTTTTGATAGCCATAAGTATACTTGCAAATTAACGTGAATAGGTTGTTTTGCCATTCTCAAGATTGGTTCTTCTTTTAATAGATATCTTCTATCCTTATAATTCTGTAACTCCTAACTATTCCCTAACAGTATTCTTGTAGTGGTAGAGTTGCAGCCTTACAGCAGCACCTGGGTTCGATCCTGACTATGGGTGCTGTCTGTACTGATTTTGTACATTCTCCCTGTGACTGCGTGGGTTTTCTCGGGGTGCTCTGATTTCCTGTTACACCTCAAAGACATGCAGGCTTGCAGGTTAATTGACTACGGAAAAAAAAAGTAAAATTGTCCCTAGTGTGCAGGATAGTGTTAGTGTACAGTGTGATCGCTGATGTTTCTGCGAGGTATTTATAAAGTCTAAAGTCACCGCTGAAAGAAATAACTTTATCATCCAAAATCCTGTCCATTTAATTTTATTTCAATTTTCACCAAAAGCCAATAATTTCAGTATAAACAGAGGTGTAATAATGCAAATGTGGTTAAGGCCATATTTTATAACCACTCATAATAAGGAGGGCAAACATCGAACAACTGTTAAAGAATTGCTGAGGACATGGAAGAGGAAGGGTTCGTAAATTGATCAAAGATGAAGGTCATAAAGGTCAAGCCGACACATTACAAACTGTTTAAATTTGATTTTTGTAGAGAATAAGGACATATTGGCAACCCTAAATTGATAGTGTGACTGGTGGGGAATGACAGTGTTATACTAGAGATAGCGTGATGTCAAGAATATGGGGAATAAAGTTACAACTCAATTTAGACATTAAAATATGAAAAAAGGAAAGGTAATAAAAATCTAAGTAACGAAAAGCGTAAGTTTATGCATCAGTAGCAGGAAAATTCCTAGATTTCATCAACAGCGAGAAAACAATGGAGAAAATATGTTCAGTCCCAAGGTATTATCTGAATAGGATGATATAGTGAAAAGCAGGTCAAGTCTAACTGATTTATAGAGTAAAGATTTTTTTTTAAAGTATTTATTAAATTTTTATGGTATGGCAGTTGCCGGCAAAGTCAGCATTTATTGCTCATCTCTAATTGACCTTGAGAAGGCAGTTACAGGATTTAAATCCAGTGACAATGAAGGATATATGTTTCCAAATAGCTCTTTGAGGCTCAGAGGCCTCAGGCCACAAATTACAGATAGTGGTTTTCCCATGCATATATTGCCCTTGCACTCCCTGGTGACAGAAGTTGTGAGAATGGTCAAGACATATTGGTGAGCCAAAGGACTTGTTTCCATGCTGTATCTTTCAATCAATTCCATCCAACAAGATTCGGTCAAAACCTTCCAATCTTCAAAATCTTGGTTCAGTTAATATTTCTCTTCAGGTATGCTCATACTACCTGCCCAAGATGGATTCATGGGGTATGGCTCTGGTGTCATTCTGTTCACCACAGTCTCAGCTTCCTCTGGGGTATTGTTATCATGAACAGCTGACGTCATTGGCAATGTGACACTTGGGTTCAACAGATTCAGAACAGACATCCTCTGAACAGCAATGCTGGGGTTAAGGTTGAATTTTGATTTTTATACGGCATTTCATATCTATACAAAGCTTTTCCGAACCAATTAATCACTTTTAAAAAGGAAGGAGTTGCATTTACACAATCTCAGTGTCTCACAAAGGATTTTGCAGCTGATAAATTATTTTGGCTCTGTAATAGCACAGGAAGTCCCACAAGTCCCACAAACAGCAATACCATAATGACAAGCTGACTTGTTTTCTTAAGGGAAGATGGTTAATGGAATTAGTACTGGCAGGACAGCGGGTACAACTCCTTTAACTCTTCTTCAGAATAATGTACAATACAATAGAATCTTACATCTGAAATAATCAACAGATTTATACCTCAAACTAAAAGCACCACCTCCCACAATGAAGTACGATCTCTTTTCTACACCAGACCTAAAGTTGAGATTTCTCTGGCTCTTTGAGGCTCGGAGGCCTCAGGCCACAAATTACAGTCTCAGGAGTACTCTCTGGAGTACAACTTGAACAACTCAACCTCTTGACTCGGAGATGAGTGCGCCACCCACAGAGCTACTTTGTGAGGTTTTATTGTTGCTATACACAAATTAAGCCAGTATTGTACAGAATAAGTCCCATAAATATCAAAATAAATTATATTTTAATCTATGTTTTTGATGATAGTTAGCAGAATGCTGGCCAGCATAAGATAATCTGTGCCCTTCTTGAGAATGAAGTTTTTGTAAAAAAATTCGGAACAATTGGAGCAAGTGAATGAATCAAGTAAAAAAATGCTAATTTCATCCGAACTGCACAGTACAAAAAGCCATATTAACCTGATATTACAAATTGTTAAATGAATGAATGCTACCTACTACACCAAGACAAGTGTATGAGAGTGTTAGGTTTGGGTATCACAGAGATTGGGTAACTCCCAATCATGTCATTGGTAAAATCTTGGGATTCTTTTCCATCTTGGCAGTTCAGCCTCCTGATTATGAGGACCAGAGGGCACAGCCTCAGGATAAAAGGTTGTGCCTTTAGAGTGGAGATTAGGAGGAATTTCGATACCTAGAGGGTACTGAATCTGTGGAATTCAATGCCACAAGTGGTGGCGGAGGCCAAGTCATTGGGTATTTTTGAAACAGATATTGAAAGATTGTTGATTAGTAACGCTGTCAAACATTATGAAGTGAAGGCAGGAAAATTGGGGTTGTGACGGAAAAATAGATCAGGTGGAGCAGACTCAATTATCCTAATGGCCTGATTCTGTCTTATGAACATTACAAGGGAATTAAAAAGAAAATAGACTGCCTTTTCACCGACAATCAAATGTACAATTGCCTTCATTGTACTCTAGTTAACCTTCCTGTCACATTTGATATTTTCAATATCTGGAATAATCATTCATACTTTTTTCCCTATTCTTTCCAAAGTAATAATATTCTGTGCAGTCAGCATTGTACACATTAATCCTCATTGGACCTGATCAGAACTTTATACAACCTTTTAGACTTATATTACTCTTGGTTTAATACTAGTCCCGTGCGTTTCTGTGAAGGATACGGTGCTGCAGCCCAAAGGAGGAAGGCTGAAAATGGATGGCGCCTGCGTTAGGCGGAAGAAGCCTGCCGAACCTGATGGATGGAAGTATAAACGAGCCTTTGGCATAAATACCTGTCTGGTCTTCATTGGCATGAACAGTGCTGGGAGGCAGATTTCATCTACCAAGGAAAAAGAAAGGAGTGAATGAGTGAACAAATGTCCTGGCCAACATTCCGATCAACCAAAGATAGACAGAATAAGCTGGAGTAACTCAGCAGGACAGGCAACATCTCTGGAGAGAAGGAATGGGTGATGTTTCGGGTCGAGACTCTTCTTCAGACTGAAAATCATGGGAAAGGGAAACGAGAGATATAGACGATAATGTAGAGAGATTAAGAATAATGAATGAAAGATATGCAAAAAAAGTAACGATGATAAAGGAAACAGGCCACTGTTTGTTTGTTGGGTGAAAACGAGAAGGTGGTTCTCAAGAAAGGGGAGGGAGGTGTCCGAAATGGTTCAAGTAAATTTGAGTGCAGGATGGAAATTGGTGGTGAAGTTGATGAAGTCCATGAGTTCTGCATGGGTGCAGGAGGTAACACCAATGCAGTCATGAATGTTCTGATCAACCAGTAAACATAGATTAAACATCCTCTCATCCTCACAAGCCATGGACACAAAATATCCAAGGGCAATTCCTATATGTTTGCACCTTCTAGCAGCATTCATGCTTAGGAACAGAAACCCAACTATATTTTAGGAGAAAATTGATAATAGTACAAAACCAAAGAACCTGGATAGCACCAGCAGAACATAGAGACCAAAAGTTTGACTTGTTCTTAATATGTGTAAAATACTGAATCGGAACACAAACCTTTGCTTCTGCTATCCTGTGCCACATCGTCTGAATGCAGTTGAAGTCTCTTTTGAACTGAGAGCTGTTTCTCCAGTTTTCTGCTTGTCTCAGACTGAAGCTTCTCAATTGTACTATGTTTATTTCTCCACATGTTCTCTTCCAGTATTTTCATTCTCTCCCAAACCTAAAAGACACCACAATGCCCTCATGTTTCTAAACCTGGACAATTATTTGGGTTATACTTTGTCTTTTCAATATGCAGCTTAAAATGATAAAGAATTTCTGTCCACTCAATATAAGAATGCTTGCCATGTTAATTTGGTCAATATAACACCAAAATGAGGAGAAAATGCCTTTTCCTAAGTAAATCAGGGGGTGCACTGGTTTGAGAATTGGAAAATCATCACAGGTCATTGGGCCAAAGTAGAGGAAGTAACATGCTAGGGTTAGAATGTTAAAAGTAGGTTTCAAAAAATAAAAAGTATAAAGGGGGAAAACGTTGAGGAGGGAAAGCCATGGCAAGGGCATTGCCAGTAGTAGGCTTGAATGGTGATGCTCAAGAGGGATAGAAATATACCTCCAAAAGATATGTATGTATGTGTGTGTGTGTGTGTGTGTGTGTGTGTGTGTGTGTGTGTGTGTGTGTGTGTGTGTGTGTGTGTGTGTGTGTGTGTGTGTGTGTGTGTGTGTGTGTGTTTTGCTGAGGTTGACAAAATGAAGCCCTTGTGGAATTTGCCAACAGAATGAGAATTATAAAACTGTCACTTTGCGTAGCTAGGTGCAACATAGACTGGCAATCACAACAATGACTGGTAAACAGATTTTTTGTTCGTTAGAAAATGGATAGCAGAGGTTTGTTGAGTTTATGGAAAGTGGCAGCACAGCCCGTATGCTTGACTGGTCAAGTATGAACGTGGTAAAGTAATGGAAGAGTGTTTTGGCAGCAGATTGAGGCAGGGATCAAGTTGGCAAGTCATGACGAGGTGACATTATTATGATAGCTGCTTTCTAAATGCCCCCGTTGCTCCTGAATGGATATCTCTGTGATTGCTGTATGACTACTTTTCCCAGAAGCTGATCTTCCCAATAGTATTCCTTTGCTAGCATAGGAAGTTAACATAGTTGGAAAAGTACCCAGATAATATGGCAGTGGAATTCTGTTTCAAATGGGCTGATTAATCCTTTATTTATTGATTAATTCCTGTTAATTCATTCAGAAGATTCAATTGGCTCGTCCTGCTAGAATCCACAGTTTAATCAAAAACAATTAATGTATCATGTAAATGTAAAAACAAAAGGAACACGAGCAGGAATAAACTATTGACTCTGCCATTCAATAAGATCATGGTTGGTCCAATCTTGGCCGGCACAATTACTACTACTTTGGGACATACATTGTCTATTTAATGTTTGTTGTATCCTGCTCTCTAATCCTTTGCATGTTACCTTGTTTAACCAATTAAAAAACTGTCTTAAAGTGCACTATTGCAAATAGGTTAGAGTCATTTTATTGACTCTCACTTACATCCTCTGGAAGTTTCTTTTTCAGCAGAAGACTCTTGCTCACGCTGATCTTTTGTCTTGCAGCAGCACTGAGGGGAAATAGACAGAGGAATATAGTGAGTCATATTAATATGTGAAACATATTAAGTGAAGAGAACAACCAAAGCCAAGTATGTCAACTGTTAACATCTTGGGAGGCAATGGCGAATCATGAAATGGATGTGTACAATCTGTTCACTCACTCATATGAGAAAGATATCTGCATTGTAAAATACTTTCTAACAACTTTCTTAATACAGTCATAAAAGTACCACCAATGTGTTAATGTCTCCAAAGACAAAGAAGGTATCTAATTTATAGGGTCATAGAGAGATATAGAAACAGGCACTTCAGCTCACACTGACTATTTACACAAATCAATCCCATTTTCTTTCCCACATTTCCACCAATTCCCCACAATTCTGAATGTTCACCTAACATTCACACGTGCATAGATGTGAAAGAATCTGGAGGTAATTGATCAGAATGCAGGGAGAATAGGTTACAAGGAAACCTAACAAAGGAATGGAATTGCTCCATGAGCGGAGACATAGAACAGCTTAAATGGTTTTATGCCGGTTCTCAGACCAGATCAAGAGTTTGAGGGTTGTCCCTTGCATGATGATACAAAGTCTTCCTTGGTAAACCTTCTCTGTGTCACCCATTCTTTTCAAGATGTACGACCAAACCAGCACTACTTGCTTTGTTAGCAGTGTGCGCAATATTGGATCTGCTGATGTTTGGTTGCTTTGTGCAATGCACAATCGTGAATAAGCCTTGTCTGCTCAATGTTTCTTTAAATCTCTTTTCTGTCTCTCATTAAGACTCATGTTCTGAGCATACCTGATTGTCTACCATACATTCACATTTGTTCTCTCCACTGAAAATCACTGAGTCCTGATCAAGGATGGGTATCCTCGCATGTGTTCTCGTCACTAAAAAAACTTCACTTTGCTTAAATCCTTAAAAATATCTAAATTAACTTATTTTACATTGATAACCTAATTATGTGTCCTTGGTTTCTTGCAGATAGGTGATTTAGCTGCTATCAGTTCCTCACCTTTTTGGTGGGGGTTTTGGACCAGTTTGCACTGATCTGACATCTCGAGCTGAATGATTCTGTGTCCATTCTCCATTTGCCTCAGCATCACAATTCTTATTCTCAGCTGTCAAATATGCGCTCTCTGACCTTGGCATCCTTTCCGGCATATCTATTCAAAAACACAAAGGTTTTAGCTAAATATTTAAATGTTTGAAAATTAAACAGATTTAATTAATTTGAATCAGTGCATGAAAACTGATGCTTCAAGATGCACTATTAAACTCTTCAGTACCATGTCTAGAAGTCATTAGATAAAACAGGAAGACTAAGAATAATTTCAATTCAAGAAAAACATTTAACCAGCATTTCAAGTTTGGAACAGACAACAAAGAAAGAACCTCCTGCTTGTGTTAACTCATCCACCAAGAAAATAAATAATTAACAATGCATGTAGTGCTCATGCATCTCAGAATGCTTCACAAAACAAATGAACGTATTTTATGGAAAACATCAAAGTTAAGTGCCCAATTAATATTTAAAAGACATTTGGAAAAGTATATGGATAGGAACGGTTTAGAGGGTTATGGGTCAAACGCGGGCAGACAGGACTAGTGTAGAGGGGCATCATGCTCGGCATGGGCAAGTTAAGTTGAAGGCCCTGTTTCCCTGCTGCATTACTCAAATCAGGGCCGGATTTACATGAAGAGAAGCACTAGGCTATTCCACTTGTGAGGCCTCTCCTAATCCCCCACCCTCACGACGAGAGGAAGATGAAAGAGTCCACCAGATGTGCAGCCGAGTGTGGCCAATGAGATAAGGGCTGGAAAGCTGCGCTTTTTATTTATTGCCAGTGCTAGTGTCGAGTAATCGGCTTAAAACCCTATTATTCTGAAATGGAGGGCAAGGAAAATTACTGAAGTGTTGTTTAGAGACTACAGTGCATTGTGACAGCATATGTAAGAAAGACCTATGACAGTGTCAAAAATATTATACATCAGGCCCGTACGAAGCTTTTCAAAAAGGGGGGTGGCTTACAGGATTACAAAAATTCTATGTGAAATAAGGGCCCTGGAAGCTCTGAGATTTTAGATGCTCTCTGGTGCATTCCAAGCCTTATTTTGGTGCATTTTTGCTCCAAATTTATGACCAATATTTCAGAAATAATTTTGGTTGAGTCAAGAGTAATGAGTGGTTGGAATGGGATGATTGTGGTCATTGTTATATACATTTTTTTAAATCAAGAATTGAAGCTGTCCTTGTTTTAATAATCAAGTTGTACTGTCAAATGTTATGTAAATGTTATAAACACTGCAAATAAAATACTGTAAGTTTTTGCAGTAAATAAAATCTTTTTTTAGAAAATGTTTTGTGTGTTGATTTGATTGCCTTACTGTTCGACTGTGTTAGTGTGTGCGCATTAAAAATATGATGCAACAAGAAAGTCGCGAACTATGGAATTCATATTTTTAAGTATTGTTATCAAGGAAACAATTGTTTGATATTATTCATATGTAGGAGAAAATATAATTGCTCTAAAACCTACCTTAATTTTGCAATCTCACTAACATTAATCCCCTTTCCCTCTCCTCCCCCTTCCCGCTCCCTCTCCCTCCCCCATCTCTTTCTCCCCCTCCCCCTCCCCCTCCCCCCTCTCTCTCTCCCCTCCCCCCCCTCTCTCTCTCCCCTCCCCCTCTCCACCCCCTCTGTCTCAACCCCCCCTTCCCCCTCGCACATACCCCCTCTCTCCCTCCCCCCTCTCTCCCTCCCATGCAGCGAGGCTCCGACTCCGCGCAGCAGACACCGCAGCCCCCCGGCCCAGAGAAACGGGCACTCCCGCAATGCAATATTCTACTAGTTACTTGGAGTAGACACCTAGGATCTTTGGTAGACACGAGGCATCGAGGTGATTGTGTGGAGTGCAAATGGAGATCTGAACCCGCCCAGAGTCATTTTGCGTCGCTACTGCGTCACCGGCTTCCCCCAACTGTGCAGGCGCGGATGGTCGCATTTGCGAACCAGAATTTCGGGTAATTTCCGACAAAGTGGAAACGCTGATAGCGCTCCAATTTTTTTTTCTCAAGTTTTTTTTTTACTCTTGGAAAAAAAACACCTTGGCCGGAGGGCCCCAAGATTTTGAGGCCCTAGGCTTCAGCGTATGAAGCCTATAGGTAAATCCGGCCCTGCTGAGGCCCACCTAGATCTCGAGGCCCAAGGCTTAAGTTTGTGAAGCTTATACGTAAATCCGGCCCTGACTCTTATGTCCCTTTCAGATAGTTGAAATATTGGATAGGAGACCAGGGAGTTTGCCAGTTCTTCTTCAAATAGTAGATTATATATAAAAAAGATCAGATTCCTGGTTTATCGTTTCAACCAAAGGAGGGCGGTTCTTCATTATTCATCAGGGTTTGTTCAGCCATTTGTAGTTCCAAACCACAACCCGCTAATCAATAATTCATAATGACAACAAACAAATGAATTGTTAGATTATGATCTAATAGAGAAAAGGAACTTCAGGAAACGGGATCAACTGGAAAAGTGCAAGCTCGATGCTGAGGTTCCCTGGTACAAATAAGTACATCAACTTCAGTATATGTATTGCTACTCCATTATGGTCCAGCTAACCTATCCAAATAAGGCCTTGGTCTATGATTATTACGGCTCTTACTTTTCTATCTGATATGAGATGGAATTGTTTCAAATTAAGATTTCTGGGATCACAACTTTTGTCCGTCTTACTTTTTACATTAGTACTGAAGTAAAGATACACTGTATTTCATTGTTCTCAAACTTACATCTCTGACAATGAAAGACATCCATACATATATAAAACAACATCCAAATGCAAGGATGTCCATGCACACTCTACCCACCTGTCAAGAAAGTTTGATCGAGTGCACAGTCTGGTACAGATGTTCTGAAAGACTCTAGAAGGCTCCTCATTTGATTTCTGGAATTTTACAGTACAGTACCGATGAGATTCTGTATTCACCCAAACGGGGATATTTAACCTATTTTGATACTTCACATTTGCATTGAGCGTACTTTCCACAGTTACTTTCTTTGTCTTGCGATGATAACGTGCTTTTTTTGGGTACTAATTGATTGACCATATTTCATATAAAAGAGGGATGCTCAACAGAAATAATAATAGGAAAAAACTCCCAATGCTGTTGATTGGAAATAAGACCAAAATTGCATTAAATAATTGACACCATCTCTGAACAGGTCAAAGTCATGGAATTTGCATCATAATTAGGAAAAGCTAGAGCAATGCAAGATGCAGTTAGATGGAGAAGGAAGGCAAAAATAAAAAAGCTCATTCGCCTTTGTCTGACACTGAACAACTTAATTCCTACAATTGAAATGTGAACCGGCATGGGCCCAGGCTGTGCAGAGCTTGTTATGGTTTGCATGGAAGATTCTTGTTTCAGCTCAGTTCACTCCTTTTTCTTGATGCCTTCTTTTTCTTTGCTGTCAATTTGCACTTTTTTCTTGTTGTAACGTTGTCCAATGCTTACTCTTTCATTCCTCAACCATTCTACCTCCATTTCAAGGGATAAGCAAAACTTTCATGAATAATGGAAGAAGCTGATACAATAGTGGTGTTTAAGAGGCTTTTAGATAGGCACATAAATATGCAGGAATAGTGGGATGTGGATCATGTGCAGGGAGATGAGGTTGGTTTAACTTGGCATCATGTTTCAGCAATGGACATTGTGGGCCAAAGCTTCCTGTGCTGGACTGTTGTATATGTTCTATAAACTAACAACCAGGAGTGAAAAACAATTTCAAAGAGAAAACTCCTTACGATATCTAATTACGATAAACTGGAAAAAAAGCACAACCGTCTTAGTGGAATCGTTTACTGTTTTTAGATTGATATGAACTCAGGCTCATGATATTAACGACATATTTAATCTCCTGTATAGAAAGCAGTCCTCCATTTCCTTTCTGTGCTAGATTAAATCCTGGATCTTATAGTGAAAAATCAATAATGTAAAACGATATTTCATTCAATTTCGATGTTCAAATGTCTTTGTTCTAAAACATTTAGCTAATAACAAAGATGCTAATTCCTGTAATAGGCATCAGTCTTCTCTTCACGCACGTGAAAGTTATGATCTCCATTTGCAGTTAGCCACAATTACTCACTGGTGCTGTTCCTGTAGCTGGGAGAGCTGGAAATTGTGTTCCTCTATCAATAGCTGCACTTGTTCCTCGGAAACCAAACCCTAAAACAGGGAGAACGCTATTGATTAACTTAAGAGTCAAGAGTCAGAGTTGTTCAGCACAGAAACGGGCTCTTTGCCCACCATGTCTATGTTTACCTATTTTATCCATCTACATTCACTTATTTGCTCACGTTAGCTCCATATCCTTCTATGACTTGTCTGTTTCAAGTGAATTTTAAATGTCTCTTAAATTTAGTGATTGTGTCTGAAACCTCCTCTTTCAGCGAGTTCTAGTTATCAACCACACCCTGTGTAAAATAAAATTATCTCAAAACCACTTTAGAATTCATTCATCGAACAAATAACATCCTAACTTTTATATTCTGTGCCCCAACATATGAAGGCAAGCTTCTTCACCACTCGTAGATGGACACAAAATGCTGGAATAACTCAGAAGAACAGGTAGCGTCTCTGGATAGAAGGAATGGGTGACATTTCGGGCTGAGACCCTTGTTCAGACTTCTTCTTCACCACTCTATTCACCTGCATTGCCACCCTCAGAAAAGTATGGACTCGAGTTGTAGGATATTGCTATTGTACGGGGCTCACTGGTCGGGCCGGACTCGGTGGGCTGAAAGGCCCGTTACCGTGCTGCATCTCTAAACTAAACTCCCAAGGTCCCTCTGTTCAACATTCCTTGGAACTCTACTTTAAACTGCATACATCCTAGCACTTAGTTGACTTCACAAAATGCATCGGATATCAATTTTTGGATAAAGACATCCATTCAAGCCTGCACCTTGCTGCTGAGAACCAACCATACAAACTTGTTTAAATAGCAGAATAGGAGAGAATAATGGACACACAAAGTCACATTGGAATCTAATTGAAAGATTCAGAATTATATATTTACATTGTATTTGGTAAGACAGCATGATGCAAACTCAACTGCGAAAAAAAAAAATCACAGCTATAAGTGAAGTTCTCAAGGCAACATCCTGGTGAAATGTAGACACAAGGAACTGGAAATGCTGGGTTTACATAAAAAAGACACAAGTGCTGGAGTATCTCAGCAGGTCTGGAGAACATGGATAGGTTTCGGTTCGGGACCCTTCTTCAGGCTGGAGAATCTCTGGTGAATCTCCTCTGCACTCTCTCCAGTACAACCACATCACACCTACATGCCAGCATTTGCAAACAGAGATCACTTGATAATGATTAGAAGAAATACGTGGCTAGTTTCATATTTCCTTTTAATTTCCGTGTACCATTGAGTTGTATTTTGTACTTACTGGTTTTGCCACGGAGGAGGAGGAAGCCCATGACATGGCAGAAGTGCAGCTTTCTCTTAGCTCAGGTTTCCTGAGGCATTTCTCAAGCTCATTCTGTCTGGTCTCCTTAAGGTCTATCCCTAGGGGGAGAAATAAAAATCAAACACAAATAATTCTGTTACCGCTAGCTCTTTGTTTGGATTTCTGGTGGCTCAAAATAAACTTAGATGATTTTATCTCCCTTCCTTGGGGAAAAAGATGGTCTATTTTCTTGATTATATGACTAAGCAGAGGAAATTGTTATAAATGTACAGAAGAAACTGTGAGCTCTGCTATACTTCACTAAGATCGGTCTTATCTCCACAATAAGCATGCAATACATAATCTTCACAATGATTTATGCCAAATCCATCCAATGTACACCAAAGACCAAGATTCAACAAAAGGTTATCATTTATTTGATATTATTTCTCCGTTTCAGCCTGAGTCACTGATTCCTTGCTAGGTTTAATTTCTTTGAGATTGAATACCCTGGTAATATACCTGTGAGTGTCAACATACTTTTAAATTAGAGAGAGTATCAAAACTGAGCTCAATCGTGTCATTATCAGTATACATGAGAATCCCGTCATTATCGACCTTGATAACGAGATCCAACATCGTCTTAAGTGCGCTGGAACATTTTTTAGACGTCTTCGATCGAGAGTCTTTCAAAATCGCGACATCCGAACAGACACCAAAATGTTAGTGTACAAAGCAGTGGTGATTCCAACGCTCCATATTTGCATCAGAAACCTGGACAACCTATCGACGCCATCTGAAAACACTTGAAAAGTTCCATCAACGATATCTTCAAAGCAGCTTAATTATCACGCTCTGTGGTGAGAAATTCTGTGATCAACGAAAATTCCAAAACTCAGATAAACTGCATGGTCCGCGGGTGTTGGAGAGCTGGGGCTGAGGGAGGGATGGAAGCAGATGTAGCGGCGGGAACAGATGCGGACGGAAAGCCGAGGCTGCCGAGTGTTTACGGGGCTGCCGAGTGTTTGCGGGGCCTGTGAGTCGCTCGCTGCATCTCCGGCCATGGAGCAGTGCAAGAGTCCCGGGCCGATCGGAGGCGTCAGAACATTGCGCCTCTACCGCGAGAGTCTCTGTGCCGATGGGACAGAGACTCTCAAATGGAGGCGGAGAGGGGAAGGAGACAGGGAGACAGGGGGGAGAGAGAGAGGGGCTGAGAGGAGAGAGAGGGGAGAGACAGAGAGGGAGAGAATGGGGAGAGAGAAGAGGGAGAGGGGGAGAGAGTGAAGTGGGAGAGGGGGGAAGAGAGAGACGGGTGAGAAGGAAGAAAGAGGGAGGAAGGGTAGGAGAGAATGGGAGGGGGGAAAGAGAGAGAGGGAAAGGGAGAAAGAGAAAAACAGGGGAATGAGAGGGAGATGGGGGGGCAAAGAGAAATAGGAGATAGAGACAGAGACAGAGGAGAAAGAGAGAAGGGAGAGAGAGAGCAAGGGGTGAGTAAGGTGGGGGGGAGAAAATGGGGGTGAGAGAGGGGGAGAGAGAGGATGAGAGAGGAGGAGAGAGAGGGAGGGGGAAGAGAGAGAGGTGAGAGAGTGTGTGGAGAAGGAGTGAGAGGGAGAGGGAGGGGGAGAAAGTGGGGGGAGAGTAGGGGAGAGGGGGATGCGAGGGGGAGAGAGAGGGGAGAGAGAGAGGGGAGAGAGAGAAGAAAGGGGAGAGAAGAAAGGTAGAAGAGGGAGAGAGAGAAGAAAGAGAGGGAGAGAGAGAGGGGAGAGAGAGGGAGGGAGTGAGGGGGAGAGAGAGTTAGGGGAAAGAGAGGGGAGAGAGAGTTAGGGGAGAGAGAGAGGGAGAGAGGAGATGGGGAGAGGGGAAGGGGAGAGAGAGGAGAGAGGGGACAAGAGAGGGGGGGGAGTGAGGTGGGAGAGAGGGGGAAGAGAGCGAGAGAGAGGGACGAGAGAGGGGAGAGAGGGGAGGGGGGGAGGGAGAGAGGGGAGGGGGGAGGAGAGAGGTGGGGGAGAGATGGGGAGAGGGGGAGAGTGGGAGAGATGGGGAGAGGGGGAGAGAGTGGAGAGAGAGGGGAAGAGAGGAGAGAGCGAGAGAGGGGGAGAGAGGAGAAGGAAGGGGAGAGCATGAGAGGGGGAGAGAGAGGGGGTGAGAGGAGAGAAGAGGGAGAGACAGAGAGGGAGAGAGAGGGGAGAGAGAGGGGAGGGGAGAGATGAGGGGGAGAGAGAGAGAGAGAGAGGAGAGGTGAGGTGGGAGAGAGAGAGAGAAAGAGAGAGAGAGGAAGAGAGAGGGGGAGCGGAGAGATCGGTGGGAGAGAGAGAGGAGAGAGGGGGGGGAGAGGGAGGGGGAGAGAGAGAGGGGAGAGAGAGAGGGGAGAGAGAGGGGGAGAGAGAGGGGAGAGAGAGGGGAGAGGGGGAGAGAGAGAGGGGGATGAGAGAGAGGGGGGGGAGAGAGAGAGAGAGGGGGAGAGAGAGAGGGGGATAGAGAGGCAGGGCTGCCAACTCCCATGCACTGAGCGTGAGAATCACGCATTTCGCCAAATTCTCACGCTGATCACAAATCTCTCACGCTCTGTCGTGAGAAATTCTGTGATCAACGAAAATGTCGAAACTCATATCAACTGCATGGGCCATGGGGGTTGGAAGCAGAAGCAGCGACGGGGACAGATGCAGACGGGGAGCGGGGCTAGCGAGTGTTTGCCGGGCTGGCGAGTCGCTCACTGCAGCTCCGGCCATGGAGCAGCCTCAGTGCAAGGCGTCGGAAGCGTTGCGCCGCTGCCGTGAGAGTCTCTGTGCCAAATTCGCCCAGGTGACCGGCATGGATCAGGTTGCGGCTCCGTGCATCCTGGAGGACAACCAATGGCTGCTGGAAGTAAGTACCAGGCACTGGGTAGAAACGGTGGAAGATAGTGGACTTTAAATGGGGGTGGTTGGCGAAAGCATCCTGCTTGCCTGCTAGATTTTCACTTACTGTAACTGCAGGAAAAATGTTCCCGATGTTGGGGGAGTTCAGAACCAGGGGTCACAGTTTAGGGGCCAATTAGGACTGAGACGAGGACAAACTTTCTTCACACAGAGAGTTGTGAATCTGTGGAATTCTCTGCCACAGAAGGCAGTGCAGGCCAATTCATTGATGTTTTCAAGAGAGAGTTACATTTAGCTCACAAAATCAAGGGATATGGGGAAAAAACAGGAAAGAGGTACTGATTCTAGATGAATAGCCATGATCATATTGAATAGCAGTGCTAGCTCAAAGGGCCGATGGCTATTCCTGCACCTATTTTCTACGTTTCTATGCTTGAGTATATGGCAATAAAACTCGATCACTTGATTTTGAAGCATTCATGCATGGTGGAGGTATAATGTGGTCACAGAGTGATACAGTGTGAAAACAGGCCCTTCAGCGCAACTTGCCCAGACCCACCAACATGTCCCAGCTACGCTACCTGCTTTTGGTCTATACCTCCAAACCTGTCCTAACCATTTATCAGTCTAACTGTTTCTTAAATGTTGGGATGGTCCCTGCCTCAATTACCTCCTCTGGCAGTTTGGTTCCAAACACCCACCACCCTTTGTGTGGATAAAGTTACCCCTTAAAAAGTTACCTCTTAAAAATACTTCATATAAAAAACATTGATTTTAATACATCAAATTTCAAAAAGTTCCTACCATGAGAGGGGGACACACCCTTCTTCCACACCCTCTCCCCACTTGGTTGCTCCACTCCCTCACCGGGTACCCCCAAGGCCAGTGATCAGTCATCGCTCAGCCTCCCCACTTTAAAAAACGCTCCCCCCTGGTTCAGATGGAAAACACTGCCAGATGTGAGCAGGGAACTGAGGCCAGTTGTCCATGATGTTTGGATCCCAATGCTCAGCACCGGAGTTGGCTAATGTTATTGATTTGTAATTAGCCTGATGACTTCAGGATAGTTTGTTACAAAAATGAAAGAAATGGTATCAGAATACTTATACAGCTGAGTGAGTATAATTTTATGGATGGGAATTGTGTTCAACCAATTGATGACTTCTTTGACAAAGTGACTAGCATGTTAGATAGCAAGGAAGCCAATGAATGTAGCAAATTTTGTTATCCATAATTTGGTCTGTGAAGTGCCCCATAAAGGATTACTGCATTAGCTAAGCACCTGTGGACTTGAACGTAATAGGTTAAGTCCAGGGGTCAGATATGGGGCTTTATGTGTGGGCCAGATATAGTGTCAGTGCAAAGGGGCTAGGAGCAAGGCCAAGTGTGCATCCAGAGTCAAGGTCTGGAATAGTACTAGGTGTGCAGTCAAAGCTGGGGCCAGGGGTGTGTTCAGCATTGGGAACCTAAGCAGGTAAGCAGCTATGATCAGGGTAGAATGGGGGGGGCAGGTGTCAGGTGCAACTGGAGTCAGGGCCAGGAGTAGTACCAGGTGTGCAGTGAGACCCAGGTTGGCAACCCAAGTGTTTGATTATATTCTGATTTCCATGCATGAATACACTAAGATCATTCATGTGCTGCACGTATGGATCAGAGCCTTGGCTCTATTGTGGAATGTAATTTACTCAACATTCATAGCTAATCCAATTTAAAGCATATATATTGCATTCAAGTGTAACTTAAAAGACTCGCTACAGTATGCACCACATTACACAATTTCCAGCTGAAAAATGCAAACATTCCATACCAATGGGGGGGGACACCCTCCTCCACCCCCCCCCTCCCCCGGGGGGACACACAATTTCTCACTCCCAACTCACCGAAAGCAGCAGAGCATTTCAGTCTTTCCAAAGTTTCCAACGTTTCTAATCCATGTTCAATATTTGTGAGGCCTTGATGCTTGTGAAATCAATGAGTGGTGAGTGTGAGAATTTTATGATCGCAGAATATGATAATTTATCCGACCAGCAGAGCAATTAAAGTCTGGGTTGTTAGAACAGAGAACATAGAATAGTACAGACCAGCCTCTGCAGTTCCTTCCTACACAAGGAATAGTACAGCACAGAAACTGAACCATCCGCCCACAATGTCTGTGTCGAATTTGATACTAAATAGATTTCATCTCCTCAGCCTGCATGTCATCCAGACCCTTCCATTTCCCTGCACATCCTTGTGCACATCTAAAAGCCTTTTAAACGCCACTATCAGATCTGCTCCCACCGCCGTCCCTGGTAACATGTTCCAGGCACCCACTATTATTTGTGTAAAAAGATTCCCCCTTCCCATCTCCTTTAAACATGTTCCATCGGTCTTTAAAGCTGTGCCCTCTAGTCTTTGACATTTCCACCCTGGTAGTAAGGTTCTGACCGTCTACCCGATCTATGCCTCCCATGACTTAATATATTTAGATCAGGTCTCCATTTAACCTCTGATGCTCTGGAGAAAACTATCCAAGTCTGTCCAACCTCACCTCGTAACTAATACACTATAATCCAGGCGACATTCTGGTAAGCCTTTTATTTTTGTAAAGCTTTATTGTGTTTCTATATATTTTTCATAATCAGTTTTACCTGTGACATCCAAAACAAGCTCTTGTAGACTCCAAGCCTCAGTGGACTGGTCCTTTGACAATGATTCCTCTACCTCTTCTACTTTGAGGCTGATGCACAAAGCTGCAATGATTCTTGCTGGTAATCGTTTAGATCCAGGAGTAAAAAGTTGAATTTCTTTGTCACTTACATGTTTCTGTTCCATAAGTAGATCCTATGAGAAGTCAGTATTGGGAAATCAGTCTCTCTGCTTGCAAATAATTATATTCTACATTATCTATTTACACAAATTAAGTTTTGTTTAGAGATTTGGGGATGCTGGTGCTGGAGGATGGAACATTATTGCACCTTCAATACTAAGGGTTCAAATCTAAGCAGCATAATACTTTAATAAATGCCTCCAAAACAACTCTTACAGGTTTAAGTGCAACACAAAGCACATGTAGAGTTAGTTTCCTTTACACAGTCCCTTCAACTATATTCTGTTCAGCACAGGCTAATCGTATATCAAGTCCCTTTATATTATTCAGTGAAGCACTTGCAAATCAACTAGATATTGCATTATTGCATAAAAAGAGTTAAATTCATCTACATTTATTAATTAGACACTCTTCTAGTTAAATAACCTCTTTAAAGTACCAACAATATACTTATTCCACTTTAGAAATGCTGCACTTTAATTTTGGGCAATACAGTGGAGCTGTTGGTAGAACTGCTGCCTTACAGCGCCAGAGACCCGGATTCAATCCTGACCTCAGGTGCTGCTTGTGCGAAGTTTGCACGGTCTTCCTGTGACCATATGGGTTTCCTCCGGATGCTCCGGTTTCCTCCCACATCTCAAAGGCATGCTGGTTTGTAGGTTAATTGGCCCATGCCGGGGAATGTGTAGGGAGTGGGAAAGTGGGGTAACATAGAACTAGTGTGAAAGGTAATCAATGGGATGGCTTGAACTTTGTGGACCAAAGAGCCTGTTTCCATGCTGCATCTCTAAAACTAAAAAAAAATAATTTTGTGTCTACAATGCTAGAGTGAGACTACCAATTTTTACTCAACTGTATATAGTTTAATCCTATGTTCCGCAACTGCTCAAGACTGGATTTAAATTCCTTAAAACTGATTCCATTTGTAATCTTTGCAGTCAAAAAGGCAAGTTATGAAAACTTGATATAAGAGGAAGTGATTTGGAAAATGCAGATTTGATCTCTGCTTAGCTGAGGTTTCTTTGTGGATGTGCCAAAGGGTGTGTTGGAGGTTTGAGGAATTAGAGGATGGGCACAATTGCCGAGGAAGAGAAAGAAAAGTCAGAATGGATTTAAGCCGACAGTTAAGGATTTGGCAATGAAGGCATTATGGTGGCTAAAATTGTACTGGTACCTAAATTGTAATAAAAATAAACATTAATTTATTAACTCCTACCTCTGACAGTTTGAACTCCCCCTCAGCAATCACTCCTTTCTGATCATGAAAAAGCAACATCTCCACCACATCTGAATCCTTTGTCATTTCAAAGTTTGCTCCTTGAGTACTGAGATGCAAAATAAAAATCAGTTCTGAATGTGAGCAAACGCTTCCATGAATTAATTTTAATCTGAGTGTTCAACTTCCTTCGTGGATTTTTAGTTTTCTCTTCCTCATATAGCCATATACGAAGCAAATACTTTCTTCAAGAGAAAAGATCTAAAATGTGTATAGTGCAATATCACAAATGTTGTAAAGAGAAGATTGTGAAGAAGCAGCAATTAAGTGATGCCTGTCTTCAATTTTAAATGTTAGCAGATCTCGGGAGACACTCAAGGTAGACAGGAGACAAGTTATTATATTGTGTGGAACTGAAAACAATAATGTTTAATTTCAAGACCAGGTAATTTGGGAAGAGAGAAATCGAGGAGACCAGTGGATTGAGAATGAGGATATTTAGGGGATGTGCAATGCAGTCGAGAGGAGTGCTGAGTGGAAAGTCTGGCACACTTAGTTGGTAGGTGGGTGGGGAATCAGGACCAGCAGTACATCAGTGAGGGGAATGTACAGGGGCAGGAACAGAACATGGGGTTGAGAGATACTAAATTGGAGACATGCGAGAGATCTGGAATTGTTGGGGCAGGCCAGTGTAGTTTGGGTATAGATCAAGGATGGAGGTATATTTTATGCCTCCAAGTTTACTGCTTTGCAAAGTGAGACCATGTTGTTTCAAATGTGCCCAACGACTGGGCTCACAGAACATTGTGGTCTAAGTTCATCTGTAATATTCCACGAGGAGCATTGCATAAGGAATGGCATCATTCTGTGTCCTTTGGCATGGATAGTATCTCAGTACTGCATTTGAATTTCTCTGCTGGCACAATGGCAATCCAGAAATGAAAGCCCATGCTATCTACTGCTGAGAACATTTTTTAATCTGAAAAACAGTGCTGGTCTTCTGATTAAACTAAAGAAACTAACAAGACAACACAGAAGGAAAACATTGTGTACCCGGTCAGCATAGACTCCACAGCTGACTTTGCAAAATCATTCTTAGGTACTTCTGGTGCTTTTAAAATTCCAGAGTCTGACCCAGTTAGAGGCAAATCTGCAAAGAAACAAATATGTGTAACTTTTAACATGAATATATACAAGGATATATTATACCAAGGATAATTTACAGTGATCAACCAAATCAACCAGCAAGGGTTGGGATGTGAGTGGAAACCAGGGCACCCAAGGAAACCCACACAATCACTGGGAGAACATGCAAGATCCATGCTGAAAGGACCCAAGGTCATTGAACCCATGTCTCTGGTGTTGTGCTACTGTGCTGACCTAACTTCATCATCGACTGCACATAAGTGGGTCAGAATCATTCTAAATTAGAGCAGTCCTTAAATGTAATTGCATACAATTTAAGTGCTATATTTTGATAAGCAATTAAAAAAAAAACATTTTTATATATTGTGTAATAAATATTCCATTGTGTCATGCCCAGACTGATCAACTTTATTTCACTTTGAGAGAGATTCATGTATATAACAATGATACACTCAAATTATCTTTGACTTTCTCCAAGTAAAACTGAAGGCATGAGTACATGATGAACTTGCAATTGGCTTCTTCATTCTCAGAAGTAAATCATATAACCACGCATTTTCTACAGCACTGGTTAATTTATTCAACTGAAGTGATAACCATAAGATATTAGGATAAACTCACCAATTACCTCCTCACGCAGTTCCAAAGAAACATTCTTGATTTTAAAATCTCATTTTTTTCTAAATATAAATTACATTCATGAAACGTATCCAGTGGATAGTAGGGATTTGAATGAATATAAATATTACATCTCTGTGCTGTGTGCAGCTGTGTTGTATCCAATGAGGAGATTGACTAAAAAGGGCCGACACTCACAGCAGCTGAGAAGAATAAAATTGAAAATACTTGTTGGTAGACACAAAATGCTGGAGTAACTCAGTGGGACAGGCAGCATCTCTGGAGAGAAGGAATGGGTGACTTTTTGGGTCGAGACCATTCTCCAGACTGATGTCAGGGAGATACATAGATAAGGAAATGTAAGCTGTGAAAACAGAACAAAGGGAATGGAGATCAAGGAAAATGTAGAATAGATCATTGGTACACTAAAGGCTGGAGAAACTCAGCGGGTGCAGCAGCATCTAAGAGGCGAAGGAGATAGGCGACGTTTCGGGTCGAGACCCTTCTTATCATTGTTAGCTGGGAGAAGGTAACAACAAAGCAAACAGAGATAAAATGTAGTTGGAGACAGGAAGATTGGTCGGAGAACTGGGATGGGGGAGGGATGGAGAGAGTGGGAAAGCAATGGTTACTTGAGGTTAGGGAAGTCAATGTTCATACCCCTGGGGTGTAAGCTGCCCAAGCAAAATATGAGGTGCCATTCCTCCAATTTGTGCTGGGATACACTCTGGTAATGGAGGAGGCCCAGGACACAAAGGACAGCGTGGGAATGGTAGGGGAGTTAAAGTGTTTAGCAACCGGGAGATCAGGTAGGTGTAGGTGGAATGAGCGGAGGTGTTCAGCGAAATGATCGCCGATATATAGGATAGGAGTCCACACCTGGAACAGCGGATACAGTAGATGAGATTGGAGAAGGTGCAAGTGAACGTCTGCCTCACCTGTAAAGACTGTTGGTGTCTTTGGACGGAGTCAAGGAGGGAGGTAAAGGGACAGGTGTTGCATCAACTATGGTAGCAGGGGAAAGTACCTGGGGAGGGGGTGGTTCAAATGGGTAGGGATAAGTTGACCAGAGAGTTGCGGCGGGAACAGTCTCTGCAGAAAGCGGAAAGGTGGAAATGGGAAGATGTGGCTAGTGGTGGGATTCCGTTGGAGGTGGTGAAAATGTCAGAGGATTATGTATTGTGTGCGATGGCTGATGGGGTGGAAGGTGAGGACTAGGGGGACTCTGTCCCTGTTGCAGCTGGGGGGAGGGGGAGCAAGTGCAGAGCTGCGGGATATCGAAGAGACCCTAGTGAGGGCCTTATCTATGATGGAAGGGGGGAACCCCCGTTCCCTAACGAATGAGGACATCTGTCCTGGTATGGAAGACCTCACCTTGGGCGCAGATGCGGCGTAGATGGAGGAATTGGGAATGGGGGATAGAGACTTTACGGGAAGCAGGGTGGGAAGAAGTGTAGTCTAGATAGCTCTAGGAGTCAGTGAGTTTATAATAGATGTCAGTCAAGAGTCTGTCTCCTGTGACGGAGACGGTGAGATCAAGAAACGATAGGGAGATGTCGGAAATAAGCCAAGTGAATTTGAGTGCAGGATGGAAATTAGTAGTTAAGTTAATGAAGTAGTAAAGTTAATTAGTTCTGCATGGGTGCAGGAGGTAGCACCGATGCAGTCGTCAATGTAGTGTAGGTAGAGTCCGGGGATAGGTCCAGTGTACGCCTGGAACCGGAATTGTTCAACGTACTCTACAAAGAGACAGGCATAGATAGGCCCATGCGAGTGCCCATAGCTACGCCTTGGATTTGGGGGAAGTGGGAGGAGTCGAAGGATAAGTTGTTAAGGGTGAGGACCACCTCTGCTAGGTGGAGTAGAGTGTTAGCAGGGGGAAATTGGCTGGTTCTGCAGTTGGGAAAGACATGGGCTTTAAGGCTTTCCTGCTGGGGGATGGAGGTGTAGAGTGACAGAACATCCATAGTAAAGATGAGGGAGTGGGGGCCTGGAAAACGGAAGTCATGTGAGGTATCTTGGACATAGGTCGGGATAGATTGGACCAGAGGGGATATGAAGAATGAAAGTTGACCACATTGGGACGTACAATAATTCAGAGAAATTAAAAGGACACAAAGTGCTGGAGTGACTCAGCATTATCATCATCAGCTTTAAAAACATTAACGACGCAGTGGTGCTGGTTTCCGATGGGCACGGTGACGGACGCACCACACATCTCTGTCCTCCATGCAGCTGGCAAGCTCCTCTTTTGTTTACACATTCGTCTTCAATCAAGGTCTTCAGCATCGTCTTGATTGGCCATCCCGGGTCACGTCTTCCATGGGTGGGTTCCCACAGCACAACCTTGTTTGCTGGGGTGGGAGATTGCAACCTTCACGTGGTCCGCCCTGTTTCGACTAATGCAATCAACTCGACGTGCACAAACAGAAGATCAAATAGAACAAGTTGTCCTACAATTTTAGGCTGTGCATGCCACACGAAAGAACAAGACCTTGTTTGCTGACATTTCTGGGTGACGGTGGCAGTGACCAGTGAGCCTCATCCTTCTTGACCTGATCTTCTCGGTCAGAGGTGGATTCTCCTCATAGAGAAGGGCGTTGGTGATGTGGTCCCTCCAACTGGCATTTTGAACTTTTCTGAGCATTCAGGTGTAGGTACCATCGAGAGACTTGGACAGTGCTCGAGTGAGTGTCCATGCCTCACATCTGTACAATAATATGGTCTCTACAGTTGCATGGAAGAATCTCAATTTGAGACCCTTAGACATCCGAGACGTCCAGATTTTCCCCATGTTATTGAGGGTTTTCCATGAGAGCGCTTTCCGGACCTTGATGTAATTCTCCGAGCTCTGCATCCTCACTCCCAGGTAATTTAAGTCCTCCACTTTTTTGAGAGATGCACCACCACTGGTCTTGAGAGGCTCATGGTCACCAACGTTGTACGCCATGTACTCTGTCTTCTTGGCATTGAGGTGGAGGCCCACTTTCTCGCCCTCCATCTCGACCCTGCCGAGCAGCTCCTGTGCCTCCATAATCTGGTCTGACAGCAGGTCGATGTCATTAGCGAAGTCAAGGTTTGAACTGTTGATTGGCTCGATTTTTCTCGAACGCCTTGGGGTGATTGTAAAGCCAAGATCCTCATGTTCCTTGAGCGCCTGCCTCATGGCATAATCAAGGACAATGACGAAGAGAGAGGGTGCCAGCGTGTCTCCCTGTAAGACCCCCGCGAGGATCTCGAACACTTTGCTCTCGCCATCGGGGGTAACAACTCAGCAGGTCAAGCAGTATCTCAGGAGAACATGGATGACTGTCGTTCTGAGTCCTCCAGAAATGCTGCCTGATCTGCTGAGTTACTCCTGCACTTTGTGTCCTTTTGATTTGAATCAGTCTGGCCATCTTTCTAAAGTTGCTCACATCAGGACCTCTACTAATTATAAATCCTATTCTTTGTGTATTTTGGAATTATCCATAATGCATTCACCCACTGAATCATCAGGGAAAGACTGATATCCTTCGGAATAAAACAGTTTATGATAGCTGAGACGTTAATCAATTATTTCCGAGAAAATGTTTCTTTCAGCATGGTGACATAAGTATCACCTCACTGTTCATCCTACCTTGTTTACTTTCATTTATTTTAACTTGTTTTAATGCTTTGTTTTTCTGCCTGGCTTTGGCCTGGACAAGCTGTATCTGCTGACGTTCCTGGTGATATGTTAGGAAGCAGGACAGACCTTGCTCAAAGCAGCCATAAAACTTGGTCGCTGTCACACTGAGAAATCTGTGAGAAAATAAATAGATGGGCTTAAGTAAATGCAGGCCCTCACCATAGATCAATGTTCATTACTAGTACCCACTTCTTCTTGCGAATGAAACATAAACCAAAGGAATAGTTAGATCTCAAGCCGAGTGTTGAGCAGCCAGGGTTATTGTCTCTACATCAATTTCTGCCAGGCCCTGAGCTCCATTTGGTGGGTGGTAGAGCGGGCACCCACAGATGACATGGTTGGCTGTCTGCTGTTCTAATATCCACATGATATGTGGAATGAAATCTCGAGACTGTAAGGTAAGTACTAAGAACACACATTTCATCATAGTTTCACCACAGAATATAGATTAAAAAAACTAGCTTCAAAGATGTGCACATCCAATTCATGATACACTTTGATTCTGGTTATTAAATTAATTAGTGGGAAATCAGGAGCAGCACAAATAAGCTGCTTGAAACTCCTAATTTAATTCTGAGAATATGATTCTCATTGATTCAATCTCACACCAGAATGGAACTACACAACATGTATCTTTATAAACTAAACTTAGATTTTGGAAAAAAACTACATTAACAGAACATAACATTAATTTGGAACTTAATGAATACGAATGCTCAGTGGCTGTTATACTGTTAGATTGAAACTGTGTCTAAGACTATGGCCAAAATAACAGTATAGAGCTGGACAACTTTAGGTAACAAATTTTGGAGTTTTCAGAAAAGATCTAATGTGTAACAATAAAATCTAAAGAATGTGAAAAGAAAGAATAACAGAGCTTTTTAGTATTCCCGTAAATTAAAAGAATCAGCCTTACTCTGTGGAAGTTTATTTTCTGTTGATTTATCAGCATAATGATTATGTAATCAAACAGCATCTCATTAATGAACAGGGTAGTGGGCCTATGCTCAACAAATTCAGCCACCGCAAGGAAAAAAAAAATTCAGTCCCAATGTCTTCTGCCCATTCACTCTACAGAATCTGCCCGACCCGTTGAGTTCCTCCAGTGTGTTGTATAATGAAGGAACTGCAAATTCTAGTTTACACAAAGGGATACAAAGTGCTGAAGTAACTCAGCGGGTCAGGCAGAATCACTGGAGAACATGGATAGGTGACTTTTAGGGTTGGATTTCTTCTTTAGACTCTTCTCCAGTCTGAAGAAGAATCGTGACCCAAAACGTCAACTATCCATGTTCTCCAGAGATGTTGCCAGACCTACTGAATAACTCTAGCATTTCTGTCCTCCTGCACTTTGTGGTTTTTTTCAATCAGTAACTGTGAGGGAGTACCGATTTAAGGATAAAAGTAAAAGGTGTGCACAAGTACTTGAATTGTTCACAAGTTAATTGCCCTTTCTGTACTGTCTCTTACCTGCAGTGGAGAGGATCACCTGTCCATGTCCCCTGCTCTTCTGTCTGCCCTTCTGTCTGTGCTTCACCATCAATGGTGTTCTTCTTTAAGAAAAATGCAGAGAAAAATTAATGCACATGAGCAGGCGAATAACAAGCAAAAAAATTGTATTTATTTTGAATAGAATATTAAAACAGGGATTTGATGCTGAGGCTTAATAGGGCATTGGTCAGATCGTAGTTGGAGTATTGTGAGCAGTTTTGTGCTCCGTATCTGAGGAAGGATGTGCTGGGGTTGGAGAGGGTCCAGAGGAAGTTTACGAGAATGATCGCAGGAATGATTGGGTTAACACGTGATGAGCGTTTGATGGCACTGGGCCTGTACTCGCTGGAGTTTAGAAGGATGAGGGAGGACCTGATTGAAACTTTCCAAATAGTGCAAGGCCTGGATAGAGTGGATGTTGAGAGGATGTTTCCACTAGTGGGAGAGTCTAGGAACAGGGGGGCATACCCACAGAATAAAAGAATGTACCTTTGGAAAGGATAGGAGGAATTTCTTTAATAAATCTGTGGAATTCATTGCCACAGATGACAGTTGAGGCCACGTCAATGGATATTGTAAGGTGTAGATTGACAGATTATTGATTAGTAAGGATGTTAGGCGTCATGAGGAGAAGGCAGGAGAATGGGGTTGAGAGGGAAAGATAGATCAACCTTGATTGAATAGCGGAGTTGACTTGATGCGCTGAGTGGCCTAATTCTGCTCCTATAACTTATGAACACAAATGCCCTTGAGAATTGAATGAAAATATCTGTGTCAAGGTCAGTACAGAAACGTAAAATCAGGTGCTGTAACATCAGAGCTCTGGTTTGGAGATGAATGAATGGATTATGCATAAACACAGTGAAATAACTTTCATTTGATTTGGAGAAGGTAAATGGTGAAATTAACATGATCCACAAATGCCGGGTCACCATTGATTTTTACTTATGAGGGAAATTCTTGAATACGCTTGTTCTGTCCACATGGTCATGAAGGATGGAGATGTGATGGTATAATGTTCCTTTCTCAAACTCTTGCCGGTTCAAATTTATTGTAGCCTGCAAAAGTATTCCTATGATACAAGTGATTGTCCTTAACCAGTGAAATTTTTTTGGGGGTATTGATAAACCATAAGGCTACATCTATACACAGTGTCCGTGTGTATACTTGAATGATGATTACAAGCAGACTGCCTAGATCTTTTCTTTTTGTTTAAAGGAACTAAGCACATGTGCAGCTCTTTGTCAGCCATCCCGGGAGAGAATAGCTAACCAAGGGCAGGTCAAGGATCTTCAGGTTTGTAATAGTCACTGCCTTTAACTATTGGTTATGGCTGAATCACCTCTGAATCACTCCATAATCTAAACTGAAAATTTAATTCAGCATTATGAGAGCATTGCGGTGCTGAAGGTGTGAACATTTAGATGAGACATCAAATCTCATATGATCTCACTGTTCTCTCTATTGCACAGATCAAAACGGCTGGGGGATTCTCTCGTCATTATTACATTTTTATGGTGTGGAAGACTGCAACCTTCACGTGGTCCGCCCTGTTTCGACTAATGCAATCAACTCGACGTGCACAAACAGAAGATCAAATAGAACAAGTTGTCCTACAACTTTAGGCTGTGCACGCCACACGAAAGAAGAAGAAGATTACATTTTTTATCAACACTACCAAAACAGATTGATCTCATTGGTGTCAACAGGATGTTTGTTGGTTGCAGAAGGGAATACTTTGTTGATTGTGAAATAAATTTGGACACCTTGCATTTCTATATAAAAAAACATACAAAATAAATTTTATTCTCTTCTCTCATAAACGTGCAAAAATGTATTACATTTTGGAAGAGACTTACTCTCACTGCTGGGACCTGCTCCGAATCACTGTCCTCATTCTCCTCATCTTTGTCCTCATTGCTTCCATCTGTATCAACCTCTTGATCCTCTCTGACAGCCAGATTCTTTGAAGTTTCCTTCATGGAGCAGTAATACCATTCAATTTACTCGGGATAACATAGGATATAGAACACAAACTGGGCATTCAGCCTAACCCTAATGCCCGCATGTTTGGTCTATTTGAGTTTTCTCTAATCTTTCCTCATCTGGATATATCTATTCCCTTCTCTACCATTTGTTTGTGGAGCCTTCTCTTAACGTATCTGTAGTTTTCACTTCAATCAATCCCCATGGTGGTGAGTGCCACATTCTGAAGTCACCCTCAGTTTTCATTACTCAAATGTTCATCATTTCTTTACATGTATGTTGCATTTCTGGTATCATCCTTGTAAAAATCTTTCCTCTCCATTGCCTCAACACTTTTTCTTAATGTGGTGGTAGACGCCACTCCAAGTGTAATCTAATCAAGGTTTGATACAGCTTTAGCACGACTTCACCACATCTCTTTAGAAAGAAACATAGTGCCTTGTTTGGTTACTAACGACCTCGCTAATCCAAGGTTGCAACTTTTAATGGTTGAAATATTTCTACTCAGAGATCCCTTTGTTCCTTAACCACACCTGGACCTTCCAACAAGTAACTATTCAGTACTATTTCTATTCATCCTACCAAAATGCTTTACCTGGTATTTATTGATATTGAACCTGCCAATAATTTGCCCATTTTGCAAGGCTCACCTACATTTTATTGCAATCCACTTCCGTATTCACTGCACCTCCATATCTCCAAATCTGAAATTAAACTCTTTAATGTAAATTATAAACAGTGATAGTCCTATTACTGTTTCTTGTGGAATATCATTACTCACTTTGTTCCACTGTGAATCGCTGCACGGTACTTCCACTCTCTGCTTTCTGTCTTGAAGCCAGTTTGCTAACCACACTGCAATTTGTCTCACAATTTCTGACTCACTTTTTAGTTTATTATAGTGCCACATTGAAGGCATTTTGAATGTTGAAGGATTTTCTCCACCTTTATAAAATCACTCCTCAGTCCCCTGGGCTCGACGGAATTAAGCCCTAGCCTGCCCAACCTCTACATATAGCTCAGCCCCTTGAGTCCTGGCAACATCCTCTTAAATCTTCTCTGATGAAGAGTCTTCAATCTGAAATGTTAACCGTTTCTCTTTCTGCAGATTCCTCCTGATCGGCTGAGTGTTCCTGGCATTTTCTGTTTTAAAAATTCCAGTATAGGAGGATTTTTAAATTTTTCATCAAATGTCAATTGAACAAGCAGATAATAAATAATTACATTTTAGCAATCTTTAATAAAGAATACCACTTACTGTCTCTTTTGATACAACATGTTGCTTGGGGTCAGTCTGTCCATCTCTCTTCTCTGACCGAGTAGGAGTCCCTATAAACCTTTGAGATTCTGAGCTGTAATGGCAATGAGAATGATCTTCAAATCTCAACTACAATTCCTCTGGAACCATCAGTGACTAAATATAATTCTGAGACTCTCACCTACCTCAGCATACCTTTCCTTTTCAGATGTTCTACCCGGAACTTCCATCGTCTCCCATGGGCCTTTGTCGTCTGTGCAAGGAAAAATTGCCATAAGATTAAAATTAAAATATCTGCAGATTTACAGAACACAGATGTTTACTTGGCATTTATAACTTTGCTCTCAAGTTCAGTCTTGTCATTAGCACATTAGAGGACTGCAAACATAACTGAATGGCTCTGCTAGAGAATGCAACCTCTATGAATAGGTAATTAATCAACATTTCATCCCTGAAGTATGGCCTGTTCTTGCATTGTCAGCACGGTCCAGAGTACTGCAAAATCACATACCGTCAGCTTTACAAACAACTTCTCCCAGTTCAGGATTTGACGTTCTCGAGCAAACCACTTGGTCTAAAAGGAGAAATTGTAAGATGTGACCATGGGGAGAATTGAGCATCAGAATACTTAGTACAGTTTTCAATCTGTCATAAAATGAATCCATCAGTAACAAGTGCTGAGGGAAGCAATCGGGGATAACATAAGAGCGGCAGTTTTGTTTGTGGCAAATTTGCCTTAGCAGACATTACCAGTGCCTTACTTATAATACCCATTATTATTGAACAAAAGTAAATTTGAAACTCTGAAAATAATTAGAGGCTGGCAGAACTCCTAATAATTTTGACCCCGTTAACATCTAAGTCAGCTGTATAAAAGTTGAATACAATGATAAATCTCATGTTTAAAATATATACCAAAAGTTTTACATAAGATCAGGCATAAAATGAACAAAACATAGCAGCAAAAAAGAAAAATGAATTTAAAAAAAACTCTTTCAATTGGTAAAAAGCTAATGTTGAACTATCTCAAAGTGCAAGAAGACAAACTAACAAAATTGTGGAAGTGTTAAACCTGCATCAATAAACAGAAAAACAACTATTAGCAGTAAACCGTTTGAAAACTACCAGATAAAAAGCATTAATAAAATCATAAAATGCTGGATATTCTCATCAGGTCAAACAGGATTATTGGAGAGAGAAAAAGAGTTATGATTTTGGGTTGATATTCTTTCATTGACCTGAAATATGAAGTCTGGTTAACTATATGTTTTTCTATCCACATGTGATGCCTCACTTGCTGGTGTTTTCCAGCATTTCCTGATTTTATTTCCAATTTCTAGCATCTGCAGTTATTTTCCTCTGGTTCAATAAATGATAGCTTTGTGCAAAGATAAAGCTAAAACAATTAGGTTTTAGATGCTGTTTTCCTACTTTTGACTAAAAGATTCTGTCCACCTAATATAGCTAATTAAAGGTATATTGTTTATTCTTTGAACACTCTTAGATACTGTGGAAAAGAGAGGCACTCTTGAAAATGTAGGGGGATGAAAATGGTTCCAAGAACAAAAATGAACACATAAGTTTAATTTGAAATACGACTTAATGAAAACCATTAAGACCAGGAAGTAAAAATAAAAGTGGGCCGGATCTCAAACAATGACAAGATGGAGTACAGGAGGGAGATAGAGTGCTTAGTAACAAGGTATCAAGACTACAACCTCCCCATCAACGTCACCAAAATGAAGGAGCTGGAGAATGACTTCAAGAAGTGGCGTACAGTGCATGCCCCAGTCTGTATCAATGGTGCTGAAGTAGAGATGATCAAAATGTTTAAATTCCTAAGTGTAAATATCACCAACAATTTGGCCTGGTCTAACCACATTGATACTAGGGCGAAGAAAGATTACTCCCTAATGTTGGCTGCCTTAGGAAAGCAGCCAACATAATCATGGACCATTTAGAACCTTAGCCGTTCTCTATTCTCTCCTCTTCCATTGGGCAGAAGATACAAAAGCTCGAAAGTACATACCACCAGATTCAAGAACAGCTTCTTCCCTGCTCTTTCCAGACTCTTGAACACACTTCTCATATGCTAAGGATGAATTCCTGACCTTCCAATCTATTTTGTTGCAGTCCATGCACTTTTTTGAATGGCGGAGTAGACTTGATGCGCTGAATGGCCTATAACTTATGAACACAAATGCCCTTGAGAATTGAATGAAAATATCTGTGTCAAGGTCAGTATAGAAACGTAAAATCAGATGCTGTAACGTCAGAGCTGTGGTTTAGAGCCGACTCTTGAACACACTTCTCATATGCTAAGGGATGAATTCCTGACCTTCCAATCTACTTTGTTGCAGTCCATGGACTTAAAAAAAAATCTGCACTTCTCAGTTGTTGTAATACTATAATCTGCAGTCTATTTATTTTCCCTTCTGCACTATGTGATGTACTCATTAATTATATAATTTGCCTGATAGCACGCAACCATATCACCAGTTTTTCACTATATCAGTATACGTGACAAGAAAACCAACAATATCAGAGTAACCCATAAAAGAGTAATTCAGCGGGTCAGAGAGCAGGCCTGGAGAACATGGATAAGGGACGTTTTGGGTCAACACCCTTTTTCCGACATGACCTATCCATGCTCCCCAGAGATGTTGCCTAGTCCACTGAGCTACTCCAGCACTTTGTGCCTTTTTTTGTAAACCAACATCTGCAGTTCCTTGTGTCTCAATAAAAGGGAATTGCAAAAGGAATGCCCTACTGCATTTTACTCTCACAGCAGCCTTTCCTGTTGTCCAAATACAAAAAAAGTCTTATCACCAATAGGTTCGCCAAATTGAGGTCACCTATTTTAATACAGAACTAAGAGACAACATGAAGCTTCTGATTTCGATGACTGGGCTTTACACCCCCTTGATTGATCAGTTATTTTTATGTAGCCAACTTGCATTTTACCTGAGTATCAAGAAGTTGCAGTTTCCTCACTGCCACACTCAGCTGATGCTTTTTCCTGCAAATGAAAAACAGAAATATTTTATTTAAAGAATCATTTATAGTCTCTTGCACTATTGGGACCAGATGAAAAATATTGTTTTCAACTTTATCTATAAAACGGCCAGCTCCAATAGGCAGTTGCCCATTTGGGATTGGCAAGGGTTCATTTATTGTCTCTGGGTAGATGAAGGTTATGCTTTGCTGCATTTATGAAAGCACTTGTACATTTACTTCCATCATATTAAAACCATGCTCCTGTACTTTAGAGCTGCGGATATCTTAACCTGTAGAATGAAGTGTTGAATTGCTTTCTCGTGTAGCAGCAAATTCAGATGATGTTTTTTATTCAAAATACCGTTGAGTAGTTCAATTCTTAATTAATTTTCTAAAACGTGGAAACATGCATCCATACCTCTCATGATTCACATATATGCGCTGCAGGATTTCTTTCTTTTGTTCCCAGGAAGTAGCGTAGAATCGTACAAGACGGACAAGCTCAGAGGTCGGAGTAAACATGTCAGAGGCACTGGGCCGCAAACACAAAAGGATGGGTGTGAGAGTGAGCAATGAAAACAGAAAGTGAACATATTTCAGGTGCCTCATCAAATAATTTCTCCTTTCAGTAAAACAAAATAATTGAATCCATGTACAATTCGTTAAACAGCCAAGAGCCAAGATGCTAAATGGTGGTATCTCACCAAGATATGGGATGGAAAATGAGGCAAACTATATAGCCATGATTAGATCAAGCATTTTTTTAACCTATTAATTGCATGAAAAGATAATATTTAAGAGGGCAAGAATAGAGGAGTAGGTCATTATTTCTACAGGCCAACTCTGACATTCAATAAGACCATGGCTGATCTCTAACCTAACATCACTTTCCTGTGCTAACTCTATATCCTTGGAATCCCTTAAAATACAAAAATCTACCAAACTCTGTCTTCAGTATAGTTAATGACTGAGCTTGCATTGCCACCTTGGGTAGATAATTTCACTGACCTCCATCAGGGGTAGCTACTTATTTTCTCTTATGCCAAACCCTTGGCTCCAGATACTCCTGACAAGGAAAAATAAATCATTCCAATAGTGGTTTTGATCGTCGATTCCCTCTGATATGTCAGCCTTGATTCCTGACTTGCTTCCCACTGCAAACTAATAATTTTGGTCCTGATCTCTCATCCATTTTCTTCTGCTATCTTCCAATAAATAACATCAGAGACCTGGGTTTGATCCTAATCTCAGATCCTGTCTGTGTGGAGTTTGCACAATTTCCCTGTGGCTGTGTGGGTTTCATCAAAGTGCTCTATTTTCTCCCACATCTCAAAAACGTTTCAGTGGGTTAATTGGCCTCTGTAAGTTGCCCCCAGTGTGTTGGGAGTAGATGCAGAAGTAGAACAACATAGAACTAGCGTGATTGATGGTCGGCATGGAATTGGTGATCCATGATGCATTTTTCAATCAATTCAATCAATCAGTTTTACACACTTTCAGAAATAATGCCATTTTCTGTTCCTGGTTCCAATTCCTTCAAACAAACTATGATTCTCTCTATACTCACTTCAAAACCACCCCCAGCCACCACCTCCTTCCATTTACCCAGCTGCAGCACATGAAGAGCACTAGTTATGATTCATAGCTAACACAATGATAATTCAGGATTGGCAATGCCAAGGGTTGTATTTTAAAAGACCATACCATCATACGATGAGGGTATGAATAACAGAAGCTAGCATCTGCACATTTTTAAATGTTGGTGAATAAATGGGCTGGAGTAAAATATGGTGCAATAGTATCAATCTCAATACAATGTGAGTGTTTGCAATACCTTCGGAAAATCTTCCCGGTAGTAACAACTAAACGAGTTAGGAGGTTGCTCGGAAGCGGATGATTCATTAGTTGATCTTTGAAATCCATAAGCTGTGGGAAAACCAAAGAGATGAAGTGAAATTAATAGCTCGTACTAATTTATGCTCCATGTTAGTAAGAGATGTAGTCCTCATTAGAATTTACAAAGAGTCATTGATTTTCTGGAAAGAATAATGAAAATAAAGTTGTAAGGACTTCTTTCTGAGATGGAATAGGTGAAGCAAAATTGAGTGGCTTCACTAGGTAAAAGAGCTCTTTTTGCTTAATTACACATCAGGGTTATGGATACGGGGGATGGAGAATTCCAAAGAGGAGCAATCTTAGAAATATCAGTGGGCACTCCAAAATAACTGTGTATATGCACATAGTATTTTACTATTACACAATTTTAATTTCTGAATCTAACTAGAATTGAGATCAGTGCAAACTTAAGTTAGGTAGGATGTGAAGGAAGGAATAACATAAAGGCAATTGGTCAACTGCCAGACAAACTTTCTTTATCTTAAATAAATAACAATGAGCATTTAGTGAAAGTATTATTTACTGAACCTGTTGAAAGGATTATTGGATCATCTCAATTAGGCAAATATTGGAAACATTTATAAATTGAACACATGTATAGAAAACTGCTAGTGTTTTGCAATTTGCTGTATTTAAGAATCACTTGGGCACAAGTTCAAGTTCAATTTATTATGTTAATGTAGGTAACACTTCATTGTTTGCCATTAAATATTTCAACAATAACGAACGATGCTTCACCTGCTCATCATGTTCTCAATATAAAATAAATCTCAGAAAAATTGACAATAATTTTATTTCTTGTTAAGCACTGCCACAAGCCACTGATTTATTGCAATCCCTCTGCTGCCTTCAGACTGACTAATAATCTTTAACCATTGTTCACAATTGGACCACCTAAACACAAACCTGTACATTAAAGGAACTATGAATAATCTCAGGCAAAACCTGAACCAGAGCCCAGAACTAGAAAACGATCTTGCAGGCAGTATGAGAAATGTGAGGTTATCCACTTTGTAGACAAGAACAGGAAAGTAGACTATTATCTGAATGGTGGCCGATTAGGAAAATGGGGATGCAACGAGACCTGGGTGTCATGGTACACCAGTCATTGAAAGTAGGCATGCAGGTGCAGCAGGCAGTGAAGAAAGCGAATGGTATATTAGCATTCATAGCAAAAGGATTTGAGTATAGGAGCAGGGAGGTTCTACTGCAGTTGTACAGGGTCTTGGTGAGACCACACCTGGGAGTATTGCGTACAGTTTTGGTCTCCAAATCTGAGGAAAGACATTCTTGCCATAGAGGGAGTACAGAGAAGGTTCACCAGACTGATTCCTGGGATGTCAGGACTTTCATATGAAGAAAGACTGGATAGACTTGGCTTGTACTCGCTAGAATTTAGAAGATTGAGGATCTTATAGAAGCATACAAAATTCTTAAGGGGTTGGACAGGCTAGATGCAGGAAGATTGTTCTTGATGTTGGGGAAGTCCAGGACAAGGGGTCACAGTTTAAGGTTAAGGGGGAAGTCTTTTAGGACCGAGATGAGAAAAACATTTTTCACACAGAGAGTGGTGAATCTCTGGAATTCTCTGCCACAGAAGGTAGTTGAGGCCAGTTCATTGGCTATATTTAAGAGGGAGTTAGATGTGGCCCCTGTGGCTAAAGGGATCAGGGGGTATGGAGAGAAAGCAGGTAAGGGATACTGAGTTAGATGATCAGCCATGATCATATTGAATGGAGGTGAGGGCAAAGGGCCGAATGGCCTACTCCGGCACCTATTTTCTATGTCTATGTTTCTATGATCTGTGGTCCTGCTACAGACCATCAGATATCTTCACTCTAGATATCACCATCAATTACCTTGGAATGTCAAACATTTCAGATGGCTCGAGTCTTCAACAAGATAATATGGCAACGCATTATGAAGTTGGGATCAGATTCTATTGGGCTGCCCTCATAAATAAACTGCCAACAATCTCCGATGTTGACAGTAAAAGCCAGGGAGGAGGAAAAGATAATGCAGTGCTGGTTCACAAACAAGCTTCATCAAGTAATATAACAACAATATGTTTTAAAGGTAGGTCTGAGGGATATATTCCAAAATTTGTGAATAAGCGAATGTTTGTTGGATACCTCAGTGATGCCACCCTGCAGTAGTACTAGAGATGACACAACTGTATCGCACAGTTTTTCAAACAGTGCGTAATCCTTTGCCTCCTTCCCCTTTGCATCCTTCAAACAAAGCAGAATTTTTTTTTAAATTTCACCACACAGATTTGACATTAGAGTTTCACTTTTGGAATCCATTTTCAAAATGTGATTAGGATCAGGATAAGTTTTAAACAAAAAGTAATAACCATATAACAATTACAGCACGGAAACAGGCCCTCTCGGCCCTTCCAGTCTGTGCCGATCATTTGTTTTCCCCTAGTCCCATCTACCTGCACTCAGACCATACACCTCCATTCCCTTCCCGTCCATATACCTATTCACTTTACTTTTAAATGTTAAAATCGATCCTGCCTCCACCACTTCTGCTGGAAGCTCATTCCACACAGCCACCACCCTCTGAGTAAAGAAGTTCCCCCTCATGTTACCCCTAAACCTCTGTCCCTTAATTCGCATGTCATGCCCTCTAGTTTGAATCTTCCCTAACCTCAATGGGAAAAGCTTATCCACATCAACTCTGTCTATCCCTTTCATCATTTTAAAGACCTCAATCAAGTCCCCCCTTAACCTTCTGCGCTCCAAAGAATAAAGACCTAACTTGTTCAACCTTTCTCTGTAACATAGTTGCTGGAACCCAGGTAACATTCTAGTAAATCGCCTCTGTACTCTCTCTATTTTGTTGACATCCTTCCTATAATCTATTTGGTTGTCTTCAGGATTAGTTTTCCCATTGATGAAATATTTGCTTCTCGTCTTCCTACATTTGCTCTGTCTTACATCATTAAAACACAAGCTTGCTTTTGTCTATATGACCCAACAGTAACCCATGAGCCCATTTATTGTTCCACCTGCCAAGTAATTTCTACCCTTTTATGTCTTCATTCTTCCCCCTTTATGGACTAGAAAGAAGTCAACCTTGTTACTGAGTATTGGGAGCAGAAGGGAAAATATGGGAGTATCAGGGAGACAATATAATTTTTAAAAAGACACTAAGTGCTGTAGTAACTCTGTAGGTCAGGCAGCATCTCTGGAGAATATGAATAGGTGACGTTTGCTGTTGGGACCTTTCTTCAGACTGAAGAAATGTAGCTGAAACATTACCTATCCATGTTCTCTAGAGATGCTATCTGACCGGATGAGTTACTCCAGCACTTTGTGTCTTTTTTTTTAAACTCAATCAGGAATTGGGAAATGTTTCCAACCATAATTGACGGCAACTTCCAAACTTCTGCTGTGCGTAAAAATACAAAGAATGCAGAAGTTGCTTTCAGTAGGTTACCAATGGGAAGTTGGCTGCAATCTGGCATTGGACTCAAAGTTCAGCGGGAGAAGGCCAACTAAGCAGTCTGCGGATATGTTCAGGTTTTCTTCATGTAAGAGGGCTATCAGATAGCTGAAAAAAATGAGTTGAAATATTTCTACGTTTTCTTTAAATCTCTAAAGGATTGCTAATTTCAATTATTTTATGTGTTGTGAAATGTTTAAAAGCATTTAGATTAGTAATTTAAGAGAATGTGTCTGCCTCAATTTTTAATTTTTTTACATTTTCCTTGTTTTTTTTGTGAAGGATTTTGGATGGTATACAGTAGTTTAGAGATACAGCATTGAAACAAGCTCTTCGACCCACTGACTGGTGATCTTTCAAGTATCTTGAAACTACAATTTCACTATCCAACACACTATGGAGAATTTTAAATTTTTTACCAAAGCCAATTAAACAACAAACCTATAGATCTTTGCAGTGTAGGACGAAACCGGAGCACCTGGAGAAAACCCATGTGGTCACGGGGTGAAGGTACAAATTCTGTACAGACAGCACCTACTGGGATCAGGATCAAGCACAGGTCTCTGTCGCTGTGAGGCAGCAACTCTACCGCTGCGCCACTGTGCTGACCCCATGGTTTTGATTGTTTCTTCAATTCTTCAATTATTCAGAGGTTTTTAATGCTTAGACAGTTTAATGAAAGTCAGTCTGACATAGTTGCTTCTTTCCAAGTGTTCATCATGCTTGTTTTGGCTAGTTTACATGATCCCAGTGTGGCATTAAAAACCTGATCATTGCATAGGGCCTCATCATTATATTTGCCTTCCCATTCTTCCCGGATGATTCTGCACAAAAAGGCCAACGAGTGACATAATCAGTCGCAAACCAATGATACATATCACTGACCATATAATCCAAGAGTGACATATCAACAGTGCAGCTTGCACTAGCATACTGTTGTCTGGCCCGCTGTTCATTGATGCAAAAGTTTGGTGAAAACAGACAAGTAATTTGATTTACAATACCTCTTCAGTGGGTCCTTCTGTTCCTTTGTTTTCCTTCTCTTCTCCATTCATGGACAATAGGTCCGAGGAATCGACTGTACCTGCAATATGTAAAGGAAAATAATCATCCTAAACATGCATGTGTACGAAGGAACTGCAGATGCTGGTTTACACTGAAGATAAACACAAAATGCTGGAGCTACTGAGCGGGACGGGCAACATCTCTGGGGAGAAGGAATTGGTGACGTTTTGGGTAGGGACCCTTCTTCATCTATCCCAAGCATGCAGACTGGAGTTCCATTGAAAGAATGCGCTAAACCAAGCTAAATGGAGGAGAAAAGGTAAAATCGTACCATCCTGAATATCAATTAACGTTAAGTCATGAATCTCTTTAAAATATTAGTCAGGCATTTAGTGTAGCTAAGTATCATGGCTGGCATGTATAGTAGGCCCCTCCTGGTCATGATTGACCATGGGAGATGCATCCTGGGCAAAGTCATATGGAGGACAGGCTGTTGCCCATGCAGCAGTCCCCCCTCTCCACGTCGCTGATCGATCCAAAGGAACAGCAGGGCAGTTACAGTTTGGCAACAGCGATGTCACAGTAGCTGCCAGAGCGAGGTTGTAGACAACCTTAAGGGCACCGACTCCGGATTTTCTTGAAGTTTACTCCTGGAGCCTTTTCCATGACTGGATATGGCCACAAGGCAGTGGAGGTTTTAAATCAGAGTTTTTCCTCTCCTAGATGGACTGCCTTCCCAGGCTGCTGAGCCCCCATCTGCCCGGCATGTAAGAGGTAAGCCAAAAGGGACTGTTTCTGTAGAAAAAATGAACTGCAAAAGCTGGTGCATCAAAATGACACAAAGTGCTGGAGTAACTCAGCAGGTCAGGCAGTATCTCCAGAGAAAATGGATAGGCGACGTTTCTGATCGGGACCCTCCTTCAGATGATTGTGAGAGGCAGTAGGGGGGGGGGGGGGGAGAGGATGGAAAAGAGCTGGACTATTACCATGCCATATGCTTCCATGATACCAAAATCATTTTTCATGCTATCTAATTGATTCCTGGAAAAGTGGGCTAAAACTCTGGAACCATTCAAAATGGTGAGGCTATCCATTTCTATAACGGATGGCAATTAGCTTTACTGGCCTGCTTGACATTCTTGACTAGCGGTTTGACATTCTTGATTTTGAACAACTTTATTCCTTTCCTTGCAGAAGATATGGGTTCGACTTATACCAGGCATCTTCTGCTACTTCAACCAAGTGATGATTGTTAATGCATGATTCCAGAAAACGCCATTCTGCCCAGGGCAAAGTGGACGATAATCTCAGTTTGGGGATAAATTGTGTACGTTTCATGGCAAATAATGAACCATTTCTAAACTTCAACCGAATAAACATAGAGAATATGTATGAAAAATAAAAGGCCTGAAACTATACCGATTTGAACATATTTTATTTCGTACAAATAATGCATAAAATTAGTTTTTTAATGTATTAGATCACTGCTCACCAGTAACCATATTTCTCCTTTCCTAAGAAATACCTCCCTTCCTCAGCATAAACACTTGATAAGTTAATGATTTTAAGGAGATAATCCTTTGCTCCTCTCCTCGACACAGTGGCAGGCTTTTCGAGCTCTCTTTGCTCTGTCAGTGTGCCGCTTGCATCCTTACCCGCCGGGGTCTCCATGTTCAATGTGCCCCCGCACCCACCGGCCTCCCTCCGCTCCGCTGCGCTGCGCCCACGCTCGTTGCTCGGAGACGGGAGACTGGGCACCCGTGGTCCTCCGGCCAGCAGGTGGCGCACCAGCGCGACCTTGGACTTGGTCCTGGCCTTTCGCTTGACGTTGAAGGCTCGCCTGCCAGGAGCGGAGAGCCTCCTGCTGGAGTTTATACGGGGAAACTCATTTCTTAAAAAGTTTAAACAACACAGGTTATTCCCAAAATACTTTTTTTTTTACAGCTCAATTTCCCAAATAAATGTGATTTTGTTTTGCTTACCTGTAATTTCCCTTCAAAAATAACTTTTTGTACTTAATCAGTGTTTCAAGCATTTTCTTTTTGGTTGAACCATCAAGAGTGCTGACCTCCCCATCAAAGAAGAGATCCAAAGGAGGCCCTGCCTGAGAAAGGCAGCCAGCATTGTCAAAGAACCACAGCTCTTATTTCATTCCTACCATCAGAAAAAAAGGTATAGGAGTCTGTAAACCGTGAACACCAGGCTCAAGAATAACTTCTTCCCAACAACTATCAGGCTCTTGAACACTGCACAACACGAACCCACACACAAGGAACAGCCGCTGCTCCAGATGCCAGATGATCTATATCGGTGAGACCAACGTGGCGATTGTTTTGCCGAACACCTCCGCTCGGTCCGCAATAACCAAGCCGACCTCTCGGTGGCTCAACACTTCAACTCCTCCTCCCATTCCGTATCCGACTTCTCGGTCCTGGGTCTCCTCCACGGCCAGAGTGAGCAACACTGTAAGTTGGAGGAACAGCACCTCATATTCCGCTTGAGGAGTCTGCATCCTTTGGGCTTGAACATTGAATTTTCTCAATTCTGTTAACCCTTGCTGTCTCCTCCCCTTCCCATCTCTCCCTCAGCCCTCGGGCCCTGGCATTCCCCCTCTCTCTATCTCCCTCCCCCACCCTAGTCTCATTTTCACACCACAAACAGCTTACAATGCCTTGTTCCCTCTATCATCGATACTTTTTTGTATATCTTTTATTGATTGTTCTTTATCTCTCCACATCACCGTCTATATCTCTCGTTTCCCTGATCAGTCTGAAGAAGGGTCTCGACCCGAAACGTCGCCTATCTCCTTCACTCCTTAGATGCTGCTGCACCCGCTGAGTTTCTCCAGCCTTTTGTGTACCCTCGATTCTCCAGCATCTGCAGTTCCTTCTTTAACACAAGGAACAGCAGATGCTGGTTTACAACTAATGACACAGTGCTGGAGTAATTCCTCACCTTTGAAGCCTATGATTGAATAGGTGACATTAGGGGTTGGAACCATTCATCAGAGTCTAAACATCACCTAGCCATGTTCTCCTGAGATACTAAATTATGAACTATGGACTCGAGGGGGATTCATGGGGGCTCTTATAGAGGTGTATATAATCATAAAAGGCATGGATGGAGTGAATGTAACCAGGGTTGGGGAATTAAGAACTAGGGACATGTGGACAGGTATATGGACAGGAAAGGTTAAAAGGGATATGGGTCAAATGCAGGCAAATTGATTTCATTTAGATGCACACTTTAGCATGGAGATGTTAGCTGTATGACTATAATTTTAAAGATAGAGGGAAAACAAGCAAAATTCTGATGAACTCAAGACAAAATAAAGCAAAATAAGTCTGAGAAATTGTGTTTTATTTAAGCAAACATGACTCCAGCTGTACAGTAATTTTATAAGATACTAGATTAAGTGGGACCCGTTGGGTCCCAGCATCACACGGGAGGGCTGGTCTCCCAAAGCAATATTGCACCTCTCCACCAATTCCAATATTGCTGGCCGGTGGGGGGGCTTTCTGTTGCGCTAGTATGGGTGTTGTGGGCCGAAGGGACTGGTTTCCAGAGGGCTAGTATGGACATTGTGGGCCGTATGGATTATTGGGCAGGCAGCTCAGTCACTGAGGCATGGCAGTACAGTCACTCAGACCTGGCAGGCTGGCAGCTGAGAAACTGCCAGAAATTGTGCCCAAAACAGGTGACAGATTCTGTGAGAGAGAAGGGGGAGACGGTGGACTGAATGGATTATTGGGCTGGCAGTTCAGTGAGTCATGGCTGTTTGGTGAGCGACCTACTCATGGCCTCTGGACTCACTCACTGCCTTGGGACTAACTCATGGTCAAAGAAAAAGTCTCTAAAGCAAAAATTACCATTATTTTTTTCAAAATCGCAAACCAAGGAATGGCATAATTGTTAGTTGTTAATTGGACATAATCAACCTCAGCAAATTGACAATATCCTATTGAAAGGGAGTGGGTATTTAAGCTGGCAGGACATTTTATTATTTGCTAAAATATACATCTTTTTTAATGATAAATTTAGTTTCAGAAGCGTTTTCTTTTTGCATGTAAAAACCCACTTCAGAACCATGGGTTTTACAGCCAGATCTATCATTTCTGAAACTTTTTAGATACCAAAGGGATCAAGAAAAAACACAAATAATGCCTTAGTGTTGATGAAATGCAGTGAGCAAAGGCGATAATTCCCAATATTTTCAATCTCGATATCTGCACGGCCAACGTTCGCCAAGCACTTTAGCTGTTGTTGTCCCTTCAGCTCTCACTTCTCTTTACCTTCATTTCTTTTCACTTTTGGAATTCTGAAGTAGGATAGATGTCTCTCACGGTTACCCCAACTTCCACAATTATTGACAGCGCACAAATTCACCATTTTGCCGTTTTTTAACACGTAGGAAAGTACACGTTTTGTGTATTAACAACATATACCGGAAGCTGTGATGTCGTGCAGATGGATTGAGCGGCTCCATGCGTGAAGCCCTTTGACCCAGTGACCTTACGTGCAACCCCCTATACACACATACACAGACTCTCAGACACACACTCTTACACACACACACACACACACACAGCTTGCCGCGAACTGGAAATTACGACATCGGCGCCATCTTGCCACTAAGCGGAAGTCACGGAATGAGCGCCAATTTTGCAATTAAACACAGTCCTGATCTAATAAAATGTTTATTCACGCTTTATCTGAAAACTGTTGCAACCATTTTAAAAACAAAGACAAACAATTTGGCAAACACTTTTTACAACCAATGCATTTTCTGAAAACTTTTTAAAAGCCAAGACAATTTGGCAAATACTTTACAACCAATACATTTTCTGCAAACACACACAGACTCACACACACACACAGACTCGCACCCACTCACAACCAATACTAAAATTCCAAGTAACTTCAGAACGTTGTAAACATACAGTGTGTAAACCAAATGATTCAAACGTTTAAAGCTTCCTGTAGAGGCTGCTGCTGCTGAAGCAAAAACGTGCTTTAAATATCGTCCAACAAACACACTCACCATAGACAGAGCAGTAAGCTCTCTTGAATTATTCAACGATGTCTTCGCTATGTCTTCTGCAGTCAGCGCCATCTTGCCACGAACCGGAAATGACGCACTCAGCGCCATCTTGCCACTAACCGGAAAGCATGTCATCGGCGCCATCTTGCCACTAAGCGGAAGTCACGGAATGAGCACCAATTTTGCAATTAAACAGTCCTGATCTAATAAAATGTTTATTCACGCTTTATCCATCCGAAAACTGTTGAAAACCTTTTAAAAGCCAAGACAATTTGGCAAACACTTTGTAACCAATACATTTTCTGAAAACATTTTAAAAGCCAAGACAATTTGGCAAACACTTTACACCAATACATTTTCTGAAAACTTTTTAAATGCCAAGACAATTTGGCAAACACGTTTAAACCAATGCATTTTCTGAAAACCTTTTAACACTTTACAACCACATCGAGGGGACTCACATTCGAGTAGACGTGCGTTCAGTGTTATTCGCAGCTCAGGGAGCCGTGACCTTCTTGCTTTCTCTGTCTCGCAGAGACTGAGTGAGGCTCGACACCTCCGGGTTTTATAGTCCCTCCCCCTGCCGCCAGCTGGGGCAGCAGAGAGAATGGCAACATTTTTAAAAACATTAATAACTCTCTGATTTTTCATCACTGAAAAATCCTCCAGTCCAATCCGGCGGAGGGGGACTTTGAGCGAGGTGGCCAAAAATGACGGCCATAAGTGGCGGCGTTCTTTCGGAAATCACAAAACAGAAAGTGGTCAAGATCTTAGCTTTAGTAATATAGATTGCATGCTAGATACAGGATGGAAATCCCTGGAACATGTGGCTCTTTCTCACAGCATGTCAAGTGGGAGGCTGAGAAGTTATTTCACTTCGTTATTTCTTTAGGCAACATAGCAATCAGATAGAATCTATCTGCTAATTATTATTAGCATATTATTCATATTAATTACAAGGTAGCTATGAGTTCAATATTTACCATTAAAAACGTTGATTATAATTCAGTAATCATAAAACATTCTGAAATCATTTTGGATGTAACTGATAATAAATGACGCAAAGTGACAATATTTAAATAACTTGAGACAGAAACAATTATATTTTGAACAGGTACTAATTGATCGTCTTGTATTGGATTGGTCTGACATACATGACTTAAGGCACTGGATATTGCCGTTGTGCTCTTTAATCTTGGATTTATCTCACCACTGACACATTTTCCAATTCTTCAATTTTGCATACTACAGTTCCATGCATTAGCTACATTTTTCCTCTGCCTATAACCTCATAGAATCTATCAAAAGCAATCACCATACAGGACATTTTTATAATTAAAGAACTTGACAGGCAAATAAATAAATAGGACTAAAAGTTACCTTCCACGTAGTTTTATCTCTCAATTCACCAAGTAAAGTACGGGTTAGCAACAGGTAAAGCTTAAAATAAGCCCTTTGTTCTAGGCAGAAAATTTGATTAATGCTTGTGGAATCCATGATGTGTTTTATTTAAATGGATACAAACTGCATGCACAAAATCACATGGCCAAAAATGGCTTTTCCAATTGTATGTTCAAGATATAAACAATTTGAAAGAGATACAGCTTCCATTAAAAAGAAAATGTAGCATATTACATCCTTACTCATCAGCAAAATATCCCCACATGTTCTCATTTTCCAAGCAGTAATCACAAGGGGTTGTATAAAAAGAGTACTTGTATGATGCCATTCATTGCCATGGCTGTTTACTAAAGCCATTGTGCTTGCTTGAGTGAGATATATCATAATTTACATTTTATTTGCTAAAGACAAATGCTGATGCCGATGCCTTCAATCAGATTGAAGAAGATGGAAAAATATTCAAATTTTAGATTTGCTGGTCTGTAAAATCTCATGTCACTGGAGTTCTCCCTATTCATCGACAAATAAAATTCTTATCCTATCCAAACCAAACCTATTTCGTAGTTATCTAGCATATTTTTCCAAATGTCAGTAGACAAATCATGCTTTGTTCACTCACAAAAGTTGATACTCTTCCCATTCACGACTGTGTTACTGCATTTGACACCAACACCATTGTCAAGTTTGCAGACAACACAACGGTGATCGGGCTGATCACCAACGGTGACGAAACAAAATACAGGGCGGAGGTGCAGAACATGGCGGACGGGTGCTCACGGAACAACTTGTCACTAAACACCTCCAAAACCAAGGAGCTGATTATCGGCTTCAGGAGGTCACAGGATGGGGAATACGCCCCAATTTCCACCTACGGGGACAAGTGGACAGTATCCAGCTTTAAGTTTCTGGGCACTCACATCTCAGAGGACCTCACATGGTCCACCAACACCACTGCGCTGGTCAAAAAGGCACAGCAACGACTGTTCTTCCAAAGAACATTGAAACGGACTGGTCTGCCCCAACAGCTGCTGACGACCTTCTACCGCTGCACGACAGAGAGCATACTAAAATATACCCCCTTTGGAGGGCATCTACCATACACGGTGTCTCAGGAAGGCCGTCAGCATCCATAAAGACTCCTCTCACCCTTGTAATGGATTGTTCAAACTACTCCCTACCGGCAGACATTACAAGGCCTTCTACGCCTGCACCTCCAGACTCAGGAACAGCTTCATTCCCAGAGCTATAGCGGCTCTGAACCGGCCCTGCTGAGCGCCCCCCCACCCCCATGGACTGTCTCCCTCGGATGGTCACGTCGCACAGACACATCTGCACTTTAGTCTGTTTTGAGTGTTTAATTGTTCTAATGTTCTTTTCACAAACCTTGTTCTCAGATTATCTAAACCTAAATTTTATTAGTTGTTTAAGTTACGACATCAGATAGAAGTTGCAAACCAAATCTCGTTGCACTTATGTGTAATGACAATAAAAGATATTATTATTATTATTCCAAAGGAACGACGTTCTCCACTTTTCCACGTCTTGATATTTTATTTAGTGTTCTGAAAATTACTTCACCAGGTTTGGTGTGCATAATATTTCTCTAAATGGATGTAGTCTTCAATCCTTTAACAATACTATGGTGGAATTGCTGACTCTTGAACTTTACATGTTCTCTCATTAGGCATTGTTTATTTCCATTCTTAGAAAACAGTTCACACGATATTTTATAGGAAGTCCAATCAGCACAACCTGGCTCTTACGTTTAAAGGATCCATCTTTGGTCCTTCTTTAGATTTACCTTCATCTCACTGTCCTGTCTGATCTGAAATTGAGTTTGTGTTTCTTCCAATGTCTGTTTCAAAGTTATCGTCAGTCCTGTTATTCCTCTAAACCCTAAACTGGCATCCCCTATTGCTTGAATGTTCACTCAAATTGCATTTTAAATTAATATGTTTGATCTATCTCCAATTTTAGCCACTATGTAAACTCACCAGATTAGAATTCCTTACCTCTATTCTTCTCCTCCCTTTTAGATTAAACAAACTCTGTGATTATATGACACTAAGCTTTACAACCCCATGCTCTGTGTCATATAATCACATATTCAATTTCTTGACTACTGTTTTAAAAGTACCATTAAATTAGGAAATCTTTATCTTTAAATTGGTTTCTGCATTTTCAAACATTGTCGTAGAGAACAACTATAAATTACCCGCAGAATCAAGGATTTGCAGGTTTACAAAATAAGACACAAAGTGCTTGACTCACAGGGACAAGCAGCATCTCTGGAGAACATGGATAGGCAATGTTTTGCGTTGGGACCAAAGATGGGTCGCCTATCCGTGTAAATTACCTGTTCTTGATTGGGATGCTCCCCCATCCGAAACTAGGTTGAATGAAAAAAAAACAGGAAGAAATCTTAAAGTATATATATATATAATTTATTTCTGCTATTCATACAGACTTATTCGGGAATTTAACGGGTTTTTTTCAAAATCGAAACATCTTTTGTTGATCAATAAAGAAACATAGTGGCAGACTTGGCATCTTCCCCCGTTGCTTTGAAGTCTCCACCTTGTTGTGTTATCATGTATTTGCCATTGGGAGCCTTGAGGATCAGAACGTTAGAACCAACCAGCTGGATAATGAAGTTGATTGGCTGCTCCCCTGTACCGCTGATGAATCCATCTTTATCCATTTCCCAATACTTGTCTGTGGACACTGACCCAGAACAGAAAGAAACAGACTGATGTTAACTCAGGATTTGCCACTATTCAGATTAAAGGGTCGATTACTGTCTTATAAAATAGCCTTTGATGCTAAAGTCAGAGAGAAACTGCACGCAACAGGCCCTTTGGCCCAACAAGTCCACATCAACCATCATCCACCCATTTGCACCAATGCACATAAACTCTATTTAATTCTACCCACATTCCTATAAACTCCCTCCATCTTCTGCCACTTATTGAGACATAAGGAATTGCAGAGGAAATGTGTAGGAAAGAACTGCAGATGCTGGTTTAAATCGAAGGTAGACACAAAATGCTGGAGTAACTCAGAGGTACAGGCAGCATCTCTGGAGAGAGTGAATGGGTGGGGACAGGCAGCATTTCTGGAGAGAAACGTCACACATTCCTTCTCTCCAGAGATGCTGCCTGTCCCGCTGAGTTACTCCAGCATTTTGTGTCTACCTAAGGAATTGCAGATTCTGGTTGACAAAAGAAAAACACCACAAAATGAAGGAGAAACTCAGCGGGTCAGATAGCATCACTGGACGACATGGACAAGGGACATTTTGGATCTGGACCCTTCATCAGCCTGGTTGTAGTAGGGGACAGAAAGCAGGAATAGAGATGGGGGCAGGATAGAGCCTGATAGGTGGATGCAGGTGAGGAGTTTGATTGGCAGATGGGTGGACAAAGTTAGAGATGAAAGGCGAGAGAAACTTTGATTTATACAGGGAATACTCAGTGCATTTATTGATGTCTCTTGATTACTTCTTGCCTCAGAGCCTCAGAATCCCCTTTGATAAAATGTCCAGCTTTTTGGATGGATGGATTTATTTATTGCTACGAGAATAAAGCCCTGTCTTCAGTGCTGCTTCATGGCCTGCCTCAGTTGCCAGCCTTGAAAAATGGAAAATAAAACGGAACATTTGTAAATTCCGTGGAAAGATAAACACAGAACAAGGGGCACAGAAAAGTGGCTAAACAGAATCAAAGATCCAGTGACTGGGTACGTAGAGAAAATAGTTCAGATAAAAATGAAATGTTGTCTTTTCCATATTTTTATTTCCAGTATTTCTAGGATCAAATTAATGCCACTGAAGCTAAATCTACTTTGATGAAACAGTTTGTGAAAATAATGTGCCTATTTGCTTACAGAAAAGAAACTGCTGGAAGAATTCAGCAAATTTAGCAGCATCTGTGGAGGCAAAGGGGTGGTCAAGATTTCAGAGTAAAACCTTGCATCAGGACTGAGAGTGAGGAGGGAAGATAGACAGTATCTGGAAGTGAGAGGGTGGGATGAAAGAGAGGATGGTAGATGATAGGTGTAACCACATGGTGGGAGTGGGTGTCAAAACAAAGTGGGGGTGGGGAGCGTATTCAGACAGAGCTTGATAGTGTTAGGTGGAAACGTAAGAAGAAGAAAAACATAAACAGTAATCTGCCCCCATTCCCTCCCATATCTGGTTGCACCTATCTGCTATCAGTCTCTGACACTACTCTTTTCCCTCCCCTCTCCACCTGACTCCATTTGTCTATTGATTTCTTATTTTCTTTTGAGGATGTGTAAACACTCCCTACACTCTCCCCCTAGTTCTGAGGAGGGTCACTGACCCAAAACATTAATTAACCAGTTTATATTTCCATACTGCTTGACTGGCAGAATTGCTTCGGCATTCTTATTTTTGCACCTTTGCAAAAGCACCTCAGAAGTAAAAACAAAAGGTAGAAAAATCAGAAAAGAAAAATGTTTAATTCTGGAGCTATTTTGCAAATCTGAAACCAATGAAATTTTATTCAAAAGGGTTATTACACTAAGTAAACAGATAATAAACTCACCAAGTTTAAATTGGTAGTAGCCATCGTCATCAGAGGTCATCCGACTTGCCTCATACATGGGCCTGTCTCCATCTAATCTTTGTGTCCCACAACCAAATGCCACAAAGCCAAAATCACTTTGTAATATTAGGAGTGGTCGGTTAACGAGTTTCAATATGAATTCTTGAGAATTATCTACAAACCAACAATCAAAACGTGCAATTTAAATCTTCAGGGGTCTTTGATCAATTGTTGCACAGTTTTACTAGGCAGAATACATATTCGGATCTTTTGATTTTTATTCTTTTTTGCTCTTTGTATGTTTTGGTCAGTGGTCATTTTGTGCACATTAGGTATAAGTTGCTGATGTAGGTATTCAGAGTGTGTCAGGGACTAAAACTTCCTGCTTATTTGATATTAATTTCCTTTCCTTCCCCACCCACTCAAAGGTGAAAGTCACTGCATGGCACCTTATTAATCGATTAATGGAATGCGATTAATATCGGCAGCAGTACCCAAGTTTGTCCTTTGTGGAATAAAGGGTGATTAACAAAGTAAGGTCCTGCTTAATTTTGAAGTCATGGATTATTCAAAACTCATTCAAACTTAATACTGGCAAAATAAAACCATCTTCTTCAGTCATTGCGAGGTTTGATGAAGGTAGTGTATTTGATGTTGTGCATCTGAACTTTCAAACCACATTTGCTAAAGCATTCATGATGGATATCAGAAAATCACAGTGCATTAGATGTGTGTATATAAATGAGCTGAGGCACAGAAGTCAGAGTTACAGCGATTATTTGTTTATGAGACGAGGGGATCTTCTACAGCAGATTTTAGGAGGGGTTGGTAATGGGTTCACTGCTCTTCTTTGATCTATATTAATGACAGGGACCTGGATATAATACAGGACATATTACAAAGTTTGCAGATGATGACATTTTTACAAATGTAAACAGCGGGAAATGGGCGGACATTTAACAAATGAAATGTAACATTGGGAAGCAGAAGGGAATATGAGAGAAACAAAATGAACTAAATGGTTCATTTCTTAGGTGAATGGAGGACCAGAGCATAAGTACCTAGTTCTTTTAAGCTCGCAGGGCTGGTTGAAATAAAAGGGACACTAGACCCTTGTTTTATGTAGAGACTAGATTACAAAATAAGAAAGCTATGTTCAGCCCTTGTCAAGGATACATAAGTGATTTTTATTGCAAGGAATGTTTCAGGAATTAATGTTTTTTAGTTACTTGGCAAAGACTAGAGTCCCCTTTCAATTTACAGCGGCATCAACAATAAGATTGCATGGAGATGAGGCAAAAAAAAGGGTGGAGTGGGAGAAGGGAAAGATTGTAGCTAATTTGGAATGGTGGTAGTATAGCAATTAAGTATTGGTGGATTCCTACATTAAGCAGTAACCTAATTTGGTACAATGGTAATAATTTGCCTCCACAGTGGCATTGGCTGTATAGCAAGGGTTTTGACCATGTGCTGGATATGGCAGATGAGGAGAAAACAAATCAGCAAATGGTTTGGGAGCGGTCAAGGCGTGCATGGATCTGAGGTAATGGGAACTGATCTCCAGATAAAGACCTTAGAATGGAGTGTACATGCTCTAACTGTCCCTGAGCCAATGCAAGTAGCAGTGTGGCCACAGATTAAGGTTATCAATTCCTGCAGTTAACAGTGAGGAGATGCTTTGCTCTGTGCTCAACACTGCCAATAATTAGACCTTTATTGCACTAAAATGACTGGGAAGTGTGCGTGGAGAATATAAAAGTGGCATCCCAGCAAGAACTCTTCAAATTGCTGATTTTTGAGTGATGCATTTTTTGTTGAACAATGTGTTAAAGGTAATAAGTTGTGACTGTTTGATCCAAGTGGGCACAAACTCAGAGGGAGAGAGGGACCGAGGTGGAGCAGTTTACCTGAAATTAGAGAACTCAACGTCCATGCAATCAGACTGTAGGCAGAATATGACGTATTGTTCATTCAGTTCGCATTTGGTCTCATTCTGGCAATGGAGGAGGTCAAGGACAGACAAGTCAATGTGGGAATAGGAGGGAGGTGCAATTGGAAAGGTTGTGAGCTCTGGGTGACCATACAGTTACTTTGTCTTCATTTGGTCTTTCCGGCATAGAGGAGGCCATGTCAAGATCATATAATACAGTAGACGAGGTTGGAGAAAGTGCAGGTGAATCTCTGCCACACCTGGAAGGATTGTCCATGTCCCTGGATTATGTTGAGAGTACAAGTGTAAGGACAGGTGCTGCACCTTCAACAGTTGCAGGGGAGGGAAGGGTGGGGAGAAATGAGCAAACCAGGGAGTATCGGAGAGAGTGGCCCTTGCAGAAAGCAGAAAGGGTTGGGGAGGGCAAGATGCGACAGGTCTTGGGAACACAATGGAGGTGGCAGAAATGTCAAAAAATGTTGTGCTGGATTTGAAGGTGAAAGTTGAATACCTAAGAGGAATCCCTATTCTGCTTGGGGGAAACAGATTGTGTGCAGATGTATGACAATTGGAAGAAATGCAGCTGAGGGCAACATCAATCACTTTAAGGTTGGGAGGAGGAATTTAGCTCCATTTCCTGAAAAAGGAGGACATCTTCAAAGTCCTTGAGTCGAAGGTTTAATCTCTTCTGTCGCTGGTTTGTTGAATTGGAATCTCAAACTGAGAATTAACCCAGTTCGCTGCTGCTCTACCAGGCCATTGGAGGAGCTATATCACAGCATGTTTTAATATATATGCATACATTAATAAATAATCAATTGTAACTCACCAGCTGAAAAGTGTCCTACCACAAGCTGACCAGAGGACTTAGTGATGAGGTGTTTTCCATCTCCTGTCTTTATCGTCACCTTAGGTCCATTGTACACAATATTAAACCAACAATCATCAGTCAGAATAGGGCTTCCCATAATCGTATTTTGAGGACCCTAAAGACATTTTTAAAAAGTTATTTGATGCTAGGGTCCTATTGTACATTTATATTCTTTTTTTGAATACATTTTTCTTGCCCCTTGAAGGGACAACTTACATCAGAGGGATGATTCTTCTGGTCATTTGGACATTATAAGCCGGTTTAGATCTGCCTTTGCCTAATATACTTGCTTGTAATTATCCAGAAGTCTTTGTACAGTCTAATTGTGTTGAGGTAGTCCCAGAACACCAACTTCCCGGCTATCTCATTAATTACTCTAATGAATGTAAATTGAATTTCCTTGTACCATTGCTTTTAGTAATAACTAAGTGGGACCCGTTGGGTCCCAGTCATACGGGAGGACCACTCCCCCAATGCAAACCATTCCCCAACGCAATATTCCACCACTCACCAGTTCCCCAAACGCGACTCTTTCCCCCAACGCAATATTCCACCACTCACCCATAGCTCCTAACTGCGCGGGCGCGGCTCATTTTCCATCATCCGTGAGCATTTCCTCCCCCTCCTCTTCATGTGTGGGAGGGGAGGAAGGGGGGGGGGTGGCAGGGAAGTGGGGTGTGTGGCGGGGGGTGGGGTGGGGGGGAGGTGTGTAAGTGGACAGGAGGGGTGTGGGAGGGGGGGAAAGAGGGATGTGGGGGGGGTGTGGGGGAGGGTGTGTGTGTGGGAGTGGGGTGGGGTGTGTGTGCGTGTGTGCGTGTGTGTGTGTGAGAGAGAGAGAGAGAGAGAGAGAGAGAGAGAGCAGGGGGTGTGTGAGAGCAGGGGGGTGTGTGTGGGGGGGCTTGTGGGGGGAGGGGTGTGTGGACGGCAGGGGGTTGTGTGGGGGTAGATGAGTGTGTGGGCAGGGGGGAGTGTGGGGGGAGAGGGGTGTTTGGGCGGGGGGAGTGAGCTCGGAGAAAAAACGGGGAAAAGCCATGGGGAAGAGGGGGGCATCACGGGGGAAGGAGGGAGGAGCCAGCGAAGAGGACCAGAGAGGTGGTGGCTGGAATTGGCGGTGCGATGGGGACTCACCGAGGGCACTGGTCACTGGTCGTTCTCCTCCGCCGGAATCAGAGTCTCCGCTTTCCGTTTGGCGACATCTCCGACTCCGGGCTGGGCCGGGTCTCCCACGCTGGGCTTGGTCGGGTCTCCGACGCTGGGCTGCTTGAGGCTTGGCTGCTTGAGGCTGGGCTGATTCGGGTCCCTCTGAAAACTGTGGCCGATTTGAAACCTCCGCCAGCCATTCTCAGCTCCAGTAAAGACGCGATGGCGCAGGAAGGGGCGGACTGTCACGGGGAGTGACAGGGAAAGAGCCTAATCTGCGCGGCGTTGACTAGCAGGAGAAGAGATCGATCTGCGCATGCGCAGTTTTCTAAGATTTTTAAATCTTGCTAACTTTTACGACATTCAACCGATCTGAATGAAACTTGGTGCACTCGCAGCAAGTGAACTGTTGAAAAAACGTAGCGCTATCGCTAACCGATATATAGAAAGACCGTGCAAACCAGAAGATAACAAGATCAGAGTTTTAGGGGCTTGTCCCACATGCACTTTTTTTGGCGACTTGCCAGCACCCATCATAGTAGCAGCAGGTTGTCGAAAATTTTCAACATGCTGAAAATCCAGCAGCGACCAGAAAAAGGTGCGACTCTTTGGGCGACCATCAGGTGTCTCCCTGCAACATGTCAACAGTGACGCCTTATGGTTGTGAGTAGTCGCCCAAAGAGTCGTACCTTTTTCTGCTCGCTGCGGGATTTTCAACATGTTCAAAAATTTTGCTGGCCTGCTGCGACTATGTCAGGTACCGGCAGTCGCCGAAAAAAATCACGACTTAGGCGACTTTTTAAGCGACTGCAGGAAACTTTGCGGTCGCCACATGTTCGCGGGTGGTTGCCGGGGAGTCGCCTTCACGGTCGTGAGGAGTTCCCACATTTTGGGAACTAGTCGCAACCTCATTATGGTCGCCGAGAATTTTTTAACATGTTGAAAAATTAGCGGCGACTAGAATGAAGTCGACATGGAGAGTAGCGAGAATTCTCGAGTCGTAGGTGGGTCGCAAGGAGGTCCTAGTGGGTTGCCAGGAGGTCAAAGTTTCTCGGAGGTTCTCGTAGGTTGTTGCCGGGGAATTTCATTGGCTCATTGGGGAAAAAAAAGGTAAGCAGTAATTTTTAGAACCAAGGAACCGACCGGTAATGTTAAATTCACCTATACCAGGCCTGTGAAAGAGCTAGTGTAGGAAGCAACTACAGATGCTGCTTTACACCGAAGATAGACACAAAATGCTGGAGTAACTCAGCAGGACAGGCAGCATGTCTGGAGAGGAATGGGAAACGTTTCGGGTCAAGACCCTTCTTCAGACTGTCAGATATGGAAGATATGGAAGGGTACAAAGAGAATGTATGGTGTGAAAAGGATAGATCAAAGCAGATGATGGTCGAGTAAATGTACAATGGTTCATTGATGGCTGAGGGGAAGGTGACAACAAGGCATACAAACAGTAAAATTAACCAGGACAATTAAACTAATCAGAGAATTAGGGTGGGGAAGCACAGAGAGAGGGAAAGCAAGGGTTACTTGTAGTTTGAGAAATCAATATGTATACCGCTGGGTCGTAAGCTGTCCATGCAAAATATGAGATGTTGTTCCTACAATTTGCATTTGACCGCCAGGGCCTACGCGATCTCCCGGCAGCTAAACATTTTGGCTCCTCCTCACATTCCCATACTGATCTTTCTGTCCTGGGCCTCCTCAAATTCAGAGTGAGGCCAAGTGCATATTGGAGGACAGCACCTGATATTTTGCTTGTGCAGCTTACAACCCAGTGGTATGAATATTGCTTTCTCTCTTCGTGTAACCCTTGCTTTCCCTGTCTCTCCGTGCCTCCCCACCCTAGTTCTCTGCGTCGTTTCACCCTCCTAATTAATTTGATGCCTTGTTGTCATCTTCCCTTTAGCCATCAATAAGCCATTGTACATTTCTGTGAACATCGTATGCTTTGATCTGTCCTTTTCACACCTTACATTCTCGTTGTCCCCTTCCATACCTCTAGTTTCCCTCTCCCCTGACTCTCAATCTGAAGAAGGGTCTTGACCTGAAACGTCACCCATTCCTTCTCTCCAGAGGTGCTGCCTGTCCCGCGGAGTTATTCCAGCATTTTGTGTCTATCTTCTATAAAAGAGCTAGCTCGTTACCCTGTCCTTTCCTCAATACATTTCAAAGTTACTATTCTGAGTACTCAAAGTAGAAATGTCTCTCAGTTTGGATGGTTGCATCTAGGCTAGTGAGGGAGGTTACAGCAGAAACTATCCACAGCCCTTCAATGCTGCCAAAAGGACTGGGGGGGGGGGGGGGATTACAAAAGTTACAGATGTACTAGAGTAATGAAAAGGATGGAGACACGAGAAACTGATGCTGGAATCTTGAGAAAAACACAAAGTGCTGAAGTAACTCAGCAGGTCAAGCAGCATCTGTGGAGAAAATGAATATGTTTTGGATAGGAACCCTTCTTCAGTGATTGTAGTAAGGGGAGAAAGCTGGAGAAGGGGGGTTGGAACAAGGCCTGGCAAGTGATAGGTGGATGCAGGTGAGGGGGAAGGCTTTATTGGAAAATGGGTGGAGTAAGTGCCAAAAAGTGATGTAAAGGATAAAATGGGCAACCACAATACATGCTAGACCATAACACATACATTTTTAAAAATATATACCAATTTTTCATCAATTATCCTAAATCTGTGTGATCTGGTTTGTGACCTGCCATGAAAATAGTTTCTGCTTGTTCACCCAATCAAAATGATTCATGATTCCTGTGCTAATTTTATGTTATAATAGAATATTATAGGTATAATAGAATTAAGTTTGGAAGAAATACCGTAAGTCATGTGGGATAATAACAAGTTGAAAAGCAATGGATACCTGCATGCTTTCTCCTTTTCTCTCCTCCCTCTCATTTCCCTTGCCACATCTTCTGTGTCCCTAGCCTCTCACCCAATGAATCATCCTCCATCATTTTAGCCACCTTGAATGTGATGCTAGCACCAAACATGTACATCTTCCCCTTCCCTCTCATTTCAGCATTCAAAAAGGTCCCTTTCCTCACTCTTCCATCTGCCCCAACGCTCATTTTCTTCTTGCAGAAACAGTCTGAAGACTGTTCTTGAACGGTCTTGACCCGAAACGTCGCCTATTCCTTCTCTCCATAGATGCTGCCTCACCCGCTGAGTTCCTCCAGCATTTTTGTCTACCAGAGATACAACACTTCATCTTTTACTTCATCTTTTCACACCATCTAGGAACCCAATACTTCTTCCAGGTGTAAAAGTGATTCAATTGTTTTTTTTACAGTTTGATGCACTGTGTTTACTGGTCATAATATGATCTCCAATACACCAACAAATACAAATTAGCACTTTGCAAAACACCTCTCTTCAGTCTGCAAGGACAACCTCGATTTAATAAGCCTGAAGAAAGGTCTCGACCAAAAACGTCCCCCTTTCCTTCTCTCCAGAGATGCTGCCTATCCCGCTGAGTTCCTCTGCATTTGGTGTCTATCTTTATTTTAAACCAGCATCCGCAGTTCCTTCATACACATCTCGAGTTAATAGTTCCCTGTAGGTTTGATTATCTTTGGACTTCACTGTTGCAACAATGGCCAACAAAAGCATGCATAAAACATCTCATTTTTTCAGGTGACATATCGCATGCATCTGGACCCAACACTGAATTCAACAATTTTAATTCACCAGAATTTCAGGTTTGTGCCAGTGGAAATGATGGCCATCAATGGTAAATGTGTATTTCCACAATTCTCTTTTACTTCAGATTTTCAGAAAATGTAGTGCAATGTATACCAGGTTCCTGCGTTATTTAAAAAAAATCATTTGTCTATATTCATCTCTCCTACTTATTCTTGATTCTGGTTGATTTGTTGTGATTAACAAGCCTTAACTACCTCCCTTAGCCAGCATTACCCCCAGTTGCAGCATTCAGATTTTCTTGAACTCCCCCATCATACATTATTAATTTTTTCTACTGCACCTTTAAATATCTTTGATTTGAACTTTTACAATTTCCGTGGACTTGAACCATTACTCTGTAACTATCGCCGCAGACACTGTCTGGCCTGCAGATTAGTTCCAATATTTCCTGCTTTGATTTAAAGAACAGAATTGCAGCCACTGACTCTCAACTGAACATTAAATGGTACATACAACATTGCAATAGTTAATCACATGGAACAATTTCTCAAGGCAATTGTGACTGAGCATTTAACACTTAATATATATCAGCCACAAAAGAGTATATATGCAAGACTGCCTCTGGACTGATATCATTGTGGCTCTTTTACACTGTTAGCTAAAACACAGATAACCTTTCCAACCATTATGCTCCACATTTTTAGGATTTGAAATCAGAATAACAAAACGATCAAATTTGCCAATTTACACCCAATCTGCCGATTACTCTACTCCCTACCAAGTTTCTCAATCAGATCTTTACTTATTTACTTACCACTGAAAGATAGTCCTTTCCAAAACCAAGGAAGCAAGCTTTCCTAGTCGTGTTATTGATGATTATTTGAAAGATCTCAGTGTCTGCTACTTGCGTCTGTAGAGCATGGACATCGGCACCTTACAGAGGATCACAATGGTACTTCAGTGAAAAATTACTTGATTTATTTGCATTTACAAATTATAACTTTTTTATCTGTTTTCATTTTCTCTCTTACTCAAAAGATGGGTAGTAATTCGCAGAACTTGTTATGGTGCAGGTGGCGCAGTGGTAGGGCTGCTGCCTTGCAGCGGCAGAGACGCAGGTTTGATCCTGATTACGGGCGCTGCTTATATAGAGATTATACATTCTCCCTGTGTCTGCTGTTTTCCCGGGTGCTCCGGTTTCCTCCCACACTTCAAAGGCGTACAGGTTTGTTGGTTAATTGACTTCGGTAAAATTGTAAATTATCCCTAGTATGTAGGATAATGCTGATGTACGGGGATCCCTGTTCAGCGTGGACTCGGTGGGTCGAAGGGCCTGTCTCAGTGCCGTATCTCTAAACTAAGTTAAACTAAACTAAACCTACATGTCATTTACATGGTAAATGGTAGGGAATTGAGGAATGCTGTGGAACAGAGGGATCTAGGAATAACTGTGCATAGTTCCCTGAAGGTGGAATCGCATGTAGATAGGGTGGTAAAGAAAGCCTTTGGTGTGCTGGCCTTTATAAATCAGAGCATTGAATATAGGAGTAGGGAAGTAATGTTAAAATTGTACAAGGCATTGGTAAGACCAATTCTGGAGTATGGTGTACAATTTTGGTCGCCTAGTTATAGGAAGGATGTCAACAAAATAGAGAGAGTACAGAGGAGATTTACTAGAATGTTGCCAGGGTTCCAGCAACTATGTTACAGAGAAAGGTTGAACAAGTTAGGTCTTTATTCTTTGGAGCGCAGAAGGTTAAGGGGGGGACTTGATTGAGGTCTTTAAAATGATGAAAGGGATAGACAGAGTTGACGTGGATACGTTTTTTCCCATTGAGGGTAGGGAAGATTCAAACAAGAGGGCATGACATGAGAAATAAGGGACAGAGGTTTCGGGGGGTAACGTGAGGGGGAACTTCTTTACTCAGAGGGTGGTGGCTGTGTGGAATCAGCTTCCAACAGAAGTGGTGGAGGCAGGATCGATTTTAACATTTAAGAGTAAAGTGGATAGGTATATGGACGTGAAGGGAATGGAGGGGTATGGTCTGAGTGCAGGTAGATGGGACTAGGGGAAAACAAATGGTCGGCACGGACTGGAAGGGCCGAGAGGACCTGTTTCCGTGCTGTAATTGTTATATGGTTATATGGTTATATGGTTATGTGAAGAGTGGATCAAGTTTTGAATGGAACTAGACGCTTCATGTTAACAAAAATAATCAGGATTATTAGAAATATAGCAAAGTGACTCTGAATGGATGGCTCAAAATATTTATTTAATTTTAAATTTTATTTATAGTAATTTATTTATGTATTGATTTATTTATTTCCCTTTTCTTTTCCTTCCCAAGATGGTGCCTGTCTGTGGCCAGCAGCACAGCAGAAAATCATCAAATATAATAATTCTCAGCTTACCTGTATAAAAGAAAGAGCAGAAACCAGCGACGTAACTGACAAGCTGCTAATGCATTTAAACGCATCAGCACTATTGCGATCTACCAGCACCAACGGTGCTGCCGAATGTAAGGGAATTCCCGATCGCAGGGGAATGCCAGACCTGGCGTAGGATCGCAGGAACTATATGTACTGTCCCTGGAAACACCGGGGAGGCCTCCATTGTGTCCGGAAATGAGGCCGGCGGGCAGGACTGCAAGTCAGACTGAAGTGCAGGGGACTACGACCCCCCCCTCTCCCCACCACCCTACTAGCTAATGCACAACCGCTGGAAAATGAAGTGGAGGACTTAAGGTCAAGGCTGCTTTATCAAAGGGAGCTGAGGTAGCGCTGTGTGTTCTGTTTCACAGAGACATGGCTCACCCCCAGCTCCCCAAACTCTGCCGTCCAGCCTGAAGGTTTTTCCATCCAATGTATGGACTGAATGCAGGCATCTGGGAAAGGGAGAGGTGAGGGCGTCTGCCTCATGGTCAACTCTTCGTGGTGCTCAGACGTGGAAGTTCTGTCTAACTTTTGCTCTTCGCACCTGGAACATCTAGCAGTGAAGTGCCGCTCCTTCTACCTCCCAAGGGAATTCACCTCCATCATCCTAACCGTGGTCTAGATCCCACCCCAACAAGCACCCAGAAGCCTTTACCATAATAGCTGGGGACATCAACAAAGCCAACCTGAAAAAATCAATCCCAAACTACCACCAACATGTCGCCTGCATTACCAGAGGATTAAACTCCTTTGACCACTGCTATACTTCCATCAAGGATGCCTATCGCTCTATCCCTACTGACCATTCAGCTGTGCTGCTTCTTTCTGCATGCAGGCAGCTACTGAAAAGCGCACCCCCAGAGGAGAGGACTGCACAGAGACGGTCTAGGGAGGCAGAGGAACAACTACAGGACTGCTTGGAATCAGTAGACTGGGTAATGTTCAAGGACTCGGAAACGGACCTGAATTAATTTGCCACAGTCGTTACAGACTTTGCTTTCCATCACAGTAAGGAATGTTGATTCCACTGTGGTGGATGTTTATGTTAAACTTTATTTTATGTGCTGTGTGTATTTTTGCTTCTTACTCAGTATGGCTGTATGGTAACTTAAATTTCATTGTACCTTAATTGCTACATGTGACAATTAAATTGAATTACCGTTGGTTGACGAGGTTAATTCCCGGGATGGCGGGACTGTCATATGTGGATAGAATGGAGTGGCTGGGCTTGAGTACTCTGGAATTTAGAAGGATGAGAGGGGATCTTATTGAAACATATAAGATTATTAAGGGATTGGACACGCTAGAGGTAGGAAACATGTTGCCGATGTTGGGGAAGTCCAGAACCAGGGGCCACAGATAAGAATAAGGGGTAGACCATTTAGAACGGAGATGAAGAAAAACTTTTTCACCCAGAGAGTTGTGAATCTGTGGAATTCGCTGCCTCAGAAGGCAGCGGAGGCCAATTCTCTGGATGCTTTCAAGAGAGAGTTACATAGAACTCTTAAAGATAGCGGGGTCAAGGGATATGGTGAGAAGGCAGGAATGGAATACTGAATGTGGATGATCAGCAATGATCACAGTGAATGGCGGTGCTGGCTCGAAGAGCCGAATGGCTTACTCCTGGCACCTATTATCTATTGTCTTGAATCTTGAAACTTCATAAGGAAATGTGTGGAGGACTGTGTTCCTACAAAAACTATCTGAGTGTTTCCGAACCAGAAGCCTTGGATGAAATAGCGGATCCACATTCTTGTGAAGACCAGATCCCGGGCATTCAGGTCTGGTGACGCAGAGGTCTACAAGAAGTCCAGATACGACTTTGACAAGGCCATCAAAAAGGCCAAAAGGGACATCTGCTCAAAGCTGGAGGATGGGGCGGATGTTCGGCAACTGTGACAGGGCTTAAATGCCATCACCTCCAACAAGGCAAAATCAGTAGGCAGCTCAAGCGACAGCGAAGCATCACTCCCTGACGAGCTCAATGCGTTCTACACATGCTTTTATAGGGTGAACACTGATGTGCCTTCCTGAGCCCCCATACGCTCTGATGGTATTACAGTCACTGTCACTGAGGCCAACGTCAGAAGATCCTTCAGGGGGGTGAACCCTCGGAAAGCGCCTGGACCTGATGGTATACCCGGTCGAGTTCTCAAAACCTGTGCAGACCAACCGATTGGAGTTTTTGCTGACATTTTCATACTCTCATTATTGAGGTGTGAGGATCCCACCTGCTTTAAGAGGGCATCAATAATACCGGTGCCCAAGAAGAGTAAGGTGACGTGCCTCATCGACTTTCAACCAGTGGCACTAACGTCCATGGTGATCAATAGACAATAGACAATAGATGCAGGAGTAGGCTACGCTGCGCTCCCTCAATAGCAAGAATGTCCTTCCTCAAATTAGGGGACCAAAACTGCAAATAATACTCCAGGTGTGGTCTCACTAGGGCTCGTACAACTGCAGATGGACCTCTTTGCTCGTATATTCAATTCCTCTTGTTATAAAGGCCAACATGCCATTCGCTTTCTTCACTGCCTGCTGTACCTGCATGCTTACTTTCATAGACCGATGAACAAGGACCCCCAGATCCCGTTGTACTTCCCCTTATCCCAACTTGACGCTATTTAGATAGTAATCTGCCTTCCTGTTTTTGCTACCAAAGTGGATAACCTCACATTTATCCGCATCAAACTTAATCTGCCATGAATCTGCCCACTCCCCCAACCTGTCCAAGTCACCCTGCATTCTCATAGCATCCTCCTCACAGATCACACTGTCACTCAGCTTTGTATCATCTGCAAATTTGCTAATGTTACTTAGAATCCCTTCATCCAAATAATTGATGTATATCGTAAATAGCTGCGGCCCCAGCACCGAGCCTTTGTACTCGTACTTTGTACCGAGCTGAGCACCAGCACAGAAGTTCTTTGAGAGGTTGGTTATGGTGCATCTCAACTCCTACCTCAACAAGACCCTCGACCCATTACAGTTCGCCTACCATCACAACAGGTCAACGGAGGATGCGATCTCGCTGGCTCTCCCCTCCGCATGGACCACTTGGACAATAAAAACACGTATGTCAGGCTGTTGTTTATAGACTGCAGCTCGGCATTCAATACCATCATCACAGCAGAACATTTAAACATCTATGTTTCGCTGCAACATTGCAGAGACTGGTTTTAAAGTTTCTGCTTGTTTTTGGGACTGCGAAAAGTCTCATCAACTAACTGTCGAGCTTCCTCAACTGGCTGGCAACCTGCCAGGAACTGCAGCTCACGAAAAGGGAGGAGAAAATCTTTCTGGACTTTTGCACCTGCGCGCAGAACAACCCCCCCCCCCCCCTCCTTACTGCCTCATCGGTGCTGACCTGGCTTTCGTGCGGTCTGGGAGGTTTTCTGCATCTGCACCGTCTCGACCTCTTTCTGCGGCCATGGAGCCTGGAGCTGACGACTAAGCCTCCTTTCTCTTGGTAAGACTGACGGAGATAGGAGGTTTCCAACAACAAGACTGCAGGCAAGACAGCTGGGATTTTCTGCGAAGGTCAGCAGCTCTCCAGGGAACGAAGGAGAGCCGAGATAGCCAGGCGGAGGTGGTGACTCAGCAGCTTTTCGGGGGTGATCCACACTGGCCAGTCGTACATGGTCCATCCACGACAATATCCACCTGGTCTACCTGGCTCAGGAGACATGTGAACCCTCTGCCTTTCTCTCCATCGATCAGGAGAAGGCTTTCGACAGGGTGGAGCACGAGTATCTTCTGAGGAGGTTAGGATTCGGACCGCACTTTGTGGCCTGGATAATCTTATATGTTTCAATAAGATATCCTCTCATCCTTCTAAATTCCAGAGTACACAAGCCCAGCCGCTCCCATCGCTCAGCATATAACAATCCCGCCATCCCCGGAATTAACCTTGTAAACCTACACTGCACTCTCTGAATAGCAAGCATGTCAGAATATTTTCTGAATGCACTGTATATACACATACAACTAATGAACTAATTAAGACAATAGTCCAACTGCCACACTGAAATCCAGTGAATAAATAGTTCTGAAAAAATATATTGGGAAGAATGCTTAATCTTTATTCCCACTGCACTTTTCCATTCCCACAAATTTCCTGCATATAGAACGATGCAGGTTCTGAAAATGCACAGTAGGATTGGTCAAATGATCCAGTTGCCTTGTGTTAAAGAAAAAGAAGAGAAAAACAAACAGAAGAACCTGAGAGACGGTGAAGAGGCAAAATCAGGAGACAAAAGGGGATTCATGGAATACAGAAAAGAGGAGATAGAAGGAAGAGAAGTGACCTTAATAAAGTGATAGATTCATAAAATTGTTTGAGCAAGGTGAAGACCCCTATATAGTCCTGGTAATACTATCTATTCAGTTCCATTCCCCATCTTTTCTGCACACAGTGCAATTTTCTTTCCATGGCTTGTTATTTTCCTGGAAGTGCTTATCCAATTAATTTTTTGATAGCCCTGGCTGATTCTTTTCCCATCATCCTTACAGTTAATGAATTATAATCACCGAAATAAAATTTAAAAAGTCCATTTGTAATATTTGGATTTGTTTTTCATTTTTTCAATCAATGTATTTTGTAGATAGTTACTTTACAGCGAAGATCATTTTGTACATTTGAAAAGAAGTTGAAACAATTAGATTTTGAACATTAGTTTTGATGTTGGTATTTGTATTGACTGCAAATAGGTATGTTGTCCATACATTTTGTCAATTGAAAACAGCATTCCAATCCATTATATGGAAAATTAATTAAACCGTTCTAGTGACTGTAAAAACAATAAGAGACGGTTGGGCACATGGGTAAGCACTAAAGCTTTTCAAAACTGGAAATCTACAAATATGTCAATTTTTTCAAGGGAATGCTGACTTTGGTGAAGGGACTGAGAAATACTGTAGAATATTTGCATGATTTAAATTCTAATCTTTTATACGTAAAGCTATATTCAATTAGTAACCTTTATTGAAACTATTCTTTACATTACTATGAAGGAGGCAAACGTAATAATTTGACTGACTTGTTATATAATGCTAGCTAAGTCCAGGTAGTCAAAGCACAACACATGGAATTATTATATAATTTAGAATATACAATTATTGAACCAACAATAGTTCAAATAGATGGAGCAGGCAAATTGAATCAATTATCATGGCGCACACTGTTCATAAGACTCACTGGGACCTTCCTGAAGTATTATTCAGACAGATTACCTACTGAGCAGTGTTTTCTAAATCCCTTGGAGAGGATAAATTCTGATGGATTTTCTGGTAGCATTGGTGAATGGGGATTTACCTCCTCTACCATTAACAATTGGTGATTTAGAACATCATTTTGTTTGGTTCTGATCTATAGGAAGCCAGGAACCAAACAGAACAGTTGAATGGATAAAATAATACACTCGAAATATTAACTTAAAACGATTTAGACTAATTTCCTGAAGTATTCCAGCACATACTTTTAAATTACCATTACTTAAAGTAAAAAAAAGACACAGCATGCTGGAATAACTCAGCGGGTCAAGCAGCATCTCTGGAGAATAGTGACATAGCAGTGCAACCGATAGAGCTGCCGGCTTAGTGCCAGAGATCTGTGTTTGATCTTGACTTTGGGTGCTGTTTGTGTGGAGGTTGCACGTTCTCCCTGTGACTGTGTGGGTTTCCTCCGGGTGCACCAGTTTCCTCCCACATCCCCAAATACCAAGGACATGTGGGTTTGTAGGTTAATTGGGCTCTGCAAAATTGCCCCTGGTGTATATGGAGTGGATGAGAAAGTGGGATAACAGGTGAATGGGTGATTGATGGTTGGCGTGGACTCAGTGGGTTGAAGGGCCTGTTTCCAGGCTGCATCTCTAAACTAAACAAATGGTATTTGATGCTGCCTGACCCACTGTATTCCTGCAGCAGTTTGTGTCCTTTTTCTGTATATCAGCATCTGCAGTTCCTTGTTTCTACATTATTCGGTGTTCTTCTACAAACTTGGTAGAATATTCATGGATATAATAACAAACACTCAAATAATAAAATTTCATTATATGCAGACAACATATTATTATATATTATAAATTCGCAAATTAGCATATCAAATATACTAAATTTAATAGATTAATTTGGTTCCTTTTCAGGATATAGAATAAACTGGAACAAAAGCAAAATTATAATGATAAAACCTCAAGAGCTGACACATCTGTTGAAATTCCCTTTTAGAATTGCAACAGAAACATTCAAGTATTTGGGTATACAAATTACTAGGAAATATAAATCATTACGCAACACAAACTATATGCCTTTATTAACTAAATTAAATGGGTTGATTAAATTCTGGAAAACACTGCCGATGTCCTTAATTGGCAGAATAAATGCTATAAAAATGATCTTCTTACCACAAATAGTGTATCTATTTCAATCAATACCAATATACTTACCAAAAAAATTCTTTAAAAAACTAGATTCTGATATTATAAACTTCATATGGGACTACAAATCACACAGAATTCAAAGAAAACACTTGTGTAAATCTAAAGAATCGGGGATTGACACTCCCTAACATTGTATTACTATTGGGCAGTTAATATTAAAAATATAATCTATTGGTTGGACATTTCTGCCCAACAAGTAGATTGGATAAGAATGGAGAAAGAGGATTGTTCCCCTTATAATATAGGAGCGATCCTTCTTTCCCCGATGAAACTGAACAATATAATATAAGAATCCATTTATTCACAGTATAATACGAATTTGGAAACAAATAAAATTAACTTTAATATTAAGAAATGTATCGCTTCTTTCCCCAATAACTAATAATCCCTCATTCAAACCATCTATTACTGATAAAACGTTTATCCATTGGGAAAGAATAGGAATGATGAGAGATATGTATGAAATGGGAAAACTTTTATCATTCCAACAATTACAACTAAAATATAATTTGAAAAGTAACCAATGTTTTAAACATCTTCAAATTCAAGAATATTTGAACAAAAATATAGACAAGGATATCAAACTCTAACCTCAGATTTATTAGAGGAAGGAATGAATAGAAAGGCAGAATCAAGCAATTTAATATCATATTTATAATATAATTTTAAATATAGAAACACCAACGACAGAGACAATTAGAAGGGACTGGGAACAAGAGTTATTGATAAAAATCCCGAACGACAGATGGGAAAAAAATCTATTATATGTCCATAAATGTTCGATTAATGTAAGACATAACCTAATTCAATTAAAAATTTTACGCAGATTATATTACTCGAAAACCAGACTGAATAAAATATTTCCAAATGTTTCCCCCGTTTGTGATAAATGTCTAACTCAAAATGCCACTATAGCACATTCCTTTGTCTCTTGTACAAAACTGCATAAATTTTGGAATGAAATTTTTAGAACTTTTACAAAACTATTTAACACAAAATTGAACCCCAATACAGAACTGATTATCTTTGGATCAATGGAAGAGGGAAGTAAATTAACTACGTTCCAAGAAGCTCTTAATTATGGTTTAATAACAGCAAAAAAACATACTCAAATTCTGGAAACACGCAACCACGCCAACGTTCAAAATGTGGATTTCAAATATGTCGGAAATGCTACATCTTGAAGAAATGAGATTCCTCCTACTAGGCAAAGTAGACCAATTCTTAAAGACTTGGTCTCCTTTTATCGACTTTTTACAAGCATATGGTGCAACATAGCATAACCTTAGAAATTAAATGGTTCAGAACCGGGTGACGGGTGGGTAAAGATATGAAATAGGTATCTCTCCTACTTTCTTGCCTCTCAACTTTCTCTTTTTCTCTCAATCTTCTTAGCTTTTTATCTCTGCTCTCTATCTCTTTCGCCAACTGTTTCTACTCGCTTGTCTATCTATTTCACTCTTTATTTCCTTTTTTCTTTCACTGTTCTTTTATTATTAAATTAAAAACCCGAAGTTGTACAAGAATGGTAATGTGTATGTATGTATTAGGTACTTAGGTACCACACTACTGTACTTACTTCTAACAAAAATAAAAAAATAAAAAAAATAAAAAACTTGGTAGAGAACTTGATTTATATTCCCATTCCTAACATCTAAGTTGTTTGTGAAAGTTACCATGACATTTCCCAATGTCACAATGTCTTTTTTGTTTCTTACCTGGGCTAATACTGACATATTTGCAGCTAAACAGTGATCGAATGGTGACTTGGCCAAGGCTTGGGTCAGGTGAGAAGAGTTCATCCAGACCGGGACTGTCAGTTTTAAAAGTTCGAATATAGTTGTCCCTTCCACTCAAAAATCTTCCATCAGTGTCCTTTAAGCATAACATTCCACACCTTATCTCTGGGATGTACAACGTCCGTGATGACTGATATCCCTCAAGCTTTCCATTGCAGGCAATAAGATCTCCACAACTTGTCCTTATGCTGTATTTCTTCTCTTCAAGAACAAAATGAAAGGAAACATTTTTTTAATATCAGACTAAATTTTAACTTTATAACTTATTTGGATATTTCTAAGATTAATTGGTTCCAGTCAACAACAAAACTATGTTATAGCTCTGATTGAAATCACTCAAAATATTTATTCTTAATGCCTCTGTGGTCCAAAATTATCACTCAATAGCTAACTTCCTTTTCTGTTCAAAGTCCTCGAACAAGTCGGTTTAGGTTTAGTTTTATTATTGTCATGTCTACTGAGGTACAGTAAAAAAATGTTTTGCTTGCTATCTAATCAAACCAGATACAATCAAGCTGAGCTCAAGTGCAACAAGTAGAGCAAAGGAAGTGATACAGAGTGCAGGATATACACTACTGTAGTTCTCAACATTGTAGCACAACAGTTTCAGAATCATTTATTAAATACATGCTCATATTTGAGGTTTACCAGATTATCCAATCTGGATCTGGATTTGTGATCTGGGTGCCAATGTTAACATGGTCAGTAAGTTTGTGGATGACACCAAAATTGGTGATGTAATAATGGTCAGTGGAGAAGATTATCTAAGATTACAGCAGGATCTAGATAAACTGGGGAAGGGAGACAAGGAATGGCAGATGGAATTTAACCTAGACAAATACGAGGTGTTATATTTGATGAATCAAACACGGGCAAAACATGCAAAGTAAATGGTAAGACCTTGAAGATTGTTGAAGAGCAAGAGACCTAGAGGTGCTGGTACATTGTTCCCACAAAGTGGTGATGCAGGTAGACTGGGTGGTGAAGGTAGCATTTGACAAACCTTCTTTCACTGATTAGGGCATTAGGAACAGGAGCTGGGATGTCATGCGACAACTTTGCAAGTCATTGGCGAAACCACAGTTGGCGTATTATGGACAGTTCTGGTCGGCCAGTTATAGGAAAGTTATCATTAAGCTGGAAAGGATACAGAAAAGATTCATGTTATTGGGAATGGAAGGCTTTAGTTATCATTAGCAGCGACACTTTCATCTCCCAAAGTGTTAAACTCACGTGGCCATTATGTCATTCGATCCCTTTACCTCCCTCTTTCATTAACCTGCCTCAAACACCTACTTACTTGACCAAATGTTTGGTCAGCTGATGAAAATATCATCTTATAAGCCACAGTGTAGGTCTTTTCTATTATAATGCTTGTCTGAAACGCCTTGGAATGATGTACTACATTAACATTTCCATACAGGTTACTATTGTTGATAGTTTCAATCCTGGCAGAGCGATTGCCACAAATGGCATCACTTCCTCTGAACAAGAATTCCAGCTCCAGTATCTCCTGGTGAAAACGGGAAATGTCAGATTCATCATTAAAGGCCTTGCTAACCTTTAATGACCTCTAAGGCCTTTAATCAGAAGGTGGTGAATCTGTGGAATTCATTGCCACAGTCTGTGGAGGCCGTCAATCGATATTTTTAAAGTTATTGACAGATTCTTGATTGGATGTAAGGGATCGTGAGAAGAAAGCAAGAGAATGGGGTTGAGAGGGAAAGATGGATCAGCTATGATTGAAAATGGCAGAGTAGACTTGATGGGCCGAATAGCCTAATTCTGCTCTGTAACATATGAACTTACATGGTAGTGTCAACAATATTTAAACTTATTTTCAGTTTTAATTATCTGTGTACCTTTGAAGTTAAAGATTAGTGTCACAACGCAGTCTCGGCCCCAGGGTAATTCACTGTCACACTGCACTGCATTCGCATTGATGTCGTAACGTAGATATTTCTTTTTGCCCTGATTAAACATGTTGATGTTGGGATGAATAGCCAAGTGTACCACCCATTTTTCACTCTCTGTGATTGCCTGGGCAAAACAAGTGATATTATCCTCTGCTCCTCCCAAGTAACGTTTCGTCTCCTCAGATTGGAAGGAGACCTTGCCATCTGCATGCGTAATCATCACAAACTTGTTATAAGGATTAGGAATCTCCTGATCACATGTGATCTTCCCATTAATATCTCCAGCTAAGTACCTCCTCAGAGAACTCCTGACGTGGACCATAGGAGAATTTTCCTTCAAAAACTCAATGGTCCAAATCTGTTTTATCTTCAACATATTACTGGTAGCATTCACTCTGAAATTGAAGTTCTCTGCTGTCAGGTATTTCTGGGCTGAGTTGATCAGACCAACTGGAAGCACTCTGTAAACCATCTTCCCTTGTCGTACTTTCAGCTATGGGTTACCACTGCGGGGTTACTTTTACAACTTTGTGACATCAGAGTATTGGAGCAAGGTAACTACAGTGATGGAACATACCTTTATGACATCAGGCAAAATCACTGTGAAACAAGTGCATAAAACACAAAGATTGTTATATCACAAGTTGTAGAGAGTATGAAAAACTGCCATGGCGGAAATATCTCTGAATTCTAGCCTCTCAATTTAGAATTAAATACTTTTTCCAAACAAAAACATTGATTTGGTAATACGGTTATTGTTGCTAACTGTTGGCTTACAGAGTTATTTATCTAAATTGAAGTTTATCCAAATTAAATTAAAAGTTAGTAGCAAAACATCAAAACATGAGGAAAAAATATTGTTTGCCCCATTGCCAGAGAGAATCACATCTCATGTAGCTAAATAAATTGAAAAAGTTGATTAGAAAAACCTTTCACGTCCAAGAGAACTGATGATCAAGGTATTTTTCCCATTGTCCTTGTATACCATGCTGTCTAGAATCTATGAATTGGAATATGCTTTTATAATTCTACCTCTCTCAGCTACCAAATCTAACTCAGAAGGATGGTCCAGTCTCTCGCTTGCTTAAAATTTAATTCACACAAAATTATTGTAGTTAACATTATTGGAGTGAAGAAACATTGGTCAGAAACTTAAGTGAACGAAGAACCATGAATACGATCTACGATTTATTTATCGAGCAGCACAACGCCTTATGGTCTGAAGATCTCCAGTCGCCACAGTCAATTATTGTTAAATTAAGTTATCTCCAACAGGTAACTCCATGTATCTCCATGTTTAAAATAATGCAATTTTGAATGTTCAGACGTTTCCTTATTTTTCTTCATAAGTATCACAGACGGCATCAAAGAACCTTATCCATATTCTGACATGGGGCTACTCAGTACATTGAAGTCATTGTATATTCAAATCTGCATTGCATTTGGACAAAATGAAATGTTTCTGCCATTCTTTTTTGTTCTTAACATTCTTTGGAGTTCTTCGTCCTCTTCATTTTCTTCTGCAGCAGTTTATTGTTCAGGAAATTGCAAGTTCTCATTCAAGAGTTCTCAAAATGGATTCAAGCACTTCCTCAATATTTTTGGATTCCAACTCTTTAGATTCTACCGTTTTCACAAACCCAGGGTTTTCAATTCACAAACGTTCTACAATATCTGTGAAGCATCCAAACTAATTGATAATTGATGCACCTGGTCAAACACTATTCATACAATGGAGATACTAGTAATGTAATCTTGAGCAAAACTAAAGTTCTGTAGGAACTCAGCGGGCTAGGCAGCATCTGTGGAATGGATAGTCGAAGTTTCAGGTCCGGCACTTTGTCCATTCCCTCCACAGATGCGGCCTGGCCTGCCGAGTTCCTCCAGCACTTAGTGTTGTGCTATACATAGACCTTTGGAAGCATTTTCCCATGCACTATCACTACTTTTGATACCATTCAGGATTTTGTCCTCACCCCAATTGTGAGATTTATGGTTCGTCATCACCATCAGTAGCCTTGAAGAATTGGTTAAAGGTTTACCATTAAAAGTATGAATTGAAAGTAGTGATGACACCTTAGGCCATTTGTGGTGGTAAAACGATCAAACCTGGAGAGAGGAAATTGACCTCCACACAGTCACTTAAATTATCAGGATTGAGCAGGAGTATTGATAATAATAAAAATAATAATGTTCAAGTTCTCTGTAACAATAATCGTTCCATGTGGTAACAGCATAAATATCAGTCTTTATAGACAATAGGTGCAGAAGTAGACCATTCAGCCCTTCAAGCCAGCACTGCCATTCAATGTGACCATGGCTGATCATCCCCAATCAGTACCTCGTTCCTGCCTTCTCCCTATATCCCCTGACTCCGCTATCTTTAAGAGCCCTATCTAGCTCTCTCCTGAAAGTATCCAGAGAACCGGCCTCCACTGCCCTCTGAGGCAGAGAATTCCACTGACTCACAACTCTCTGTGAGAAAAAGCGTTTTCATATCTCCGTTCTAAATTATCCCTTATTCTTAAACTGTGGCCCCTGGTGCTGGACTCCCCCAACATCGGGAACATGTTTCCTGCCTCTAGCGTGTCCAAACTCTTAATAATCTTATGTTTCAATAAGATCCCCTCTCATCCTTCTAAACTCCAGAGTATACAAGCCCAGCCGCTCCATTCTCTCAGCATATGACAGTCCCGTCATCCCGGGAATTTGAAAATTACCTTTCCAAACCCTCAATAGCAAGAATGTCCTTCCTCAAATTAGGGGACCAAATCTGCACACAATACTCCAGGTGTGGTCTAATTAAGGCCCTATACAACTGGAGAAGGATCTCTTTGCTCCTATACTCGACTCCTCTTGTTATATAGGCCAACATGCCATTTGCTTTCTTCACTGCCTGCTGAACCTGCATGCTTACTTTCATTGACTGATGAACAAGGACCCCCCCCCCCAAATCCCGTTGTACTTCCCCTTTTCCCAACTTGACGCCATTTAGATAGTAATCTGCCTTCCTGTTTTTGCTACCAAAGTGGATAACCTCACATTTATCCACATTAAACTGCATCTGCCCACTCACCCAACCTGTCCAAGTCACCCTAAATTCTCATAGCATCCTACTCACAGATCACACTGCCACCCAGCTTTGTTTCATCTGCAAATTTGCTAATGTTACTTTGAATCCCTTCATCTAAATCATTGATGTATATTATAAATAGCTACGGTCCGAGCACCGAGCCTTGCGATACCCCACTAGTCACTGCCTTTGTCTAAAAATGGAAGCCATCCATGATTTCTTGCTATCTGTAAGATGGTCCTTCTAATAATCTTTAGGGCACAATATTTCACACTTTTGAATACCACCATACATGTCATTTTAAAGTCGCGAATATCATTGTCCCAAAGGATCAAAAGTTAATTAGTCATTCACTGCTTTAAATCCAAGCATTATCTTCACTTCACATGAAATGTAAGCCCATCTGACATCTGTTTGCAAGTCCATTTTCATCCACATTGAGAATGCTTCAGTGAGATACCTTGTTCCTCTATAATTTTCGGAAATTTCTAGGAGAATCTATCAGCAGCAGCAGTTTCAGCCTCACCTTCCCTTTTAATGTTATGAAAATTCTAACGCTGCTTAAATGATTGAAATTACCTTTTCAAAACGTTCATCCTTCCAGCCTTAAGCTTCTGTGGCCTTCACGTCTTCAAACACAGATTTAGCTTTGCTGAATAATCATTAAACTTGTTGGGATATTTTGTTGATTTTGATCGTCAAGTTTTTTATTTGTTCCACTAACAAACTTTTGATTCTACTAAAATCGGTAGCACAGCAAGAGACAGCATTACTAGCAATGGCTTTTTATAATATCTACCATTGTAATATCTAGTGCATACTGTCGTCACTAAGGAAGACAAATAATTTGCCGGAAATAGCAGGGGATCGCGGGTCAAATGAGATGGAGGAAATGAGTGAAATCCAGGTTAGACGGAAAGTGGTGTCATGTAAATTGAATGGATTAAAGGCTGATAAATCCCCAGGGCCAGATAGGCTGCATCCCAGGGTACTTAAGGAAGTAGCCCCAGAAATAGCAGATGCCTTAGTGATAATTTTTCAAAACTCTTTAGATTCTGGAGTAGTTCCTGAGGATTGGAGGGTAGCTAATGTAACCCCACTTTTTAAAAAGGGAGGGAGAGAGAAAATGGGGAATTACAGACCAGTTAGTCTAACATTGGTAGTGGGGAAACTGCTAGAGTCAATTATTAAAGATGGGATAGCAGCGCATTTGGAAAGTGGTGAAATCATTGGACAAAGTCAGCATGGATTTACGAAGGGTAAATCATGTCTGACAAATCTTATTGAATTTTTTGAGGATGTAACTAGTAGAGTGGATAAGGGAGAAGCAGTGGATGTGTTATATCTGGACTTTCAGAAGGCTTTCGACAAGGTCCCACACGAGAGATTGGTATACAAACTTAAAGCACACGGTATTGGTGGTTCAGTATTGATGTGGATAGAGAACTGGCTGGCAGACAGGAAGCAAAGAGTAGGAGTGAACGGGTCCTTTTCAGGATGGCAGACAGTGACTAGTGGGGTGCCGCAAGGCTCAGTGCTGGGACCCCAGCTATTTACAATATACATTAATGATTTGGATGAGGGAATTAAATGCAACATCTTGAAGTTTGCAGATGACACGAAGCTGGGGGGCAGTGTTAGCTGTGAGGAGGATGCTAGGAGGCTGCAGGATGACTTGGATAGACTGGGTGAGTGGGCAAATGCATGGCAGATGCAGTATAATGTGGATAAATGTGAGGTTATCCACTTTGGTGGCAAAACAGGAAGTTAAACTATTATTTGAATGGTGACCGATTAGGAAAAGGGGAGATGCAGCGAGACCTGGGTGTCATGGTACACCAGTCATTGAAAGTAGGCATGCAGGTGCAGCAGGCTGTGAAGAAAGCGAATGGTATGTTGGCATTCATAGCAAAGGGATTTGAGTACAAGAGCAGGGAGGTTCTACTGCAGTTGTACAGGGTCTTGGTGAGGCCACACCTGGAGTATTGCGTACAGTTTTGGTCTCCTAATCTGAGGAAAGACATTCTTGCCATAGAGGGAGTACAGAGAAGGTTCACCAGACTGATTCCTGGGATGGCACGACTTCCATATGAAGAAAGACTGGATAGACTTGGCTTGTACTCACTGGAATTTAGAAGATTGAGGGGTGATCTCATAGAGACTTACAAAATTCTTAAGGGGTTGGACAGGCTAGATGCAGGAAGATTGTTCCCGATGTTGGGGAAGTCCAGGACAAGGGGTCACAGTTTAAGGATAAGGGGGAAGTCTTTTAGGACCGAGATGAGAAAATCGTTTTTCACACAGAGAGTGGTGAATCTGTGGAATTCTCTGCCACAGAAGGTAGTTGAGGCCAGATCGTTGGCCATATTTAAGAGGGAGTTGGATGTGGCCCTTGTGGCTGAAGGAATCAGGGGGTATGGAGAGAAGGCAGGTACAGGATATTGAGTTGGATGATCAGCCATGATCATATTGAATGGCGGTGCAGGCTCGAAGGGCCGAATGGTCTGCTCCTGCACCTAATTTCTATGTTTCTTTGTTTCTATACAATAGTGTTGAGCCAATGTAAAATTTCTAACTTTGTGTACTCTTATCCTTTCAATGCTGTTTAGCTGCAGGCACATTCATATCATTAGATGAGCATTTGGGAGGGGGTGGATGAGATAATCAAAATTAATCCAGGCAAAATATTTGGTCAAATGTTACAGAATAACGGAAGATATATCCACACTGATTTGCAATGATCACCTGAGCGACGCACCCTGGAAGACAAAGTGATGTAAGTGACAATGTTATAACAAATTTAGGCAATGATAAATAGAAACATAGAAAATAGGTGCAAGAGTAGGCCATTTGGCCCTTTGAGCCTGCACCGCCATTCAATATGATCATGACTGATCATCCAACTCAGTATCCTGTACCTGCCTTCTCTCCATAGCCCCTGATCCCTTTAGCCACAAGGGCCACATCCAACTCCCTCTTAAATATGCCAATGAACTGGCCTCAACTACATTCTGCGGCAGAGAATTCCACAGATTCACCACTCTCTGTGTGAATCTTTTTTCTCTCATCTCGGTCCTAAAAGATCCCCCTTATCCTTAAACTGTGACCCCTTGTTCTGGACTTCCCCAACATCGGGAACAATCTTCCTGCATCTAGCCTGTCCAACCCCTTAAGAATTTTGTACGTTTTTATAAGATCCCCCCTCAATCTTCTAAATTCTAGCGAGTACAAGCCGAGTCAATCCAGTCTTTCTTCACATGAAAGTCCTGACATCCCAGGAATCAGTCTGGTGAACCTTCTCTGTACTCCCTCTATGGCAAGAATGTCTTTCCTCAGATTAGGAGACCAAAACTGTACGCAATACTCCAGGTGTGGTCTCACCAAGGCCCTGTACAACTGCAGTAGAACCTCCCTGCTCCTATACTCAAATCCTTTTGCTATGAATGCTAACATACCATTCGCTTTCTTCACTGCCTGCTGCACCTGCATGCCTACTTTCAATGACTGGTGTACCATGACACCCAGGTCTCGTTGCATCTCCCATTTTCCTAATTCGGCCACCATTCAGATAATAGTCTACTTTCCTGTTCTTGTCTACAAAGTGGATAACCTCACATTTATCCACATTATACTGCATCTGCCAACTCACCCAACGTATCCAAGTTACCTTGCAGCTTCATAGCATCCTCCTCACAGCTAACACTGCCCCCCAGCTTTGTGTCATCCGCAAACTTGGAGATGTTGCATTCAATTCCCTCGTCCAAATCATTAATAATTGTAAATAGCTGGGGTCCCAGCACTGAGCCTTGCGGTACCCCACTAGTCACTGCCTGCCATTCTGAAAAGGACACGTTTACTCCTACCCTTTGCTTCCTGTCTGCCAGCCAATTCTTTATCCACATCAATACTGAACCCCCAATACCGTGTGCTTTAAGTTTGCATACTAATCTCTTATGTGGGACCTTGTCGAAAGCCTTCTGAAAGTCCAGATATAACACATCCACTGGTTCTCCCTTATCCACTCTACTAGTTACATCCTCGAAAAATTCTATAAGATTCGTCAGACATGATTTACCTTTCATAAATCCATGCTGACTTTGTCCAATGATCTCACCACTTTCCAAATGTGCTGCTATCCCATCTTTAATAACTGACTAGCATTTTCCCCACTACTGATGTTAGACTAACTGGTCTGTAAATGCACCTTGAGTCACTAATAATGAATTTAATAGCAAAACAGCAATGAATAAAATGACATTATGTGAGCACATGTAGTACAACAAAGAAATCTCAGCAAGCAATTGTTGTATTAAATCTTTTTTAAAACACTCAGTATCAACACTCAGTATAAACACTCAGTATCAACTGAGGCACTAAATTTAGATTCCGAACAGCTGACCTTACAAAGCAAAAACATAAAAATCAGACATTAAGGAAGTATCTGTGGGAAAAAAAGTCAATGTTTCAAGGATGGAGGCCCTTCATCGAAACAGTTCAGGTGACAACCCTCCAACCTGAAATATGAGTTTCTTTCAAAAGATTCACAATTTTATGAAAGAAAATTCCACCTTTTTTCCACTTTAATTGAACAACATCTTATCCTGAAGCGTTCCAGATTTGCCCATGAGTTGAAATATATTCTCAGCACTTATCCTGCCAAACCCCTTCAGAATCCTAAATTGCATCCTAAATTTCAATAAGATAATTTCTCATTCTTCTATTTCCAATGAATTCTGGCCCAACCTGCTTCAACTATCCTCATAAGATCCCCTCATCTCAGGAAACAATTTAGTAAACTTTCTCGGAATTGCTTTTAATTTTAACATTTTCCTTTTTAAATAAGGAAACCAAAACTGCGCACACTTTTGACGGTGTGGGCTAATTAATGTCTTGTACAAATGCTGTAAGCCATCCCTACTTTTGTACTATGCCAGGGGTCAGCATTTTATTTTTTGTTGTTGCTTGTTATACTTGTTCAAAAACTGTGCCTCGTGTACAAGAACACACTCAGCAGCACATAAGCATGGTGTAATCTCTCTCCATATATTCTATTCCTAAACCTCACCTATCTATGCTCTCCAGGGATGCTGCCTGACCTGCTGAGCTACTCCAGTATTTTGCATCTTTCATCTGCATAGTTCGACATTAACCCAATGCTTGTGCAGTAACCTCTATGTGTGCCTTGTCAAATGTGATTATGGAAACTGAAATACATTTTATTAACCAGTTGCCTTTATCCACTTTGTTTGTTATATCCAATAAATATATCAAATACAATTTCCCTTAACCATATAACAATTACAGCACGGAAAAAGGCCCTCTCGGCCCTTCCAGTCCGTGCCGACCATTTGTTTTCCCCTGGTCCCATCTACCTGCACTCAGACCATACCCCTCCATTCCCTTCCCGTCCATATACCTATCCACTTTACTTTTAAATGTTAAAATCGATCCTGCCTCCACCACTTCTGCTGGAAGCTCATTCCACACAGCCACCACCCTCTGAGTAAAGAAGTTCTCCCTCACGTTACCCCTAAACTTCCGTCCCTTAATTCGCATGTCATGCCCTCTTGTTTGAATCTCCTAATGGGAAAAGCTTATCCACGTCAACTCTGTCTATCCCTTTCATCATTTTAAAGACCTCAATCAAGTCCCCCCTTAACCTTCTGCGCTCCAAAGAATAAAGACCTAACTTGTTCAACCTTTCTCTGTAACATAGTTGCTGGATCCCAGGCAACATTCTAGTAAATCTCCTCTGTACTCTCTCTATTTTGTTGATATCCTTCCTATAATTAGGCGACCAAAATTGTACACCATACTCCAGAATTGGTCTCACCAATGCCTTGTACAATTTTAACATTACTTCCCTGCTCCTATATTCAATGCTCTGATTTATAAAGGCCAGCACACCAAAGGCTTTCTTTACCACCCCATCTACATGCGATTCCACCTTCAGGGAACTATGCACAGTTATTCTTAGATCTCTCTGTTCCACAACATTCCTCAATTCCCTACCATTTACCATATACTTCCTATTTTGATTTGTCCTGCCAAGATGTAGCACTTCACACTTATCAGCATTAAACTCCATCTGCCATCTTTCAGCCCACTTTTCCATATGGCCCAAATCTCTCTGTACTTTGAAAATCTACTTCATTATCCATAACACCACCTATCTTAGTATCATCTGCATACTTACTTATCCAATTTTCCACCCCATCATCCAGATCATTGATGTACATGACAAACAGCAGTGGACCTAACACAGATCCTTGAGGCACCCCACTGGTCACCGGCTTCCAACCTGACAAACAGCCATTCACCATTACTCTCTGACATCTCCCATTCACCCACTGTTGAATCCATCTTGCTACTCCACCATTAACACCCAAAGATTGAACCTTCTTAACCAACCTTCCATGGGGATCCTTGTCAAAGGCCTCACTGAAATCCATATAGAAAACATCCACTGCTTTACCCTCATCAATTTCCCTAGTAACCGCTTCAAAAAATTCAAGGTTTGTCAAACATGACCTTCCAGGCACAAATCCATGTTGGCTGTTCCTGATCAGACCCTATTTATCCAGATGCTTATATATATTATCCCTTAGATAGACCCATGTTTGTTGAGTCGGATTGATTACATTTATTTTCCAAGTGTCCTGCTATATTTCTTTGCTAGTGGATTCTCGTGTTTCCCCAACATGTCAGACTAACTGGTCGAACACATATTGCTCAATGTCTCCTTCCTTTCTTAATTAGTCATGGTGAAATCTGCTTGAACCTTTCCAGTTCAAATATCACAAACAATGCCTTCATTATCTCTGCAGAGGATGCAGGTCACCAGGTTTAGGAGACTTACCGGCCTTTTGTGTCATTGGATTCTCAGATCCTTTTCTCAAGAGATGGATTATTTTTTAAAATAGTCCTCTTCCTTTTGCTCTGAGATATTCCACTGTAGATGGAATGCTATAACTGAAGGCACAAAGAAAATACTTATTCAAAAGTCTCTGCTGTTTCCTTTCTTTCCATTAATTCTTAAATCATTTTCTAAAGAACCAACACGCATCTTACCTCCTCACTTTTTATAGGCTTGCATAAAAGCTTTTAGTATTTTATTTTCTATTATCACCTGCTTGGGGTGGATGATGAATACAGTATATAGTACTCTGGCTACAACCTAGTACAGAAATTCCAGACTCAACTAGTAAAGACCAATATCCCTTCTGTCCTTCCATCATTTTTGCTTCCTACGTATGTTTAACAATCAGACACATCTTTAAAGGTATGTTTAAAGTGTTCCTCCACACATCTCAATTCCTACTAAAATTCTGGGCACTCATTTTGATTCTCTTCCCCTATATCCCACATTTTTAATTGTCTTGAACAAAGGTAATGGATTCCATAACTCATTAACTGCTATTTTACAAATTAATTTTATGGACCAGGTTTTCAATTCAGCTTGAATAATTAAAAAAATATTTGCAAATTGGATTATTTGCAAAAAGGACCCTAGCTTCACTAGATCTGTGAGCATAGTATGCAGTTGGATAGGACACAAGTTTGGTCCTGGGATACCCACGACTTCAATTAATTGTATTTGATCCTTGTGGAAAGTTAGCTGCAGATGTGTCTCATCTGTAGGTTGTTCCTCGACAAATGCAGCTCTTGAAAAGAAAAAGACAGCAAGGTATCAGGAATCTACATTTTAATGCACTGGAGTGTATTTTGTGTCACTAAAATATACAGAGTAACAAGCTACAAAGGAAAACACGCAACAATTTTATTTTTTTAATTTCACAGTAAACGCACAAGCACAATACAAAGTCACTGACAAATTGCTTGTCATTAAATTGGTACAACTAAAAAAAATATTTTTTACCATTTTAAAAAAGAAAGCAGAAAACTGTCCCAAGTGAAGAAAGATTGAAATTCTATGTGGAATGCTTTAGTTCTTCCATCATTTCTCCTGCATTCCTCCCCTCCCCTCTAGTACTGGCACCAACTGCAGCAGCACCAGGCCAGCAGGTGCCAACCCAGCTGCAAGTCTCAGGATAGTCATGGTATTCTCATTTCAAACTCTCCAAAATGCAAAGCACTAAACAAATAAAATCAAAAACTTAATGAAGGTCTAGCCTAATTTAGGGCTTAAAAGAAAAAAACATTCCACACAAAGCTTGCTGGCAAATTTCAGAAATTCTCACCATTAGTATGTTGCCTGTGCAACAAGTCATCAAGGTGTACTTTGAAATAAATCACTTGATTAGTAGCTACGTTTTCAGCAGTGACTCGTTTGTCTCACTTGCTTCTCCTTCATGGTCTACACTACATTAGTCCTCAGGTAGAAACTTCCTACAAAGCACATAAACAGCAGCTTGTGTTATCATTCAAGATTACTATCACTGACCTCCATCATGATGCTATTGAAGACATTATTGCACGAGATGGTGTTCAGTTTTTTAAGCCTACTTAAAACTATTGAAAGGTATGTCATTTTAAAGCTGGATGTGTGCAAACAACAGCTCTTCATAACTGAAAACAATTGGTTTTGGGATTAGAAAAAGCCAGCTTGAACCAAAATGCTGAGGGTTCACCATACTCATTTGTGCCACTAGATGTCATCAATGTGCATTAATTTATTGTAGTCAAGTGTATCATGATCTGGTATGAATGACCACTTATTTTCCAGGGGAGAAAGGGCATGACAAAGGCTACAGCAGTCTTCATGGCTTTAATAACACTGAGTAATTTAGATCTTCATAAAAAAGAGTCCCTGGGACACCCCAGCTCCTTAAAAGGCGCAGCCATTGACATTATCAGCTAATTATGAGGACAGGTCTGTACTATATTGATTGTGAACTAGTGGGGCTTTCATTTAAGATGATTGGGAGCCAGTTACATATGTTATTCCAATAGTTCACTAAGGACATCCAGTGGCAAAGAGCAAAATGTATTTCAAAGATTGCAGTGGTGTCATAACAATGTTTTATCATTTCTCACCACCCTATTGTGGCAGAACTGTAGCTGGCCCTGCTGCAGTATACCTGACAATGTGCGAATCGTAAAGGCTTAGAAAATTCAATGTCTTCTTACTTCTTGGGAAGGGAAAGATTTGTCTTGCTTACTGCATTATCTGTCACCAAGATTATTGTCAACACTTGCCCAGTAATTCTCAACAACTTATTCTAATCCTTTAAACAAGTTAAACTGTTAATTATAGGCATTGTCTTTTGTTATTATTTATTATCTTTTAAAAATAATAAGTTCAGTAAGATTTCCTCTTTTAAAGTAACAGTGATGTGAAGTAACGTTGAGCCCGGCTAAGTGGCTGGAGAGGATTTCCAAGAACTAAACTTGGCACATAAAGGAAAACTGCTCACTAGGAGTAGCTAGAAGATACTTTTGTTACTTGAACAATCTGAGATCACTAGCATGCTGTAATTTAGTTTTTAAAAATTCTTCAGGTAACAATAAATTGTAGGGGGTTCTCTACACATGGTTTTTACTAAAAAAATCTGTATTTTATATTGTAAAAGATACTAAAAAACATCATTTATTTATCTTAAATTTACAACCAAAATACTTTTCCAACTCTACTATCACAAAGAAAAATTAATTCTGTTGGCTGGGTGTGATCCAAGTTGGCATCAGGGTGCCTACGGGGTGATCTGGATGATGACAGCACTGCCTATATACATTTTTTTTTCAATTGGGTCTTCAACCAGGTCTTGGCACAAAAGGTTTCTTTGTCCTGCACCCTATCCTCTCCAAATACAAAAAAAAATTAAAAAAACATTTACTCTTTGACTGCAGGAGCACTGAGGGTCAGTATTCATCTGCGTACTTGCAACATGGAAAATGTTAAAATTCCTGACAGGAACATATTCTGATTGCTATCGTCAATGAAATCATGAGATACCAGAAGACCTGTTCCAATGTGTCCACAGAAAAAAAAAACTGATAACATTAATTGTAGGGTTTTATTCAAGATGATGCATATTACTGAAGACATTATACCCTTAAACGTTTGATCAATGACTCTGAGCAAGTTCAGGCTCAATGCCATCTCTGAGCAATGAAAATATTGGCATGGTCAATCATGGCAGACTATAAAACATGCAACCTCCTTTTGAAGATGTCCTCCCAGCCAACTGCACCTACATAGTAAAAAGATCTGACCAGCCAGCAACCTTTAAAGAAACTGAGAATGTATAAAATGTTTAACGTAATTGTTGAAAACAGGTTGTTCGACATAATATGTTCCAGAAATCCATTTCCATCTGGAGAAATTCTTCAAGTTGCAGCTGTGTGTGTACTAATACTTCAGGCACACACCTCTCCCAAGAATTCAGCTCATTTCTTCACTCGTTTCAAAATGTCTTCCTGATTTTTTTTTAAATTTTTCTCCTGCTCCAGGATCTGTACAAAGATGAAAATTCTCCTCTGCAGATTTATGGCAGGAAGAGAGAGAGGAAGAGAAGAAGAAAAATAAAAGGTATTAATTCAGTTTGGTGAGACCCACAAGCATAAGGCTATAGCACTGATACTGTATTTTTATACACCTTCCATTTAAATAATCACATAGATCTTCCACTTTCCTCCATTCTTCGCCTCTTTTCAACCCATTGGGCTTGTTATAATGGTTAAACTGAATTCATACTTCTACCACCACGTCGATCTAGTCCTTCTGCATTGGACCACGGAGGAAGGTGGGGAAGAAGGTGTGGAGAGAGACGCCTACCCTGCCCTCAATTAATGTCAAAGCATTTGCACTTTCCAGCAGGGTCAGTGAATTCTGAACAAAACAGGACAGAAGGAATCAAAACGGGCAATACGGGTTGAAAAGATGAAGTACGAGGGGAAGCTGGCCAGGAATGTAAAGGATAGTAAAGGCTTCTTTAGATATGTTAAGGGAAAAATAGCAAAGTCAAATGTGGGTCCCTTGAAGGCAGACACGGGTGAGATTATTCTGGGGAACAAGGAAATGGCAGAAGAGTTGAACAGGTACTTCGGATCTGTCTTCACTAAGGATGACACAAACAATCTCCCAGAAGTACTGGAGGACAGAGGATCTAAGGGGGTAGAGAGACTGATAGAAATTTTCATTAGGCGAGGAATAGTATTGGGTAGGCTAATGGAACTGAAGGATGATAAACCCCCTGGGCCTGATGGTCTGCATCCCAGGGCCCCCAGGGAGGTGGGTCTAGAAATAGTGGACACACTGGTGACCATTTTCCAATGTTCAATAGATTCAGAGAGAAAATGGAGAATTACAGATCAGTTAGCCTGACTTCGGTGGTGGGAAAGATGTTGGAATCAATTATTAAAGAGGTAATAATGGGGCATTTGGATAGCAGAAAAGGATCAGCAAGTCAGCATGGATATATGAAAGGAAAATCATGCTCGAATAATCTTCTGGCATTTTTTGAGGATGTGACAAGTAAAATGGATGAAGGGGAGCCAGTGGATGTAGTGTATCTAGACTTTCAGAAAGCCTTTGATAAGGTCCCGCACGGGAGACTGGTGACTAAAATTAGAGCACATGGTATTGGGGGTAGGGTGTTGACATGGATAGAAAATTGGTTGGCAGACAGGAAGCAAAGAGTAGGAGTGAATGGAACCTTTTCAGAATGGCAGGCAGTGGCGAGTGGAGTGCCGCAAGGCTAGGTGTTGGGGCCGCAAATGTTTACCATATATATTAATGATTTGGAATAATGTTATTATCACACTTCAACTGTTCTTGTTTACGAAGCATACCTTAGCGGTGCCTATATTCCCTTTCCCGATCTCGTTCCCTGTCACGGTCTCGGTCTCTATGCCGATCACGTTCCCTGCTTCTCTCACGATAATAATCTTCATGTCGATCTTCACTGTGAGAGCGCTCCCTGTGCCTGCGGCTCCTGTCGTGGGAACGGCTGTACTCTCGGTCTCGTGATCGATCTCTTTTTCTGCTAATGCAAATTTAATTAAACCATAATTTCAGCAGCAATGCTTGATTGCTTATTTGAATGTTGATACAGTTATAAGCGATAGACAAAGTGCTGGAGTAACTCTGTGGGTCAGGCAGTATCTCTCGACAAAAAGGAGGGGGACGTTTCGGGTCAGCCTGAAGAAGGGTTCCAACCAGAAATGCCACCCATCCTTTTTCTCCGGAGATGCTGCCTGACCCGCTTCGTTACTCCAGCACTTTGTGTCTATCTTTGGTATAAACCAGCATCTGCAGTTTTTTATTTCTAGTTACACGAGTGTCAATTAACTAAAAAAGAAAATACTAAATATTAATTATTTTACTTGGTATTTACTAAGGAGATTAATAAAATGAGAAAATCATTATGGGCAAATATGAGACATATCAATAGAAAGGTGTAAGATATCAAACTATCATATTACAGTATTACCCAAAAAAGCGATACAATTTAACTGGAAAGGGAACTAATTGAATAAATTCAAGAGGACTAGCATACAGTGCCGTCCATAATGTTTGGGACAAAGACTCATCATTTATTTATTTGCCTCTGTACTCCAGAATTTGAGATTAGTAATAGAAAAAAATCACGTGGTCAAAGTGCACATTGTCAGATTTTATTAAAGGCAATTTTTGTACTTTTTGGTTTCACCATGTAGAAATTACAGCTGTGTTTGTACATAGTCCCCATTTCAGGGCACCATAATGTTTGGGACACACAGCTTCACAGGCGTTTGTAATTGCTCAGGCTTGCTTAATGCCTCCTTGATTCAGGTATAAGAGAGCTCTCAGCACCTAGTCTTTCCTCCAGTCCTTCCATCATCTTTGGATACTTTTATTGCTGTTTATCAACATGAGAACCAAAGTTGTGCCAATGAAAGTCAAAGAAGCCATTATGAGACTCAGAAACAAGAATAAAACTGTTAGAGACGTCATCCAAACAGGCTTTCCAAAATCAACTGTTTGGAACACCATTAAGAAGAAAGAGACCACTGGTGAGCTAACTAATCACAAAGGGACTGGCAGGCCAAGGAAGACCTCCACAGCTGATGACAGAAGAATTCTCTCTAAAATAAAGAAAAATTCCCAAACACCTGACCGACAGATCAGAAACACTCTTCAGGAGTCAGGTGTGGATTTGTCAATGACCACTGACCACAGAGGACTTAATGAACAGAAACACAGAGGCTACACTGCAAGATACAAACCACAGGTTAGCTGCAAAAATAGGATGGCCAGGATACAGTTTGTCAAGAAGTAGTTACAAAAGCAACCACAGTTCTGGAAAAAGGTCTTGTGGACAGATGAGACGAAGATTTACTTATATCAGAGTGATGCCAAAAGCAAAGTATGGAGGAGAGTAGGAACTGCCCAAGATCCAAAGCATACCATCTCATCTGTGAAACACAGTGGTGGGGGTGTTATGGCCCAGGCACGTGGCTCACTTATCTTCATTGATGATAGAACTGCTGATGGTGGTAGCATAATGAATTCTGAAGTGTATAGACACATCCTATCTGCTCAAGTTCAAACAAATGCCTCAAAACTCATTGGCCAGTGGTTCAGCAAGACAATGATCCCAAACATACTGCTAAAGCAACAAAGGAGTTTTTCAAAGCTAAAAAATGGTCAATTCTTGAGTGGTCAAGTCAATCACCCGATCTGAACCCAATTGTGCATGCCTTTTATATGTTGAAGAGAAAACTGAAGGGGACTAAGCCCTAAAACAAGCATAAACTAAAAATGATGCAATACAGTGGAGTCTGAAGAAGGGTCTCGACCCGAAACGTCGCCTATCTCCTTCGCTCCTTAGATGCTGCTGCACCCGCTGAGTTTCTCCAGCTTTTTGTGTACCCATGATGCAATACAGGCCTGGCAGAGCATCTCCAGAGACGACACCCAGCAACTGGTGATGTCCATGAATCACAGACTTTAAGCTGTCATTGCATCAAAGGGTATGCAACAGAGTACTAAAAATGACTACTTTCATTTACATGAAATTGCTGTGTCATAATGCAGAAGATTATCACAATCGCCCATAATGCAGAAGATTCACACAATCGCCCATCTTTCTCTCCCTCTCTCCTCCCTCCCCCTCTGCCCCCCCTCGTTGGGGGACGGGACACAACGGTTCCCATTTGGTCTAGTAGATTATAAATCATTGAGTCCCCAGCATCGATCCTGTGGCTCCCCAATAGTTATTGACTGCCAAACAGAAGATTACACATTCATCCAAACTCTTCGTTCCTAGTCCCATGATAATATATTATCCTCCAGCACGTACACTCTTACTCTGGGCAGTAATGTTTTATGTGCTACTACGTCCACAGTGGACGGCATGATTGTAATAATGTATAGATTTTCGCTGACTGGGTAGCAAGCAACAAAAAAGCTTTTCACTGTACCTTGGTACACGTGACAATAATGGCAAAGTAAACAAAACAAAACCATATCACAACATCTAACCTGGAAATGAGTCTCAGATGCTGAGAACATATGACAGAGAACAATAGTCTTCTGGTCCCAACGGGGATTAATGAAGGTGGAATTAGAATGGGCAAGTGAATTTTTTCTTGAATGGTGGAGCAGGCTCAAGGGACGGTGTGACCTCATCATGCTTTTATTTCTTATATTGGAACATTGCAATTTTCAACTTTGGTTTATGCACAGTTAGCTCATCTTAGTCTAATAAAGTTAAGTCTGCCAATAACAGTTTATGTCTAATAATAATGGTCTAAAGAAGATGGTTAGGACAGGTTTGGTAGGCCAGGTGGGACTAGTGCAGTTGGGACATGTTGGCCAGTGTGGGCAAGTTGGGCCGAAGGGCCTGTATCCTCACTGTATCATACTATGACTCTGTAAAGTGTCCTCACCTTGAAACGTCACCTACCCATGTTCTCCAAGTATGCTGCCTGTCCCGCTGAGTTACACCAGCATTTTGCATCTTTTTGTGTAAACCAGAACCTGCAGTTCCTTTGTTTCTACTGTCTGATGAAAAATTGTTGGGACAACAACTCCTAGGTACCATCATATGAGAGTAATCCTCCTACTACCACGACTGATGATAATTTCAACCAAGAAAACTAAGATGCTCAGTATCTGTCTGAAGAAGGGTCCCAACCCAAAACATCACCTGTCCAGGTTCTCCAGAGACACTGCATGACCCGCTGAGTTAAGGGCATGTCCCACTTTCATGACCTTTTTTTACTCGTGGACATTTTTCATCAGGCTAGAAAAACGCCCCGACCTACTTGATGCCACGAGCACCTACGACTAGCATCACGACCTACCTACGACCTCCTAAAATCTCATGACGACCATGCTGTGAGTACGAGTCAAGGGCAAACTCGGCAGAGGTCGTGAATTAGGTCATGAAAGTGGGACAGGCCCTTTACTCTAGCACTTTGTGTTTTTTTTTGTAAATCAGCACCTGCAGTTCCTAGTTTCTACTCAGTATTTGCATACCTGGATCCTGACCCGTATGATTTGGACTCAATTCCGTGGAGACAGTCCTGCAGAGAGCTGACTAAAACCTTGCAGCGATCATCTGCTGCAACCTTTGACTGTCTGATCAATGCGATGGCAGTAAGCAACGTCTCGATGGCATTTCCATAGTCTCCTGCATAACACAAAAGTTGAAAATTGAGCCAATGTTTGAACTCTGCACCAATTCACACATTAGTAATTCCAAAGTAAAAGCCTGGAGTGATCCTGTGTGTTGTTTGTCGACATATCATTCAATGCAATGTAGTCCTTCTTGAATGTGTTTGTTATAATTCATGATTTGTTACATTTAAATATTGCGGCTCTGGAATTATTGGACTAATGTTAGCACTTTTGATGTGTTGATTACTAAAGTGCAAGGTCCAACATCACATTGAAATGATTATAATTAATTAGAATAGAGCTTCCTCACTCAATATTCTGCAACTCGCAAGGATGATATTATTTGGTTCCATTTCTACTACCTGATCATCGTGATAGCATCCTGATCACCATGTTCTCTTCCTGCAGGGGCAAACACTGCTATACAGTGGGCAGCTTTAATCAATATTAATCTTTCAACATTTCTTCTTTTGTCCTTTCTCATTTCTAGATAGCTTACTTTGCACACAATGCATTATTTATTAAAAGTGAGACATCATATTATTTCTAAAAAATGCCCCTGGAAGGATAACCCTCTAAAGTGGTCAGGGTAGGAGCAAAGGGTTAAAGTGATATTTATTGAATATTATTATTTAAGTGATATTCTGCACTCCTGCTAAGCAAGTATATGTTTTCTGAACTGATGGGCCTTTCAGTGCTGAGGGTTTTGATGCGAAGGTCCTGCAAAATCACTGACCTGTGCTGGCCCCGGCGACAGCTTTGGAGATGGCGCTACTAGAGATTGCTCGGTTCTTGTTCATCATCTCTTCGAAATCTGCTTCATTTAAAGGAGGACTACCAGGATCAGGATCTCTACAAGGCAAGGACAAAGCACTTCACTATTAATACAGTAATCAAAATAAAGTAACAACATCTCCGATATCCTGCACATACCATTAATTTAAAATCTTTCTCTATTTATACAACTATTAGACCTCATAGGGGCAAACTGACATCTAAACATACTCTGAATCCAGATGGCAGAGAGATTATCCCACACCCAGTGTGTGATGTCATTGCAGTCCAGGCATATGTGCCATTGTACGAGTAAAGTGAAAGAAGAATACCACTTCATTTTAAATCCAAAAGTTGTTTATCAATCGTCAGTTCTCTCAATGACGAAATCACCTTAAAAATGGAGCTAGGAACAAATATGACCAAATAATTAAATTCAAAGGGTTGAGTGTAAATGCAGCAAATCCCGCTGTGATAGGGCTTTGGCAAGACCACTGCTAGAGTACTGAATGTAATTTGGATCTTTAATTCTAAGGAAGGATATCCCTGCTTTGGAGACAATGCCAATGCTTCACTTCAGTGACTCCTGGGTTGAAGTGGTTATCATCGCAAACGATTGAGGTAGGTTTATTTATACACACTAGATTTCAGAAAAATGGGAGATGATTTCATTGAAGCTATCAAGGTTCTGAGAATAGCAAATGAGACACTGTTTCTTCAGGTTGAACAGCCCAGAACTAGGACCATGGGCTCAGGATAAGGAATCTGTCATTTAGAGACAAGGTGAAATTTCTGACCTGCCACTTGTTGAGTTGATTTTTTGTCACTGAAGAAATCAAGGGATAATTGCTAGACAGTACATAGATGAGGTGTAGAATGGTTTGTGTGATGGTCTTGGCTGCATCCATAATTCTCTGCAATTTCTTGCAGCCTTGGATGGAGCTGTTCCCAAACGAAGCAGTGAGGCATCCTGATAAAATGGGTATTTTATGGCTATTCACTTTATCTATCTCCTTTATGGATTTTAGAAATGTTTATAAGGTCACCTCTCAGCCTTCTATGCTCCAGGAACAAAAAAAGCCACTCTTACCTTTTTTTTTTAAAGAGGGAATTAAAATCAGTGCACTCAGTTATGTCATCAACCAAAAAATTTAGTGTTGCAACCTTTGCCTCAGATGAGCCCTTGTCTGAACACATCTAACATCCAAACAATCCAACTGTCAATGGATGGAAATGAGAAGCACCAACAAATGCAAATTATTCATCATGGTCCCACTTACAGTGATTAATCAGCTCAGATCTATATTCTTCCTGAGTCACAGAACCGGGGGGGGGGGGGGGGGGGGGGCTACAGCCCCCCACTTTTTTGGCTAGATGTGTTTCAATGTCTCCGGGTTTGGATGAGGCGCTGCTGTGCTCTGAGAAACCTGGTCGTGGGTGCTGGAGAGAGGGATGGAAGCAGAAGTAGTGGCGGGCGCAGATGTGGGCGGGGAATCGGGGCTGGCGAACTTTGCTGGCGAGTGTTTGCCGGGCTGGCGAGTCGCTCGCTGCAGCTCTGGCCATGGAGCAGCCTCAGTGCACGAGTCTTGGGCTGCCGGAAGCGATGCTCCGCTGCCGTGAAAGTCTCTGCGCCGCATTCGCCTTGGTGATCGGCATGGACCAGGCTGCAGCTCGGTGCATCCTGGAGGACAACCAGTGGCTGCTGGAAGTAGGTACCAAGTACTGGGTAGAAGGGGTGGAAGTTACTGGCCTTCAAATGGGGGTGGTTGGAAAAGCATCCTGCTTGCCTGCTAGATTTTCATTCTTACCGTAACTGCAGGAAAAATGTTCCTGATGTTGGGGGGAGTCCAGAACCAGGGGTTACAGTTTAAGAATAAGGGGTAGGCAAACATAACGATAGGCAAACATAATTACAAACATAATTTGTATGACTTTGCAAAATCAGGAAATGTTATGATTATTTCTTGTCCCTTTTTCCAACTACAAACAAACAAAAATAGCACTTGAAATTACAACTCATTTAAAAGTTTTTTTGTCAAATGTTCTGTACCATGGAAGGCACTGGCGAAGATCCGGGGGGGATTGGGGATATATCCCCCCAACTTTTTGAGGTGGGGGATGGCCTGAATTTTATCCCGCAGTTTTTGGAGGTCGAGCAATAACAAGTAAGTGAGTTTATCAGCAAAGTATTCACATACAAGGAATTTGCCTTGGTGCTCCACGCACAAGTAACAACATGACATACAGTGACAGTTACGAATGACTCAGAAAACACTAAACATTAATAATAATAAAACATTATTGATAAAACACCATTGATCAAGTATGTGAACCAACAAAATACCAGATCAAAGGGGGGCTACAGATTTTTGGTTGTTGAGTAGAGCAACTACTCGTGGATAAAAACTGTTTTTATGTCTGGCTGTGGCAGCTTTGACAGTCCGGAGTCGCCTTCCAGAGGGAAGTGATTCAAACAGTTTGTGGCCAGGGTGAGAGGGGTCAGAGATGATATTGCCCGCTCGCTTCCTGGCCCTTGCAGCGTACAGTTCATCAATGGGGGGGGAAGATTGCAGCCAATAACCTTCTCTGCTCAAAAACAATAATAATCACCTGCTCCTATCTCTCATGTAGGCCCGACATTATCTTAAAAATACTTCAAACAAAACCATTGAAATCATTCAATAAAACACGATTTCAATACATCAAATTTCAAAAAGCCACTCCCTCGCTGGGTACCCCCAAGGCAGTGATCAGAGATCACTCACCCCCCCCCCCTCCACCCCACTTCCAAAAACACTCCATAGCCCCTGTTCTTTATTCATACCATTTTTGTTCTTGATTCACACCATTTCAATACACTTACTCAAAAATTTAGAACATTAAATAAAAAGAAAAATAGAAGCTCATGAAGGTCAAGTACAGGTGACATTTCGTTACTCTGTTCTTACCTGCCACGCTTGAATTCTTCTCTGTTGAACTGATTTGGTGGTGGTCTTCCAAAGGCATCAGATGGTGGTGGAGGGAGCCCTCTGTTATCAACCGGTGGAGGCAAGCCGGCATTTGGTGGTATAAAGAATGCTGGGTTGATGTGGGGAGCAGGTGGGACGGCACCTGGAGGAGGCACGACAAGATGGGGAGGCAGACCGGGTGGCAATGGAGGTACAATGGATCCAGGAGGGCCAGGTCGACCCATGAACGTGCCATGTAGTGGCATGTGCCCCGGCTGCATGTGAAGTGGAGGCCCGTATCCAGAGTTGAGAGGAAGTGGCATAGGAGGGGGGAGGAGGCCTGGAGGTGGAAGTCCATGTGGGATATCACCATAAGGAGACCGCCCTGACATGTGGAAGGCAAGTGGTAACTTATCCCTCCTGGGTGGAGCGACTGCATTTTCAGCAGGTGATGGCCCTCTCCGGGGCAATGGGGAATCGCGGCGGTCGGGAGAATGTATTGAGTCATGTGACTGGCTTCTCTGCGGATTTTGTCCTGCAAAAACATTTATAACACAAAGTCAGCATTCTAATTTATTAAATATGCTCTCAAATGCGAAATGTTTCGCACACGAGAAAATAAGAATATTTAACGTAAGGCTCAATGCCCTAGTCAACAGCATTTCAAATGGTCTACTTTGAAACCAGAACCACCAGCTGCCCCATCAACCACACTCTAGCCTAATACCTGCTGCCAAAATGGAACTAACTGTTGAGTACGGTTCTAAAGTTATCTCCAAGAATTTAGATGTAGTTTGCTCAAACCACCAGATCTCCTCAGATTAAGCGGGGGTGTCAACTCGACAGAGAGAACAGAGTATGGCTCTTATCCCAACCTTTGCAATGTAATATTTTTGATATATCCTCAGGTGAAATGGGAAGAGTGCTTGCTTTTCTCTGTAATTCATGGCCAGCTAGCAAGGTCAAACATGTCTCCCCAATTTTATTAGTCTCATCACTGTGCAGATAAAAAGAAAATACAACAAAATAATATGATTAATAATAATTGTGAAGAAGTCCTTATCCAAAATCCAGGAAACAGAAAATACTACTTCTTGGCAATTGAAATGTATTTATTTTTACTGCATGTTTACTTACTGTTCTGCCATGGAGTCAGATAGTCACAGAGTGGAAAAAGGCCCATTGGCCAAACTTTCCCTTGTCGACCAAGATGTCTCATCTACGCTAGTCCCACCTGCCTGCATTTGGCCCATATTCCTCTAAACAATTTCTATCCATGTACCTGTTCAAATGTCTTTTAAATGCTGTTATCGTACCTCCTTCAACTACTTTTCTGGCGGCTCATTCCATATACAAACCTCCCTCTTTATGAAAAATGAGCCCCTCAGGTTCCTATTAATCTTAATGTAATAAAAATGAATGGCAGATGCTGGTTTATAGCAAAGATATACACGAAAAGCTGCAATAAGTCAGCGGGTCAAGCTCTCTGGAGAATATGGGTATGGGAAATTTTTGAGTCGGGACCCCTCTTTCTATCTTTGTGTCTATCCTATTAAATCATCCCCCCTCTCATCTTAAACTCCACTCCAAAATAAAGTCCCAGCCTGCACAATCTCTTCCTATAGCTCAGGCCCTTGAGTCTTGGCGACATCCTCGTAAATCTTCTCTGCACTCTTTCCAGCTTGACAAAATCCATCCTGTAGCATTGTGACCAAAACAGACCACAATGCTCCAAATGCAGCCTCACCAATGTGTTGTACAACTGTAATATAATAGAAAAAAGGCAAATATTTTAAGGTCCTATCCTCCGACACAACTGTTTTTTTTCAGATGCTATTTGGCCTTGTGATGATGGGGTGTTTGAATTTTATTTTAACTCTCAAAGTTAACTTTAAAGAATTGTGTTTACAATCCTCCAAACCAAAACTGAAGAAAAATCCAACAAATGACAGAATAATGTCTGCTGTTATGAATTACTGATATTCCTCACTCCAGAAGTATCTGCTTTCTTTACTTTAACATTTTTTATAATTCCCTTTCCTGCCTCAGAAAAACACCAAATTGTTACCAATACATCGTTCCATATCAAAAATAGATAAGTACAGCACAGGATCTAACCTTTGGTCCACAATGTTTGTGCCTAACATGATGCCAAGATAAGATTATCTCATGTCTGCACATGATTCATATTCCTCCATTCCCTGCATATCCATGTACCTATCATAAAGCCTCTTCGATGCCCCTATTTGTATCTGCCTCCACCAACACTCCAAGCATTTTCATATAGAAACATAGAAACATAGAAATTAGGTGCAGGAGCAGGCCATTCGGCCCTTCGAGCCTGCACCGCCATTCAATATGATCATGGCTGATCATCCAACTCAGTATCCTGTACCTGCCTTCTCTCCAATATCCCCTGATCCCTTCAGCCACAAGGGCCACATCCAACTCCCTCTTAAATATGGCCAACGAACTGGCCTCAATTACCTTCTGTGGCAGTCTTGATAAATCAGCCATGCATCAGCCTCAAGCTTTAGATTATTCAGTTTAAGAAATGAAAAACAATCCATGCCAAAATCTAACTTGGATTCTGCCGTCTCCAGAACTACATTTGCCCTTAAACTCACAAGATGACAGCAGCTTCTTCAACCTGCTAAATTCAGCAAGCTCAAAACAGATTAAATGTTTCTTGATGTCCATTTATCAACTGCTCGGTAATACACTGAGTTCTAATGAAGGCAAAAACACATTTACCTGATACTATCCACTTTCACCGTGACAAACAGGAATGTTTTATTACCACATAGTTCCTTTCCTGTTCTACAAACAGAAAATTCTGTAAATTCTCAGCAGGTCTGGCAGCATTTGCAGAAAACAGTATTAATGTTTCCGGTCTATTTCTCTCTCCAAAGATGTTTCAGCTCTATTTTTCTCTCCAAAGATGTAACCTGACCTGAGTATACCAATTATTTTCTATTTTTATTGAAGATTTCCAGCATCTGTATTATTTTGCCTTCCTTCAATGTTCTACAAATTATTTAGAAACCTGCTTTATTAATCGATGAGCAAAGCCATTGGAGTCTGGTTTTATGAAAAAATTAAAATAATTGTAAAATACACAGAATGTTGTCCTAAGGTACGGTCCCCTGACTATTACCTCACAGCAGGACATTAGTAAGGACTTGTTAACTCAACTCTCAACTTTTTGCTAAGGTCATTATCCAAAATGGAAGGTGCTTCAGGTACTTGTGGTTTCTTTAATTCAACATTCATTTGGATTTGTATCCAACAAACCAAAAAGAAATAGCTGAAGAAATAACTAAACTAATGTGAACTTTCAGTAGACATTTAATTTACTTCCATATAAGAACCTGTTACCCAAAATAAAGCTCATGGCAAATTGTTCATCTCGTTAAAAGATAGAAATTGGGTTGATTGAGAATATACTCAAATTGGTGCTCCCTTGAATTCGTGCTGGGTTTTCAAATGTTCATTACATTTTATAATGGCCTACCTAAAACAAGTGAACAATATTATTAAGTTTGCCAATGGTTGCAAAAGTAGGTGGCATAGTAATGCTGACAGGAGCACAAAATTACATCAATAGACTAACTGGATAGACAAAACTGTGGCAGATGGATTTTAAGTCCCAAATAATTCTGAATATCTTTTAAATACCCAAAGAGATTTGGGGATTCAGACATAGAGGGTGTAATGAGGAAGAAGTTTTGCTACAGCGAAACAAAGTTCTCGGGTAGACCACGCCTGGTATGCTGTGTGGAGTTCCATGCCCAGGATTGCAGAAAAGATAAATCACTATAGAACAGATTCAATGTAATGTTACTGACCAAAATCTGTATAGATTTTTTTCAGGAATGACTGAGTGAAGTTTTTAGGATTTTGAAAGGCGGATGGAAAGAAACAACTTCTGCTGAAGGAAAGTCCTCGATTTGGTGAGGCAACAAAGTCAGAAGCAGGCCATTCTGGAAGCCGAGGAATACTTTCACACACAAAATGTTTTGAAAAAATGTTACCCTCACCCACAAAGAACAGTTAACAGTATTTGAAAAGTAACTCTATTAAAAAGTTTAACAGCCAAAGGAATGAAGGGGTTATGAAGCCAGGAAAGGTAAATAGAGTTGGGATACAGATTATCCATTTTCTCAGTGAATAGTAGAATGGGTTCATCCTTTGTTCTCACATTTTGAAGGTAAAGTTACTTTGATTTATCTGTTAACAGAAAAAAAATCAAGTCTTATTTTGGTATTTTTAGCTTTTAGTGCAGTACACCATCGATGTCAGGAGAATGCTTGTTAGATCAGGTATCAGAAGAATGTGTACTGGGGTATTAGCACCGGCACTGCTATCTTTTCTCAACAGTCGCCAAGCTTGTTCAGGACGTGCATTATATGCATGTATTATGTGCATGTTTGACACTATCCCCAAAGCGATCACATTTCTGCACACCTTCTCATAAGGTCATAAACGATGCCAAGTTGCAAAACTTCAAAAACTATGCAAGTTTAAGGAAAGCAACTGGTTTGAGTCCTGGTTACTGACAATGGCTGTTCATTTCAAGGTAGTGAAAATGTAGTCTTTGCCTTCAGAGAAGCACTGGAATTTTTTTGCGCACCCTAAATACAACACATCAACGATATTATGTTTCTCCCGCTGTGCACAATAGCAGAACTGGTAACAGCAGCAGTCATGATGAAGCACCACCAATTAACCCATCGACTGCAAAAATCACCTGAAAACTATCTGTAATTCATTGGCACAGTTGGAAATATGGTTTAATAAATAGAAGACAATTCCTTCAAAGGGGGATTGGTTCAGCATGTGAGGAAAGGTAATTTGCAGAGCAATAGGTCAAAAGCATGGAAATGACACCGTCTAGAGCATTCTACAAAAAGCTGGGATAGACACAGTGGGGTGAATGGCTTCCTTCTGTGCAGCCAAGATTAAAGGGGGTCAATGTGATAGAATAAGCACATGAACGCTGAATGCAGCAAGCCTAAGAGACTTAATGTTCTTTGTGCACTCCAGGATTACCTGCTGGTTAATAATTACAAAAGTAAAAGTCAAGTACAACAAGGTTTTATATTTAAAAAACCCATAAATGATTTCACTTTGAAATATTAAAACAAGGTCAGAACTGTATTTGCTTCCTGCTGCTGAACACGAGATGATTAACAAATGCCACAAGTTAAATTCACACAAAGAAATAGAACACGCTACAGCGAAGCACGGTGCGTTTCCTGAAAACGCAGTGCTGAGGATGTTGGCAAAATAGTTTCTGAATTAACCTCCATCTTGCAGATGATTCTGTCATCCTTTCATAGCTTAGCGAATGACATTTAGACAGCGTGGTACCACTTACAGAAAGTAACCCAACAGTGGTTGATTGCTGTTGGATGGTCACCACAATTGGATTGCAAGATCAAGCAAAGGGGCAGACCTGTGCAAATAAGTTATGGGAGTGAACATGTGAGCTAAGTATTTGGGATAGGATGTATCAGCTCCCTTCAAAACAGGTCATTTATATTGGACCTTCAACACAGAGATGCTTCACCTGGAGTGTTTCTCCCAAGCAGTGCTTCCACACCTCAACAAAAAAAATTCCTGAAATAGAATCCCAAATAACCTGGAATTTGATGGTATTTCCTGAAATTTTCAAAAATGCTTCCTGCGTGCTATTTGTTGTTGGGTTTTTTTCCCATGGGCACGTTAACAACAAAGAAGAACAAGGCAAAACAGATCTATATAATTACACCGTATCTGCCTACACCGTATCTTACTCACTTGTAGTGTTTTGCAAGGCAGCTTTCTTTGCATCCAATTAGCTTTCATTGCCTTAGTTTTTATATCTGCTCTCATGTGCCATGTCTCATGCTCTGTTTCTGCTCTCTCTCTCTCTCGCTCCATCCCTCCCTCCCTTGCTCCGTCTCTCCCTCCCACCCCCCTCTCCCCCTTCCTTTTTTCTCTCCCCCTCTTATTCCCTCCCTCCCTCTTTTGCTCCCCCACCCTCCCCCTTCTCCCTCCTCTCCCACTCCCTCCCCACCCATCCTTCTCTCCCTCTCGGACCCTTGAGCCCACCCACCGTTCTGCAAAATCAAGGCCAACCCCAATGTAACTGCAATCCCACCACCCACTGGTAACATTTCACCAAAGGCTTATCCAGAATTCTACCACTGCCTGAAAATTAATCAAAGGCTTAACTTCCACTGAGAATGAGAATTCCAAAGACTCATTGTTATACGAGAATTTTCCCGAACAGTCTGTGACCTATGTCGCTGTGGCCATAGCGCCATGTTTAAAGTCCATAGCGCAGCAGTCAGTGACAGTGCTCTGTTTAAACCTTTGAGCGCCAAACCAGCAGTGCTGTGTGTATTACCTTTACACCCCTTCGTTGTCCGGATGCGGAAATTTCCCGAAATTATTCCATTTCCCTAAAATGACCCGAAGACAACCAGAATTTCCCAAATTTCGGGTAATTTCCTTCAAAGTGGAAACACTGCTCCCAAGAAACATTTTAAGGCACATATAGGCAGAGATTTATATAAACAATTAACAGTAATTATGATTGGGAAGTGGCAGCAGAACACAATACAGAGGCTACTGAGAGGTGAATAAAGATCATGCATGCATAGTCTTATCCTTTTCCGAAAAACATTTACAAAGATCTCCCATCAGCAAAAATCAAGAAAGAGGGAGATCTTTGTAAATGTTTTTCGGAAAATGTTTTTCGGGAAGTATTCTCTCGTGATTCAGTGTTTATTTCTCCCACATCTGGTTACATCTGAGCTAGGCCCTCTATTTAGTTGAGGCTTTTGTTAAAAATGTGAAATGGCATTCTGAAAAAGTTCAAAGGCAAAACAGTTTTGTCACTAATTGGAGAAATGAGACAAGCATTTGACCACTCCTAACTTGGATTCCCAATCCTACATATAAAGGAAGATTTAACAGACACCAGGCAATGGCTCACAAAAGGAAGAATGTTGGAATCCGTTTTACTATCATCCCGCTTTTGTAATATCATAGCGGCTCAAAGATCGGGTAAAACATTTGATCTAGGTAGACTTGAATGAAACAAGACCCAATTAGAAGAACGAAGATAGACACAAAAAGTTGGAGTAACTAAGCGGGACAGGCAACATCTCTAGAGAGAAGGATGGGTAACGTTTCGGGTCGAGACCCTTCTTCAGAAGACACCTGGAACCAAGGAAGATTCTGGAGAAGGGGCTACTTGCCTACTCCTGCACATATTGTCTATTGTCCCCAGGCGGCAATAATCTGATTCACCTTTAATCATTCAGCGATAGTTTGATAACAAATTGGAAACAATTATGGAAAAATTATATTATCAGCATTGGAAAATTCGCAATTAAATAACTCATTACTATTTTCTGCCACTTGTAAGTTTTTAAGCTCCCACACCCAACACCAAAATAGCTTTAATTAAAGAGTTGATCTTTTTTTTAAACATAAGAATATTATAACTATCTCAGTGTAATACTGTTTAGGATAAAATGGCCTGTTGTACTGGTGAAATAATGGCCTTTATAACCCGTCCATTTTATTTGAAAGCAATATATTTTTATTGAAAGTTATTTATTTTCAAAAAATGTGGGTCAAGTTCAGTAATTTCGTACAGCTGAACCAAATTGTCAGTGTGGAATTGAAGGTAGGAACCAGCTTCCATAATTGTAGGGGTGTTTTCTATTCAGGAAGTAGTACGTTTACTGCTACTCCAACCAAATTAAACGAGGCAATAGAATTCACTGTGAACTCAAGTTCCTGTGTAAGCATAACAATGAAAAGCCAACTGGATGTGAATCTATTGTAATCCATTGTTATATCTACCCCTTCATTATAAAAATGCAAAATAAATTAGGACAAATAACAGAGTAATCAACGCATGGATTCTAGCAACTGTCCCACTGCAACAAAGTTAATTCTATTGCTTCTAGTGGTATTGTGAAAGAAGACTCTATACAAAAGTTTACATAGGCAAATAGACCAAAACGTCACCTTATCTATTGAGTTATTGAAAATTAGCCTGTACATGAGATATAAAGTTATTATTCTATGTTAGATAAGTTATGGAGAGAATGGAAATGCTGCTATTAGCCAGCCACCACCATCAACCCCCTACCACTAACACTACTCAAAGAATAAATAGCTATCTGTTCATCTCTGCAAGAAAATGTACACGGTATAAAAGCCTCATGATACTCACCAGCAAGATTCACACAAGAATGGCAATTTGGGAAAGAGACTGAAGGCCATCCAAAAGAGGGTAATTTTATAAAGGGAGCAGAAAGATGACAAAGTAAAAGGCTCTTTCAGTTTAGTTTAGAGATACAGTGTGGAAACTAGCCCTTCGGCCCACCGAGTCCCCGCCGGCCATCAATCACCCCGTACACCAGCACTATCCTACACACTAGGAACAATTTATAATCTTTACCAAAGCCAATTAATCGACAAACATGAACATCTTTGAAGTATGGGAGGACACCGGAGCACCCGGGGAAAACCATGCGGTTAAGGGGAGAACGTACAAATCCCGTACAGACAGCAACGTAGTCAGGGTCGAACCTGGGTCTCTGGCGCTGTAAGATTGTAACTCTACCATTGCACCACCATGGCTCTTGTGCAAGAGATATAAAAATTGCTTGATTAAAAATCTCCATTTAGTAACACTTTACACTGGAAGAATTTCTGATTTGAATATTGTAAACAAACTTTAATATGTCAAAGACATGAGAAAATGTAGATGTATGGTGTATTTCTAAACTTGAGATATGTGAACTTGGTCTGCATTTCCAGCGATTCAAATATAAGAAACTGCTTCCAATTGCTTTTGGCATCATTTTTTTCCCCCTCTTATTCAGATATGCAATTCATCTATGCCTCCCAACAATTATGCTTTTATTTTGCAATTAGTCTTCTTAGATCATATTTCCTTTGTATTTTTTCACCTCATCCTCTGGTCACCATTCTTCGTGTGGGGTTGCAAGTCACCAGACAATTTTAAATCGTACACATTTTAAATAATGTTTAATTCACTCTAAAGATTGGTTGGCAGCATGTCACTCTTTTGAAACAGCAAATCTCCACTGCGCCTCGGAGTAATAATGACTCAAATACTCTTTCTGGGAGGAAAAGTCTTCCAGCATTATTTTATGAGTGACAGAATTTCCTATCAGACAGCTTTACTTTCCTTCCATAACTTTTTTTTTCCCTAAATCTTTTCAGCTTCATGATCAGAGTTACATTTAACTGAGGTCAGTATATGCATATATCCAACACAATCTGTTGAATGTCACTTTAAGGAAGTGCCATGTCAGCTTTCAAGTGCCTACGCACATTAATTCAAAAATAAACAAAGCTTTTCATTCATTCTTGTTTCACCTATGCAAAATAAATGAAAGACATGAAAATTTTGAGTATCCCGTTTTCATTCTGTGATGTTATTTTCATACCCATCAAGTAGCCTAATGCCTGACTAGATCTTTAATGTTTTCACATATGGTGAATCTTCTGATACTTTTCTGTACCCACAAGCAAGATTCAGATGAAAGCCTCACACGTATCAACCCATCCCTTGCACATTTCCAGACTCCATTCTGTCTTAAACATTGTGTCTATTTTGTTGGTACTGGTTAATATAATCTGACCTTATTTTCTCCCTACTACAAACACACCAATCTTAATTATCTTCTTTTTGCCTGGTCTTTAGTGCAGTTATCAGAATACAATTACACTCTGCTCTCTCTAGAAACTTAAGCTTTAATTTTAAATAGACTTTAAAACCCAGGTGTGACAACAACTACATTTAGATTTGATTGTTCCTTGGAAATGTAATCGGAATGAATTGTAATTGGCAAATGATTTATGAGAAGTGATTAGGGAAATAGATTTCAACGAAATTACTGAAGATGGCAAAAGATGTGTGGGATTTTTCATTAATTCCAGAATGCAAAGACTCTGCAAAGTTCATGAGGTGTTCACATGTGTGAGGATGCAAAAACCAACACAAGAGAACGGAGTTGAAAAACACAAGGAGCAAGTAGCATGGAAAGCTGCAGAAAGAAGAGATAGCTAGGCAAAAGATTCATAAATGCAAAGAAGACTTTTTTTAATCACTTTGTTAGAGATGATATGCCACTGGACAAAGTGACAAGAAAACCACTAATTCCATTTACCAACTTAAGAGACGAATGCAAGGGTCCAGGCACGTTGCTACATGGACTAAAAATCAGGAGGTCACCATTAGGGTGGTCAAAGTTGCCACTGATAAAGCCATTGGTTTAAGGTTTTGACATTATTAAAGAACAAGTTCTGGCCAGCAGATGCTGGATTGGAAGACTCTCTTGGTTCAGATGTGGAGGTTTGAAACCTGATTCAGAATAAGATATAGCAGTAAGATCCTTTGTTGGATTTAGCCAGAGCAAAACATTAGAAAGGGAGGTTTGGGGATTTGAATGGGATATTCCTGATGGGAGCCTAAGAGGGTGCAACACATGAAGATCATCCATGATGCAATGTCAGATAGCACAGCAACAGTAACAATGGAGGTGGCAAAACTGAGCATCGCTAGCGTACACATTCAATTTGATTGTTTAAGTATGTAGCTAAGAAAAGTTGGAAACTTTGGATAACAGGGTTGAGATGCTTTCAGAGCTACATGGCTCATATACCATCTAAGAGAACTTGAACATAAAAAAACTACCAGAACCTTTTATGAAACCAGAACCAGTCTTACTGTCTCTGACTACATTCTATCTCTCTCTCACCCACTCCCCCGACATCAGTCTGCAGAAGGGACTCGACCCGAAACGTCACCCAATCCTTCTCTCCAGAGATGCTGCCTGTCCCGCTGAGTTACTCCAGCATTTTGTCTACCTTCTATGGAAGGTTTATCCATGGTAACCTAGCAGAATGTGATCAAACTGTGAGGTAAAAATCCAGCATTACTCTGTTCAATGAAAACTAAATAGAAATTTGCTGACTCATTCGAAACAAAAATAGAGAATCCTTGATTTCAATGCTATTGTCTAAAAGAATGAGTTGAGAAAATGTCTATAGAAAATTTAGAATAAACAGGATTCCAAGCCTAACAATTTCTAGTGAGTTACTGGCCAAGTACCTGTCTTTTAAATCAATAAGATTTTGCTCTCTAAAGTCCGACTCAGAAGTTTTCAACCGTTTATTTATTCTATCACAGTGAAAAATTAATGATGGAGGATTTATTTGACTGGCAGGGATTTAATAACCTCACTGTTCATGTTTCATTCAGATATGAAATGTCATATACCCTATTATTGGAAATTTGCTGGATGTAAAATAGTGTGAATAAAGGTAAGCCTTTCAATATCGTGTGATAGAGAAAGGTTCAGTGTTGAATTCTGGATTGAGGCTCTGTTGATTAAGCTCTCTGCACCATCACATGCAAGTCAGCTGAGAACATAATGATGCTCCACCACAACGCATCCCCGGACCACAATCTCTGAGCTCCACAGGAGGTTTCCATCAGATTTCTGCATTAATCAAATCTTTGTCTGTATATAATTAACACTTTGATTTTCTTCACTTCCTAGCAATGTTATTTATACCTTCACTACTCTATAGAAATAGAACAGGCTCATTGTCACTGTTTTTAGAAGCGTAGGATATGGGTTCCTAAATACTTGTATGTAGAAAGTTCCTTAACTCAAATAAAATTATGATTTATGTTCTTAACCAGTATGAAGAATGGCTACCTGATTTAAATGCCAACGGTTTGCCAATGTCCTGACAACTGAATGTTTTTAATGTCAATTTCTTTAAGACAGTGGGAGAACAAGAGGTACAGAAGTCCATTTTAATCAATAGCCCCTCAGAGAATGGGTAAAACTGATAGATATTAAAAGGGAACAACTTTCTAAACTGAAATGATGTAGTAATTTTGTGGTACAAAAGTAGAATGTACATGGGTCACATGTTTTCCTGTTACTATAATTTTGTTAATAGTTTTTTCCCTTTCCACCAATTCAACAGTTTTCACACATCATTCCAAAAACAAGTTTCTTGAATGAACAAGGTTGAATAATTCAAGATTTTTTGTCAGATACAAACAACTGCATGGTTATTATTGGAGACACACGAAACTGCAGATGCTGGAGGAGCTCTCAGCAGATCAAGCAGCATCTGTGGAGGGAATAGACAGATTTAGGCTGTGGGCCGATCATCAAAAATGTGTCTAGAAATCAACTTTCCTGACCCATGTCTCGGAACTACATTAAATTTTGCACAGATTTAGATAAAATATAAACGGTCATAACTCGTCAGTGCCAAAAGCTGCACATTAATTAAGCTAATTAGAAAATGAGATCAAAAAAGCGCCATCTAGTGTCCAATGCCAATATTACACCATAGGGAGCCTATTTCTGTGTTGCAGTCTATTTAAACTGTACACTATACCATCTTCATCTACATATAATATACATATACATATACATATATATATATATATATATATATATATATATATATATATATATATATATATATGACTTGTGACTATGACTGTGATCATATATAATGATGTATAATTATATTATATAAAAATAATATAATTAATATAATTGTGTGTGATTTTTTGAATGAGACTGCCGCAGAGGTCTGGCTCCTGAACCAGCCTAATTAATGGGCGAGAGCAGTTCTTTTGGATTCCCCCGTTTACTGAACCCACTGACTGCCAGTGTGCAGAGTGGGGGTCACAGCCATAGTGGGACTGGGGCAGTGCCATGCTAGGGGAAGGCTAAGGCATCTTACACTGAGAGGAAAATGCCTAACCCTATACTAACCCGCCCCCCTTCCAGAGCTGCCTACGGCTGGAGCTGGAGCCGCTTTGGGACCGGCTCCGGGTTCAGCGAGTCCACCTTGGCTAGCATGCCCTTCTGGATCGTCATGGTGATGATGGTGGGGAGCAGCACTGCCTTGCACGCCGCCTTCAGCACCCCCATAGCGCCGGCTCCGTCAGCCTGCACTCTCGCTTGCTGCAACACCAGCCAACCGACAGCCCGACCATCCCCTCGCAGCACTCACCGGCCTACCAACTGCCCGACCGACCCTTCGCAGCACTCACCGGCCGTCCAACCACTCTCACCATCCACCAGCAGACCGACAGCCCGACCGATCCTCCACAGCATCCATCATCCTACCGACAAGCCCGACTGACTGACTGACCCTGACCCTATACATTTGTTATTTATCATTTTTATTTAACAGTTCACATCATAACTTTATAATGATAAATCAATTGAAAAACAAAATGATCAACAATGTCAGCATTACCTTTATCCTCGGAAACCTTGTTATTGCTATTGATCTAATGAGGAGGCAGCCATGATCCCAGAGTCCTCGCTGCCAAGCGACCATAAAACAAAGCGCGGGATTGGTCAATTTGCGTCCGACCTCAATGTCAAACGTGCAGTAATTGGACAATTACTACTCGGAAAATATGAAGATTTTGTCGTATTTAAACAAAATGTGCAATTTTTGTTCTTGACGAGTTTCAGGTATGATTTATATAATATTTTTTACACAATATATTAATAATTCAGGTAGTTCGGTGAGTTGGGTCATGAACCTGAATGATAAAGCTCCTCGGCCCACAGCCTAATTATCTTTTTGGGTCGGGGCCCTTATTCAGACTGACTGTTGGGTGGGGACGAGGAGAGTAAGCTGGAAAAAGATCGGGGTAGGATTAAGTCTGGTTAGTAATCAATGGATGGCTATTATTGTTGTACTAAACTATAAAGGCCTGGAGATTTCCAGGTTTCAAAAACTTTTAGTTAGCAAACCAATTTCAACTACAAGTGATAAAAATGTCAGAGGCCCTATTCTCCAGATTTGTGAGAAAAATTAGAAAGGTGTTTGGGTGCCCAAGAAGAAGTAGAAGATTCACAAGAGGCAACAAAAGAATATGGGGGAAGAAGGCAACAGAGGGACTATGAGGGAACAGACAGGAAATAGAGTAGAATGGGAGCAAATAGAAATGTATGGAAAGGAGGGTATGCAGAGTGGGGCGTTTGGGTAGAGCAGTGTCAGGAAGTGGGGCATGCTGGCGAGGCTGAAAGGAGGATAAAGAAAGAGGACAAGCTGAAAAAGGTCATGAATGAGAGAAGGGAAGAGATTAAGATTTGATGGAGCAATGAAGGGAAATGGGGGGAAGAAGGAAGTGATAAGGCATGAACAAAACAGCTGGGACAAAACAGGAATATCACAGTAGCTGATATGGAAATAAATAGGGAATACTGATAAAGAATTTGGAATTGAGGGGAGGCCATAAAAGTGATAGAGTGGAAAGTGGAAGTAAGATAGGATAGTGAGCGGGGAAGAATTAATGGGAAAGGATAAAGGAAAGGACCAGGAAAGAAAGAAGGGAACAGGGATGCAGCAGAAAGGGATGAGAAAAGCAGGAGATAAATGAGAAAGAATAATCAGTGGGGAGGAAAACAGGTCTAGATAAATCAAAAGGGAAGGGACCTAAAGTAATGGATAATAAACATCCAATAGGCAAGTTAAATTATTCAATTTCATACAAGGGGTGGCAGTCTTGAATAGATCAGTCAGGTAACCAAATTCCAATGCAAATATAGTCCTTGTATTCATGAGAAAAAGGACAAAATAAGTATTTAATACCAGAGGATAATTCAATGCTAATAAAGAACAGAACCTAACTCCATCCCATTCTGGTATTTTCCTGGCACTATTAAAGTGGACGCAAACACCAAGACATGCTGGGTAGCATTAAACTCAACAACAAAAATCACAAACATTGCTTTAGTTTTAGGGTCAGCCAACGATCTTGCCCATACTTCTTCTGGTGTTGGAATGTTTAAATTCTATGATACAAATTTTCAATTTCTATATATTTAGTGCTAACTTACTATAATTTCCAGACTACAGATAGGAGTATCTGTTATGGCATTATGTATCATCAGGCTTCATGATTGATTTGTGTGATCAACGTGTTTTATTTTTAAGTTACAACATTTATCACACACAGGTACAGACGCAGCTAAAAGGCAATTATGTTATTGGTGCTAGGGGTAAAAAATATTCAATTTTGCTCAGCAATTCAAAAGTGACAAGAGATGAAGCCTGACGGTGTAAGGAAGCTGAATTAACACATGTTCATTTTAAGTAACTTTCTAAAAGATGACTGGGCATGGGGCAGACCCATTAAGGACAAAAGCCAATCGAACAGAAAACAACCAAAGATTAAAAACGTAGAAGTTAAGAAATAACTATGTAAATCCTAGAATTTAAAAAAAAAAACTGTAGCCTTCATGGAGAAAGAGAGGATGAAGGAAATCAGTAGTTCTACATTTACTGAGAAACAAAGTTAAGATTTGGATACCTCCATGCAATGTTCTTGGGATTTAGATTGAATTAAGATGCTGTGAGAGATAATGTACAAACTGGGGCATGTTAACTTAAAGGAGCAAAAGGGAACTTCAGAGCCAAGTTGATTTTTGATAAAATAGTTGAAAATTAACTGCTTGCTAATTAAATCTCCTCACACCATTGGACTCAGCAACTTCCCAGCTGGTTCCCAATGCCAACAACATTAGTCTTTCAAAAATATTAAACTTTTCCTGAAACTATAATCAGTAGATCAGTGTTGATCTTGCCCCTTTAAGAAATTATGTTGATAATTACATTTAAGTGCGTTTGGAAGACTAAGCTAATCCTAAACTGTAAGCATTTAAAACATGGGACATACTGAAATGAAGAATAAAACCATTGGACTGAGAAGCCGTTCTGAAGCCTGTGGTTGATACACGGAAAAAAAAATCAAATTTTGCATATCTTATAAAACGGTATTTCCAACATTTGGGGATGGAGATATTCCTAACCCTTGAAGGGTAAAGAGAAATAATGTACAACGTGTAAGACATTACCCGTCGATCAGTTTGAAGTCTCAACAGTTGCCATAATGAAGAGCTTTCTTTCTCTTCCCCCCCCCCCAAATGCACAGCACATATAGACCTCAGTGCAGTGAATTGCATGAACACAAGATTTTATTGCAACATCAACATGCAGGAGATCATGGACTCTGGGAACACTGATGGTAAAGGCCAACATGGGCACAACACAACAAGAAATCTTTTGAAAGAATATAGAATATTTCGCTTTCCTTCCATCATATTTTAAATAAGATCCATTAAAAAGCAAAGTTACAGTTCACAAATATAAAAATAGAAACATTTGTCATATTAAACAGTTGGGCAGGAGTCAGTGAAAACAATAGCAAGTCCATGATTTGATGCTCCCAACAATCTCCCAGTCTCAAATTGAGCAATCCAATTATATATTGTATCCTACAACTGAAGAACTTATCTTATTATACTGAGAGGCATTCACATCTTCTATAGGTGCTGCTGCTACATAGCAGAAGCAAATTCCTCATAATAATTTTGGTTATTGTTTTCCCATTACCCTGTTTGCATTTCAGAGCAATACGATTTTCCTGCCCTCGGTAATCTTAATATGACAAAGTCATAGAAATGAATTTAGCATCCATTAAACTTGTTCGGTTCATTACCTAATGACAATACTTGCACTTAATAGATTAATCAAATGGAAACATAAGCTGCTGCATAAAGACAATGATTGTATTGGGCATATTGGTAAGTGACCAGAGTAATTCCTGACATATGTGGATGAGAAAGAGTTATTCACAATTCCACTACACCAGGTATTACTTTGTGTCAAAACAATACAGGGTTGTAAAGAGGTTAATGAAGATCTAATGTAGTGTAGAATTTCCAAAGATTTACTTTTCTTGGACTGTGCTTCAAACTGGTTGAGACTCTGTTTGTTGCAAGGCATGACCTCTGGTCTTTGTCCGTGAAGTTCTCTTTGTGGAAGCAGCTCCATGAGACGCCGAACAGAACTCTCGGATCCCAGATACACTTCAGCAAACCTGATCAGAAAATAGAGACACAAGAAAAAGAGATCTGTTACTGATCATGAAACAGCATTTTCGCAAGTGATTTCTCTCCATCTATGTACTATGCTTCCGGTAGTATTTTTATGTCTCACAGCAATTCTTCACGCATAGGGCAGAAAAGAGGCTCCAGTATGCTCTTCAAACTTGGAGAACAGTCTAGTTCACTCCTGTCAAGACACACACTAACAGCCTATATTGGTACATTATTCTTCAGCAGAAGATGCTGTATAGATTAGAAATGGTAGCACTTGGTACTTTCCCTTTTCCAAATAGATGCTTTGAATCTACTACATGCAATCTCAAAGTGACATTGGATAGTCAGCAAAATCGAGGGCTCAGGCATAAACTAGATTGCAAACCTGCCACCCATTTTGTTCATCTTTAGGTTTAGGTTTGTGCCATGTGATGCTGTTCACCACTAAACAACACCAGCACAGTACAGGTAGTCATGAAGTGGACAAGAGTGAGAATAGCTGATAAACAGAAATTCTTAGCTCTCACTGCTATCCTGGAAATTTCGAATAGAAAGTGCACAAAAACAACTTAAATCCTAGTGTGGCTCCAAACATCCTGTTAGCATACACATTACAAACTCTTACTTGAAAATGAACGTTTAGATAATGTTTGGGTGGTGATAAGGTATTGATCATGTATGCGAGAAAAGTCGAAGGACAAAAAGTCTGTGTGTGTGCATCTGAGAGTCGGGATGACTTGTGCATTCAAATAGAAGTGAAGTCTCCACTCATTTCCATTGCATATTTCTATATTGTGATCCAGGATAATATGCCAAAACCAACCTTCCTAAATTTGCATTCTGATCTGATGATGATTTTGTTTGTATGAGTTTGCAGTAAAGGAAACATGAAATAGCTTGTCAACTGTGAAGGCATTGCAGTCAACCCATTTTGTCCTTGGGGATAGAACTCTTCTAATGCCCTAGGAAAGATTGACCAGCCCAGTAGATAAATTAACCACAATCCTTTTTGGTTTGCGTGGCTTTGTACTGTGCTTCGCATGTGCACTGCTACTCATTTGGTCACAGTTGTCTTAATTTTTATTCCATAATTGAAGCATTAACAGTCCGTTTATCTTCAGAGATGCTTCAATGGCATTTCCTGTTTATATTTTTATAAAACATCTTTTTAATCAATATTGTTAAAGGTTCTCCATCACAACTCGATTTTTTTTCCTGCTGTTGTTAAAACAAATTGACATTTGAAATGCAATTCACATTTCTGTTCCTGCTTCCTAAATTCCTCTGCACAAAAGAAACAGCATGTCAAAAGGTAATTAAATGACAGTGAAGCATTTTGGAATGTCCCCAGGTATCAAAAGTGCTGTGCAATTGCATGTTCTAATCCCATTACATCCCATCTATCTACAAAGTATTTGGCCTGGCATCTCCTTGTCCAGTGATCTGATATATTTATCTTATCCTTATAACTATAAAGCTCTGATCTTGGATGTGGGTGGGCGTGTGCGTGTGTCTGTGCCTGTGCGTGTTCTGTGTGTGTGTGTGTGTGTCTGTGTGTGTGCCTGTGTGTGTGTGTGTGTGTGTGTGTGTGTGCGTGTGTGTCTGTGTGCGTGCGTGTGCGTATTCATTTGTTTGTGTGTAATCACATCTACTTGAAGAAACGACGCGCTAACGGTAAAATTTTTACATATTCCGGTAGTGATTTATCCCGTGAAATCAAAAATTGCCGTATCTAAAAATGTCATGCATAATTTCTCGAGTTATTTATGAAAATGTTCACAAATCTCAAATAACTTCGAAAATAAACGAGATGGTCTCGCTGATGACCTTACAATGGATGTGACTGCCTGCCTCTGCTCGCACTGCGAGTGACGTCACCCCTGTTATATCTTCTTGGCTTCTTAACTTTTAATTCTTTAAATTTGTCACTTAGCGTTTTTAAACTGCTACTCAGGCCGTGCTGCGCGCTCCACTGGGCTCCTTGAAGTTCTAGAACATGCCTGCGGCAGCCGATGTCGCCGTGCGGGTGAGGGGAAGCACGATGGGAAGGTGGCCCTGACGGCCATTACTCCCTCTGGGAGAGGCCGTCTATGGAGACCTGCGACTCCTCCGTCGATTGCAGAAACCCGGGTAACTGTGACGCCGTTTCCTCGCTGGTGATCCTGATCCCACCTGCCAATCGCGTGTGTACGTGTGTGTTTGTGTGTGTGTGTGCGCGCATACTGCTCGAAAAAAATGATACTCTAACGGTAAAATGTTTAAATATCCCGATAGAGATTTATGAAGTCAATAATTGCTTTATCTGAACATTTCATGCATTATTTCTTGAGTTATTAATGAAAATATTCACAAATGTGCAGAAACTTGGGGGGAAAAAAAACTGCTTTTTCCCCTGTGCTTACAGCTGGGACATCACAATGGGATTGTAGCCCTGCTCGCAACATTGTTGCTATCCATAGTACACCGAGTTCCGCTAGCCCTAGCAAGTGGAAATGCATTTTTTTAAAGTCACAGTACACCGAGTTCTGCTAGCTAGCAAGTGCAAATGCATTTTTTTTAAAGTTTAAAAATGAGGGAGAGTGCACAAGGCGAAATGAACAGCCCTTGCGCAATTGTCGGCTATGGGCGAGTGGTGGAACATTGCGTTGGGGAACGGGTTGCATTGGGGGACCTGGCCTCCCGTGTGACAGGGACCCAACGGGTCCCTCTTGGTCTAGTATTATTTTTTTTTACTTTAGTTTTTATTGCTTTTATGTATACACAAATAAAACACACATATAACAACGAAACATACAACATTACAATGAAACGTACAACAGTGTAGCGGGGGGTTCAGTTTACAATTAATGATGCAGTATACAGAACTATTTTCATATTAAAACATTTTCCAATAACTTACATTATTGTCTATAAAATTATATAGTGTTGATGTCTTTATTTCTATACCTAATCCATTTTTCCCATTTTCTTTTAAATTCGTCTTTCACTCTTAGAGAATATGTCATTTTCTCCATGACAAATATTTCCTGTACTATGTCTAACCATTGTCTAAGTCTGGGTGTGTCCGCTGCAAGCCAGTTTCTTGCATTGGCCTTTCTGCCAGCTGTGAGTAGGATTTTAACCAAGTAATGGTCTTCCTTCAGCACCACTGTATTTATATTACCCAGGTATAAAATGGAACACTTCTTGCAGACTATATATCCTAATACCTCCGTTAATTCTGAATTCACTCTGTCCCAAAATGGTTCTATTTTTGGGCAACTCCAGAAGATATGTGCATGGTTTGCGTCTGTTTGGCCACATTGCCTCCAGCATGTTTGCTGCCTTAGAATTTGCTTGCTTTTTATGTTAGGCGTAATAAAGAAACAAATCAAAATTTTCCAATTAAATTCTCTCCAATGTTGTGAATTGGTGGATGTCTGAGGTGTTACACACATATGATGCCATTCTTCTTCTGAGATCGTAATGTTCAATTCCTTTTCCCACTTAAATTTTACATAAAATGTAGTTTTAGCTTGACATTCCATTAAACTATGATAAAGTTTAGAATTAATCCTTAATGTTTTTTGATGATACGCACTAACTATCACTTCTATCACTGGATTCTTTTCTTCTAGTGCCTCCCTTTTTACCTTTTTAATTGTAATAATCTCTCAGTTGGAGGTATCTAAACAAGTCTTGGTTCCGAAGTGCAAATCTATCCTTCAAATCTTGAAAACTTCTTAGGTCTCCATTTTCAATAACAGTACAAAATGCAGTCATTCCTTTCTTCATCCACTCTTTAAATGTTGAGTCATACATCCCTGGTTTAAATTCATTATCCAAAGCTATCCACCTTAAAACGTTTTGTCGTTTATTCAGTTTAAGTTGTCTGGTAAGCGTGAACCAGGTTTTTTAAATAAATATCGTTATTGGATCGATTATGCTCCTGATATGTCCAGGAAGCGCTTTTTCTCCCAAAAGTGTTTGGATGTGGAAGTCAGGGATATCTGTCTCAATCTCTTGCCAACTAGCTATATAGCTGTCCTCACACCAATTAATTAGTGGTCGAAGTTGGGCTGCATAGAAAGATATCCTAAAATTTGGAAGTGCCATTCCACCTTTGTCCTTTGGCAACTGTAGTGTAGTGTATCGTATTCTGGCCTTCTTTCCTCCCCAAATAAATCTAGATATTAATTTATCCCATTCCGTGAATTGTTTTAATAGTACCTCTATTGGCAGAGATTGAAACAAGTACAATAGCCTTGACAAAATATTCATTTTCACCACATTTATCTTACTACTAAAATCCATTGGGTAGGTGGACCATCTTTCTATATCCTTTCTTATGTTTTGGTTGATGTGATTATAATTGGCCCCATACAACATTGATATATTTTTTGTTATATGTACCCCTAGGTATTTGATTGATTTTGAATCCCATTTAATATTATAATTTTGTTTGATTTCTTCTGGAGGAGGACAATTAAATAGGAGGATTTGGGTTTTTGAAATATTCACTTTATATCCTGCATAAAAATTAAATGTATCTATGATCCCCATCATCCTTGGAAAGGAGGTGTTTACTTCCGTGAGATACATCATTACATCATCTGCAAAAAGGCCTATTTTATGTTCTCTGTCTCTTATAGTTACTCCCCTCAGTTCCCTATCTTGACGAATGGCTTGAGCCAATGGTTCAATATATATAGCAAACAGGGTAGGGCTAAGACAACATCCCTGTCTTGTTCCTCTTCCTAACACAAATCTCTCAGTTAAGGACCCATTCACCTTTACTCTTGCAGTAGGTTTCTGATAAATTGCTTTAATAACTTGAATTGACTCTTCGGTAAAGCCAAATCTTTCTAGTGTGTGATATAAGAATTCCCAATTAACCCTATCAAAAGCCTTTTCCGAGTCTAGACTTATCAGGTCAGCAGGCGTACTTTCCTTTTGAATCTTGTGTATTATATTTAGGGTTCTTCTAATGCTGTCCTGTGTTTGTCTGCCAATTATAAAACCAGTCTGGTCTTCATCAATTAAATCTGGCATGAACTTTTCAAATCGTTTGGAGATAATTGAAGAATATAATTTATAGTCCACATTTAGAATTGATATCGGTCTGTAGTTGGTACAATTTTCCTTGTCTTTATTCTCTTTGGGGATTAATGTTATAATTGCCTCTTTCCATGACGGGGGTGTCTTGCCTTCTTTGATAATCCAGTTAAAGGTTCTCAGAAGAAGTGGGTTCAGCTCATTCCGAAATACTTTATACCATTCTATAGGGAAACCGTCGCTGCCTGGGGCCTTGTTTGATTTCATCCTACCAATTGTCTTCTCTATCTCCTCCAGTGATATTTCTGCTGTGATTATTTTATTTCCTGTCTCTCCAATACAGGGCAGATCTATTGTACTTAAAAAAGTCCTCATTGATTCCCCATCTACTGTAGATGTTTGTGTATATAATTCTTTATAATATTCCTGGAAGATATATTCTATTTCTTTTGGATCACTCTTCAAATTCTGTGTACAGGGGTCCTTAATTTTGTGTATGGTGTTGTCAGCCTGTTATTTGCGTAGCCTTCGGGCAAGTATTTTAATGGATTTAGGGCCAAGCTCATAATGTGCCTGTTTTACAAATCTTGCTTTTTTTCTCCACTTCTCGACCCAATATTCCATCCATTTATCCCCTCAAATCTTCTATTTGCTTATACGTTCTCTGGTCCTTATTATTTTTGTACTTCTGTTCTAAATCCTTCAGGTCTGTTATCAACTTATTATATGTTTTCATTCCGGCCTTTTTAATATGTGATGCCCTCGCTATTAACCTACCTCGTATTACAGCCTTCAATGAGTCCCATAGTATGGATGGGTCCACCTCCCCATTGTCATTCTCCTCTAGATAAGTTATGATTTCCAATTTAATATCATTAACAGTTGTTTTATCATTCAGTATTGCAACATTTAATCGCCACACTGTGTTTTTCCTTCTACTGTCCATTTGAATTGTTAAGTATATGGCATTATGGTCTGATACATCTGCCACACCAATTCTGCAATCCGTTACCCTATAACAGTCTTCTTTCTGCATTACGAAATAGTCTATTCTGGAGTAAACTGAGTGCGGTATTGAGTAATGTGTATAGTCTCTTTTTAGAGGGTGAAATTTCCGCCAGACTTCAAGAAAACCAAATTCTTCACAGGTAGTGTTTAGTAGTTTTGTTAACTGGTTCTTATATTTTTTTTAAAGTTTAAAAATGAGGGAGCGTGCACAAGGCGAAATGAACAGCCCTTGCGCAGTTGGCGGCTATGGGCGAATGGTGGAACATTGCGTTGGGGAACGGGTTGCATTGGGGGACCTGGCCTCCCGTGTGACAGGGACCCAATGGGTCCCTCTTGGTCTAGTATTATTTATAACTGGTTTGTACATTTGTGCATGGTATCTCCCTAAACTCTCAATCACTTGAGCAAATGCACCAACCAGCCCGACGGTATGTGGATCTGCAAACTTAAATACCATGGATAATATTCAATCATCCAAACTATTTATTAAAAATATACACATTTCTAACACGAGCATAAACTTGGGTTTGGGAGGTCAAAATTTATTGCCGCCAGATATTTTTATAGTGCTAGATGTGAAAATTTAACCAACCAACTTGAAGCTGAGATCTGAAGCAACAGAAAGTTCCAACCTTATTTTCATGTGATTGTCACCCATGATAATTAATTGGGAGAAAGTAGCAAGCCCTACAAAGGGAGGAATCAATCAACACAAAGATGAAATGGATATTTTTTTAAACCTGCTTTTGCAAATTGGTCAGAAGGCAGTGATTGGTGATAATGAGTTAGTGGGCTGTAACCCTGGCCGCCTTCTGACCAATTTTTGACTCCCTTTCCTTATTTGTACTTTCATTAAACTTAACAGGAAGAATAAAGTGAATAAAAATGATAAAACTAAATTTAAATCAGAATTCCTTTCACAGATATGTTTAAAATATGCAGGAATCCGTGATTATTTTCCTCATTTACACGACTCCAAGTGTGTCACATATGGATATTCTACCTGCAATATACCAACATACAAATTAAGATTTGGTTACAATAAATTATTTTAGCATTATGTGGCTGATGCATTTGCAATTTCAGCAGGTAAATAACAGCAATGCAAGCTGCAGCTGACACCCTAATTCAATAAATATGATCTGATTCCATTGCAATAGTGAAATGGCAGCACTGAGTCCTGTGTGCAGAACTGTTGTGCCTTGCTTAACATGAATACCTGCACTGCCTTTCTGTATCACAACAGTCACGGTAATTCACCGTCTATTATCTGGGAATGAATCAGATGCATCATAAGGAAGAGCGCTATTCAATACCTTATGGCAAAGTTGACATGAGTATTAAGTGTAGCTCATTAGGTCAGTCACACACACTTACCCTTTTGATTGCCCATTGGCACGGTTTTCATAGAACTTGATCTCCAGTAGATCCTGCACGCCAACTGAATGGACAGCATCTGCCACATCTTGATCTGTAGTCCACTGAATGAAACAAAACACAAGGATAATAAATTGATAAGATAATAAAAGGATAAGATTTTTAACAACTTATATGCTGGTTCTGAAGTCAAAATATACTAGAGCTCATTACTACATATTTTAACTAATTTTTTTAATCATTAAAGATGGCGGAAAAGTGAGGTAGATTGCCCCTTAAGAAGTTAGAACTTTACAGTACCGGAACCTTCCCGTCGGCCCATAATGTTTCCGCCGAACATCATACCAAGTTAAAGAGATCTCATCTGCCCTGCACATGATCCATGTCTTTCTATTCCTTGGATTTCCATGTGCCAATCTAAAAACCTCCTAAATGCCACTATCGGATCTATCTCCAAAAGCACCCCAGGCAAAGTGTTCTGATCTTCTACCACACTCTTAATAATACTCTCACTACACTTACCGGTAAATACCGTCTATTTTTTTATTTGCACGGACTCGCTTTTGCTTATAGAGTCAGAGTCATACAGCACGGAAACAGGTCCATTGGCCCAACTTGCCCATGCCGAACAAGATGCCCATGTACACTAGTCCCACCTGCCTGTGTTTGGTCCATATCCCTCTAAACCTTTCCTATCCTTGTCTTATATCAATTTTACACATTCAAACTTGAACAAAATTTGCAAGAATAAATTCACATCGCCAAAACAAGCTTGAAACCTGTGAAATTACGATCGAATAACTTCATACGGTTGAGGCTGGCTATCAATTCAAGCCTAGTGTGACCCATATATGAGGCTGGCATTTGAGTTAATCCAGCTCTGTACTTTGATGGTATGCTCGATATTGGCACATTTGATCTTTATCAATGTTTGGTGTTAAATATAGAGAAAATTAAGTTGTTGGGTTTGGGTGGGTCCAATTTTAATTTTAATTTTATGCCCAGATTGACCTCTCATCCCTTACATTGGAAATACACTCTTCGCATTGGTTCTAGGTAATTGTGATGACTGCTAAATCAACATAATTTATATTTAATGACACCCTGACATGGAATAATAAATATTAGGCATGACAAAGAAGAATAACTCCTTCCTCTGGATAATTAGAGGACAATAAATGCAGACCTTGTCAATAACACCTATTTTCTTTGTTTCCTTTCACACAAATATGCAGGGAATGGAGGGATATGGATCATGTGCAGGCAGAGAAGATTGGTTTAACTTGGCATAATGTTTGGCATGGACATTGTGGGCCAAAGGGCCTGCTCCTGTGATGTACTGTTCCATGATCTATGTTCTTTAATGTGGACACCGCTCCCAACATTACCTTGTACGAACTTAAATGGACTTTCAAAAAGTGTTAAGAAAAAACAATAAATCAAGAAACAATAACAGAAAATCGAAGATTACAGTGTATAGTAGTAATTCAAATAAAAAAGGTCAAGAAGAGAACAAAAAAAATCAACAAAGGTGTTAATGATGAAGGTTACATCAGGTACAAATAGCAACATTAAAGCTAAACTGGGCAGAATCTAAATGGAAAATGAGAAAAAAAATTAAAATATTTGAAATAAATATGAAATATATTTGTAACAAAATAGGGAGAGGAAATTAGATGAAACGACAAAATACAATAAAGATTGTTGAAAGGATATTAGCTTGAGAAATCAATTCAAACAAATCAATTTGAGCAAAACTAAAAGAAAATAAGAAACGATAAACACCGGTGGGAATAGTGTAAAGTAAAATGACTCAGTAATCACAGTCTTAAGGGCCTGTCCCACATGGGCATTATTTGCGCGTCACGCAGGTGGCGCGCGAAGATTTTGTGAATCCCCAAATCTTGGGGCGCTGCGCGCAACAGCGCATCACTGTCTACATCACCACGCACCATCCGTGCATAATGCACGGCATGCATGCATCACGGGCGCGTCACGACGCGTGCGCCGTGAGTCGTGACGTATAAATTATGTTGCGTAAATGACGCCCAAGTGGGACAGGCCCTTTAAGCAACATACAAATGGGAACAATAGATATGCAGGAGACAACCTTCAAAGAAACTGAGATAAATAAATCTCCGGTAATGATGTTAAAGATGATTTTGAGGAATGCATACAAAATAATTCCTCAAAATACACACAAGGAAAATTACATGTAATTTTTGATCTAATAATGCAGCATGATATTAATGATCTGGAGGCAGAAGCCTCCAGAGAAGTGAGAGTTACATATCTGACATACCTCATGCCCTCCTCTACTTTGAAAGACTCCATTTCCTGGTTCCAACTGGCTCAGTTTCACCAGAGAATCCAATCTCTTTACATTTCCACTCACACCTGTATAGCCTGAGAGCCCTTTGCTTCTTTCTTGAATTAAATCTTTCTTCATATGTTCTCACATTGTACAACCACTCCTTGAGTGCATTTTATTCTCACTAGATCACCATGATTTTCTCTTTCAGATACGCATAACCCCATCTCCTTTCCAGCTTTCTTCCACCTACAATCAGTCTGAAGAAAGGTCCCAACCTGCAACTTCACCTATCCAAGTCCTCCATTGATGTTGCCTGATCCACTGTTAGAGCAGAACAGGGTTGTAAATACAGTATTCAGTGGCAATATAAGTTAAATAAATAGAAAACCAACATAGTACAAAAATAAAACAAAGCCCAAAACCCTTTGTACAATTCAGGTAGTTCGGAGTTTAGTTGAAGTTCATGGTGTCAATGGCCTGATGGCTGTTGGCAAGAAGCTGTTCCTGAAACCTCACACTCCTATACCTTCCTTCCGATGGCAAAATGAAACGACTGTCATATGCTGAGAGAATGGAGCAGCTGGGCTTGTACACTCTGGAGTTTAGAAGGATGAGAGAGAATCTCATTGAAACATATAAGATTGTTAAGGGCTTGGACACACTAGAGGCAGGAAACATGTTCCTGATGTTGGGAGAGTCCAGAACCAGGGGCTACAGTTTAAGAATAAGGGGTAAGCCATTTAGAATGGAGACGAGGAAACACTCTTTCTCACAGAGAGTGGTGAGTCTGTGGAATTCTCTGCCTCAGAGGGCGTGGAGGCAGGTCCTCTGGATGCTTTCAAGAGAGAGCTAGATAAGGCTCTTAAAAATAGCTGAGCCAGGGGATATGGGGAGAAGGCAGGAATCGGGGTACTGATTGGGGATGATCAGCCATGATCACATTGAATGGCGGTGCTGGCTCGAAGGGCCAAATGGCCTTCTCCTGCACCTATTGTCTATTGAGAGCATGGCCAAGGTGGTGTGGGTGTTTGATGATGCTAGCTGCCTGTTTGAGGTAGGCCCTCTTATAGCCAGCATAGAAAGATGAGGGAAAGGCGGGGGGGGGGGGGGGGGGGGGGGGGGGGGGGGAGGATAAAAGCTGTCAAGTGAGAGATGGATCCAGATGTGGAAGGATTGAATGGCAAATGGAGTTAGGTGGAAGAGGGAAGAGTGGAAATTGTGACAAAGATTGGGAGGCAATAGTTGGAGGCAAAGGTCTGCAGAAGATGAAATTTGACAGGAAAGGAAGCATAAAACTAAATAAGGGAGCTGGTGGATCAATAGGTGGAGTGGTTGGTGGGAGCAAAATAAATGGGGTGATAATGGTCTTGGGGATGGGTTTGAAAAGAAGGGTATGTGAGAGGACCTGGGAAGATCAGGAGGGAGAAAGGGACAGAGGAGAAGCAAGTTAGCTGATTTTGAAGAATGCATTGTTCATGATGTCAGGCAGACTTTGCAGGTGGAATATGAGGCACTGTTCCTCTAGTGTGTGTTTGATCTCACCCTGACCTGGTGGGAGAACACTGAGAACAGATATGCAAGTGTTGGAATGGGAAGAAGAATTAAGATGGCTTGCTCCCAAGGCAGACAGAGCATAGGTACTTGGCAAAGCAGCCTAGTTGATTACACTTGTTTGCACCGATATACCAGAGGTCACATCAAGAGCACCAAATGCAATTGACAATGCTGCAGGAGATACAGGTAAATCCCTGCCTCACCTGGAAGGGCTGTTTAGAATCCTGGGCACTGATAAAAGAGGAGGTGTAGGAACAGCTGTTACACCTTCTTCGGTTGCACGGGAGAGTGCCTGGGGAGAGGGAGGGTTGAGCCAACTAGGGAATACCAGAGAGTGAGCCCTGAAGAATACAGAAAGGGAAATCTTCCATTATCTTCTATTAGTTTTAAAGTAGTTATGGAGTAGGTTAAGGACTGGCTCACAAGTTATGGTTCTAAATTGGGTCAGGGGCGATTTTGAAGACATTAGGCAGGGACCTGCCGAGGTCGCTTGGGCCTGTCTATTTGCAGGTAAGTGGGAGGCTTTTAAAAGGGAGATGGCAAAAGCACAGGGCAGCATGTTCAAGTAAGGGTGAAAGACAAGGCTGGCAAGTTTAGGGAATCCTGGTGGATGAAAGATATTGTGGCTCTGGTCAGGAAAATGGAAGAAGCTTGTGTCAGATGTCATAAGGTCATAAGTGATAGGAGTAGAATTGGGCCAGTCGGCCCATCAAGTCTACTCTGCCATTCAATCATGGCTGATCTATCTCTCTCCTAACCCCATTCTCCTGCCTGCTCCCCATAACATCTGAAACCTGTACCAATCAAAACTCTGCCTATCTATGCCTTAAAAATATCCACTGACGATAGCTTTCTGTGGCAAAGAATTTCACAGATTCACCACTCTCTGACTAAAGAAATGTCTCCTCATCCCCTTCCTAAAAGAACGTTCTTTAATTCTGAGGCTATGACCTCTAGTCCCAGACTCTCCCACTAGTGAAAATATCCTCTCCATGTCCACTCGATTCAAGCCTTTCACTGCTCTGTATGTTTCAATGAGGTCCCCCCTCATTCTACTTAACTCCAGCGAGTACAGGCCCAGTGCCGACACAAGTTAACCTACTCTTTCCTGGGATCATTTGTGTAAATCTCCTCTGGACCATCCCCAGAGCCAGCAACATCCTTCCTCAGATATGGTGCCCAAAATTGCTCACAATATTCCAAATGCTGGCCTTACCAGCACCTTACAGAGCCTCAGCATTACATCCCCGTTTTAGTATACAAGCCCTCTTGAAATAAATGCTTGCATTGAGTTTGCTTTCGTTACTACCGATTCAACTTGCAAATTAACTTTTTTGGGAATCCTGCACCAGCATTCCCAAGTTCCTTTGTGTGCAAAGTACTATTGATACAGAGTCATTATATATCATAACAAGTACTTTAATTAGAACACATACAGAGACCATCGAAATGAGAACTGTCGGCTTGAAATCGTACGTTGAACTGCCAAACCAACATGGCGGCCCGCATGCCACTAGGTGGTGGTGGTGGTGGTGGTCGTGCGGAAACCTGACGGGTTATGGATCAGGTCATCAGCAGCAAAACCAAACACGGATCAAATCAGCAATACTGTTTGATCGACATTTTGCACCTCTGATTTCTGGATTCTCTCCTCATTTAGAGAGGATTAGAAAAAAGATCAGCAGTCGGGGTCAAGTGAATTCCTCGGTGAGTAAAGAAATGTAGGAATACATTTAAGAAAGCAATAGTTGGGCAAAAAGAGGACATGACATGGAGTTGCCATGGAAAAACCTAAGAAATTCTATCAGTATATAAGGATTAAACGGGCCTGACCAAGTGTAGTCTCGGACCTTGTGGAAAGCCAGGGAAGAAATTCCAAAGGCCTTTATAGGGATATTTGCATCATCTTTAGCCACAGGTGAAGTTCCAGAGGACTGGCGGGTAGCTAATATTATACTGTTATTTAAGAAGTGCAGCACGGACAAGCCAGGGAAGTTCAGGCTCGTGGCCCTAGCGTTAGTGGTGGGAAAGTTGTTGGAGGGGATTCTGAGAAACAGGATCTACCTGCATTTAGAATGTCAAGGACTGATTAGGGACAGTCAGCATGACTTTGTATGGAGGAAATCATGTCTCATGAATGTGGTAGAGTACTCCAAAGGGGATATCAAGAGGATTAAAGAATGCAAGGCAGTGGACATGTCCACAGCAAGGCCCCACATGACTGGCTAATCTGGAAGGTTAGATCACATGGAATCTAGATGGATTCAAAAGTGACTTGGAGGAAGGAGTCAAAGGGTAGTTGCGGAGGGTTATTTTTCTGATTGGTGATCTGTAACCAGCAGTGTGCCCTAAAAAGGACAATGTTAAGGACAATGACATTCTCGTGAATTATTTTACAACAAACAGCATCCAAATACCCAGTGATGAGCTTGTTGTATATCTCATTACTATTTGTAGAACCTTAGTACGTCTAAATTGGTTCATTTCCTTACATTGCAACATTTCAAAAAGCAATTATTTGGCAATTAAACACTTGGAACAATCAGAGTATGAAATGCACTTTTAATAATTAGCTTATTTTGTGGCCTAAAAAGAATAATGTTAAGGACACGGAAATTCTTGTGACCTTTTACAACTGACAGTAATACATTAACCTACCCACAACACTTCCACAATATTAGTCCGAGGCAGAGTCTGGAATAAATGTGTCTCATAACTAGCAGAAATAACATAGGTGGAAGATCTAACATACTATGATACCTTTATTTACTTTAGTGTACTGAACAGTGTTCTAGTACTGTTCAATCTGGCTTGTCAAATGAATGTGATCAACAACCAAGCGAGGCAACCCATGAGAATTACATTTGACACGCATCAATCTCTTTGATGTCAGCCAATTACAAATCTTACACTTACCTATAGTATACATGGTACTCGCTATAACAGGGAACTTATGATATCTTTTACAAATGAGGATAAAATCAGAGAGATGTTACTGGAAAACAATCGATATTCTAGACAGAAAGTATCCCTCTACTCAAAGGCAACTCTTAGTTATGCTCTCGCAAAACTTTCTCTGGTACTGGATCAAAGTATGGAAGTCCCAGATATTAAACCTTCCTCAGAAAACCTGGTTCACTGAAAAGTTTTAGAAAAAAGTCCTGGGGAAATGCAGCCACATTTTCAAGTGGAAAGTGCGTAGAAAGCAGAGCTATGATAATTGCCATGAGAATTAAATTATTATGAACTGAATAATTCTTCAATTGTAGCTTATCATCCATCCTCCTGATAGGAGGAATTAGATTCTTTGCACATAGAGGTTTTGGACAAGGTAACATAACAGATTTGTGTCAATGTTTTTACACTAAAGAACCTAGACTATCTGCCCAAAACAGGAACTATTTGCTATAGAAACGTGTTTAATCTAGCCAATTTTGGGATAACAGTAGAAAGAAAATAGCGACTCCATTAAAAAACCTTTCAGCCTGCCCAAATGCACCCATCATCCATTAAATATATAGCTACGCACATCAAAATAACATTAAACTGACATTCACTCACCCACGTTAGGTTTCCCACATAGACAGCTTGCCTTTTGCCTCCATACGTGTAAACGATGGTTGGCCTGGCACTATTTTCTGTTTTCTGCGGCTCACCAGGTGTCCGGGGCGATATCTCATCGTAGCTTTGATCTTCGTGGTTATTACCATCGGCAGCTGCTATTACATCGTCGTAAAGGTCAACTTGATCATTTGCAACGTAGTCAGTCTCCTAAAAGAAAAACACGCATTTCATTCAGGACAGTATAATTAAATATGCAGGATACATTTTTATGATGCACAGCCCAATGATATAAAGTAGCAGTTACATGTCCCTTAGTGCACTATTGCCAACTTATAGTTATATCTCCAAGGTCTCCTTTTCTGTAAAGGTAACGAGCCAAAGTGTAAGTATGTAGGAAAGAATGTGGAGTAAGTGTAACTAGTCATTTCGAAAATGTGATTTTGACACGCCGGTCTAATTACACTTTGTACTATTGCACTCATTGTCACTCATGATAACAATGAAACAAGTCTCACAGTCCATACAAAGGGCCATATACAGTTCAATTCGGTCCATGGAATGAACTGAGCAATTTATTACACCCCCAGTAAGGATCATGTGACCGAAAATCTGCTAAACAGCAAGAAAAATACTCAAAGAAAACTGAATGTAAATTTGCTTTCAGATTCTGATTTTATCTGGCACACCAGTTTGATAATATTTATTATACCACGTTATGAAATGATGTGAAGTGTGATATGCAAAAAAAAGTCCCAGAGGAACTCAGCAGGATAGATAACATTAGTGGCTGGAGATAGTGACAAAGACAAGAAGTAAAATGGAGACCTCTCCATTTCTACAGTGCCCTCCATAATGTTTGGGACAAAGACCCATCAGTTATTTATTTGCCTCTACTCCACAATTTGAGATTTGTAATAGAAAAAAAATCACATGTGATTAAAGTGCACATTGACAGATTATATGAAAAGCCATTTTTACACATTTTGGTTTCACCATGTAGAAATTACAGCTGTGTTTATACATAGTCCTCCAATTTCAGGGCACCATAATGGCTTCACAGGCGTCTGTAATTGCTCAGGTGTGTTTAATTGCCTCCTTAATGCAGGTATAAGAGAGCTCTCAGCACCTAGTCTTTCCTCCAATTTTTATATCACCTTTGGAAACTTTTATTGCTGTTTATCAACATGAGGACCAAAGATGTACCAATGAAAGTCAAAGAAGCCATTATAAGACTGAGAAATAAGAATAAAACTGTTAGAGACATCAGCCAAACCTTAGGCTTATCAAAATCAACTGTTTGGAACGTCATTAAGAAGAAAGAGAGCACTGGTGAGCTTACTAATCATAAAAGGACTGGCAGGCCAAGAAAAACCTCCACAGCTGATGACAGAAGAATTCTCTCTATAAAAAAGAGAAATCCCAAACAGCTGTCTGACAGATCAGAAACACTCTTCAGGAATAAGGTGTGGATTTGTTAATGACCACTGTCCGCATAAGACTTCATGAACAGAAATACAAAGGCTACACTGCAATATGCAAAACACTGGAGAACCACAAAAATTGGATGGTCATGTTTGCCAAGAAGTACTTAAAAGAGCAACCAGAGTTCTGGAAGGTCTTGTGAACAGATGAGACAAAGATTAACATATCAGAGCAAGAGCAAAGTATGGAGGAGAGAATGAAACTGCCAAAGATCCAAAGCATACCACCTCATCTGTGAAACACGATGGTGGGGGTGTTATGGCCTGGGCATGTATGGCTGCTGAAGGTACTGGCTCACTTATCTTCATTGATGATACAACTGCTGATGGTAGTAGCATAATTAATTCTGAAGTGTATAGACACATCCTATCTGCTCGCGTTCAAACAAATGCTTCAAAACTCATTGGCCGGTGGTTCATTCTACAGCGAGACAATGATCCCAAACATATTGCTAAAGCAACAAAGGAGTTTTTCAAAGCTAAAAAATGGTCAATCACCCAATCTGTACCCAATTGAGCATGCTTTTTATATATTGAAGAGAAAACTGAAGGGGATTAGCCCACAAAACAAGCATAAGCTAAAGATGGCTGCAATACAGGCCTGGCAGAGCATCACCAGAGATGACACCCAGCAACTGGTGATGTCCATGAATCGTAGTCTTCAAGCAGTCATTGCATGCAAAGGATAGGCAACAAAATACTAAACATGACTACTTTCATTTACATGATAATGCTGTGTCCCAAACAATTATGGTGCCCTGAAATGGGAAGGTAATATGTATAAACACTGCTGTAATTTATACATGGTGAAACCAAAATGCATAAACATGGCCTTCATTAAAATCTGACAATGTGCACTTTAACCACCTGATTTTTTTCTATTATAAATCTCAAATTGTGGAGCACAGAGGCAGATAAATAAATGATGTGTCTTTGTCCCAAACATTATGGAGGGCGCTGTACCTCCACTCATCTGCTAATCTGTGCCTTCCATGCCAATCACCCCTTCTCACTTGTATCCACCTATCATTTGCCAGGCTTTGTCCTGCACTACCCAACCTCTTTTTCAGCTTTCTCCTCCCCACTTCATCGGTTTGAAGATGGGTCCAAACCCGAAACATTGTCTAACTATTCCCTCAACAGATACTGCATTGACCTGCTGAGTTCCTCCAACACTTGGGTTTATTGCTCAAGATTGCTGCAATTTCCTTAAAAATTCTCCGTATAATTCTAAGAATTATAGAAAGGAGAATTTATTTTAAAAGAGAATGCTATTCTTCCACCTACAGGTCAGAGAAAGACACATCTGGTTTTACCAAAGGTGAAAGCTTGCTACCTAGAATGAGTTTTCCTGCACAAGTAACATTAAATAGATGGAAAAACTGAAAGAATTACATTTATTTAGTGCTTTAAGCATCTTATTACATTCCAAATCTCCCCCAGCCTGACCTTTTGTTTTTTCATCTTGCCCTATAACTTTTTGTCGTTGAAATATTTTGCGATAATGTGCTCGGACGAAGTGCGTAGTTACCAGTCGGAATTATGCTCAATGAAGCGTTCACATATTATTTCTGCTTCAAATAAAGTCACAAACTAAACATATTCACAAATCAAGACATGATATATACCACGACATGCAGCAAAACTATAATACAGTATCTCAACTCCTTTTACACGTTTGCAATGAATGCAATTTCTATTATTTCTTTCCAATTCCAAACAAAAATGTGGTTGGATTATTCAGCGTGTGATCAACCTCATTGAGACCAAGCGCAGGCTTAGCGATCGCTTTGCACAACACCTCCACTCAGTTCGTAATAACCAACCTGATCTCCCGGTTGCTCAGCACTTCAACCCCCCCTCCCATTCTGTATCCGACCTTACTGCCCTGGGCCTCCTCCATGGCCAGAGTGAGGCCCACTGCAAATTGGAGGAACAGCACATCATATTTCGCTTGGGCAGTTTACACCCCAGCGCTATGAACATTGGCTTCTCCAATTTCAGGCAGTCCTTGCTTTCCCCCTCCTTTACCTCCCATTCCCAGTGCTGACACAGCCTACTGTCTCTTCCTTTCTTTTTCCCGTTCCCTCCCCCCCCCCCCCCCCCCAACTCGACATAGATGCTGCCACAAAGTTTTTTAAATTGGATCCCACCACTGGCCACATCTTCCCATCTCCTCCCGTCACGTTGCAGAGACACTAACCCTGGTCAATTCGTCCCTTCTCTCCTGGCACTTTCCCTTGCAAAAACAAGAAAGAGAAGTTCACCTGCACCTCCTCCATCATCTATTGCATCCGCTGCTCTAAAACCTGATCTGAATCCGACCTTTCTGCCTGGGCATCCTCCATGGCCAAAGTGAGGCGCCATAAATTAATTGGAGTAGCAGCACCTCCACTTGGCTCAGCTACTGTATGTATGTTTTGTGCAAATTCAGACTATTTACAGGGCAGTACATTGGCCATAAGGTTGCTGCCTAAAAGTGCCAGAGACCCGGAATTGATCATGAATATGGGTGCTGTCTGTATAGAGTTTGCTCCTTTTCCCTTTGATCATATCAGTTTTCTCCGGGTGCTCGTTTCCTTCCACATTCCAAAGGTGTGCAGGAACCTTTTTCAGACCCAACCCAAAACATAATATTTTCCTTTTGTCCAGAGATTCTGTCTGACCTGTTGAGTTACTCCAGCTTTTTGTGCCCATCTTCAGTTTAAACCAGCATCTGCGGTTCCTTCCTACACACACAATACTATACGATAAAACTTTATTAATCTCAGGAGGGAAATTGCGCGTGTGTGTGTGTGGGTATATATATTACACACACACACCTATATATTTATATATTCATATTCATATATAAATATACACATTTGTTTTCTCGTTTATAACATTGTTTACAGAGTACTATGTTTACATATTCTGTTGTGCTGCTGCAAGTAAGGATTTAATTGTTCTAACTGGGACGTGAGAGAATAAAACACTCTTGACTTACGTCGCTAATGTGTGGGATAGAACTAGTGTACGGGTGATCGGTGGTCGGCGTGGACTCGGTGGGCCTGTTTCCACGCTGTATCTTTAAATTAAACTAAAAACACTAAAACCACATGGAGCCTAAAGAAGGGTCTCTACCCAAAACGTCACCCAATTTCTTCTATCACGAGATGCTGGCTGCTCCATGGAGTCCCCCGCACAATTAAAGCATGGAATAGTCTTCACCCTACCATGGTTACCCAACCAGATGTAACTAAATTTAAGGTAGCTCTTTTTTCCCCAAAGATCCTTTTTTGCTTAAGTCCAAGTCAAGAGTCAAGAGAGTTTTATTGTCATGTGTCCCAGATAGGACAATGAAATTCTTGCTTGCTGCAGCACAACAGAATATGTAAACATAATACAGAACAGGAGAAAAAAGTTCAGTGTGTCTATATATCATAGACCATATATATATACAAAATAAATAAACAGTTAAAGTGCAAAAGGCGGTTATTGTTCAGAGTTTGTAGTTTCCTCCACCACCTACAGTTTGAATTCCATTTGGAATATTTTTGGAGACCAGGAAACCAAGAAGCAAGAGTTACTCCAGGGAGTTCCTCCAGCTCTAGGGAGTGATTCTGCGTTGGTTTTCAGCGGTCGCGGTGAGGCGGTGGCATCCAGATCTCCCACAATGCAAAGGGAGGGAGAAAGTGCCCGGTGCTGACCAGTGTGCATGTGCAGGGCGGCCGATGATGTGATGGCCATGGTTGTGCGCATGTGCAGGGGGAGGATGCGCAGGCCGTGGCAGTGCGCATGTGCAAGGCGGCCGACCGTGCCGGTGGATGAGGAGCGGCGGAGAGTGCAGGCCCGGCGGCCCGGACACGGATGGCGGACGGAGACGGAGAGTGACAGAGAGGGGAGCCCGTTCAGAGTTGAACGGCAAGTGTCCCGGGTGCTTGTCAAACCGGGCAAAATGGCACGGCTTTTAGGTTGCCGGGCGGGACTTTAGGTGGCCATTGGCACCCGAGCAACCGTTAATTTCGAGCCCTAATATCAATGAGATGATACAAAGACGTTGAAAATAAATTCATGTTTATACATATAAAAACACGAGTTTGCACTGTTTGACTTGTACTTCAAATGGAAACTTAACAATCTCACACCTCATCTCAATAAAAACTTGCGAGTTGTTCAACACACCCAATGTGGTCACCAGTTGCACCAAGAAGACACTGTCAATTTATTAAAAATAACACAAAATCACCAGGTTTTTATATCATATTGCATAGTGTGTGTGAATGTTTAATCCACTGCATGTGAATTTTTTTTAAATTAAAACAAAAAATTGCTCCCACCACAAATGGTTTGTGGTTGAAACACAAGGAACTATGCAAAGTGCTGGCGGAACTCAACATGTCAGCAGCATCTGTGGATGGTTTGGGCAGGCGTCGATTCAGATATGGATTCTTCTTCAAAGTTTTCCTCAAGAGGTTAGTGCTAACCTTTCACCTGGAGTTAAACTTCTAAATAGGAGTGCTATTTAGTCTAACCCCCATATGGGAAGGTTGAAGGAACCAATTGTACTGATCAGCATTTTAATTATTCAACTGCTGCAGAGTAAATATTTCAGAAAGTGGTGATGGGGAACTAATCGTGCCACGGTGGAGTTCTCCAAACTTAATACAACAACGCAAATAAGCACAACATAATGCCAGAGAGAAAAGTACAAAGTTGTATAAAAATTCCAAATCTTCTTCAAGAAATTAAATTCCTTAATCAATTTCTGTGCGAGTATGGTCCTTCTGCAATTGTACAGGGCTCTGGTGAGACCACATCTGGAGTATTGTGTGCAGTTTTGGTCTCCCAATTTGAGAAAGGACATCCTTGCTATTGAGACAGTGCAGCGTAGGTTCGCAAGGTTAATTCCCGGGCTGGCGGGACTGTCATATGGGAAAAGATTGGAAAGACTGGGCTTGTATTCACTGGAACTAAGAAGGACGAGAGGGGATCTTATAGAAACGTATAAAATTATAAAAAGACTGGACAAGCTAGATGTAGGAAAAATGTTCCCGACGTTGGGGGAGACCAGAACCAGGGGCCACAGTCTAAGGATAATGGGAAGGCTGTTTAAAACTGAGATGAGAAAAAATCCTCTATACTTTTTCATACTCTACGGTCTAGCGGAATCAAGGGATATGAGGAAAAGGCAGGCATGGGTTACTGATTGCGGATGATCAGCCATGAACACAATGAATGGCGGTGCAGGCTCGAAGGGCCAAATGGTCTCCTCCTGCACCTAGTTTCTATGTTTCTATAATTTGCACAGAACAAATTGATGTTACTTCTTCTTTCAGACAAAACAATCTGTTCCATGTTTCCTTGTGTTAAATTAGCCAAGTCTAAGCTTCATATGAAACCTGCTGGTTTGACTATGATCACAGATGCATCCAATTGAAGTTGTACATTCTGGTTATTGCAAGTAGATAATGACAGGGACTAGGAATTTTGCATATGATAGTTAAGTCATCAACAAAAACTATATTGAAGGACAAATTACCCCCTAACAAAGAAGTTATTTGAATTTATGAAAGCTGGTGGATTCTCTTTGACCCCCTGAGTCAATTCCACCATTCATCACCAAGGTTGACCTCTCATCCAATAGCCATTTTCCTGCATTATCTGATTCACTTATCACGATTCATTTAATATACAGAAATCTGACAATTTTTGTTTTTAACTCAATGACAGAGTCTCCCTTGGGGTAGAGAATTCTAGCTTCACCATCCTCTGGGTGAAGAAATGTATCTTCATCTCAGTCTTAAATGTCCGATGCCTTATTTTAAAGCTGTAAGCCATGGCTCCAGCCTCCTTTGCCATAGAAACATGCTCCAGCCCATTGAACCCTGTAACAATTTTGTAAGTTTCAACGAAAGCACCCTTCATTCTTCCAAACTCATACGTCTTCACGAATACCAGAGTTTTGCAACAATTAATGTTGGTGTGTCAAAGCTTCAGCGACCTGGATTCAATTCTGATATCTGGCACTGTCAGTGTGAAATTTGCACATTCACCCTGCAGTCATATAGGTTTCCCCTGGGTGCTCTTTCCCCTGGGTCCTCCTACATTCCAAAGACGTGCTGGTTGGTTAGGTTACCCTCAATGTAGTAAGTGACAGGAAAATCAGAATGATGAACAATTGAGAGAAAATGAGGAAAATGAAATCAGAGGGGGAATGGGATTGATGGAATTACTCTGTGAGCTGACATTGACTCAAAGGGTCAAATGACCCAATTCTATACCTTAAGAAAAACGAGATTATTTGAGAATTAAGGAAGCAATATCTGCTAAGAGGACCTAAAGTAAATTAGAAATTAATGTGGGTTTGAGGAATATCCAGTTCCCAAGTAAAATTGCTAACTCCAGGTTGATTTCAAAGTTTCCATTCCTATTAGAAATTGATCTACCAAAAACCTCAGAAAACCACGATTAAATTACATAAAATGAAAATACAGTAAAAGGCCAAAATCTCAAAGAAAAACGGAAAATGTTGTCGATATTCAGCAGTTCACACGCCATCTGTGGAGGTGCAGGGAAATCCCAAATACTATCTAATATAAAAATATAATTGACAATGTTCAATATTAACTACCACTACTTCCTGCTCAAACCACAAACATTTATAGCAATCTGTGGTTAGGGTACAAACACCAAGAATGAAAACATTTAAAAAATGCAATAATTCCACCCCAGTTCTGCCTGATATTTAATAAGGAAAGACAACACATGGTATTGGATCTACAAAAGCAAGATGATCTTCGGTTCAATCCATGTTTAATAGCGAGTTTACTAGTCACAAGTAAGGAGGGTAACATAATAAGATATTCTGGGGAAAGAAGAAAAATCTGATAGGAGTCCCAATTTTCTGAAAATAGAAAAATGCTGGAGTAACTGAGCAGGTCAGGCAGCATCCCTGGAGAACATGTTTGGGCGACAAATGACTGTTACCTGATCGCTCCAGCGATCCCATTGCCATTCAAAGTAGATAGTATAAATCAGTAACGGATTCATGACCAACTAATACATACATTAATCACATATCTGATTGTAAAAGCACAAGGGGAATGCCAAATTAAATTAAATTTTAAAATATCAAAAATAATTTAGCAAATTCCATTTGATTAATGATATTACTATTTTAAATTCATTATTATTTTCTAATCTAGTTTATAACAGCCAGATGTATCAGAATTTCAAGTTGCAGTTGCACTTAATGGAAATTAGAATCCTAAATGAGGGAGATAATAATAATGGATTAAAAAATGTGGTTAGAGGAAGTTTGTTCATTACAAAAGCACCAGCAAATAATGAACCTTATTTCTCTGCTGTAAATTCATGGCAATTATACTAATATTTATTCAGATTTCATAAAAATATTTCATCTAACATCCTTTTAAGAAAGCACGGTCTAATATATATATTTAAAGTAAATTAGAAATTAATCAATATTCAAAATGAAAGTTCCTGAATATTCAGCTACAAGTAGATTTCCACCTGCAAATCCATCAGAATCAATCTAGAATAGATATGAAATTGCCTTTACTACGAAAAAATGTAAAATTTGACACTTGGAAAATTGAAGTGTCACACATTTTTTTTGTAAATGAATATATTTGCCATGAAGACCGATTTATGGGAAGGGGAGGAAACAGCAAGGGTTAATAGAATTGAGAAAATTCAATGTTCACTTTTCTCAATTCTGTTAACCCTTGCTGTCTCCTTCCCTTCCCACCTCTCCCTCAGCCCTGGCATTCTCTCTCTCTCTCTCTCTCGATCTCTCCCCCACCCTAGTCGCACTAGCTTCTCATTTTCACACTACAAACAGCTTACAATGGCTTGTTCCCTTCATCATCGATACTTTTTTGCATATCTTTCATTCATTGTTCTTTATCTCTCCACATCACCGTGTATATCTCTCGTTTCCCTGATCCCTGACCAGTCTGAAGAAGGGTCTCGACCCGAAACGCCGCCTATCTCCTTCGCTCCTTAGATGCTGCTGCACCCGCTGGGTTTCTCCAGCCTTTTGTGTACCCTACAGAATTTCATTGTTCTGTTTTAGGATGTATGACAATAAAACATTCTTGACCTCTTCACAGTGACTAGATTTCAATAAACACTTCACTGTATAAAATACTTTGGGAAATTCAAAAGGGATATCAATAGCTCTATGTAATACAAGTTGTTCTTTAACTAACAGAACTTTCAAGCTCTGGAGAATGCAAGAGAATGGGGTTGAGAGGGAAAGATGGATCAGCTATGATTGAATGGTAGAGTAGACTTGATGGGCCGAATGGCCTAATTACACTCCTATAACATTGGAACTTATGATGCCTAAAACAATGGAGGCATAAAAGACAGCAGGTGCTGCAGATGGGAGCAAAAAACAAACTGGAAGAACTTAGAGGGTCAGGCAGTTTCTGCGGAGGGAAATGGACAGTAAACACTTTAGGTCTCGATGGAAGATTGGATGGAAGATTGCAGGAGGTGAGAGGCTGGGACATGCACTATGTGAATGCAGGTGATGAGGTGTGGATTGGTGGATGGAATCAGGTTTGAGAGCTGTGGAGAAAGAGACAGAGGCTGGGAGGTGATTGGTGGAGTTAACAAGTTGCTGCCGTTGATAGAATCTGATGGGAAAGAAAGGTGCAGTGAGAGACCAAATCTGAGAGGTGAGGTGGGAGGAGTGATTTGGGGGGGGGGGGGGTCCTAATGGACAAATGGAGTGGATAGAGAAAAAGCCAAGGATCAGGGTGTTTGTGGAAAAGAAGGGAATGTGTGGATCGGGGTAACGAAGGAGAGAGGGCCTAAAGGCAAGCAAGTTACCTGAAATTAGTGCATTCAAAGTTTGATGAGATTTAAGTTATAGACGACCCAGGAGGCACATGAAGTGCTGTTCCTCTGGTTTGCACTTTGCCTCGTCCTGGCAGCGGAGGAGGCCAAAAAAAGACAGGTTGGTATGGGAGTGGGGAGGGGAATCAAAATGGCTAGCGACTGGGTATTCCAGGTGCCCATGGCAGACAGAGCACAGATGCTCAATCTGCGTTTGGTCTCACTGATGAGCTGAAACCTTGTACATTCTACCTTTCAGCAACATCCATAACACTAAGGTAGACAAAAGTGCTGGAGAAACTGGAGAAAAATGCTGAAAGAAATAGGCAACGTTTCGGGCCAAAACCCTTCTTCAGACTTCTTCAGAAAAAAACCTACTTCTCTGAGTTAATAAAATGGAGATTGGAGTCAAGAACAATTTGCCCTTGCTGCCTGGCCAGCTGTGTCCTGAGATTATATTTCCAACGTAATTTGTCCTATTTGAATATTAAGTGGCTGGAAATTTGGAACAAGCTGTTGTTAATTGGCAGACAAATCGTAAATTTGAACTCCAAGATGTGTTAATACCAGTAACTTTAGATATATATAAAAGTTAATTGGAAGATGAATTAAATTGTATCTGGCCCCTAGATCTCCATGATACATTTGTCTACTATTCGTAGCCCAATAATTTTTAAGCTAGGATCCACGTGCCGTGGACAACTGAAACAATTCTTAAGATGGCTTCACCTTAAAATAAATGTGGTCATACACATATTGCATGCTCTTATTCAGATTTCCTGCTGAGAAAACAGCTGGCAGACTACAGTCTTAATTTATATTTCAATTAATGCAAGTCGTAGGAACACAGCAATATGGCGAACTGGAGGAAAACAATCTGCAATTCATTTGGCTGATCCTTGAAAATTAAAAAGTTAACAAACCTTTCTGTTATTGCTTCTCTCATCATGGAATTGTAAAATTTGTATCTAAATGAATGTTATTTGCTTTTACTGTCCCTTAAGGGCAAAATATTTTAAAATACAAACCATTTTGTTAACAAAAATTATTGAGAATGGATTAGGGCAAGTGTAATTTATGCACATTCATGACATCATGTTCTACCTACAATCTTACTTCAGCAAAACACAAAGTGCTGGAGGAACTAAGTGGGTCAAGCAGCATCTGTGGGGGAGATCTGCAGATGACATTTCGGATTCAGAACCCATGTTCAGACTGACAGGAGTAGGGGGAGGAGAATCTGGAAAGAAAAGGTGGGGTGGAACAAAGCCTGGCAAGTGATAAGTGGATACAGGTGAGGGGTGACTGGCAGATGGGTGGAATAAGTGACAAGGTATGAAAAGGAGAAGAAAAGGTATCAGATAATGAGAGAAGAGGTTTGAAATGTAAAGCCAGCAAGAGGGATTTGGATGGAAGGGAACGGGGAGGGAAAAGGTGGGAGAGCAAACGGGAGATGGGGGATAAAAGGGAAATGGGTGGGGTGGCACATGTGAAGGAGGGGAAAGGAACGGGGTAACTGGAGGGATGGTAGATGGTGTGCGCACTGGGGTAGATACGGGAGAGGAAAGACCAGGTGCAGTTTGAAGTTTACCTTAAAATTGGAGAAAGCAAAGTGTACACCATGGGATTGTAAATTACTGAAGCAGAATATGAGGTGCTGTTCCTAGAATTTGCATGTGGCCGCACACTGACAATGGAGGAGCCAAGGACAGAAAGATCTTTGTGGGAAGGGGAAGGGGAGGCAAAATAGACTAACAACCGGGAGCTCCAGCAGGCCTTGGTAGACAGAATGCACGTGTTTGGCAAAACAGTAACCTAGTCTGTGCTTGGTCTCACTGATGGAAAGGAGGTCACACCAGGAACACTGAATGCAACAGATGTGTTTGGAAGTGGTGCATTCCACTTGAAAGGTCTCACCTGAAAGGGCTGCTGGGTAAGTGAGAAAGGAAGTTTAGGGACCAGTGTTACATCTGCTGCGGTTGCCAGGGAAACTACTTGGGGAGGAGGTGGTGTGGGTGGGAAGAGATGAGCGAACCAAGCTGGTACAGAGGGAGTGGTCTCTACGGAAAGTAGAAAGGGGCGGGGACGGGAAGATCTGACTGGTGATGGAATCACATTGAAGATCGCAGAAATGTCAGAGAAAGATGTGTTGGATACAAAAGCTGGTGGGGTGAAAGATAAAGATCAGGGGAACTCTATCCTTGTTACAATCCTACTTTCAAGGGATCAGTATTCAAAGACTCCTTATCAATGAAGTACTACCAACATTCACACTGTCACTCAGTAGCCACTTTCATGGCACCTACCAGACCGTCCTCAACCTGCCATCTTTAGCCATAATTATTCCAGGTGCAGAAGATCAGATGAGTTGATTCCCCCATCCAAAAGGTGGGTGGCATTGGTGAAATGCTGCCATACCATGAGCAGACCTCACGCTGCCTATCCTATGACAAACTAGTTGTCAAAGGCTTCTTAACTACTTTTATTTCTTTTGAAAAAAACTTATTCAAACACATTTATTTGAAATAAGAAAAAATAGAAGCACATTAAAACACAAATCAAAAAGCTGCTGTATAATAAAGTAAAGCAAAATATTTTTTCACCAGCATCTATCTTTTGCCAGTGTTTTCAACTTGTTCAACGTAGAGTTGCCATTTGTACACTTGTCCTTTCTGCAGAGAAGTGTAGATGCTGGTTTAATCCGTAGACACAAACTACTCGAGTAACCCAGCAGGACAGGCAGCATCTCTGGAGAGAAGGAATGGGTGACGTTTCGGGTCGAGACTCTTCTTCAGACTGATCAATTAAGGATAACAGTTTGCTGCACTACAAACATGCTGCCAGTCACACAAACAAACTTACCATACTCAACCATATTCAACAAATACACCAGCAAGTAACTTAGATCTTAATGGAGAAGATCTGAACAATTAAACCGTCTTGTTCCTTTTAAAGAGTTTTTTTTTTGCCAGCACATTATGCTCACTTTCAGATTACTGCCGTATTATTCCCTTATGAAATTGCTTCTTACACGTGCATGCATCATTACTCCACGTCGACCCGCGGCACACTGGAACTCTAAACTTTAACTCGTGGATATTTCCTTTATGTGAAATTATAGACAATAAAATCCAAGGCCAATTCCCATTTTCCGGATTTTTTTTCAATAAAAAAGTGAATTCCTGCGACTTATTTCAACATGCATGGGGCTCGCTTCCTCATGGGTCTCGGGACTCGGCTCCAGGCTGATTTTATTGCCGCTAACGCGGAGCCCGGGAGAGGAATCTTCCCCCGGCTCCCGAAATCGAACCAAGGCCTGGACCACCAATCTCCACACCTACCCACTCTCTCCGAGAAATCTAGTAATTATTCTCTCCACTAATATTAAACCACGCACCACTTTTATTCCCCGGGTCCCCAGAACTCGTGTTCACCCACCTGGTTAAACTCTTCGTCCGCGTAAATGTCGATTAAGTCGGCTCCCTCGGCCATTCCCCCAGCCGCGCCGCGCCGCGCGAACACGGACAATTAAACGCCCGGACGCCTTTCCGGGACGGACCGAACTGCGCCGGAGACGCGGACCCGGCGGTGTGTGACACCGGGGCTACTTCCGCCCGCTTGTGACTGGGTGAATGATCTGCTCGCCGTGTCGCCGCTCCATCCTCAGCAGCACATCCCGAGTGATCGGGGCCGGTCCAGCTGGTCCTCACATCATCAAATCCTTCCTCCCTGGCCCCTCCACAACAAACGGTGTCCGTGCGTCGCCCCAGGTTGGAAGGCTGCGGGGTTACAAGAAGGTGAAGGATGTCGTTACTGCGGAATGTGAGTAAAAAGCAGAGGCAAACCAACCAGCTTTCTCCAATTACAGTCAGTCATACAGATCGAAAACAGGCCCTTCGGGCCAACTTACCGATGCTGACCAAGAAGCCCGTCTAACTTAGCTAGTCCCATTCGCCTGCGTTTGGCTCATATATCCCACAAGATCGTTGCTATCCATGTACCTGTCCATATGTCTTTTAAATATTACTATAGTACCTGCTTCAACTACCTCCGCCTGCAGCTCGTTCCATACACCCACCACTCTAGAAAAAGAGTGAAAAAGGTGACCTCTCCGGTTCCTATTAAATATTTTCCCTATCACCTTAACTCTGTGCCCTCTATCTCTAATCAACCCCTACCCTGTCTTTCCATTTCTCTTCAGCCAGCTACAAGGGTTATTTTCGATCAAGCTTCTCCTTAACCTCTATGAAGTGTTTTGATACTGAAGTCTGCACAATAATGATATATTCTATATTATCCATATATTCCAAACCTCTCCCAAGAGTATCATCCCACTCTGCATCTTCATCTCCAATTCCAAAAGTTCCACCTGAATTGTTCTTTCAGAATCAGTGTAGACTTGTAGACAAATAACCTCTTCCCTGCTGTATTATTTTATAATTCTGTCATGATAATCTTTCCTTTATATACATGTAATACCATGTTTGCATTATCTTCCATTATAAAATCTGGTCCTAAATGCTTGTGGGTCGTTCCCATCTTAATACCGAATTAATTTCCACATACCTCAACTCCATCCTATTCTCCCCCCCCCCCCCCGGTCCAATCCCTCCCCCCTACATCTAAGACACCTCACACGCACTTTGTCTCTTCAATGACTTCCGTTTTCCAGGCCCCCACTCCCTCATCTTTACTATGGATGTCCAGTCACTCTATACCTCCATCCCCCACCAGGAGGGTCTTAAAGCCCTCCGTTTCTTCCTCGACTGCACAACCAACCAATTTCCGTCCACCAATACTCTCCTCCACCTAACAGAGCTGGTCTTTACCCTCAACAACCGGCCCAAAAAGTTGCCTATTTCCTTTGCTCCATAGATGCTGCTGCACCCGCTGAGTTTCTCCAGCACTTTTGGCTACCTTCGATTTTCCAGCATCTGCAGTTCCTTCTTAACTCAACAACTTCTCCTTCGACTCCTCCCACTTCCTCCAGATCCAAGATATAGCAATGGGCATTCACATGGGCCCGAGCTATGCCTACCTCTTTGTAGGGTATATCGAACAATCCCTGTTCCAGTCGTACACTGGTCCTATCCCCGAACACTACCTCCACTACATTGACCACTGCGTTGGTGCTACCTTCTGCACCCATGCAGAACTCACTGATTTCATCAACTTCACCACTAATTTCCATCCAGCACTCAAATTCATGTGGACCATCTCCGACATCTCCCTACTGTTTCTAGATCTCATCATCTCCATCACAGGAAACAGACTAATGACTGACATTTACTACAAACCTACCGACTCCCATAGCTACCTTGATTACACTTTTTCCCACCCTCCTTCTTGTAAAGACTCTATTCCCCACTCCCAATTCCTCCGCCTATGCCGCATCCGTGCCCAGAGCGTGGTTTTCATACCAGGGCGTTGGAGATGTCGTCATTCTTTAGGGAACAGGGGTTCCCCTCTTCCATTATAGATGAGGCTCGCACAAGGGTCTCCTCGATATTCCGCAGCTTCGCACTCGCTCCCCCTCCCCCTCTCGTAACAAGGACAGAGTCCCCCTAGTCCTCACCTTCCACCCCATCAGCTGTCATATACAACCTCCAACATTTTCATCACCTCCAACCTGCAACATTTTCGTCACCTCCAAAGGGATCCCACTACTGGCCAGATCTTCCCAATTCCACCCCTTTCTGCCTTCCGCAGACACCGTTCCCTCCGTAACTCCCTGGTCAACTCGGTCCTTCCCACCCAAACCACCCCCTCCCCGGGTACTTTCCCCTGCAACCGCAGGAGATGCAACGCCTGTCTCTTCACCTCCCACCTCAACTCCATCGAAGGACCCAAACAGTCTTTCCAGGTGAGCCAGACATTCACTTGCACATCCTCCAACCTCATCTGCTGCATCCACTGTTCCAGGTGTCAACTTCTCTACATCGGCGAGACCAAGCGCAGGCTCGGCGATTGTTTTGCTGAACACCTCCTCTCAGTCCGTCTTAACCAAGCTGATCTCCCGGTGGCCCAGCACTTCAACGCCCTCTCCCATTCCCGATCTGACCTTGCCGTCCTGGGCCTCCTCCATTGTCAGAGTGAGGCCCAGCGCAAATTGTTGGAACAGCACCTTATATTTTGCTTGGGTAGTTTACACCCCAGCAGTATGAACATTGATTTCTCTAACTTCAGGTAGCCCTTGCTATCTTTTAATTCCCCCCCCCCCCCCCCCCCCCTCTTCATTTCCCCCCCCCCCCCCCCCCCCAGTTCTCCCACTAGTCCCACTGTCTCCGCCTACATTGTTTGTCCTACCCCCTCCCCTGACATCAGTCTGAAGGAGGGTCTGAACCCGAAATGTCGCCAATTCCTTCTCTGCATAGATGCTGCCTCACCCGCTAAGTTTCTCCATCATTTTGTGTCTACCTTTGATTTTACCAGTGTCTGCAGTTCTTTCTTAAACTTAACCTCACTATTGCCTGTCTCAGTCCTTTTGCTGCCTCTATGTTTTTAGAATCTGTATACAATATTCAGTTTTGGATTAAATAACTTTCTTGAGCCATAACTATTAATACTATATCCTCATCATAGATCACAGCAAACACTTAAGGCATCATCTCGAGCGGAACTAGACTCTTTAGTCTGCTGCCTGTATCCAGTCCAATCCCATATCTCACCTGACTATATTCTTGCTGGTTTCTATTGTTCCCCAATTTACCAAGACTCCAAATTAAAAGTTTTATTCTTTAAATTATATATCCTCAAGGACTGCTCCATCATTCTCTGCCAGCACAACAAATCTAATCCTTTCCCCACCGTCATCAGAGTGCCAAATGAAGAATAAATTGTCACGGTGCTGAACCAAAACATCATCTGTCCGGCAGTCCCTCCCCAGATGCTGATCCAGCACTTTGTGTTTTGCTCAAGATTCCAACATCTGCAGTTTGTCGTGTTACAGAATCAATTGTCTTGGTTTCATTCGCTGTAAATTCCTCTTGTATGGAATAAATTAAAAATAAAGCAAAACATAAACCACAGGAAGAACTCAGTGGGTCAACCAGCCCTCGGTGAGTTCTTCCAGCAGTTTATATTTTGCTCCAAATTCCTGCATCTGCAGTCTCCTGTGTCTCAAAATTTATGTAGAATTTCTATGAAGCTTTCAGTCAGATGTTACACTATAATGGGCCTAATTGAAAATTTTGCAAATTTTGTTGCTCAGCTGTACCAACATTTACGAGGTAGATACATGTAACAGTGTAATTTAATATACAGAGGTCAGCAGACTCTCCATCTTGTTTTCTGTAGGCTTGGTGCTTGACCAGAGAAAGGGTTTCAAGGGCCATATTTGGCGCTTACCCTCTCCGATCATATCGTGGTGATACCTCTGATGATATGACAGATATCAAACAGATACCACTACCTCCATGGGAAGAGCGAACCAATGAGCCACTGGACACGAAGCGAGCACGTCTACTGTATGAGAGTCGTAAACGTGGAATGTTAGAGAATTGCATCTTACTGAGGTAAACAATATCTTACTAAACTTGAAGATGCATTCACACTTTTTGCTTACAATTTGTTACGGTATGCTTCTTTTCCGGGTGCCACTCTGTCTTTAATCGATTGATTGCATGGAAACAGGGCCTTCGGCCCACTATGCCGACCTGTTCACACTAGTTCTATGTTATCCCACTTTCGTATCCAGTCCCAACACACCCAGGACAATTTACAATTTAATTGAAAAGTCAATTAAAGGAATTTAAAGATGAGTTAACATCTATTATACTCCGTACATTAAACTGGGTTTAAAAAAGGCATAAACTCCACCGAGGTGGGGGGAGGCAATTATCTCTGCTATACCAAAAGAAGGTAAAGATAAAAACAGTGTGGGTCATTTAGACTGACATCAGTTCTTAATGTACATTATAAATTATTCACTTCTATCATGGCCAAACGGTTAGAACAGCTCTTGCCTAAATTAATACACAATGACCAGACAGGGTTTATTCAGCAACGTCAAACACAGTACAATATACGACGGACCCTACATATCGTGGACTACATTCAAGAAAATAAAATGGAAGCAATAATGATAAGTGTGGACGCTGAAAAGGCATTTGACTCTGAACTGGAATTTTCTCTATCGAGTTTGACATAGATTTGGCCTGCATGACACTATTATTAAAACCATACAGGCACTATATAATAAGCCCACTACTAGAATTAAAGTTAATGGATATTTATCAAAGAGTTTTTCTTTAGAAAGGGGTTCAAAACACGGATATGCGTTGTTACCATTACTTTTTGCATTATATTTGAAACCACTAGCTCAATATATAAGACAAAATGAAGAAATGAAAGGTATTACTATTCAAGGGACTGAACATAAATTGGCCTATTATGCAGATGACATTTTGATTTATTTGGGGCAACCAACAAACTCTCTACCTAAATTGATGCAATCACTCGAACAATATGGTCAACAATCAGGATACAAGATTAATATAGGTAAAACACAACTGCTTACATACAACTATAGCCCATCAGGAGAAGTCAGTAGGTACCCTCTGGCATGGCAAGCAGAACATCTCAAATATTATGGAGGATACAGCTAGATGGAACCTAATACCTTTCTAAAGTCTCAGCTCAAGAATTGAATCTATTAAAATGAACATATTGCCAAGACTGTTATATTTATTTCAGACCCTACCAATAGAGATTAATCAAAAGCAATTTAATGAATGGGACAAAATTTTGTCAAGATATATATGGCAAGGTAAAAGACCTAGGACCAGTCTCAAAACCTTACAGTTAAGAAGAAAAGGGGGGGGTGGGGTCTACCCTCTCTCAAAGACTATTATCAGGCAGCACAGTTAAGACCTATGATATGCTGGTGCAACCCTTCATATGATGCTCAATGAAAAAATATTGAAGAGAGAACACTCGCCATTCCTGTGCAAGTGATCATAGCTGACAGCAACCTACAAGACTATATAAATGCTATTGAAAATCCTTGGGTAAAATTGACTTTTAAAATATGGAAAACAGTTATAATAGAGTATAATTTAGAGGAAGACATTACAATCCTTAAATGGTGCGCATATGACACAGATTTTACTCCTAATAAATTAGATAGTAGGTTTAAAGAGTGGACAGTTAAAGGCATAACTGGTCTTTGTAACATAATGAAAGAAGAAACACTCTTAAGTTTTGAAATGCTTAAAGAAAAATTCCTGTTAGAAAAACAAGACTTCTATCGATACTTACAGATGCGGAACTATGTTAATAAAAATGTTAAAAATATAACGGAGTCGAGTATTGATGGGATTATTTAGGAAAGCGTATAACTCAAATACTGGTTGTAAAATTATTTAATGCATATATAAAGGGTTACTGAATCTTAAATCACACCCAACATTATATATTAAAATGAAATGGGAGAAGGAAGGAGGGATAATCATATCCGAGGAAGAATGGACAGCAATATGGAGGTATCAATGGAAGTGTACCAGTTCACAAAACTGGAGGGAGTTTAGTTGGAAAAGCCTGATACGGTATTTTATTACGCCTTTTCAGAAATCCCATTATGGTGGGAACTCTCCAGTTTTTTGGAGAAAATGTGGAAATTTAAAGGCAGATAATTACCATGTTTTCTGGGATTGTCCTGTTATTAAAGATTTTTGGAGAGAGTTACATGATGCCTTACAAGACATTTTTAGATGTCATGTGCCCCTGGAGAGTAAGACCATGTTTTTTTGGACTCATACCTGAAGATTGGCGGAAAAATGACAAATACTTACTGAATATATTGATGGTAGCTGGTAAAAAAAACTCACAAAGAAATGGTTATCACAGGAGAGTCCATGAATGCATGGATGGACATCACAATGGACATTTATAAAATGGAGATAATAACAGCATATATGTTAACTTTAAATTGGATTTATTTGTGTCAAGCTGGGAAAATTGGGTTAACTATGTAACGCCTCATAGGCCAGATTTTATTTTTACAAATTTTTGATTATATGGTAAAGAAAGGATCACTCCCTAAGTGTTTGTCGTTTTTATTTTCTTGTTTCTATATTTGTATTGTACAAATCTCAAAAAGAGGCAATTCAAGACAAACATAAGTGGATGATGTATACATATAGTATTATACCTGAAACCCGTTTTATGGAAATGTGTTTGCTGTGGAATGCCAATAAAAGAGTACATTAAAAAAGAGGTCAATTACCTACAAATCTGCACGTCTTTTAGATGTGGGAGGAAACCGGATCACCCGGAGGAAACCCACGTGTGGGAGAATGTGTAAAATCCATGCATGCAGCATCCAAGGTTAGGATTGAACCAAGATCTCTGGCACTGTGAGGCAACAACTTTACCAGCTGCACCACTGTGCCATCTTGTTGGGCATTACAGTAAAACTCTGATTATGTGGCACGCTCAGAACTTTGGTGGAACTGGATTAGCAGGTTTTCTTGAACTGGTGGATGTCATTCAGTTTAATACTTAACTTATCTTTTAATTCATTTTTAGATGTTTCACAGAATGATAATTTTCTAGTGTATCAGTTGTGTGACTGAGAAGGCTAGAACTGTGGCCTCAGTGTGAAAGGAAAGCATGGAACGATATGCTAGTGAGTGGAAAGGGGGTGCAGCAAACAATACTTGGTGAGCCAGACGGGAACCATTGGAAATTTTCAGGAGCCATATAATGGATTATCAGAGTGCTACTGAATTATACGTCTTGTTCTGACCAGAGAATTATTTGAGGTAATGTAGGAGCAGTTTAATTTTATATTTCATCCCGTCTACAAATGTTATATTGGTTCTGCTGCCTTAAGTATTTCTACCCTACTAACAAAGAGCAGACTTGTAATACAAATTTAGAACAGGCTGCATCACTGTGGAGCAGAGTAATCCCTGGGTTAATTCTTCATATGAATTGGATCACTACTGAAATGGGATTTAGAGCTAATCTGTACCATTGAAGCATTGATGTCATTAAGATGTAAAATTCTACAGAAATTGGTATGAACAATTTAAAAATGTTTACCCAACAATTCATAACAATTCAAAATAAGTTAATGCTCGACATAAAATAGTTTTGCGTTACCTTTAACAAAGATTAATGAAATTAAAAATGATTCCAAGCAATCCAAGGAAGGGGAGGGAGTTTGGGTAGTTATCTAAAATTGGAGAATTTAATATTCATACAATTTTTATGCCTGTTACTTTTCATAAGGAAAGGTGTCAATCTGATTAGCATTAGAAAAAATTGCATATTTCAAAAATGTGCACTATTGAGTTGCTAATTATCTTGTCCAGGGTTAAAATATTGTGTTACAGCCCAACATCAGGGGTTAATTTGTAGAATTAAATTATATATTTTGATTTCAGTTTCTTTGCAAAGAAGTATCTGAATGAAATGACTGAGAAGCAGCTGAGTTTGTACGATAAACTGATCAATCAACCAACCAACGATTGGGACATTTACTACTGGATGACAGGTTTGTATAGTTACAACTGTTCACTGGCATCACTGAGCTACCATCTTGATTCAAAGTTAATTGTTGGGTGACTTTATTCCTTTAACAATTAATTTTCAATGTAAAGCTGCAAATATCATGGGTTCTGAGAAAATGCAACTCTAACCTATGCAAAGTCAGGTCTGTGATCGAGTAACAATTAATACAGAAAGGGTCAGTGCTGCTAACCATTGTTACATGGACCTAGATGCCATCCTAAACAATAGCCAAGTTGAGGTAGACAAGAGAGGGAGATAATCATTTCACTAACCCTGGACTGTTTCTTTGCTGGAATGGATGGACCCAGGATCAAGTGGACCTCCCTCAATCTCTCCATTTATCTGGAGTCAGAGATTGAGGACAGCTGATGATTTTGGGTGGGGGAAATCACATTTGATGAATATATCATTGGTTTCACTGGAGTTGGTTCTGTGAATGCTGGAGCCCTAAAGAAAGAGGTATGACTTTTTACAGATGGGGCATAAACAAATAGACCAGACTGCAATGGATTGTCCCCAGTGATGGTTAAATACCCATGCAAAAGGAGCATATATAAGGAGCATTACTGTTGAGCCAAGAAAATGTACCCATCAACATCTTCCATCAAGAGATGCTAAATAATGAGCAACAGTAAATTATTCAGGTCCAGAACCAGGGGCCACAGTCTTAGAATAAAGGGGAGGTCATTTAAGACTGAGGTGAGAAAAAACTTTTTCACCCAGAGAGTTGTGAATTTATGAAATTCCCTGCCACAGAGGGCAGTGGAGGCCAAATCACTGGATGGATTTAAGAGAGAGTTAGATAGAGCTCTAGGGGCTAGTGGAGTCAAGGGATATGGGGAGAAGGCAGGCACGGGTTATTGATAGGGGACGATCAGCCATGATCACAATGAATAGTGGTGCTGGCTCGAAGGGCTGAATGGCCTCCTCCTGCACATATTTTCTATGTTTCTAAGTTTCTAAATTTTGTGTGGGTATTTAACTGATGGAGTTGTATCCTGAAAGTGAGAGTCTTCAAAAAATTGAGTAATTATATCTGAACCATGATTTTCATCAACCAAGCTAATTTCCTTTCCAGAATATGGCTAATGGGAAAGAACTGCTTTTTGCGATTTGAAGAGGGTACTGGGCTTGAATCCCTTGTATTCATTCTGAAATTTGGTAATTTCATGGTTTTGTTGATTTTTGTGTCCTTTTTTTCCCATGTTCATCCAAACAGAAACAAAGCCTACTCCTCCTGAATTTGATAATGAGGTAATGACTTTGTTGAAGGAATTTACCAAAAATCGTAACATGGAGCATAGAGCCGGGCAGCCGCCTCTCGACTACCTCTTTGAAGACAGAAAGTAAAATGGATTTACTGTATATTGCTCAAACATGAACTGTGGATGATATTTGATTTTACTTTGGAAATGCTAAGTATGTTTAACAGCATCCAGAACTTCATATGGTCAAATGTTACTTTGTGTTAGCATTTATAAAATGATTTTTTTGAGGTGCGTGAATCGCAATATATTTATAAATATTCGAAAACTGAGCAACTGAAGTGAGAGTCCTTGCTGATCCTGTGTAAGAATTACCTTTCATAAATACTATTGAACTGGATAATTTCTTGTGTTTTGCAACTAAAAAAAACTGAAGCAGGTCTCTTGAAAATAAATACGACTATTTTCTGAAAAAAAGGTTAAAGTCTATTTCATTGAAAATTGTTAATTAATGAATTGTTTGTGTATCATGTGGCTAATGTGCTACAAGTTACACCTGGCCAGTTCTCCTGAGTTAGCGAAACCTAATAGGAGAATAAGATTGGAATTAGAAAGCCTCCAAACTATTTCTTCTCCCAGCGCACATGAAAAAAATTATGAGGGCGAGTGAAAACAATATCATGGTTAGATCTTTTGCCCTGACCATGACTAGAATTTAGGGGATGGAGAGGATTATAAGGATTTGTTCATGATACATGAGGCCACGTTTTTCAATAGAACTGGATAATTGCAAGAAATTGAGGAAAATAAAGTACTGATCATGAAAGTCTACACTGTCTGCTGGCATTGGGCAGTCTTTTATTAAGTTTAGAATAACAGTATCGGTAATGGAGCATTATTTAACACTTTAAAATGCCTCCATCCCTACAAGGTTAAAGTGTAACATTTCCTTTTGTTCATCACTGCTGTACTACCATTTGGCCAGGAGAGGCAAGGACAGGTTGGTTTCATCTCAAGGTTTCAATGCCTCTTTCCAAAAGCCAAGTTGGCATTGTGAATTTCATCATCACCTCCATCAGCAAGTTCAAAATCTTCAAATCGTCTCATTAACTGGGTCTTACTACATAGCTAATTCCAGAAGTGTTCCTGTGGTTCAGTAAATAAACACACACTTCATGCGCGGTCTGAAAATGGTTCTGTAATTCGGTTCTAATCTTATCCCCCTAGTCTGGTTCAGTCAAACATTGAATACAAAGCACTGGTAATCAACTCTCTTTATTATCAAACACCAATACAATACCTAATCCAACACCGCGGGTCCGATCCTTGTCTCTACTCGTTCAAGCCCTTCAGCCTCGTGCAAATAGAAAAACTCCAGAAGATCAGCACACTCCCAAGTGCTACCCCAGAAGATCGGCACACCCCAATGTGCTCTCCCCTCTTTTATAACTTCACAGACCCTTTGTGCGATATACATGTGGGGGGGAGAGGGGCAACCCCTACAAGCCAATCTTCAATAACGGATACAAAATACATTCATCGACAGTTCCCTAACCCAATCACAAAACATCACATAGTTTCGATAGAAAGCACTTAGTGGGAAACAGTTCCATTATGCAAAGAAACATTCTACCAGGTAAAGTGAACAATTTGGGCAAGGCCCCTTTCCTTGACCAATCACGAGACCATGCAAAATAGTTAGCAACATTATTATAACCCATCATTTCCCAACCAATCCCAAGCATGCATTTGCAGCAGGACCTAGCTCCCTCTGCAAAACCTCATTCATATTAACAATTAAAGGCCATCTGGACATCAACCTTTATTCAACCTCGTCCCAGGCCACAGACACTCTGGAGCCATGATCCTCATGGTCTTTGCAGCTTTTGCAAAAGATGTCGAGCAGGCTTTACAAAAATAAATCCTCCATTTTGTCAGGTACCCAAAATGCCCAATATCGTTCCCCTCTTTTATCATACATGATAAAAAATAAAGAAAAATATGACACGGTTCCTGTTATGCAACTTAACAACAATGGTGATTTAATTTATCAGAACTCTAAGTAACTTCCCGAGTTTGCATAGGCATGGTTTCACGACTTCTGACTGATGAGTCTCCATCTCCCAAGTTTGCATGGGCTGGAATCCACTTTGTCCATCTCGTTCGCTTAATGTACTCTTGACTCTCGGTGGGTATGATGATACCTAAGAAATTCCTTGACGAAAACAAGTTAGCAGCTTATTCTCCCATTAATAGGGAGGTTGCGACGGCAGTCTAGTTCACGACCCGTGACCCGTACCGTTGCCACGCAACGCCTTCTGGAGTACACGCAGTCTTCTGTCCCAGCAACGGACTCCACGCTGGCTGGTTCCACACTCGCGGACCCCAGGCCGTCTGTCCCCATGGGGGGGGGGGGGGGGTTGGGGTGTCGGTGCAGCGGGGTCAGTGACTCTGGGTGGGCGGAGGAACCAGACTGTCCCCAACTCTTGCTTCAGCTGACGGGGACGTTGCCAGGTTTTCGTCCTCGTGTGTCCACTGCCCGGAGCGGCGGCCCCGCTCCACCCGGCCCCATGTGTGGGTGCTGCCGACTCACAGCCCTTGACAGTGCGGCCCACAGGGCAGAGGGCGGCTGTGGCCGAACAGTGTTGACCCCGGGGGGAGAGTGGGAGCTCTTCCGAGGGATGTGCTTCTTCGGGCCGCTTACACCTTGGTGCTCGGGTTCAGAGCAAAGATACTGGAGCATTTGGTTCAGAGCGCTCAGTCACCCTCCGCAATTATTTACAGCGCAAAAATTGACCATTTCGGCGGTTTGTAACGAAAGAAAGTACGTGTTTTGTGAGTTACTAGTGTTTGCGGGAGGCTGCCATGTCCTCCAGAAGGATTGAGCTGCTCTGTGCATCACATCCTTTGACCCGATGACCTTACGTGCAAGCCCCCCTATACTCTTACAATGGTGAAGATGGACCCACGCATTCTTTCCTTCTACTTTAACCGCTGTTGGAGTCGTCAGGAGAAACTGGTAAGGTCCCTCCCACTAATCCTCTCCTTACCCAATTCTTCACTGGTACATAATCACCAGGCTTGACTTTAATGGAAGAACCCAAAAGAGGTAATTCACTATATGCTGCTCGTACCCTAGAATGCAAGTCCTTTAGTGCCCGAGTCAAGGCCAGAACATAATTGGTCATCTCCGTAGTCAGGTGATGGAAGCTAACCACTTTTATGTTATTTTGTTTCCACGGGGTTCTTAAAGGACGTCCATAAACAATTTCAGCTGGGCTTAGTCTCGATTTCCCTGACAAGCATCTGAAACAAAGCTATAGAGAGTTATTTGATCCAACCAATTCCTATCTCCGGCTTCAATTTAGCTAATTTAGCTAAAAAGGTTTTCCCTTTCTACAAGTCTAGCAGCCTGTGGTTGATAAGCACAGTGTAGTTGCTGTTGGATGCCCAGCTGTTCACAGAATTTTTTATTAATTTGGCCAATAAACTGAGGACCATTGTCAGAACTAAGCCGAATTGGGATACCGAATCTAGGGATAATTTCTCGCATAAGCACCTTGATAACAGTAGCCACTTTGTTATCAAGTGTTAGATAGGCCTCGATCCATCTGCTGAATACATCGACAATCACAAGTACAAATAGCAGACTGCAGGAGTGGGGCGCCGTTGTGTATGGCTGCTCTGCCTGCAGTCCGTCCTTTCACCCTTTTTTATTTTTACTTTTAGTCCTGTTAAAAAACAAAATGTTAGTTGGAGGTCTTCTATGTGGTGGGTGGGGGAGGGGGAAACTTTATTTCCTAGCCCCTACCTGGTCGGAGCAGCGGCTTCCCTCCGAGCTGCTTCTTCACCCTGTCCTCGCTGCCTACCACCTCCCGGCCTACCACGGAGCAGCGTTTCCTGTCAGGACCGGCTGGGACTACAGTTTCCGCGGCGGCACAGCACTGGGGCACCATCACGGAGCAGGCGATGCCATACCGGGTCGCCATGCGGTAAGCTCCAGAATGCTGTGACTGCCGACTCCAACATCCGAGGAGCTGTGGCTGCAGGCGTCCAGCCGCGTGCGGCGCTGGATTTAAAACACCGCGGAGCCTGGGATCCAAGATCGCCAGAGTCGGAGCTCCAACCAACGCGGCCTGAGGACTTCGGGAGCCGCAGTCTCCGGGGAGGGACCGGCCGCTCCAGACATTCCAAGCTGATGAGGAGTGTTCACCCGACGCCGGAGTTCCAGCTTCCTGGCAAGCGGGGCCTGGAAACATTGGACTGGCTGCGGAGGCCACAAATAGGCCCCGACCTCGGTGATCACAGAGGAAGAGGACTGAACTATTCTGATGCCTTTTCCCACAGTGGAAAATTTTGATTCTGTTGTGGGGGGACGTTCGTGTTGAATTCTATAATGTGTTGTGTCATTTTTCTTTTTTAATTTTTCTATGGATGTACGTAAACTTAATTATTTATTTTATGTAAAGCACTTTGATTTAATCGTGCTATATAAATAAAATTTACTTACTTACTATATCCTTGGCATTTCTCTAGCTCGATATAATCCATCTGAAGTGTTTCAAAAGGACCCATGGCAAAGGTGTTTTCCCATCTTCACAACCTACTCTTTTCCCAGGATTATACTTCTGACAAATAATACAACAGCTACTCACTTTCTGGGCCAAAATTTGTAATCTTGGATGCCATCAAGTAGCCGAAAGAGCATCACCAATTGCTCTCGCACCACAGTGAGTCGCAAAATTCATATACTCCGCAACCCAAACTGGAAGAGGATATGTCATACAAGTCTGCCCTGCCAGAGTGACCCACAATCCCGACATGCAATCTATTGTACATCCAAGCTGTTTCCATAATCTTATATCCCCTTCAGAAGCTTCTTCCTGCAACTGAATAATTTCCTGGATAGTTGGCATTGGCTTTTCCGAGGGAGACGTTACCCGAACGTTTTATCTGCCTCATGATTCTTGGCACCACCGCCTTGCGTTCCCAGAATACTTCCTTTGCTGCTTGATCAGCACAACGATTACCTATGTCTATCAGGGTCTGTCCCTTTGTGCGGGAGCCACACTTCATCACTGAAATTTGCCTAGGTAGCATCAGAGCCTTTAATAAATCAGTTCCCAATTGCTTATGAGATATTTGAGTTCCTGCCAAGGTTAGGAATCCTCTACTCCCCCATAGTTGTTCAAAGTCATGTACTACTCCGAATGCATATCTAGAATCTGTATATATGTTCACCCTTAAATCTTTCCCAACAATACATGCTCTGATAAGAGCAAACAGTTCAGCCTGTTCTGCTGAATAGGGCGATTCAAAAGCAGCTGTCTCTACACTGTTCTCATTCTGGTCTACAATAGCGTACCCAGAAAGTCTCTCTCCCTGGGGCCCAATGGATGCATGCCCGTCTACGTATAGTGTCATGTCAGAGTCTTCTATGGGAGCGTCTCTTAGATCCTCCCTTACAAATGTTTCCTGTCTTATGAACAAACAGTCATGTCCTGCATCCGACTGTGCCTCTGGAGGTGAAATGAGGAAAGATGTAGTAGTACAGTGTCTAAATTGGAGTTTTGGATTGCTCAATAGATACATTTCATATTTATTTTGACGAGCCATTGTCAGATGCTGAGTTTGTAGTTGTCCCAACAAATCTGCCACCGAATGGGAACTGTACACTACTATTTCCTGCTGTAAGGTCAGGTTTGCAGCAGACTGTAGACTATTATAGATTGCTGTTAGGATCTGGGTGCAGGACTTCCGGTGGCACTATAGAGGGCTAGAGGTTAACGCCAGCCAGCTCCTCGTAAAAAACGGAAAAAAATCGGGGATTAACGGACCTACCTGCTACCTGCTGTCTCTGCACTGATTGCTGTGAGTGACGTCATCAGGCGACTTGTTATGTATACACAGCGCAGCCCACCCGAAAAACCGAAAAGTCGGGCTACCAGGCAGAAACCGGGGGAAGGCCTGACTGAAGCCTCGGACTCAGGTAGGACGTTATCCCAAGAAGATGTGACGAAAAAATGACCAAAAAAATCGGAAAGTGAAGAACTTAAAACTTTTATTGCACGTGAAATTGCTGGTTTAAAGGAAGAAATAAACCAGATGAATGCTGAAATGAAAGACTTGAAACTTGAAATTAATACCAACATTAATACTAAGACTAAGAAAATATCGGATGATTTGAATAAAGAAATCGCAGAAATTATGATTGAAATGTCAAAGGAGACAAATGATAAAATTAAAAATGTGAAAACTGATTTTGAAGAAAGGCTGAATCCTGTGGAGAAGGCACTGGACCAACAGACGGCTGGCACAAAAAGCCTTGAAGAACTAGCCGAAACAAGTGCTCAGACTACAGCAAAGCTTATCACAGAAAATGGACGTCTAACGGATTTATTGACCAAAATAACCGAGAAATGTATTGAACTAGAAGGTCGCCAGAGAAGACAAAACCTAAGAATTGCGGGTATTCCTGAAGGGGGAGAGAAAGATAAAGATCCCCGAGAATTTACTGCGTATTTACTGCAAAATGTTTTATCTCTGGAACAAAAGCCTTTGCTAGCCCGAGCACACAGAGTGATGAGACGTCAGACAAGACCAAATGCTCCCCCAAGACAAATGATAATAAAAGTACAATACGACCACGTCTTGGAGGAGATAATGCAAAAAACTGAAATATAAATTAAATAAAATATATTCAGATCAAGTTGTAAAACTCTATCAATACACTAAACAATTGCAGTTTGAATTTGGAGATAAATCTCAAAAATTATTGGCTCAAAAATGTATGTAAGAAGTATTTTCTATTAATATGTATTTACAATTAATAAAAATATTTAACAAAGGATCTGGGTGCATAGTGGGTTTCCCCTTGCTACTGGGTCGAACTTTGATGAAGCCACTAGTCTGTGCTTATCCCTGTGTTTTTGGGCGAGGACTGCAGTTGAGCAGTCAGGATGGTAAAGTAAAGTTGGAAGGGTCTATCGTAGAGTGGCCTTCCTAGTGCTGGGGCCTGCATTAAAGATCTCTTCAAATTCTCGAAAGCTTTCTGAGCTTCTTCGGACAACTATAATTCGCCCTCTAGGCTAGTATAAGGAGTCAATTCCTTGGTGTCTAGTGCAATATTAGGGATCCAGGGTCAGCAGTAGTTCACCATACTGAGCCACTGTCTCATTTGCTTTGCATCCTTTGGATAGGAAATTCGCAAATTGGTTCAAGTCTGCTCTTCTCTAAACTTCTCTCTGTAGCTGAAATTATTACTTTACTTTTTGTTGAGCCATCAATACTTTGGACTGAGAGACCACATATCCTAAATTTGCCAGATGATTCAATAATTGAGCAGTGTCCACACGGTGGCTCTGCTCATCTAAACTAGCCACTAACAAGTCGTCTACATACTGCACTAAAGTGGATTTCCTTTTAAAACTTGAAGTGCTTAACTGTTCTTGAAGACATCGAGAAAACAAGGTGGGTGAATTAATAAATCCCTGAAGTAGTTTTGTCCACATATATTGTCCCCTGTAAGTAAATGCAAATAAATACTGGTTGTTCTTGTGCAGAGATAATGAGAAGAAGGCATGTTGCAGGTCTACAATTGAAATATGTAGACCGCTGGAATTAAAGCTGGAATATGAGCCGGGTTTGGAACCAGAGCATGGAGCAGTTCTACCACTGCATTGACAGATCTAAAGTCCTGGACCAGCCAGTACTGGCCCTCTTTCCCTGCCTTGGGCACTGCAAGGATTAATGTGTTGCAAATAGACTGACACTTCACGAAGACGTCCTGTTCCAGCAATCCCTGAATCAGCTTGTCGATACTAGGAATTGCCTGTTGTTTCAACGGGTACTGCTGTATCGATGGCAGTGCCACCCCTTTCTGGAGAGCTACCTGGATGGGATCAATGCGAACACATCCTTCCTGAGTTGCGTCTTCTGCCCACACTTGCGCGTCCACATACTCACATATCTCATTCCCCAGATGCTGGCGAAGCTGGGCAACAACTGTCATTGGGGTCTGATAAAACTTAACAGTACATTGATTACACAAGTTTTGTTCTTCATATACATTCGGATCTACCAGATCAATTGTTTTCTTTACCTTTGCTCCCAAGTCTTTTGCACTTGCTGGAAAATTCACCTTCCCCGTGAAGTGGGGAGCAACCTCTGAAACACGTTTCCAGATGTCTAATGGTATTTTAATGTACTCTGCAGTTTCTTTTTGTCCTGTTACTTGTGCCAAAATATTCACGTTCCAATTTTTTTCTTTCATAAGGTCTGAAAAAGGTTTCTAATTCTTTATTTTTGCCACTTCTACCATCGGCCAATGTAATATGAAGTGGAGGTTCTTCATCCAAGTCTAAGGAACACGATTGGGGTGTCAATGTTAAATAACATTACCTTTCGGGAGCCCATGGGGTCACTATTATTCCACCATCGCTGAGCTCAATTTTCAATTGAAATGCGCAGAACAAATCTCTAGCCATCAAATTGCAACCCAATCCAGTTGTTATCACAAATCTATGTTTTATTGCCTTGCCTCGATACACCATTTCAACTGGCTTAGAGATGGGATACTGGCAAACTTGTCCCTGAAATCCGGACAGGCTCTGAACTTCACTTGACTCCGGAAGGTTGTAAATTGATTGAAGAGATGACATGGATGCCCCTGTATCTTCCCTCTACTCACAATGATAGTACAGGTTTGTCATCAGATTTGCATCCAGTAATCATCAAGGTTGCTAATCAGGAATGTGAGAATGGATTATTTTGAGAGAAGGATATTTGTCTTCTCTGCCCTTGATTTATTTGCCAGTTCTCTCTTTGCTCTCTCAGTTGACCCCCTCCTTCATTTCGTCCTTGTGTTGGGCATTCCCTACTCCAGTGACCTAATCCACCGCAAGCATAACATTGGTCTGGTCCCAATATTCTATTCCCTCTCCAGTTTTGTCTTGGGGAAATTGGTTCTAGGGCAGGTGGTTCATCAGGGTAACCTGGATAATCTGGTTCTGGTGCCCTTGATCAATCTGGCAAACCATGCCTTGCCATTGTCTGAGGACTCCATGAATCTAAATTAGAATTTGGCACCTCCATCTTCATTACATATTCAGTTTTTTTCTTAACTACTGGCTGATTCTCTTGTTTTTTTAATTTCTTTCCAGTGATACCTCACTGCACGAGCCATTTGGCTAGAGCTGTTTTCTGACAAGTCCATGTTGTTTGCCTTAATTGCTTCGACTACATTAGTTGGCAGACAGTTTAACAGTATTGTGCAGTACTGAGGAGAATTTGTCCCATTCCGAAAATTTAGATCTCCTGACTGGTCCATATATAGTTCCAAGAACCTTTCTAAAAACTCATCTGCTCCCTCTCCTTTCTTTGGTCGAACATCCAGAATCCTAGCAATATCTATTGGCTTTTGGAGGGTAGTGGCAAGGGCAGTTAAAACTATATGTTCTCTTGCATTATTATCCACGATTACATTAGCCTATGCTTCATGAGTTGGGTATCCTAAAGTGGCTAGGAACCTCTGTAGGAGTTATGATCTGTTGTATTACAGCCTACAAATCTCTCAAATCCGCGTGATACACACGCATAGTGGTCCGGAGATAGTCCACAAAGGAAGCAGGTGATTTCTTTCTGTCGGGTATTGTACTCAGTACTGCCATCATTTCATTAGGTTCCATGAGGAATATACATCAATGTTTCGAGGATTGTTTGCACCAACACATTAGCCGGATCAAAGGCTGGGTTAGGCATCTCCCTAACTGGGAACTGACGACGGGATGTATGTTCTTCCTTCATAATTTTTGCTATGTCTGACTCACTCTCAGTCAGCGGCGGAAATCGCTATCAAAACATGGGGGGGACATAATTTCTTGGCGGTCGCCCCGAATCGTGGGGCTTGAATCGACCTGTTCGCGGGGCCTATCATCGCCCGGCGCGGCTTAAAATCGGCCGGCGGGGCTTCAACATCCGGAGCCTCGATCGCCTTGATGCAGCAGTTTGATATTAAGCTGCGCCAGACGATGAAAGGTCCCGCGAACGGGCCGATTCAGCCGTTAGAATGCGTCTGATACCCGCTTGAATCTTTCTAAAGCTACAATGTGATAAATAACACAAACAAATAAAAATGAAGCAAATAAAGACAACCAGTAGAACCAATCTTGGAAGGAAGGGGGAGAGAGAGAGAGAGAGAGAGAGAGAGATGGGAAAAACATACTAAATAACGTGAGTGAGGGACTTACCTGCAAGCCTGCCAGGAAACCCGTTCGACCGGATTCCTTAATGACCTGACCCGTTTAAATCCAATGCCCGTTTAAATCTTTCCCATCCATGAATCTGGATCAAGAGCCCCTCCTTGGTCGGGCACACAGGGCACTGAAACGCCGTCCACAGAGGGGCGTGCCACCAAGACAATTGATTGTGAAAGTGGTTTATGATCACGTCTTGGAGGATATGATGAAGATAATAATTCATAAGAGAAACCTCATCTACGATGGAGATAAGATTAGCATATTCAGAGACTACCCTGTGGAAGTCGCCAAGAGAAGAGCTCTATTTACAGAAACAAGAGGCATTCTTAAGAAGATAGATGGTCTGAGATATGGTCTGATGTATCCTTCAACGCTAAGAATAACCTATGATAACAAAAAGCATCACTTCATCAAGCACACAGAGGCACTTGAATTCGCTCGGAACATCGAGAAGGAGGAGGAAGAGGTAGAAGAGGGAGAAGCAGACGAGGAAGAAGAATCATGAATTTGAACTGTATCTAATATTTACCTGATGGTATCGAATATCCATAGAGAAGGAGGAAGAATAATGGACTCTTAAATACACTAAAAAACTAACATATAATAGGAATAGTTTAGTATTAACTATCACTTAAAATTGTATGCTATCCCACCCAAAACAGTTATGATATTATTAAAAATTCAAATAAGTGTTCATAATCTATAATCATTAAAATTTAGCACCCCACCCCTATATAAATAGCCCTTAAGGCAATTAAAAATTTTCCATTAAGGAAAATCTGGAGCTGGAACGATTAATATATTTTTTTAATAACGGAAGTCGTTAGATTAATAGCCACTAGTGTGGCTAACACTAACTACACTTAAAATAGCTGTAGTTACCCGTTACCCTCCGCACATTACTAACTCTATTAACATCTATTATTTCTATTTCTATTTATTTTTTGTTTTACATAAAGTATTATATTACATTTTTAGTTACGAATGGTATTATGAATTTTGTTTAAAAAGATATGTAGGTAAGATAAAGTTACATGTAATAAAACGCATTGATCTGAAGCACGGGTATGAGGTTGGGATAGACGTGCTGAGACATCTACATTATAATCCACCTTAATACCAAAATGCAAGACATTAACATGAAAACTGGAGGTGATGGAATCACATTCTGCAGTTGGAATGTAAAAGGAATTAATGAACCAATTAAAAGAGGTAAGGTTTTAACTCATTTAAATAGACTTAAAACAGATATAATCTTTCTTCAAGAGACACACCTCAAAAAGGATGCTCAATATAGACTAACAGCAAAATGGATTTCTAAAGTGTATCATTCTTCATTTACACAAAAGTCTAGAGGGGTTGCAATTCTTATACGTAAAGGTATACCATTTAAACATACCTCAATAATAGAAAATATTGAGGGTAGATATATAATAATTACGGGTGAATTATATTCAAAGAAAGTTGTTCTTATGAACGTATATGGACCTAATTTCGATAATCCGTTGTTTTTTAAGAAAATATTTAATACTATTCCGGTATCTACACAACATAATCTAATAATTGGGCGGGATTTAAACTACTTTAGATAATTATCTAGATAGATCATCTACTAAAAGAAATGTTACATCTAAATCAAGCGAATTTATAAATTCCTTTATTAATACTGCAAATGTTAAGGATGTTTGGAGAATTGATAACCCTTCTGGTCGGGAATACTCATTTTACTCACCTGTATTCGGAACCTATTCAAGGATAGATTATTTTTTAATAGACTCAAAATTAATTCCATTTACGTATGACTCAAAATATCATAATATTATTATTTTGGATCATGCACCATTAACATTTAAGATAAAATTAAACGGTATAACTAATAAACAATCTCAATGGAGACTCAACCCTCAAATTTTAAAGGAAAAGGCTTGTTATGATTATCTGGTAAAACAGATTAAATTGTTTTTTGAGACTAATGACAAACCCGGAATTTCAGCGTCACTTCTTTGGGACACATTTAAAGCCTTTATGCGTGGTGCTATAATATCTGCGCAAGCATACCTTAATAAGGAAAACCGAAAGATGCAACAAACTTTAGAAAATGAAATAAAGCAATTAGATATTGAAAATGCAATATATCCATCTAAGGTGATACATAATAAAATTGCAATATTAAAATATAAGCTAAATAAAATATACTCAAATCATGTTATAAAACCTTTTCATCAGACTAAACAAGTACGTTTTGAATTTGGTGACAAACCACAAAAATTGTCATGGCAGCTTAGAAAATCAGACGAGGAAAAAATGATGTATAAAATCAGATCAAAACATGGTGAAATATTTACTTTGCCAAAAGATATTAATGACAGATTTCTGCATTACTATCAAAAACTTTATTCAACCAAATTGACGGGGCAATCGGATGGAATGGAAGCATTCTTACATGAATGTCATATCAAAGGTTTAGATCAGGAAGGCAAAGACTTGTTAGATGCTGAAATATCAGTAAAAGACATTGAGGAATCAATCAGATCGTTGAAAAATGGAAAAGCCGCTGGCCCTGATGGCCTGAGTGCTGAATTTTATAAGAAGTTTCACGACTTGATTTCCCCACGTTTACAAGCGACATATAAATATGCTTACGAACAAGGAAAGTTACCAGAAACTCTAAATGAGTCCACAATCACACTCATTCCTAAAGTAGATAAGGATCTGGAAGATCCTGGATCATATAGAGCAATTGCTCTTCTAAATACTGATCAAAAAATATTAACTAAAATTTTATCCCAAAGGTTAAGTTTAGTGATTAATAAACTAATATATCATGATCAAACAGGCTTTATTCCCAAAGGCTACTCCACTTATAACTTGAGACGACTATTCAATATCATATATTCAAAGAGTTAATGATATTGAATCAGCTATCATTTCACTAGATGCGGAAAAAGCATTTGACCAGGTTGAATGGCCTTACTTATTTAAAATAACGCAGAAATTTCAACTGGGCGATAGATTTTGTAAATGGGTTAAAATTTTGTACTCCAACCCTACAACAAAAATACTAACAAACCAAATGTTATCAGCTAAATTTAATCTTTCTAGGGGTTGTAGACAAGGATGCCAGTTATCACCTTTATTATTTGCTCTCGCAATCGAGCCATTAGCCGAAAGGATTAGATCAGATCCAGAAATATATGGATTCAATACTAATACCACAACAAATAAAATATCTTTATATGCAGACGATGTTTCAATATATATCACAAAACCGGAGATCAGTATTCCTAACTTTCTTAACATTATAAATAAGTTTGGTACATTTTCAGGATATAGAATTAATTGGAATAAAAGTGAAATTATGCCTATAACTGGAATAAAAGTAAATATATTACAACAATTTCCATTTAAAATAGTTATGGATCAATTTAAATACCTAGGAATTAATGTATCTAAATCTTATAATCTATTATTCAAATTAAATTATCCTCAGTTATTGGATAAACTAAAAAATAATATTTTATACTGGAAATCACTACGAATATCAATGATTGGCAGAATAAATGCTATAAAAATGGTATTTTTACCACAATTATATTTATTTCAAGCTATCCCTTTATATCTCCCAAAAATCTTTTTCAAAAAAATCGATTCTATTATTAACAGCTTTATTTGGGGTTATAAAAATCACAGAATAAGTAAAAAACATTTATGTATATCCAAGATAAATGGAGGATTAGCGTTACCTAATTTTTTTATATTATTTTTGGGCGGTTCAGATTAAAAATATGAATTTTTGGCTGGTAAAAATGGACCAGGAACCGGCTTGGCTAAAGATGGAAATGGAAGACTGTTTACCATTTGTATAATAATATTTTTATTAAAAGGAATCCATCATAACAACGGCATTACAACTTTTCAAATACACAACCAACTTATTACAATAAGTATACAAATGTTACGAATAGTTCTTATAAACTTCTATTTTTTTGGAAGTAGAAAAAGAAAAGAATAGATTTTAATCAATAAGAATGGTGATTAAATAATAATTTTGATTATAAAGGAAGAGAAAGAGAAAAGAGAGGAGAAAATATATATATATATATATATATGTATATATTCTTGTTATATGTATTTAATTAAAATAAAGCATTATATAGAAAAAAAGAGATTATACTATACATCTTAATAGTGAATAACACAATTTCAAATAGCGATATTAATGGAGACATGTATACAAATCAAAAAGAAAAACAGAGAGTTGTTCTCATCTAATCCTGCCGGGTACCCATTGAGTTGTGATGCCAAGAACAGCTACCCCTTCAAATATTCTGTATATGGAGACCATATCTGTTCAAAGAGTTCGTATTTGTCCATTAGGACAAATCTGATTGTTTCCAAATGCAACGTCTCCAACATTTCCACTGTCCACATTTTAATTGTGGGGGATAATGTTCCCTTCCAAAATTTCAATATAAATTTTTTCCCTATTATCAAACAGTAATCCAAGAAATTTCTTTGGTTTACTGTTAATATTAGATTTGAATCCGGAACTCCTAATATTATTAATTTTGGATCTGGGTCTAGTTTAATTTTAAGAACTTCAGAGATAACTCTAAAGATTTCTATCCAATAATAATTAAGTTTTATACATGTTACAAAACTATGCGACAAATAGGAGAAATGTTAGAATATATTCTATTTAATTTCGTTTTTGAATAATGTAATCTGTGTAATACCTTAAATTGTATCAATATATGTCTAGCATTTAATGAGCAACGATGTATACATTGTAGGCTTTCTTCCCAAATTTCCTTCGTTATAGATAAACCCATTTCATTTTTCCATGTTTGTCGATATATTTCCGAAGTTGGGATTTCCTTATCCAAAATAGTATTATATATATACGCTATTGATTTTTCTGTATTTGCGTGTTTATTAAACAATTCATCTTATAATTCTGGTTTTCTATTTTTATAGTCTTGCGTATTTGACTTAATATAATTTCTAATTTGTAAATACCTAAATATGTTATTTGACTGCAATCCATAGATATCCTGTAACTCTTGAAATGAAAGAAATTTTCCTTCCTTGTAAAGGTGTTCTATCCTTTTAATTCCTAAATCATTCCAGTGTTTAAACCCCTTGTCCAATACAGAGGGCTTAAACAAAGAATTATTCATAATTGGCAAACAGAGTGACATATTATCCATATGTAGGGTCTTAACTATTTGTTTCCAAATACGTCTATTGCTATGAATTATAGGGTTGTTACCATACATTTTTTTTTGTACTTCCCTTGGTGCAAAAAGAATCGAACCTACATCAAAAGGCAAACAGTCTTCCTTTTCCATCTTTAGCCAGCTTGGTTCATGATCTAAATTTACCAACCAAAAATTCATATTCTTAAACTGAACTGCCCAGAAATAATATAGGAAATTTGGTAGTGCTAGGCCACCATTTATTTTAGATTTACATAGATGTTTTTTACTTATTCAATGGTTTTTATAGTCCCAAATAAAACTATTAACCAAAGTAACTATATTTTTAAAAAACATTATTGGGAGCTATAAGGGGATTGCTTGAAATAAATATAACAATTGTAGTAAAAAAATCATTTTTATAGCATTTATTCTACCGATCATTGATATAGGTAGTGTTTTCCCATATAAAATATATTTTTTTAGTTTATTTAATAATTGAGGGTAATTATATTTAAATAGACAGATATACGATTTAGATACATTAATTCCTAGATATTTGAGTTTGTCCGTGACTATTTTAAGTGGGAATTGTTCTAATATATTTGATTTTATTCCAGTTATAGGCATAATTTCACTTTTATTCCAATTAATTCTATACCCAGAAAATGTACTAAACTTAGTTATAACATTAAATAGATTGGGAATACTAATCTCCGGTTTTGTAATATAAATTAAGATGTCATCTGCGTATAGAGATATTTTATTCGTTGTAGTTTTGGTATTATATCCATATATTTCTGGTTCTGATCTAATCATTTTGGCTAATGGTTCTATTACCAGAGCAAAAAGTAATGGTGATAACGGGCATCCTTGTCTACAACCCCTAAAGAGTTTAAATTTTTCTGATAGCATTTGATTTGTTAATATTCTTGCAGTTGGATTCGAGTATATGATTTTTACCCATTTGGAAAATCTATCTCCCAGTTGAAATTTCTGCATTATTTTGAATAAATATGGCCATGCAACCTGGTCGAATGCTTTTTCAGCATCTAAGGATATGACAGCTAGTTCAATATCATTCACTCTTTTTGAGTACATGACATTGAATAGCGTTTTGGAATAAAACCTGTTTGGTCATGATGTATTAATTTATTAATCGCTAAACTTAGCCTCCGAGATAAAATTTTAGTTAGTATTTTTTGATCAGTATTAAAAAGAGCTATTGCTCTGTATGATCCAGGGTCTTCCAAATCTTTATCAGCTTTAGGGATAAGTTTAATTGTAGACTCATTTAATGATTCTGGTAACTTTCCTTGTTCATAAGCATATTTATATATTGTATGTAAGCGTGGAGAGATCAGATCATGAAACTTCTGATAAAATTCAACACCTAAGCCATCAGGGCCTGCAGCTTTTCCGTTATTTAATGATCCAATTGATTCAATATCTTTTACTGATATATCAGCGTTTGACAAGTCTCTACCTTCCTGATCTAAACTATTAATATGACATTCTTGTAGGAATGTTTCCATTCCATCTGATTGTCCTGCTAGTTTAGATAAGTAAAGATTTTGATAATATTGTAAAAATGTATCATTGATATCTTTTGGTGAAGTCAATATTTCTCCTTGATCAGATCTAATTTTATGTATCATATTCTCCTCATCTAATTTTCTAAGCTGTCGTGCCAGTAATTTTTGTGGTTTATCCCCAAATTCAAAGTGTACTTGGTTAGTCTGTTGAAAAAGTTTAATAATCTGATTTGAGTATATTTTATTTAGCTTGTATTTTAATGATGCAATTTTATTACTTACTCCCTTAGAAGGGGATATTGCATTTTCAATATCTAATTGTTTTATTTCATTTTCCAACTTTTTGAATTGATTTGATTTTATTGCTTGTCATTCGAACCTCAGAGAGGCTCGAACGAAACTCCGTTTCTACAAGCCATACAAACAAACAAACAGAACAATTCATAGAAAAAACATGCAAACAATTAAATTCAAACAAACATCCATCACAGTGGATCTCCTCCTCACTGTGATGGAAGGCAAAGTTCTTCTCTCTCCCCCGCACCATCTCTCTCCCGATGTCGAAGCCCCAGGCGGGCGGTGTTAAGTCCCATGTCCATTGAGGCCGCGCCGGGCGATGTATTTTGTTGAGTCTTTCGATTTTCCTTATTAAAGTATGCGTGTGCTGATATTATCGCACCACGCATAAATGCTTTAAATGTATCCCAGAGCAATGATGGTGAAATTCCAGGTTTGTCATTAGTTTCAAAAAATAATTTAATCTGTTTTACCAAGTAATCATAATAAGTCCTATCCTTTAATATTTGGGGGTTGAGTCTCCAGTTAGAGGTTTTAATAATTATATCTTTTAATTTTATCTTAAATGTTAAAGGAGCGTGATCCGAGATAATAATATTATGATATTTTGAGTCCCATGTAAATGGAATTAGGTTTCAATCTATTAAAAAATAGTCTATCCTCGAGTAGGTTCCAAATACAGGTGAAAAGAATGAATATTCTCGACCAGATGGGTTATCAGTTCTCCAGATATCTTAACGTTTGCTGTATTAATAAAATAATTTATAAATGTACTTGACTTAGAGGTGGTTTTCCTTTTCGTTGATGATCTATCTAAATAATTATCTAAGGTACAATTAAAATCACCTCCAATTATTAGATTATGTTGAGTGGATATAGGGATATTGTTAAATATTTTCTTGAAGAATAATGGATTATCAAAATTAGGACAATATATATTCATAAGGATTACTTTTTTAGATTATAATTCACCTGTAATTATTATATATCTACCCTCAACATCTTCTATTATTGAGCTTTGTTTAAAAGGTATACCTTTACGAATAATTATTGCTACCCCTCTAGACTTACGTGTAAATGAAGAGTGATATACTTTGGAAATCCATTTTGCTGTTAATCTATACTGCGCGTCTTTTTTAAGGTGTGTCTCTTGGAGAAAAATAATATCAGATTTCAATCTATTTAATTGAGCTAAAACCTTACCTCTTTTAATTGGTTCGTTAATTCCCTTAACATTCCAACTACAGAAGGTGATTCCATCACCCCCAATCCGAGTGTTTATATCATACATTTTATTATTAAGGTGGTTTATAATGGAGTAGATGTCTCAGCTCATCCAACCCAATCCTATACCCAGACATCAGATCGATGAAATTTAATATCTGTGACATTGTCTTATACACACTTCTCCCTGAACTAACTATATAATACCAATCATACTCAAATCCATATAGTATATAATATGAAATAAAATACATAATATAAAAATAATAATAAAAAATGTAAGTAAAGTAGGTGGTGTTAATAAAGTGTAAAGGGAAAAAAAAAGTGACTACAACTATAGTTAGTGTAGTTAGTGTTAGTGTAAGCCACACTAGCGTGGCTACTAATCTACGGACTTCCATATGAAAAAAAAAAGATGTTAATAATTCCAGCTCTGTTTTTGCCTTAAGGGCTATATATGTCGGGGTGGGGTATTAAATTTATATACTTAGTGATTAATAATACTACTAATATCAATTACAATTAGTATCGTAGCACTATATTAGGAGAGCTAACATACATTTTTGAGGCGTAGTTAATACAAAACTATATTTATTAATAATCCATCCATCCCTGCTTGACCCCAAGATAGATTCCATGTCCATTGTTCCGTCTCCTTCCCTGCGAGTCCTCCTTCAATGTAAATCCTCCTCCTTTTCTGTGGGTGGACAAAATCATCAGATAAGTGATCATTAATCAGTCTCATCAAGTAAGTGATCAGTAATATTCCGTGTCCTTCATCTTCATCTTCCTCTACTCCTTCCTCTTCCAGTTTCTTCTGAGTATCTCGAGCGAATTCAAGAGCTTCTGTATGTTTGGTGAAGCGGTGCTCCTTATTATCATAAATTACCCTTAATGTTGCCGGGTACATCAGGCCATATCTCAGATTCTTTATGTTCCTCAGGATACCTCGTGTTTCTGTAAATAAAGATCTTCTCTTGGCCACTTCCGCAGGGTAATCTCTAAAAATACTGATGTTGTCTCCCTCATATTTGAGATTTTTCTTTCGTATTATTATTTTCATCATATCTTCAAAAACATGATCGTAAGCCACCTTCACAATCATCTGTCTTGGGGGAGCATCCTTCCTAGGGGTACGTCTCAATGCCCTGTGTGCTCGGCCCAGCAGAGGTTCTTGGTCCAAGTTCAGAATATCTTTTAAAAGTTTTGCAGCAAATTTTCGAGGGTTTTGATTTCCCTCTCGGCCTTCACTCAACCAAACAATACGCAGATGCTTACGCCTTTGACGTCCTTCCAAGTCAATGCATTTCTCCGTTATTTTATGTAATAATTCTGATAAACGCTTGTTCTCGGCAAGGCACTTTTCGGCTGATTCAGTCAGTTCTTTGATTACGTCATTTTGTTGGTTAAGTGAAGTTATAATAGGTTCCAACTTGGTATCCAGCAGCACCTCCATCTCACCAGTTTTATAGTTTACAACATCCATCTGTTGTTGCAAAGCAGTATCCGCTTTATCTTTCCATTCGTCCATCATAGTCTTTACAGCGGCTATAACTTCCTTTTTGGACTCTTCTTTAAAATTCTCATGATACACCAAGATGTCGGCTCTTAAAGTCTTTATTTCTTCTTTATATTCTTTTTTCATATCTTTAAGCATTTGTTTCAACTCACCCATAATGATTTTTTGAGGTCGTCCATCTTTAAAATATCTTCCTGGGAGGCACTCAAACTCGAGCCCGAGGCTCCAGTGAGGCCTACTTCCCTTTTCACAGGCTTTTTCCCTGGGTGGGGGGGGAGCAATGCATCTTAGTAAAGTCGCGCACCTGATGACGTCACGCACCTTTTTAACGCTACCGGAGCCGTTCACAACTGTTCTCCTCTGGTAAGTGGTTTCAACTTACCCCTTTTACCCCCGTTTTTTATACAGTTTTGACGGAGCTGAATGGCGGGAAGTCCATTCACTCCATAGCGCCACCGGAAGTCGAGACTGTTTACCATTTGATATAACTTCGATTCTTCTTGCTCCAAGAGAAGTACAAAAAAAAAACTTACGGGGATAACCCTATAATTTACAGCAATATACGTATTTGGAAACAAATAGTTAAGACTTTACATCTGGATAATATGTCATTCTGTTTACCAATTATGAATAATCCTTTATTTAAACCTTCTATATTGGATAAGGGGTTTAGACACTGGAAACATTTAAGAATTATAAGGATAGAACACCTTTACAGGAAAGGAAAATTTCTATCATTTCAAGAATTAAAAGATATCTATGGATTACACCCAAATAACTTGTTTAGGTAATTACAAATTAGAGAATATATCAAGTCAAACATGCAAGACTATAAGAATAGAGAGCCAGGGTTATTGGATGAGTGGCTTAACAAGCACCCAAATACAAAAAAATTGATAGCGTGCATATATAATACTCTTTTGGATAGGGAAGTCCCAACAACAGAATCATACCGACAGATATGGGAAAATGAAATAGGTCTTTCTATAATGAAAGACACTTGGGAAGAAAGTTTACAACGTATACACCGATGCTCATTAAATGCCAGACATACTTTGGTACAATTTAAAGTAATACATAGATTACACTACTCAAAAACGAAATTAAATATAATTTTTCCTAACATTTCTTCTATTTGCGATAAATGTCAGAATTTAGAAGCCAACTTAACGCATAGTTTTGTAACATGCATAAAACTTAATAGTTATTGGGCTGATATTTTTGGAATCATCTCTGAGGTTCTTAAAACTAAATTGGACCCTGATCTAAAGTTAATAATATTAGGAGTCCCTGACTCAAGCTTAATATTAACAGTAAGTCAAAGAAATGTTCTTGACTACTGTTTGATAATTGGAAAAAAATTAATATTAAAATTCTGGAAGGGAAAATTATCCCCCACAATCAAAATGTGGACTGTGGAAATGTCGGAGACGTTGCATTTGGAGAGAATTAAGTTTGTCCTAATGGACAAATATGAACTTTTTGAACAAATATGGTTTCCATTCATTGATTACTTAAAGGGGTAGCTGAGCTCAGCACCGCAACTCAATAAGTACCCTGGTGTAGGATTAGATGAAAAAAAGTATTGGGATCTGTATGCATCTCAATAGATATTGTTATATGAAACTGTTCCATTCAATGTAAAGACGTATTCCTTTTTTAAATTTTTTTAATATAATATAATAAGTGTTTTTATTTTTATTTTTTTTTTCTTGTTTATCTTTATTCTTTTTTATTTTTTATTTTTTATTATATAATCATTATTATTTAATCACAACATCTTTTTTTTTTTTTTTTTTTTTTTTTTTTAATTTATTTTTGTTAGAAGTAAGTACAGTAGTCTGGTACTTAAGTACCTAATACATAATACATAAATACATATTTTCATTCTTGTACAACTTCATATTTTTGGTGCAATAATAAAAGAACAGTGAGAGAAAAGAGAAATAAAGAGTGTCGGAATAGATAGACAAGCAAGTAGAAACAGAAAGTAAAAAAAAAAATAAAGGACAGAGGTGAGAAGTTAAAAGATTGAAAGAAAAGGAAAAGTAATAAGAAATGAAAGATTAGGAGAGATCTACCTATCTCATATTTTTGCCCATTCGTCACCCAGTTCTGAACCATTTAATTTCTAAGGTTATGTTATGTTGCACCATATGCTTGTATAAAGTTGATAATCGGAGACCAAATCTTTAAGAATTGGTCTACTTTGCCTAGTAAGAGGAATCTCATTTCTTCAAGTGTAGCGTTTCAGACATATTTGAGATCCACATTTTGAATGTTGGCGTAGGTGCGTTTTTCCAAAATTTAAGTATAAGTTTTTTCGCTGTTATTAGACCATAATTAAGAAAGGCTTCTTGGAATATAGTTAGTTTTACTTCCCTCTTCCATTGATCCAAAGATAATCAATTCAGTATTGGGGTTCAATTTTGTGTTAAATAGTTTTGTAAAAATTCCAAAAAATTTCATTCCAAAATGTATACAGTTTGTACAAGAGGGGTACAAAGGAATGTGCTATAGTGGCATTTTGAGTTAGACATTTGTCGCAGATGGGGAAACATTTGAAAATATTTTATTCAGTCTTGTTTTCGAATAATATAATCTATGTAAAATTTTAAATTGAATTAGGTTATGTCTTACATTCATTGAACATTTGTTTACATATAATAGATTTTTATCCCATCTATCGTTCGGAATTTTTATCAATAACTCTTGTTTCCCAGTCTCTTCTAATTACTTCTGTCGTTGGTGTTTCTATATTTAGAATTATATTATATAAGTAAGATATTAAATTGCTTGATTCTGCCTTTCTATTCATTCCTTCCTCCAGTAGATCTGGGGTTAAAGTTTGATATCCTTGTATATACTTTTTCAAATAATCTTGAATTTGAAGGTATTTGAAATATTGATTACTTTTCAAATTATATTTTAGTTGTAATTGTTGGAATGATAAAAGTTTTCCCATTTCATACATATCTCCCATCATTTTAATTCCTATTCTTTCCCAATGGGTAAACGTTTTATCAATAATGGATGGTTTGAATGAGGGATTATTAGCTATTGGGGAAAGAAGCGATAATTTTCTTAATTTTAAAGTTAATTTTATTTGTTTCCAAATTCGTATTATACTATGAATAATTGGATTCTTCTTGTATATTACATTGTTCAGTTTTATCGGGGAAAGAAGGATCGCTCCTATATTATAAGGGGAACAATCCTCTTTCTCCATTCTTATCCAATCTTACCTGTTGGCAGAACTGTCAACCAGTAGATTATATTTTTAATATTCACTGCCCAATAATAATACAATAAGTTAGGGAGTGTCAGTCCCCTGATTCTTTAGATTTTACACAAGTGTTTTTTTTTAATTCTGTGTGATTTATAATCCCATATAAAGTTTATAATATCAGATCTAATTTTTTGAAGAATTTTTTAGGTATGTATATTGGTATTGATTGAAATAGGTACAATATTTGTGGTAAGAAAATCATTTTTTTATCGCGTTTATTCTGCCTATTATGACATCGGCAGTGTCTTCCAAAATTTAATCAGCCCATTTAATTTAGTTAATAAAGGCATATAGTTTGCGTTGAGTAATGATTTATAGTTCCTAGTAATTTGGATGCCCAAATATTTAAATTTTTCTGTTGTAATTCTAAAAGGGAATTTCAACAAAATGTGTCGACTCTTGAGGTTTTTATCGTCATAATTTCGCTTTTGTTCCAACTTATTCTATATCCTGAAAAAGAACCCAAATTCCTCTATTAAATTTAGTATATTTGGTATGCTAATTTGCGAATTTGTAATATATAATAATATGTCATCTGCATATAATGAAATTTTATTATTTGAGTGTTTGGTAATATACCCATGAATGTTCGGATGGCTTCTTATACTTTCAGCTAAAGGCTCTATCACTAGTGCAAAAAGCAGGGGCGATAACGCGCACCCCTGCCTATTGCCCCTTGCTAAGTGGAATTTCGGGGATAATATATTATTAGTCAGTATTCTAGCTGTCGGCTTATCATATAATAGTTTTACCCATGAAATAAAATTATCTCCCATATTAAATTTTTCCAATACTTTGAATAAATATTGCCATTCTACTTGATCAAAAGCTTTTTCTGCATCCAATGAAATAATTGCTAGTTCTTCTTCAGTATTATGTGAGTACATTATATTAGACAACCGTCTCAAATTGTTAAATGAGTATCTCTTTGGTATGAAACCCTGTTTGGTCCGGATTTATTAGTTTACTAACATATTTACTCAATCTTCTCGCTAGGGTCTTCGTTAATATTTTTTTGGTCTGTATTTAGGAGTGCAATAGCTCTATATGAGCCTGGGTCTTCTAGATCTTTATCCTCACAACATCTTGATTATTGATTTATACTTTTACTTTTTTTTTCACTCCCTTACCTTCCCAAAAAAAAAAATCAAAAACAGTAGCATATATAAATTATCCCGTAATATCTGTACAACGTTTGTGATAAGTCTGATTTGTATTTGAAGTGCTGTTGTACCTTAGATAATATGCAATGCTTCTAATAAAAATATTAAATAAAAAAATAAAAAATCTTTCCCATCCACCAATACAGCCAATTAGTGCAAATGGTAATTGTACCCACATCAGACAGCTTTGGAAGGTCAAAACACAATTAGTGACACTTCGTGTTAATACAATGTGAATAGAGACAATTAACAAGCGCTTAACAGTGACACCCCCACTGTCTCACGGAAAGCGGAGATTCTAATAGTACTTTTTTCACAGAATTTCAAAATCCGGATTACAAAACATGGGGAGGGGGGGATTGTCCCCCACCTCTCAAAACAACGAGGGGGGGGGAGCGGTCCCTCCCCCTCCCCCCCCCCCCCCCCCCCCCCAGGATTTCCACCCATGCTCTCAGTGTCCCCTGATACTGTTTCACCCTCCGATGTATCATCCTCATCACTAGGGGAAGGCGATATTTTTTAAAGGCATATCTTGTCTCTCTAGGTGGTCGTCTTATTCCTCTAGGTTTAGGCTCATAAAATGGTTCTGGTGGTCATACTTTATCTTTAAACACGGAAGATATTTTCTTTGTTTTGCTCCTTGTACAGTCCGCTACTGGAATATCTGTTAGTGGTGGAGCTGTTGGGGTCAAATAACTCTGTGCTGGTACTGCTGTCTAGTGAGCAGGTGATACTATAGGATCAGCAGGGGGTGAGGGTGGTGCTGCAGACACAGGAGGAGGTCTATGATGCACAAAAGGTCTGGATGTGAAGGTGGAGTACAGGGAGCGCAAGGGGATTAAAGTGGAGGCTGCAAACTTCTTTTAAATTGAACGCTCTCCCAATCTTCTAAATATTCTTCATCTCCCCCTTCCAAAGCCAACTAGCAGGTCCCTTAACTCTAAGTCTACAAATGCCTTCAGGAGTTCTCTTTTTCTCCCGTTCCCTATGTTCTTTGTGAGCACATCCATATTCCTTCTTTAAAGTATCTAGAGGTTTGTTTTCTTCATCGTCCTTTAACTCTATTCCAAGCTTCAAAGCTGCCTCCTGCCAATTCGCCATTATTGCAGCCTCTCTCCGTTCTTTTACTCCTTCATAATATTGTCTCCATAGCCCAATAAGTTCCTTTGCTACATAACTTTGGCTACATTGCCAAACAACCTTCTCAATGTATTTCACACCCTCCAATGTTCCAACCCCTCCTTCGGGCCACAAATCATCTCCTAATTTTTTATTCAACGCTCCTGAAAAATATTTCAATCTTTCCGCTTTTTGAGGGAATTCACTGCAAACTAATTGTAATGGGCTTACAGAGTCTTCCATAGTATCTCTCTCTATTTCAGGGGTTCTCAACCAGGGGGGAATTCCCCCCGGGGGGGATTTCAGGTTTTCAGGGGGGGAATTGGGACCACAGATTAGCAAACTCAAACTGTTAGAAATAAAGGATTTTCAGTATTATATGCATATTATTTGGAATGCACTTTTTGAGGCAGACAATCTTGGAAAGGAGGGGGGGAATGACATTCTGACATATGGTGAAAGGGGTGCATGGGGCAAACAAGGTTGAGAACCACTGCTCTATTTGGTTTCCCATTGTTACTAACAACGGACACAGTATCCAGACGATTCACATTTCATTTACAAGACTTAACAAGTTAGTTCAGAAAAAATGGCCAATAGTTCTTCAACGCGCCAGTAAGTCTGTCACACGATCAATCTCTCCTTTCAACCCAGGTACCCAAACTTCTTTCACACCAATCTCATGCACAGAAATCACACAAGCTTTTAAATCGGTAAACACTCTCATTTTAAGGTGCAACAGAACAATCAAACACACTTCAGCAGCAAATCTCCTACACTCAAAACACTTCAATCCAAACAAAGGCAAATGAGCTTGTAACACGCAAGCAAAATCGTACTTAAATAAGAAATACTACTACTAATAACTATCATACAAAAACACACTGCAATGTAAAACACAAGCATTCGACTTGTGTCAAATTTCACTACACCAATTGGTGTATGTGACAATAAATATCCTTTGTCCTTTGCCTTTGCCTAATAAGCATTCACAAACTGTACAGTTCTAAAATAAATCACAAAATTCGAAATTACCCAAATCGCGCTGTTGTCAATCAAAGAAACCCCTCCTACGGGTACAGGAGACTTTCCCTTCAAAGTACTTTTTCACTTAGCAGTACTATTCCCTTCAAGGTACTTTACCACTGACAGGCACTTCTTCCTCTCCCAAGTTATACTTGACGGTACTATTCCCTTCAAGATACTTTTTCCACTAACAGGTACTTCTTCCTCTCCCAAGTTACTTATATACTAACAGGTTACTCGTTCCCAGAACCACAGGATATGCCCCCTTGATCACACAGTCATGATTCGGACTTCAATTACAACAGCAGTTTTAATCACGCTATATTAACATGCAGTCACGATTCAAACTACGATTACAACAGCAGTATCTAACACACAAACACTCTATTACAACGGCATTATTAATAAAATATTATCTATTTATACAGTTATTTATCTCTAATTATTAATCTATTTTACAATTATATTAATACATACAATAGCCAGTGCCCTCAATATTGTGAGTGATAAAGTGATTAAACCCCACTATTGTAAGGGGCTTTAAAGAGGATTCAAACCGATAGAGGCCAGGGAGAGGATTCTGACACAGCTGTGTATAAAAGTTACCAGAGCAGTCCTTGAGTAAGAAGTGATAGCATTGTGTAGTGGTAGAAGGGAGTGATGTAGATAGATCCCTATCAGTAGAAGGGAGTGATAGATGGAACCCTTGTCACTATAGCTTAGCTTTAGTGCTGATATAGGAAAACTGAGAGAGTTCCGTTGGAGGTGAGTAAAACTAGGGCAGGTCACAGACAACTGAGCATGCTTAATAAAATAAATGAATATTACAACACACCCCTGGTCAAGAAACTGCTCATTACCATGCACATGTCTGGACATGCGATGTATGATGTGGGTACTGGGGTGACGTACTTACAGATTGTGCACCTCAGTGCCTGATTGGAGAAGGGTCCGAAGGGGAGGTTGAATGTAGAATTGTGTGTATAAAGGGGGTTTACCTTTCTGACTTTGGTGTGTCTCAACTTGGAGAGGCACCCGACTCTGCAGACTCGCAAATAAAGAATCTCGTGCTTCCACGATTTAGTCTCCGAGTAGTGATTGTGAGCACAATGCATATCTCACAATATGAACACTTGGAATAGATCAAAACGGATCTCTATACAATAACCAGTGTCCTTCAATATGAAGCCCTGAATTTGGTGAAATTTGAATCGGTACATTTAGATCACAGCTCCAAATAATAGACGCGTCTCCCATTCCCTCTCATTGTTGCTTTAAAGTATTTCTCAGCCAATCTATACTACAATACTGAGTTCCCAGTACTGTTCCGAATTTCTCATTTCCTTCCCACCAGCTAAATACTGATCCTCAGCACGTATCCGCTTCGTGCTGGTCTTCGTTGCTGATTTTTAAAGTGTCTCTTTCCAATCGCACTCTCAGCACCGATACAGTACTTCCTCCTCTTGGTACTGTTCCCGGTCAGTCCTGTCTATGAGGATACCTCAAAATTTGTATCCCAGTCTAAGTGGGGCCTTCAACCCCAGGGTTTACAAACCCTCAAATATATCGGGCCAACTCAATGAAACCCGAATGCAACAGCTGTTGTCTAATAAAGATGTGGGGCCTTAAACCCACTAGAGAAAGGCCTTGTGAGCCCAATTGCCACCATCCACGGGACTCAAACCCCCCCAGGTGGGGACTTCAACCCTCTAGGGCCTCAAACCCTTGCCCTCAGTGCTCGCTAGACTACTATTCTTATCGATCTCGTCTGGAATCAAAACACAAGCACGCGAATGATCGATTCATCTTAGATTAGCGGAGCGGGGAAAGCCGATGTGAAAGTTGAACTGTGGCGCTGATTTCTCTTCTCACAATCCAAAACGACTCAACTCCCTGACCGCAAATTAATGTTTGGCACTCCGTTGATATCCGGACGAGCCCCCAATGTAATTCCGGTCCTAATCTTACTCCCCCTAGTCTGGTTCAGTCAAACACCGAATACGAAGCACAGGTAATCAACTCTCTTTATTATCCAACACCAATACAATACCTAATCCAACACCGCGGGTCCGATCCTTGTCTCTACTTGTTCAAGCCCTTCAGCCTCGTGCGAATAGAACAACCCCAGAAGATCAGCACACTCCCAAGTGCTCTCCCCTCTTTTATACCTTCACCGACCCTTGGTGCGAAATACATGGGGGGGGGGGCAACCTCTACAAGCCAATCATCAATAAGGGTTACAAAATACATTAATTGACAGTTCCCTAACCCAATCACAAAACATCACATAACATTGTTTTGATAGAAAGCACTTAGTGGGAAACAGTTCCATTAAGCAAAGAAACATTCTACCAGGTAAATTAAACAATTTGGGCAAGTCCCCTCTCCTTGACCAATCACGAGTAACAGCGCGAAGACCATGCAACATAGTTAGCAACATTATTATAACCCATCATTTCCCAACCAATCCCGAGCACGTATTTGCAGCAAGACCTACCTACCTCCCTCTGCAAAACCTCATACAAATTAAAGGCCATTTGGACATCAATCTTTATTCAACCTCGACCCAGACCACAGATACTCTGGAGCCATGATCCTCATGGTCTTTGCAGCTTTTGCAAAAGATGTCAAGCAGGTTTTACAAACGCAGAAATCCTCCACTCTTGTCAGGTACCCAAAATGCCCAATATTATCAGTTCAAAATGATCCAAGATGGTGCAATAAGAATCCTGGGAGCTAGAAGCCCAATTCTTTGACGAAATATTTGTTCGACAGTGATGCAGTTCACCATATGTACTTCCATTATCTCTCAAAGATGAATGGTTGCAATCTCCTCAAACTTGTCTGCTACACAGGGCCGTATTTAGATGAAGAGAGGCCCTAGGCTATTCCACTTGGGGGGCCCATCCCAATCCCCCACGACGAGAGGAGAATGGAAGAGTCCAACAGATTGACACCGATGTGCAGCCGAGCGTGGCCAATGAGATAAGGGCTGGAAAGGAGTGCTAGTTATTTATTTATTTATTGCCAGTGATGGTGTTGAGTTATCGGCTTAAAACACTATTATTCTGAAATGGAGGCAAGGAAAATTACTGGAGTGTTGTTTAGAGACTACAGTGCATTGAGCCAGCATATGTAAGAAAGGCCTACGACAGTGTCAAAAATATTATACACCAAGCCCGTATGAAGCTTTTCAAAAGGTAGGGTGACACGGGGCATCGGGTGCAAATGGAGATCTGAACCCGCCCGGGCCCACTGCGCACAGGCGGAGAGACAGCGTCACCGGCTTCCCCAACTGCGCAGGCGTGGATGGTCGCAATTTTTTCCCCAAAACCTCCAGTGGGCCGGAAGCAGAATTTCGGGTAATTTCTGTTAAAGTGGAATTGCGCTCCAATTTTTTTTTTTTCTCAAGATTTTTTTTACTCTGGGAAAAAAAAACCTTAGCTGGAGGCCCCCTAGATTTTTAGGCCCTAGGCTTAAGCCTATGAGGCCTATGTGTAAATCCGGCCCTGCTGCTACATGAAGAAACATTGTTAGTACAGCCAGACTTCAATCATTGAACCTCACATATACAGTGGCTTGCAAAAGTTTTCATACCCCTTAAACTTTTCCACAATTTGTCATGTTACAACCACAAACGTAAATGTATTTTATTGGGATTTTATGTGATAGACCAACACAAAGTGGCGCATAATTGTGAAGTGGAAGGAAAACGATACATGGGTTTTCAAATTTTTTTACAAATAAAAAACTGAAAAGTGTGGCGTGCAAAGTTATTCAGCCCCCCTGAGTCAATACTTTGTAGAACCAACCTTTCGCTGCAAGTCTTTTGGGGTATGTCTCTACCAGTTTGCACATCTAGAGACTGAAAATTTCACCCATTCTTCTTTGCAAAATAGCTCAAGCTCAGTCAGATTGGATGGAGAGCTTCTGTGAACAGCAATTTTCAAGTCTTGCCAGAGATTCTCAATTGGATTTAGGTCTGGACTTTGACTGGGCCATTCTAACACATGAATATGCTTTGATCTAAACCATTCCATTGTAGCTCTGGCTGTATGTTTAGGGTTGTTGTCCTGCTGGAAGGTGAGGCCCCAGTCTCAAGTCTTTTGCAGACTCTAACAGATTTTTTTTCCAAGATTGCCCTGTATTTGGTTCCATCCATCTTCCCATCAACTTTGACCAGCTTCCATGTCCCTGCTGAAGAAAAGCATCCCCACAGTATGATGCTGCCACCACCAAGTTTCACAGTGGGGATGGTGTGTTCAGGGTGATGTGCAGTGTTAGTTTTCCGCCACACATAGCGTTTTGCATTTATGCCAAAAACTTCAATTTTGGTCTCATCAGACCAGAGCACCTTCCTCCACATGTTTGCTGTGTCCCCCACATGGCTTGTGGCAAACTGCAAACAGGACTTCTTATGGCTTTGTTTCAACAATGGCTTTCTTCTTGCCACTCTTCCATGAAGGCCCGATTTGTGGAGAGCACGACTATAGTTGTCCTGTGGACAGATTCTCCCACCCGAGCTGTGGATCTCTGCAGCTCCTCCAGAGTTACCATGGGCCTCTTGGATACTTCTCTGATCAATGCTCTCCTTGCCCAGCCTGTCAGTTTAGGAGGATGGCCATGTCTTGGTAGGTTTGCAGTTGTGCCATACTCTTTCCACTTTCCCTTGCAACCGCAAGAAATGCAACACTTGTCCCTTCACCTCCCCCCTCCACTCCTTTCAGGGACCCAAGCAGTCCTTCCAGGTCCGACAGAGGTTCACCTGCACCTCCTCCAACCTCATCTACTGCATCCGCTGCACCAGATGCCAGATGATCTATATCGGTGAGACCAAGCGGAGGCTTGGCGATCGTTTCGCCGAACACCTCCGCTCGGTCCGCAAAAACCAACCCGACCTCCCGGTCGCTCAGCACTTCAACTCCCCTTCCCATTCCGTATCCGACCTCTCGGTCCTGGGCCTCCTCCATGGCCAGAGGGTGAGCAACACCGCAAGTTGGAGGAACAGCACCTCATATTCCGCTTGGGGAGTCTGCATCCTTTGGGCTTGAACATTGAATTTTCTCAATTCTGTTAACCCCCCTGTTGTCTCCTCCCCCCACCTCTCCCTCAGCCCTCGGGCCCTGGCATTCCCTCTATCTCTATCTCCCTCCCCCACCCTAGTCGCACTAGCTTCTCATTTTCACACCACAAACAGCTTACAATGGCTTGTTCCCTTTATCATCGATACTTTTTTGCATATCTTTCATTCATTGTTCTTTATCTATCCACATCACCGTCTATATCTCTCGTTTCCCTGATCCCTGACCAGTCTGAAGAAGGGTCTCGACCCGAAACGTCGCCTATCTCCTTCGCTCCTTAGATGCTGCTGCACCCGCTGAGTTTCTCCAGCTTTTTGTGTAACCTTCTTTCCATTTTCGGTTGATGGATTGAACAGTGCTCCGTGAGATGTTCAAAGCTTGGGATATTTTTTTATAACCTAACCCTGCTTTAAACTTCTCCACAACTTTATCCCTGACCTGTCTGGTGTGTTCCTTGGGCTTCATGATGCTGTTTGTTCACTAATGTTCTCTAACAAACTTCTGAGGCCTTCACAGAACAGTTGTATTTATACTGAGATTAGATTACACACAAGTGGACTCTATTTACTAATTAGGTGACTTCTGAAGGCAATTGGTTGCACTGGATTTTATTTAGGGGTATCAGAGTAAAGGGGGCTGAATACCTTTGCACGCAACACTTTTCAGTTTTTTTATTTGTAAAAAAATTTGAAAACCATGTATCATTTTCCTTCCACTTCACAATTATGTGCCACTTTGTGTTGGTCTATCACATAAAATCCCAACAAAATACATTTACGTTTGTGGTTGTAACGTGACAAAATGTGGAAAGGTTCAAGGGGTATGAAAACTTTTGCAAGCCACTGTAAGCTTCAGCAAAGTTAAGGGCTCTTTGTGGTCAGATAAATCATTACACAGAAGCCTTGCTACAGATATCCTACACATCCCAATGATTGACATCTATAAATGTCCACCAGACAGAATGTAACCACGTATATAAAAATAATTTTATTGTGACAGAATTGTTGCCAATCAAGGTCCTTCATTCACACAATATATCCCCATAAGACATAGGCATTTTGTTTAGACATAGGAGTAGAATTTGGCTGTTCGGCCCATCACGTCTGCCCCACCTTCAATCATGGCTGATCTATTTTTGTCTATCAACACCATTCTCCTGCCTTCCCATAACCTTTGATGCCCTTACTAATCACAAAAGTTGCATTTGAAGATTTTTTGTTTAGGATGCAGGTTCATGTTCCTTTCCACTTGGTTTCCAATCAGAACGACACTGAATGCATTACATTGTCTCTCAGCAGAGCAGTTTTGCGAGTTTCTGCAGGATAAACCGTGGCACCTCCTGATGTTGAATGAAAAGAGGCAAAGCTGCAGTCTGACTGAGGTTTGTGGATCCTCTTGGAAGCGATTATCAGGTTAATTAGAAGATACAAAAATAAGAATATAAGAATATACCCATAGGAATTATTCAATAAAAAAGTTCTGATTCTGTTTGACACAAATTGCAAAGTCCTCCAGGATATGGAAATAGTCGACAAACCAAATTAATGCTGCGTCCGTCCAGTCACGTCACATGTAGATCCTAGAAAAAATAAATGTGATTTCTATAATAGGCTGACTTTTCATGTCAAGGTGAATCTAGTTACAGGCACTTCATAATTTCTAGCCTAATGTCAATGTGCATAATTATGCATTTATTTAGATTTATAAGTTGATATCTATTAACAAGAGTGTAATCAATGTGTAAGCAGGTCCTCCCTGGGTTACGAACACCAGACCTATAAACACAATGTGCATACACGAGCTTCTGTGAAACCAGTGGGATGCATGAGTTTGGATTTGGGGGCTTCCCCATGACTGCGTGGGTTTTCTCCGGGATCTCCGGTTTCCTCCCACACTATGAAAATGTACAGGTTTGTAGGTTAATTGGCAAGGTATAATTGTAAAATTGTCCCTCGTGTGTATAGGATAGCGTCAGTCTGCGAGGATCACCGGTCGGCGCAGACGCGGTAAGCCAAAGGGCTTGTTTCCTTGCTGTATCTCTAAACTAAACTACACATGCTGGGTCAACTGGCCTCCTCCTGTACTGTTACAATGTTTCAAAGCAGCATGGATATTTTCACACATGATGCTGACATTGGATGCTGAAAATAAGTCTTTACATATTCTTACTGAAGGACAAAAACACAATAAAAATAGTACTGCAAGTTATTTAACCACATGCGATTTCTAATTGGAATTATTGAAATCTGACTGATGGCATAAAATCGCATAAAACCAAAGATTTTAGACTTTAGAGATACTGCGTGGAAATAGGCTCTTCGGCCCACCAAGCGTATCAACCAGCAATCACACGGTACACTAGCACTACCCTACACTGAGAGAATTTACAATTTTACATGTCAATTAACCCACAAACCTACCTCTTTGGAGTGTGGGAGAAAACCAGAGCACACGGAGAAAACCCACAGTCACGGAGAATGTACAAACTCGGTACAGACAGCATCCATAGTCAAGATTGAAATTGGGTCTCTGGCACTATAAGGCAGCAAGCAGCTCTACCACTTTAAACTTTAGCCCAGTATAAACTTTACTGAGAAGAAATTAACTCCGAGTAGCACAATTATCCTTAATTGGCCAACAGAGATTACTTAATTTTTTTTAAACTTCCAAAATATGTATCCTTGGACCAAAGATGAACAAGTAATGGTTATCATTGTGTCTGTATCACTGACATTTATGCTTAAATTTAGATACAAGGCATCCATTCAAATTACCTGGCAAAAGATGAAACCGCAATTATGTCCAGTACTTCCTCTAGTCCATAGATTACCAGAAGGATTGCATTAATTATTACATCTGCTTTCAGTACATATGTCTGCCACAATAAGTAGTACAAGGAAAGTAACATACTTCCAATTGTCAGAACCATGTTAGTTACTACTGGAACTGCTTCTTCAGTCAGATTCCCTTTAAAACCTGGGGATAGATAAAAAGTCAACGCAGCTTTTAGGATGGACTGAGAAAGACAATTATAAGCAAAACCTGAGGCATCTTCATTGTTTAATGTAGCAGTAAATCAAATGACTTGGGTTCAAGATATGATACTAATGCTAATTAGTATGCTAATTATACGTCACCTAGGCAGCATTTTGAGGACAACTGCAAATCGCTTAGGTATCGATAGCTTGGATTAACTTGGATAATTGTTTGGCTGAGAAAGGGAATAATTCACATTCCTTGTCACCATCTATTGTCTTGGAATGGGCAGCTTTGTGAGTATTGGTTTGACAGATAGTCACCATTTTGCTATAAACTTAAGAAACAGCAAGAGGACTAGGTTATCAGCGACTGCTTTGGCTATCATCAAGGGCATTATGGACCTTTACCTCTATGCCATTTTCATGCACTATCCCTATACATCTTGATACATGAAAATCTATCTGAACTCAATGACTGAGTCTTCTCTGCCTCTGGGAGAGAAATCTCCAATGAAACACCACCACATGCTGCATGGAGAAATGTCTTATCAGATGGTCAAAAACTCTTTCTCTGACCCTTACTCTGTGTTTTATAATCGTTAGCCAGTGGATACATCATTGGTTTACCTCTGTACTCAAATCCTCTTGTAATAAACTCAAAAAAATGGAAATAAATAATGTCATAACCTTTAGAAAATCATAACACAATCAAGCAGAGGCAACATTAGATCAGGGTGATACAGGGTGAGACGGTCCTGAATTGCCTTTGATGGAAGTTTATTCTTAAGGTCTGGTCTCATCCACACTTTCAACAATTGCAGTAAGATCTCTCTACTTTTAGATTTTATGCCTCTTGAAATGAAGACCAATGCCTTCCTAATTATTGCTTTACTTGTATGCTTACCTTCTCTGTTTCACATCTGAGGACATTGATCCCTCTGTAGAGCAGCATTTTGAGGTCTCCCTCTATTTTCTGTGCCTCCTCACTATTCTCCATTCCAATTCATTGATGTAAAACTATTTTTTTTATTTGTATCCTCAAATTCAACTTTACAAAATTGGCTGGACAGGGAGTGGCCTGACATATGAGCAGAAGAGGTAGGAGCAGGAATAGGCCATGTGAGCCCTGAAACCTGTTCTGCAATTCACTAGGATCACGGGTGATCTGATCTGGGTCTGACTTCTGTATTCCTAGATTCTCCACTTCCTACATTTCTATTCTTCCTACAAAATTGGATAATCTTGTTCCCCACACTATACTTGATTTGGCCATTTTTGGCCACTCTCTTATCCATTTCACAAATTAACAACTCTCTTATCCATTTCACAAATTACCAATCTTCTAAAGAAGGGCCTTGACCTGAATTGTCACATATCCATGTCCTCCAGAGATTCTGCCTGATCCGTTGAATTACTTTGTGTGAAAAAAAGTACTGCGTTATATTAAATAAATAAATCTTTCGAACATAGCTAACTCAACCTCTCTCCAAGATAGATGTGTTTCCAGGTAAAGTTTTTTCATCCAAAACAAATACCTGTAGTCCCAAATTACCTCGTTGAATATATCTCGCTTCCTCCACAAACCTTGAAAGATAGCAGGTTAACATAGCTACAACTAAATGTGTCACAACTCTCTAAACTTCATGCTCCACGTAGTATAGAGGATCAGACAGCTCAATACAATATATACAATTTTATAAAATATCTTACCATGATATAATCTTGTTACTTCTAGAATCCCCATGAGAATCAGAAGAACCAAATCAAGAGCCAGATTACCATCTGGGAAACTAAAAACCTGACCTGAAATGTCAAAAAATACGAATGAATTTCCTGGAAATTTTTAAATATGAAGGTCTTTTGAGTCTGATAAAAATGCAAAACTTACTTTTGTAGATAATCATGAGGAAAGTGACAAGAAAGTAAAAAATGTAATAAAATATATTGAAATAGTAAACCATCTGTAGAGGGATGGAGGAAAGCTGTTGAAATTCTGGTTAAGGAATGATACTGCGGTAAAACCTAGACATATCATCAACCTGGAGCACTTAACATGAACAATTTCCTTCACCTCCAGGATTTTTAAGCTGGCATCTGAAAATTATTAAAGGATAAACTGCTTTTTAAAAAGGTAATTTTCAAAGTAGATCATGTTTTAGGCAAAAATAAAATATTTCTTCTGCATATTATGTGCACCAAAATGTAAATGCAAACATAAAGAATGAATTTATAATTTTACAAACTTTATTAAAATAAATTTTATCTCGTGTAGTATTCCGATCTTGATGCTTCTGGATGCTTGCAGAATCCCCCTCAGCAAAGCTACAAAGTCAAGTACGTTAGAGGCTCTTCCCCACAGCCTCACCCATGCTAAATGATAATTGTTGCAAAATTCTTATTAAAGAAATTAATAAGGTAAACAACAACTTTTTCTGAAACATATTAAATGTCCACAACGCACTGTCCTGTGTACAGTCGAATATTATCTTAAGAAGCACAGCAATTATTAAAAATATTTCACTTTTGTCTTTGTAATTAGGATTTTGTGATAGATATCTCAACCTGACCTGATGTCTCCCTGCAATAAAGCCTAAAAGCACACTTCAGAGTTCAATTTGCATCCTAAATGATAGGATTAAAATAGCATATTATTTTTCCACAAGGAGGAGGTTGTTCATAGAACTACAATAAAACATCCTTGCATTTACTGCTACATCAAGATATAAATATTTGATAGATAATTTAATGGCTTAGTGTGTAAATGAACTCATAATTTGTGTACCAAGATCGGCGCAGTTTCAATCTCAGATCTGTGCCAAATTAAATGGTCTTAACCTTGATCAATATACTATTTCATGCCCAAGGAGAGAAAAAAATCTCGGCAATTATTTGACACAGCATTGAAAATTTAGTTCAAAACTAAAATCAATCACAAATGAAAAATGTTCCAAGATGCTGGGTGAGTGCCATTACCCTTTGATTTACAGAGAAGTCAGCAAAAAAGGTCACACAATAAAGAGAGAAAAAATGTAGAATGTCTTGACTCAACAAATTTGAAGAGCAAGATTGAAATGCAGAATGTATTGATTCCACCGTTGAGTGATTGCTGCTTCACAAGGAGATACAACAGTCACAACAGCTGTCAGACCAACAGCCAAACTACCCCACATGATAACTACACTCTGGAGTAAATGTTGCATTTCAATTAGAGGCTACAAGAATGCTGAACTAGAAAATAACGATATGCAACAGCTCCTGGCGACAGGTAGATTTCAGTCCAAAGGATACAACAGCAGCAGAATTCACTGTAATAGAAGATACAATTAACTATTAGTACAAAGGAGTATAATTTACTTTACCAATTCACTAAAATAAAGGAAATATATTGAACTAATATACTTAATTACTAGTATATAAGATTTTAATTCATCATCTCAAATTATTCATCACTCTACCAGCAGTTGTTGCAGATACAGAATCATTAAACTATTATGTTGCTAGAATCTTGAGCAAAAAACACAAAGTGCTGGAGTAACTCAGCGAGTTAGGTAGCCTCTCTGGAAAGCAAGGGTAGGTGACGATTCGGGACGGGATCCTTCTTCAAACTGCTGCAGATCCTGACCCAAAATGTTGTCCATCCGTGTTCTCCAGAGATGCTGCCTGATCCGCTGTTACTCCAGCACTGTATTTTTGTTCATCATTATGTTGTTGAACTCAAAGTGCTTTCTCCAGAGAGAAAGTTTTATCCAAGAAACTTAAATGTTGATTCCTTGATTTCACTGAACTTTGTTTCCACATCAAATCAATACATATCAACCTCCATTAAATCTTTTTATTTTTCTTGAGCTGATCCACTTAGTTTCCTCAATAAAGTTGGTGCTGAAACAGTCATAAAGTTGTATAGCGTGGAAACAGGCCCATTGGCTCCACTTGTCATGCTGACCAGGTTGCCATATTGGGCCGGTCTTATTTACCTGCATTTGAACCATATCCCTCAAAACCCCTTCTCTCCATATATCTGGCATAATATTTTTAAATGCCACAATCGTATCTGCTCCTATAGCTTAGGTAAGGCCTCAATATTAAAAGACACAACTTTGTTTGTGCATGGGCCTTTGCTGGCTAAATGAACAGTCCTTGTTGCAAACCTTCTCTGGTACCACTTTCTCACTCTTTCTTCACAACACAACAACTGCAATGGTGCTGCTTGCTGCATCTGTGTGGAACTCATCAATTTCATCACCTTTGCTACTAACTTCCACCCTACTCTCAAATTAACTTGGACCATTAGCCACACCTCTATCTCCATCTTGAGCAAACTAGCTACTGGCCAGTTACAATAACCCCCCCCCCCCCCCCCCCCCCCCCCCCCCCCCACCCCCCCAACTCTCATAACTACAGCCTACACTTCCCACCCATTCTCTTGCATGGATGCCATCCCTTTCTGTCATTTTCTCCATCTCCGTGCATTTGCTCTCATGATGAGTTCTTCCATTCCAGGACACCTGAAATGTCCTCCTTATTTCAGCAAACATTGTTTCTCTTCCACTGTGGTTGATTGAGCCCTATCAAGCTCCTTCCAAACAGAAAAGTGATAGAATTAAAGTCATAGTCATCTAGCACAGAAACAGGCCCTTCGGCCCAACTCGTCCACGCCAACTGAGATGTCCGACTAAACCTTTCCTATCCATGTACCTCTTCAAATGTTTTTTAAATGCGCTTGCACTACCTGTCTCAACTACCTCCTCAGACAGCTCTTTCCATATATTTTCCACCCTCTGAGTGAAAAAGTTCCTATTAAATCTTGTCCCTCTCACCTTAAGCCTATGTCCTCTGGTTCTTGATTTCCCTACTCTTGACAATGCTTGTGTGCATTCACCCTAACTATTCCCCTCATGACACCTCCATAGGATCACAGTTCAAACTCTTGGCCAACTTTTCCCATAGCTCAGGTTTTTTGTTCACTGGCAACATCCTGATAAATCTCTGCATTCTCTTTAGCTTAATGATATCCTTCCTGAAATAGGGTGACCAATGCTGAACACAATACTTAGAATGCAGCCTCAACAAGGTCATGCACAACTGTAACACACCATCTATATTCAATATCCTAACAGATGAAGCCAATACCCAAGCAGATGAAGCCTTCTTTACCTCCCTATTTACCTGTGACACCACTTTCAGCTTCCTCCATCCTCCCCATTCATCCTACTAGCTTCTGCATTTACCACATCATCCATTGTCATTTCTGCCAGCTGTAACTGGATCTTGCCTCCAGCCACATCTTCCACTCCCCACCATTTCCACCTTCTGCATGGACCATCACTTCCTGGTCCACTCATCCCCCCACACTCATCCCTCCCTGACCCCTGGTACTTTGACCTGCAGTTGCTGTTTAAGACCCCGGATGGTGGTGAGGAAGAAGGTGCAAGATCAAGTGTTGCAGGAGTTGCAAGACTTGTTCCTACTCCTCCTCACTCACCAACATCAAGGGACTTAAACAGATCTTCATGTGAGGCACAGATTTACAAGCACCTCCTCCAAGCTCATCTACTGCATGCAGTGCTCCTGATGTGACCTCCTTTACTTCAGCAAGACCAAGAGCAGGCGAAGTGACCGATTTGCAAAGCTACTGCGCTCTATCCTTAGCTCCCAGTTGCATGTAATTTCAACTTAACCATTCCCACAGCAATCAGCCTGCCCCCAGTCTCCTCCACTGTCATTGCAAACTATAGGAGCAATACCTCATATTCAGCTTGGGTACTTTACAACCCAATGATATGAACATAGTGATGTGGGATTTCAGGCTTCTGTACCTCCTGCGCAATGTTATATTGTGAATTCTTATGTGAATGTTATTTGGACACTTAGGCTATTTAAAAATGTTAATCTTTTCTTAAGAAATGAATAGATGTTTAGATCTTTTAATTGAATTTTGTAATTAGCTACAACTGGGTAACTAACTCATTATATGCTTTAATTTCAGGTCATCCAAATAAGATTGTTTCATATTTGTTTCAGAATGCTTCAATCTATAATAACTGAAATTTTCTTTCAGTTCTCTTAATTTTTAAGAAAGTTATGGGCTTTTGACTGTCCTCGGTCACAGCTTTTGAGTTAAGTCAATGGAAAAGCAATAGGGAACAAGATGTTAATTTCCGAGTATGAAAATGGCCATAACTTTTTAAATACTGAAGATATGAAAGTGAATTAGGTGTCAAATTAAACTTCTTTTTATGCTTATTGCAGACTTGATTTTTTAAATCTCAAAATTTTGTAACGTTGCTACAAGATTTTCACTCTAATCGTACCGCACCATACTTGATACGGCAATCTCCTATTGCATTGAGCTTTAGTTGGTGCTGCAGCTGGATTCCGTGCCTACAAGGTTTCTGATTATAAAAGTTCCTAAGAGTGCTGATACTTGCATTGAAACAAGCAAGGCATAATCACTGACTTTAGAACATGATTGGAAGATGAAAAATAAAATACACAGTCGTTCATTTTAAATAGGTATGTTACAATACCTACCTTGAGCAGCGCTGCAGTTCTGCCGCTCCCCGTGTGCGTGACTTCAGCGCCTTTCAGAGGGGGGTGGGTTTAAGATCCCGTTTTTCCCTAGACAGTCCAAATCGATCCATGTCGGGCGATTTCGTCGTTAAAGAGAAATCGCTCCGACATTTCATTCATGAAGTTATTTTTAAACTACGCTAGATTATTTATTAACTAGAGTAGTTTAAAAATCACCTTCTAAAGCTCTGAACACTGACAGCAGAACGGACATAACGTAGGCAATAAAAGAAGCGACACAGTTCATTTTTACATAAATACTTGGTTTTTAGGAAGCATTTAATCACATTTTCATGTTGCGAGAAGGGGACAAAAAAAATGTATGAACCGGCTGTATTTTCCCTGCCGACTTCAGCGCAAACTGCAACGTTCTAATCCACCGCATTCCACTAAAACCCACGCGCAAGTTGATTTAAATGGTTATTAATTTACAGGCATTAAACACTAAATTCCCTCCATTTGGCCTATAAATTCATGAAAATGAGATTTAAAAATCATGTTATATTGTGGATTATTGTGTGAATGTTATTTGGACACTTCGGCAATTTAAAAATGTTTATCATTTCTCGAGAAATTCATAAATGTTTAGATCTAGTAATTGAATTTTGTAATTAGCTACAATTAGATAACTAATTATATGCTTTAATTTCAGGTCATCCAAGTAATATTGTTTCATATTTGTTTCAGCATGCTTCAATCTATAATAACTGAACATTTCATTGAGGTCTCTTAATTTTTAAGAAAGTTATGGGCTTTTGACTGTTCTAGATCACAGTTTTTGTGTTAAGAATGGAAAGGCAATGGGGAACAAGATGCTAATTTCCGAGTATGAAAATGGCCATAACCTTTTTAATACTGAAGATATGAAAGTGAATTAGGTGTCAAACTAAACTTCGTTTTATGCTTTATCTGATGGGATAAATTGCAGACTTGATTTTTAAAATCTCAAAATTTTGTAACATTGCTATTTTAAACCGAATCTCGAAAAGAAAAAGATTTCTCCGTTAAACAACCCCTTTGGCATCTCATGGGCTGCATTTCAAGGCACCCAATGACTAATATAAGCGGTTCTACTGCCGCAAACACTTGCGAATCGCACTAGCTTGCAGACATTTGCAATTAATTAAATGTTGTAATTACAAAGTAAATCGAAGAGATGAAAACCACACCGGTTGCCACAGCAACACGACTCTCACTGCCTCACCTTTCATCAACACCATTTTGCCGACATGATGGTCCTCCAGTATCCCATCAACCCCCGCGGTGCCACCAGCCCTGCCCCCTGGCGGCGGGGAAGGGTAAAGCCTTTCACTCAGCGGAAATCCCAGGTAAAATCTTTCCAACGTGCCAAGTTCATTTGAAGTAGCAACCAAACTGATCACAGAATGTTTAGAGGGGATGTAAATAAAACGTTTGAAGAGGAGATAGCTTTAACGTGAAAGGGGCAACATTTAAAAGGAGATGTGCAGGGCAAGTTTTTTTTCACAGATTGGTGGGTACCTGGAACACTACAATACTGCAGTGAAGTGGTAGTAATGTTACAAAATTTTGAGATTTAAAAAATCAAGTCTGCAATTTATCCCATCAGATAAAGCATAAAAAGTTTAATTTGACACCCAATTCACTTTCATATCTTCAGTATGAGAAACGTTATGGCCATTTTCATACTCGGAAATTAGCAACTTGTTTCCTATTGCTTTTCTATTGACTTAACACAAAAGTTGTGATCGATGACAGTCAAAAAAAGCCCATAACTTTATTAAAAAGTAAGAGAACTGAAAAAAAATTTCAGTTATTATAGATTGAGGCATTCTGAAACAAATATGAAACAATCTTACTTGGATGACCTGAAATTAAAGCATATAATTAGTTAGTTACCCAATTGTAGCTAATTACAAAATTCAACTACTAGATCTAAACATCTATCCTTTTCTTAAGAAAAAATTAACATTTTTTTTAAAAGCCGAAGTGTCCAAATAACATTCACACAAGAATTCACAATATAACATGATTTTTAAATCTAATTGTCATTAATTTATAGGTCAAATTGAAGGAATTTTGTGTTTAATGCCCGTAAATTAATGGGCATTTTAATCAGCATGGGAGTGGGATTTTCTGGAACACGATGGATTGGAACGTTGCGGTTGCGGTGAATTTAAACCCCATATCGGCAGGAAAAATTCTGCCAGTTCGTATGGGGAATAAATCACCGTTTTGCAAAGTTAAAGTTTGATTAAGGTCATCTAAAAAAGCAGGTTTATATGCAAAAAATGAACAGCTTTCACTTACCTGTCCCCTATGTAAAATACGTCCCCATTGTCGGCGTTCACGGCATTAGGAGCTATTTTTTATTTTACTGCAGCGATGAAATAGTCGTGCGATTTTTAAAAAAAAATTAACTTACTGGCAGTCGGAACGAATCTTTAGAAAAATCTCGCACTCCGAGAAAATAAAGCTCCGGATGGCAAGGGAAAACCGCACTTTAACCCCACCCCCCCTCAAAGTTGCCAAAGTCGCGCACATGGCCAGTGACAGAACTGCAGCACTGCTAAAGATAAGTTTTGTAACATACCTAGTAGTGGAGTTTGAAGCTTTTGGATATGAATATATGTGATATAATTATAATGTAGGATGCACACCCATCATTAAGCTGGTAGAAATGTGTTCACCCAATCCCTCTCCAAGTTACAACAGGGTTTGTTACCCGAACAGTTTGCAAGTCGGAAATATGGCTGCAAAATGAGTTCCTACTTTGCAGAAGATGGCAAATCCACCCCGCCAGTCTCCCAAACTTTTGTTCACATGTACGGCTGTACACCAGTCGGGTGTTCATAAATTGGAGAGGACATGCACACAGTTTTATGTATTTTGAAAACTGGTTCTCATGTATTGTAATGCCTCTCCTTTGCTACTGCAAATGAGTTGTACATTTATGTTATGTAAAAATACATATTTTCAATATATTCCAGAGAATATAATTTAAAACAAAATTTTAAAGTCACCCATGGATCTCAAGTGGGTTTTTACATACAAAAAGAAAACGCCTCTGAAGCAAAGTTTATCATTAAAAAATCGCAAACCATACGTGGGTTTTGAATTACATTTTACTCAGATGCAAGCCAAGGATGGCATTATTGTTAGCTGTTAATTGGACATAATCAACCTCAGTAAATTGACAATATCCTATTGAAAAGGAGTGGGTGTTTAAGCTGTCAGGACATTTTATTATTTGCCAAAATATACATCTCAATAGCATAATAAGTAAAGTAAAGTATCCTTTATTGTCGTTCAGACCTTTCGGTCTGAACGAAATTTCGTTGCCTTGCAGTCATACATTTAATAATATAACAAAACACACAATAAACACAAATTAACATCCACCACAGTGAGTTCACCGGCACCTCACTGTGGTGGAAGGCAAAAGTCTTAAGTGATAAATAATGATAGAAGACTAGTTACTTTTCCACACACCACTCGTAAGTCTGGAGATTTATTTAATGATAAATTTAGCTTCAGAAGCGTTTCATGTTTGCATGTAAAAACCCACTTCAGAACCATGGGCGATATAAAAATTTTACAGCCATTTATCACTTCTGAGACTTTTTAGATACCAAAGGAATTAAGAAAAAAAACAAATAATGCCTTACTGTTGATGAAATGCAGTGAGCAAAGCGATAATTCCCAATATTTTCAATTTCGTTATCTGCACGGCAAGCACTTTAGCTGTTGTTGTCCGGAAGCTGCGATGTCCTCCAGGTGGATTGAGCAGCTCCGTGCGTCAAGCCCTATGACCCGGTGACCTTACGTGCAACCCCCCTATAATAATATTGGCCTAGCATGTTCCAATGTGGTTGTGGAAATATGGACTGTAATTTTAATAATCTGGTCTTTTTATAAATTAAAAAAAACTAAAATTAAAATTGTAGATTTTACTAGACTAAGTGGGACCCGTTGGGTCCCAACATCACATGGGAGGGCTGGTCCCCCAATGCAATATTCCACCTTGCCACCAATTCCAATATTGGTGGCCAGTGGGGGTGGGGGGGGAAGTGCTAGTATGGGTGTTGTGGGCTGAAGGGACTGGTTTCCAGAGGGCTAGTACGGACATTGTGGGCCGAATGGATTCTTGGGCTGGCGGCTCAGTCACTAAAGCCTGTTGTGCTGGCAGCACGCTCACTCACGGCTGATGGGCTAGCAGTTGACTCACGGCTATTCCCTGAAATTCCATTTCAAGCAGGGCGCAAGGTCACCAAGTTCACGTGCAGTTTCATACCATTTCAAGCAGGGTGCAAGGCCACTAAAGACAGCGAGTCGTGACCTCTCCCTCCTCCATCTTGCAGAGCCTGAACCACGCCCACACTTCTGGGTTTTATAGACCCCCCCCCCCACAGAAGGGGCGTGGCATTCATAGCATGATTGACAGGAGAGAGAATCTCAACATTTTAAAAACTCAAATAACTCTTATTTTTCATCGATGGCAAAAATCCTCGGCACCTGATGAGCGGAGGGGGGTTCTGAGTAAGATGGCCAAAAGTCACAACCGTACTAAAATCAATATAAAGCGCAAACAGGAAGTGGTCAAGATTAGACTTTTAATTATATAGAAGGAAATGCAACTTTGATTGGGCAAGGCGACTTTGATCGGGCAAGGCAACCTTGATTGGGCAATGCGACTTTGATTGGGCAATGCGACTTTGATTGGGCAAGGCGACTGATCGGGCAAGGCGACTGATCGGGCAAGGCGACTGATCGGGCAAGGCGACTGATCGGGCAAGGCGACTGATCGGGCAAGGCGACTTTGATTGGGCAAGGCGACTTTGATTGGGCAAGGCGACTGATTGGGCAAGGCGACTGATCGGGCAAGGCGACTGATCGGGCAAGGCGACTTTGATTGGGCAAGGCGACTGATCGGGCAAGGCGACTTTGCTGCCATTTACAATATACATTAGCAAGTTAGATGAAGGAATTAAAAGTAACATTAGCATATTTGCAGACGACACAAATTTGGGTGGCAGTGTGAACTGTGAAGAGGATACTATGAGAATGCAGGGTAACTTGGACAGGTTGGGTGAGTGGGCAGATGCAGTATAATGCAGATAAATGTGAGGTTATCCACTTTGGATGGGAAGGCAGATTATTATCTGAATGGTGTCAGGTTGGGAAAAGGGGAAATACAACGAGAGCTGGGTGCCCTAGTACATCAGTCACTGGAAGTAAGCATACAGGTACAGCAGGCAATGAAGGCTCTCCCTTGTCCATTTTACTTGTTTTATTCTAAAAAAAATCCATAAAGTTTGTCAATAATGATTTCCTCTTCGTAAATCCATACTGACTTGCACCAATCCTGTTACTGCTATCCAAATACACCGCTATTATCTTTGATAATCGACTCCAGCATCTTTCCCACCAAATTAGGAGGAAACAGCAGAGTGAGGAGGATGTTTCCTGGAGCCAATAAAACTAACTCAAGATACCTTTGATAACTACAAAGGAAAGAGAGACGAGAACCAAAAAAGATCCAAAATTATTTACAGAATTATTAGCAAAAACACAATACATTAATAAAAATATAACTGTATAACATATTGGAAGCATTCTTTTTAAGATAGCTGCTTACAAAAATACTATAAATGCATTACAAATATGCACTGGCTGGCACAGAGTGTTGGTCATCTCAAGAGATGTTCGTTTTCTTCAAATACTCAGTCAGCGGAGATTATACTAAGAAAACAAAGTGAAATATTAGGAATATACCTCAGGTACAACAACTTCATTCAAAGGTATTAAATGATTGAACTTAAGGTAAATAAATTATTATATACATTGCCAAACAATTAGCTCAATTTCCTAGGAAAGAAGAAAATATTCGCAGGCACACAAGAACACGAGGAAATAGGAACAGGATTAGGCCCACCGAGCCTGCCCAGACTTGAATATGATCAAGGCTATCTATGCCGGTCTAAATCCTCTTATGTACAAGATATACAGGCAAGTGCTTGGTTTGCGTAACATAATGGGCAGCTGTAGGATCCTGGAATTTGCCCGACTGTATTAATCAACCAGACTACAATTTCCCAATTATGTGTGAATTTGTTTTTTGTTGTGGCTTTTCACTGTTAGTAATATCTTAATGGGTCTGATGAGCTGTGTCTATTCCGATGCACAATATTTGCAGCAAATCACACTCTCTAAACATTTCTGTGGTACGTGATCTGATGGAATAGTGTGGCTGAGGAATGACTTCACACTAAATTATATGGATATAATAGGCATACTGGTCTTCAAATTGAAAATGTCTTTAATTATCCCTCTTGTCTTCCCTTCCCTTGCATTTTCATTTAATTAAATCAAAATTTAAATCAATATCCTCTGCTTGGGAACAAAATCAATAACATTTGTTTGTCAGAAAGAGAAGTGCCAGTGGCCAAATGATAATTTTGATCTGTATTTGACATACACGGCCTTCTCCCATTTTATTTCAGAACTGTCTTAATGGAATTAACTTCTCTAAAGAAAAGCATACCTTTCTTCATAACTCAGTGTATAATAATGATTTTGAACCAAACGGAAGATTCTGAATTCTATTATGCTTAGTGACAGGTTAGGTTATGTTAACTGGAGCAACAACTGAGCCTCTGATTTGGAGGATGAATGCAAAGTAAACCAGCTTGTTCCTGCTAACAATGTATTCTTCATGCTCCAGTTTCCTTATACATCCCAAAGAAGTGCGAATTTGTAGGTTCATTGACCTCTGTACACTGCCCCTAATGTTTAGGGAGTGGATGTGAAAGTGGGATAACATAGAACATGTGAAAAGGTGATTGATGGTTGACATGGGCCAATGGGCCCCATGTCCATGCTGTATCTCTAAACTAAGAAAATTGGACTCAGTGTTTTTACCCTCAGTCTTGGCAACATAACAAGCAGGAAAGGGAGTACACAAAATTCTGAAGAATTTGCCCAGGTTTGAAAGTCGCTTCCAAACTTGAATACGAACCCATAGTCACTGTACTTGCAAGAACGGGCATGAACATTTAATAATGAAAATCATCTGGAAATGTGCAGAGAGATTGTTCTTCTTACCTTGAGAAACTCATCAAGCCAACGATGTACAGAACCAATTCAAAGACATAAAAAATCAACAATATTGCATTGATGGTCAGTTCCAGCCTTAGAACATAGGTCTGCATTATCAGATAGTAAATTGCCATTATTGTCGATGGCCCAAGAAGCACCAGGCTAATAGTGAGAGGCACCTTGCGTTGAGACAGATTTCCCTTGGAACCTAATGCAAAATGTAAAAAGTCATTAGATAGATATTTATCATACATTCAGCTCTTCACAGCAGAAGAGATGACTAATTGCAGTTTCAGTCTCTGTTACTTCATCCGGAACCATTTTACCATTGTGCTCCTGGAAAATTATTGTGTTCTAGGCATCACAAACAAATCTCACCTCTCCTTACCCAATTGTCAACCATTTGTCCCTCTCAACTTGATTCCCATACAGCTGGAATCCCCCATGACCCAGGTTTCAAGAAGCCAACCTCCAGAATTTTCTCCATCAGCTCTCTGCCTTATTGAATGGTTTCCTTGGCAACAGGCTATTTACTCACTCCTGCACTACTACTTCCCCGTTTTATTCCACGAGGGTAATTTGTTAATGTACTTTTGGCCTCATCACATAATTTCAATTGCTCAACACTTTTCATTTTTCTCAGCACTCGTTCAATATGTTGTATAAGACACTGGTGACATGCACATTGAGCATTGTGTTCAGTTTTGGTCATCCTGCTGATAGGAAAGTGGCCACTAAGCTGAAAAGAGTGCAAGGAAGATTTTAAGAGGGTTAAGGGGGTAAGTTCTCTGTTCGAAATGCAAGGAGTGGAGAAGAGTACACAGTTACGACATATTGTTATTTTTTAATAATTTCTAGTATTCTCACACACCTCCTTGACCTATTGTTTGTCTCTTCACTTATCCCTTTATCATCCTGTTTCGCATTATCATATATTTTGTAATTTATTATTGTCTGCCTTCTATTCAATCACATACTTTTGTTTTATTTTCTCCTCTTGCCATTTTCTGCATTTAAAATTTATAACATTTCTAACTTTGTAATTTCAGATTGTAGGTTATAATTCTGAAACATTAACTCTGCCTCACTCCGCACAGCTACTGCTCGACCTGGAGTACTTTAGTTTCACTTTTAAATATTTTTCACTTTAGATAGATGTTGAATTCTCTAATTTTAAGTAAATGCTACAAACACTCCTTTCCCCTCTTGCCCCCTTCCTTCACCCTAGTTTAAACTGTTCCAAAGTTCGCTACATTGTTTCCTTTTTGAGATTCCCTAGCCAACATTTGCCCACAAGGGCAGCACCCTACCTGAGGTCATTTGTTGCCGCCTCCGATTTGTCCTGGTATTTTCTCATCTCCAGCTCTTCCTTTCCCCTTCCCCCTCTACCCCCTACATTCAGTCTGAAGAAGGGTCTCAACCCAAAACATTACCTATCCTTTTTCTCCAGAGATGCTGCCTAACCCGTTGAGTTACTCCAGGACTTTGTATCTATCTTTGGTATAAACCAGCATCTGAAGTTCTTTGTTTCTACATTATTTTTAACTGTTTGACAAGTAGTAAGATCCAAGGAAGGCAAAACACTGCATTCAACCTTCAATGAAATAAATAGTCAATAAATACCCCCCCCCCCTGTTATTTTCTTCATGGCACAAGCCAGAATTATAAATTATCTACTTTCATAAGTTAAGAGGCAGAAAAGTCTGAGACATAATGTCCCTGGGATTCAACTCTATACAAACTTTCAGAAGTAGTTTTAGGGTAACTTACCAAAGAATATCCTTATTATTTCAACCCCAAGGTACAAAAACAGCATGACTAGATCCAAAGCCAGGTTTGCAGAGGCATAGGGCAACACCAGACCTATTACATATAACAAAGGAGCATTACAGGTTGGACAAGAAGTTATGCGTGGAAACTGCACATCTCAAGTTTAAGTCACGGAAGTTAAGACCTGCCACAGAACATTAGCAAAACATGGAATGATTGAAGCAGCAAGAGTTATTTGTTATTAGCACAAACAGAACATTGGCCAAGACAAACAGTGGACCCAATAATTCCAACAGCTCCTTCCAAATGTGTGACTCCAAACACCAAGAATGTCAAAAGGCAACTGGCCATGGATATATCAACATGTGCAAATTCCTCTCCAAGGCACATATTATCTTGATTCTGATATACAGTATTGTTCCTTTATCATTACTGGGTCGAAATCCTGGAACTCCTGCCTCTGAGGACTATGGAAGTACCTTCACCAAAAAGAGCTCCAGCTGTTCGGTGACTCCCCGCCACCTTCAAGGAGAATTATAGACGGGTAATACATATTGGCCCTCCCAAAGACATTAGTTTAATAGAAAACGGATAATCTCACGAAATATACAAGATGCAAGGAAGGATTGACAAGGTGGATGTTGTTAGACTGTTGTCTTTGGCTCAACGTCTAGTAGGAGATGTGGTTGGCCATTTAAGATTGAGTGGAAGGGAGTTCTTCAATATTAGGGTTGTGAATCTTTGCCATTTTGCACCCCAATGTAGAGCAGAGTTGTGGAATATATGCTGGATAAATGTATCAGGTACCCATGCCAACAACATCCAACTCTACCTTACCCGTACCAAACTTTTCCTGGTTAGTTGGATTTGATTTGTGACATTGCTTACTCAGCATCCAAAAATGGAGGGCCAATAATAGTGTCCAATTAAATATTGGTAATACCAAAGTCACTACCGTCAGAAACACTGTATACTTTGTACTAAGGTGAATATTCTTGTCCATCTTTGGCATTGTGTCTAATTCTAGGCTGAGCAGCCATCTCATATCCTTCCAATGAGAACAATTATTTCCATCACCACCTTTATTGGTGAAACTCTGAACAGGTTTTTGCTTTAATTGGAGTTTAATAATGTTAAAGCTCTCCTTGAGGGCATACATTTTATATATTCAAAGGATCGCGTGTTTTTCAAATATCTCAAACAAAATTTGGGGTTTTATTGTCGTAATGTAGATGATCACTTCCTTCTAAAATTAAATGTGTAACACCATTTGTAAGCTATTTCCCCAGATAACTTACAAACCTCTCATCTACTGGTCCATGCATGCATCATTATTAACAGGTAAGCAGCAGTGAAAGGTATTTCTGTAGCTATGTTTATACAAGGCAGATACCCCACTCATAATGAATATCTGATTACCCTGCCAGGAAATGTAGTACTTAGATACTTGTATATAACACGTTTGAGTTAAGCTTGAACAATTTCTAACAAAAATAACTTGCTGATATTCATGATCCTAGCTCATATAATAATTTGCATGTGTATCGTGGCTTTAAAACAGTTAACCAATCCATCACGGGATAATGAGCATTTTAAAGGCTTTTAAAAGATACCACCTAAATTGTAACAGAGCACATATTACTCCAAATTATAATGAAACATGCCTTTAATGTGTTTTTAGTTAAGTTAAAATGTTTAACATTTACTCCCAGTTTTTTCATTCTATTGGAAATAATATTACTTAAAAAAAGAATCAAGCTATATTGAAAATTTGCAAAATAAAGTGACAACAAATCTTATTTTTTTCCCCTCATAATCTACATTTTCCACTAGTCAATATAAATAAGAAATACAATTTTAGAAGCATAGATAATACATACTGCAATTAAAAGTAACGATTAAAACTCACAACATAGGATTTAGAACCTACTTTTATATATGAAAAAAAGGATCTCTGCCACAAAGTATGCTGCAAAGTACCAGCTGTTGAGGAGTAGGAGCATTTCCAGTGGGGCCAGAGAGAGCTTTTGCAAACAATTAAGGAAGGATCTCAAATAACATTTTATTAATTGACGATTACATTTTAGCTAACTGAAGTTCATGAGCCTTTTCTTAATGAGGGTGGCAATTCAGCATTATCAGGTTTATGTTATGGACATGACAACTGTGATTCGAATAGCATAATCCTAATTCCATGCAAAATGACATAATCAGCAAAGGGAAGTTTTTGCAGCTGGGTCTCGAACGTTCCTCGTTTTCAATTCTTTGCCTATGTGCATCAGGAATAATCTTTAATTCATAAAAGGATACAACTGGAGGTGGTTTTCCTGTAAAATACAACAATTATTAGTCACTGGTGCATGTTCCTCACAAACTATTGAGTAAAATTATAGCACGTGTGAACTAAAGACTGGTCATGTGTAGGAAATAACTGCAGATGCTGGTTTAAACCGAAGATAGACACAAAAAGCTGGAGTAACTCACTGGGTCAGGGAGCATCTCTGGAAAAAAGGAATAGATGATGTTTCGCATCTGAAGAAGTGTCTTGACCCGAAACATTACTTATTCCTTTCCTCCAGAGATGCTGTCTGACCCGTTGAGTTCCTCCAGCTTTTTATGTCTATCTAAAGACCAGTCATCTTGTCCAGGAAAGGCTACATTTGACCTTTCTTGGAGCACGTGCTAATTTCAAGTTTATTCTAACTATCACAATTGCTGGAACTATTTATTGCTAAATATAGGTAATTCTTTCATGGAATAATTTTGGAATAATTCCAAAACATATTTCTGCCTTGCCTCTTTTCTAAGTCACGAATAAATTCCAATCAGGCAAGTAGCAACCTCCGACTCAAATTATCATTTTCAATCTTGGCCCTCCCCTGTTAACAACTTATTCTCCTGTGCAACACCTTCCATGTACACTTTACTTCCTTCAAGCACCTGGGTCATTCTACCTTCTACAAACCCTGGATCATTCAAATTTCTGTTACACCATGATAGACACAAAATGCTAGAGTAACTCAGCAGGTCAGGCAGTATGTTTGGAGAAAAGGAATAGGTGATGTTTCAGGTCAAGACCCATGCCTTTTATTCATCAGCTCTGTTCTTGCTGATTCACATTGCTTCTCATAAGCAACACTTCATCTTTCATTTCAGGTCCCTCGTCGTTATAATCTCTTGACCTTCCACTCTTCAAGACAATTTCACTCTAATTCTGGCTTTCAACATTGATCACTTTACCATTGGTACCAAAATCTTCAGTTGTCAATCCACCAATCTTTCCTCCTTAATCTTCTCTCCCCTGCTTTTATTTCTTCCTTCTCAGTAGACTTTGATCGTTGTTATTGATAGAGTCAGTGCCAAATGTTATTTAGTCAGTGCCAAATGTTAATCTTAGCATCTTAGGATGTTTTACAACATTAAAGGGCATTTAAAAAAAATACTGATCAGGTCAAATACAAACTTGGGAAAAGAAACAGGTTTATTTTTTCCCAGTATTAAGTTTTACTAGCAACAGAAAACATTAGAGGTAAAACAAGTATTAAGATGCAGAGAAATAGAGGAAGCCCAGACAGGGTGGAAGCAGGAGAGTTAAAACCACAAAACTCTTGAAGCTGGAATCTTTTGTCTGAACAGAAAACAAAAATCAATTAACCTGAAGCAAAAACTGTTATTCTCTCGTTAGTATTGCCTGACCAGCTTGAGTATTAACCAGCATTTTCCAAAATTAATTTTCAAGAAAGATTATTGCGCTTTACATTGGAAGAGGAAGAGAAATTAAGAATTGACATATTGAATACAGACTAAACACAGTGAACTACAGACACCGATTAATTAAAAAAAAGCAAAGTGTTGCAGTGGGTCACACAAGCTGTTGTTAATTATTGTTGGGGGAAAACCTAATTTCTCTAATATTGATCTCTATAATTTCAAGTAACCCTTGTATCTCCCTTCTCTCCATCCTTACCCCACTCGTCTTGTAACTCGTTTTCACCTAGTTTCCGTTATCATCTTTACTTTTTTGGATATCTTTCATTAATTTGTTCTATATTTCTCGGCATCACCGTCTATATCTCTCGTTTCCCTTTCAGTCTGAAGAAGGGTCTCAACCCGAAACGTCACCTATTTATTTTCTTCAGAGGTGCAGTCTGACCCGCTGAGTTACTCCAGCTTTTTGTGTCTATCTTCTAATTACAGATGTAAATGGTAAAATGGCCAGACAGTTCTTTAGTTTCTAGATACACACACGAAGCCTACTCCTTTCCAAATATGTTAATGCTCTGTTCCTGGTTGGGAAGTGAATGCCTCAATTCGTTGACATTTTATGAATAAGATTTCACGATCCCGCTTCTTCTTTCTGTGCTCGTTTTGTGTAACAAGTGTTTGTGAAGGTCACGGTTTGCTTGTCAATAACGCTTTCGGGGGTCGGGTTATGCTGGAGATGGAATCGTCGCCCCAGAGCTGGAGATGCCGCCGCGACACTCACCTCTCGCCATCTTTACCTCACCATGACAACAGCTCCGGCGACCATCCGTCACTTCCTGGTAACCAACCCCGGTCGGTATCACGTGGGAGGCAGCCGCGCACAAAGCTCCCAGATGCCGGACTGCCCGAGAGCAAGCTGGAGGCTGGAGGCTGGAGGCATCAGCGGGACACAGGTAGCATCTGTGTAGTAGGGATGGGTGACGTTTAGGGTCGAAACCCTTCTTCGAGTCTCGACCCGAAACGTCACCATTCCTTCTCTCCTGATATGCTGCCTGTGCGGCTGAGTTACTCCGGCTTTTTGTGTCTCTCTTCGGTTTGAACCAGCACCTGCAGTTCCTTCCCACACAAGTTTTTGGTGGACATGCATGAGGAGGGGGGAGGACGGGGGTCTGACTGACAGATGCGTGGGTTAAGAGACAATGCGTGTCAGATAAGGAGTGAAGTATAAAGGCAGAGGGAGGGATAGGGATAGCAGGAGACAGGAGACAGGAGAAAGAGGGGACTAAAGCAGAGACGGGGACGGACACTCAAATTTTATCAGCTACTAAATCAAAAGGAAAAGTATTTTTAAAAACAAACTACACCGGACTAGACCTCATACAACTTGAAATTCCCTTAAATAATTTGGGGATCTTTTGATTTGGAGTGTTTTACCTGAAAAGAAGATATCAACTTAAAAATATTTTTCAAAATTAAATGGATGCTTAATTTGCATTTCTGGAAAGCTTTCTTTTGGTGCAAAACTCCTCATTTTGAATATCACTAATTAAAGCTCCTGATATCCTTCTCTACTATGAGAACATCTCAGCTATAAACTGATTATACATGAACAAATTATTATTTTTGTCTTGGAAAATTAGTTCAATGGTGATATTTCACTCTCTCCAGATCTGGTAGAATGTGGCAACTCAGTGTACAATGAATGTGTGCTCATCCAGTGTATAGGGCAAGACACCTTGGTTAAGTAATCCAAAATACATACTTTCAACTTTATTTCAACAATTAAACATGTTTGAAAAGCCCAAACTGGATTAACTGATCTTGCCAATGGAATGAGATGAAAACTATTTTGCAGTCTGAAGAAGGGCCTTGACCTGAAATGTCACGTATCCATGTCCTCCAGACATGCTGCCTGAGTGCACTGAGTTATTCTAGCACTGTTTTTTTACTCATGATTTCAGCATCTGCTGTTCTTCTTCTTCTTATAGGATTCCGGCAGTGTAGACGCTGCTAAGCATATTACTGCCCTCCACAGGTCAAAGTTTGAACTAAATTCTTACATACAGTCCTGTAACATGCAGGAATTGAAGAACAGCCCTGGATATCAGCTGATGTTTCTCACTGTGTCCAAACAAAGATAAAACAAAAAGCCTCAACTCCGTCCTGTCATCTAGCAAACAATGCCTTTCTTTCTACCCTATACTTTTTACATTCTAGGAAAACATGCTTAAATGTCTCCTTACTCCCACATTCACACAAACCAGAAACATGTTTCCCTACAATGCACAAACAGTAATTTAACCCACAATGTCCCAACCTCAATCTACACGGTCTAACCGAGTCCCTCCGGGACAGAGATGTACAGAAACATATTTGTCTAACTTCAGCCTTGGAGACCCACGAGCCTTGTACAGAAAAGTAGTGTCTACCCCTGACTTCCTTTTCCCATCCTCTCTGCCATTCTTTTGTTAAGCCCTCTTTAATTATTTTTCTCAGTTCCACGCTCCCCAATAATACATGGATATCTATTTCTCTTCTTAAACTCTCCTTTGCTATGAGGTCCACCTGCTCATTCCCCCTCACCCCAGCATGCCCGGGAACCCAGCAAAAAGTGATGTTACACGCAAACCCAATTCTAGAAAACACACTCAAGATTTCATTGAGAATGTCAGGACAAGCGTTAGATTTCCCTACTCTTAAAGTTTCAAGAGCAGCTGCAGAATCCGAACAGATAATGACTTCTCTAAAACTGGCTTCCTCAATCCACCATAGAGCCCATTGAATTGCCATTAATTCAGTCGTGAGAACAGAGCTTCCATCAGAAATGCGTCGGCCAATCTTCAATCCAAACTACTTCACATACACTCCAACCCCAGCTCTCCCACTAACTGGATCTTTAGATCCATCTGTAAAAACAATCAAAGTGCTCTCACTGATTGAATTAAGATATTCCACTAAGCATTTGCTGTTCCTTGTGTCACTCTCTTTAGTACAATGATCTCTTATTCACTGAGGTGGATAAACGAAAAGGTAACACCAGGGCAATGGTAAACTATTAACTGCAAAAAATATCAATAAACTTGTTGAACATTTTCTTTACATATTTAATACAAACCAATCACAATACATAAATGTTCAAGAAAATAATCTATTATAAAAGTTGTCATACTAATCTGGTTCACAAAATAAACAAATATATTTTAATACAAGAACAGTTATCATGAAATCATCATGGAGAAAATAGCAGGACTTAAAATGCTTCTACAAAACACGTTATTCAAATTAAATTGAAGAAATGGAACTGTATATTAGGGCAAACTAAATACTGCATATCATTTTCTCAAAAATATAAAGAGTAAAAATATTTTAAAAGTTATGCTCGAAGTGAATAAATACAACAACAAGCTAGAGTAAAAATTCAAAACAATTACAGATCAATTAGCTAGTTCTGAAACTTGTTCACCTGTCTCCCATGTAGTGCATTAAGATCCTCAGTACCATATTTGTTGTGTTATTGATGGAAACAAACACAGCGATACAGCTCATTGTGCCTTTTATAAATCAATAAATTAGAGATGGTACAAGACCTTCCCCCAATATGTTCCCCTCCCTTACAACAACACAGCTTGCAAAATTCTAACAATCCCCTTACGATGCCATCCATGCAGCTCCTTGGAAATAAAGCAAAAAATATTGTTGAGCATATACTGGGTACAAAGTTCTATGACGTTATTCAACTTATTTTTAAAGAGTATCAGATGGAGCAGAAAAATTGTGTTTTACCATTTTATTTGGAAAGGAGATAGAAACGGGCAGTGTGGGGCTGCGGAACCGTGACTGGAGGCTGTGGAGGGGAGATAGCCAGAGATGATGAGATCCGTAACGGTTTAGGAGATGATGGCTTACTGTTAATATGTGGGGCCAGAGTCAATGGGTAGGCATGAGGAGATATCCGATCTGGCCTCAGCCTGGTAGTCTGATTTTGTTAGAGAAGTTAATAGAAGCAGGCAATCTGGGGTTGAATAATTTTTTGTGGGAGGTAGATAGAAGCGGGCAGAACGGGGCTGGGGAATTTTTGTGTTATTTATACACGGTAGAAAAAATGATGAGAAACAAATGTATGGACCCGAAACAAATTTGCACCTGAAAGAATTAGCAGTGCCACAGAACTGTTCCACACCAAAATATGTGCCACCAAGAGGAAGGTATGAAGTTGGAGAAAACTAGCAAAACATCTTGATTAGTGAGAGTTCAATAAAAATAATGATCATACAGAGAAAAATATAATTAATGGCAAACGCATGATTTAGCAGTGATGTGCTTAGAGGATTAAGCTCTCTTAATTGCTCAATTGCTCAAGGTGAAAATAATAATCATATTTGCATACATCTGTCTTAAAACAATATTTTATTTTCTTCAAATATGGGTAGGATACTGAAAGTTAAATATGCTCTATATTGTCCAAATCTTGAACATGTCAAATACTCAATTTTTAATTCAGAGTATTGCAATGCTCTGCCAACTCATTTTCGAACACGGAAAAATTCATTTCGGAGCCATTCCGAGTCTTCGTATAATCGTGGGTCTCCAAGGCAAAGAATGGTTCTTTTGTAGGAATAATAGTACAACACAGCAACTGGGAATTAAATAAAATTAAGCAGTTTCAGGTTAGTGCATCACATTTGAAATTCTCTATATTAACAGATCGTGTGACATTCCAACATACCCATACTCAATGCAGATAAATTAGTCATAAGGCAAGATGCATGTTTAAACCCTTAATTGGTCAAATATGTAGCTTCTTCAAACTCGACTTCAACCAAAAGATGTTTTGGAAGAATTATTCTATCACTGTCAACTTCCCCCCAACAATTGGCAATCTGCTAATAGTTGGCATCCTTTTCAACACTGGATGCTTATTAGAACCAGTCAGACAACTTTGGAAAATAATGTTGGCTTTATTTTCTATGTTAATCTGCAATGTAAAGTTCCTTGATTCTAAGCAAATGCAGGTTCTCCTTTTTGTTTGACATTTAGAATGATGTTTTCAAATATTTGCTTCCTTCTAACGTAAATCACATGGGTTCCATCTTGTGCCTCTTCCACTTTCCCAAGAGCATGAAGTCAAAGAGCTCCAGCATGGCATATAATTAGGATTAATCCTGTACTTCACTCACGGGCATGTCCATATTGCACACCTTTTCTCTATTCAACCCTGGGCATGCATCTGCCTGTCAACCCCCTCCCCTCACCAATATATCGATCGATAACTCACCAGGTTTCGTCCTGCCCCTATTCTATTCCAGCTTTCTCCCTGCCCCACTATAATCAGTCTGAACAAGGGTCCCAACCCGAAACGTCACCTATCCATGTTCTCCAGAGATGCAGCCTGACCCGCTGAGTTACTTCAACACTTTTGTAAAGCAGCACCCGTAGTTCCTTGTTTCTCCATTTATCTGCACCATCAATCAGTTACATTACTTTCCTCCAGTCTAGTGTTGCGAAGTATAGTTGCGAATATAATCTCAGTGATCGCAGAAATAAATCCCAAACAATACCATTACTGGACATTTTTGGACTGCTGTGTTCTTGATCTTATCTACAAACCAACATTTCAATAAAACTAATACTATGCATGGACATTGGGTGTAAAAGGCTGAGATTTAATAAATTTCCTTCTGTTATGTTAGTGTTTTAACATATGTTTAGTGGCAAATAATCCAATTTCATGGAAAGTCAATAGCTGTGTGACAAAAGTAACTTAAAAAATAGATAACCATAACAACTTTGCCTGACAGCTTTCTTACCAAACCGTTGGAAGACAAAAAGTACTTGAAGCCCATTTGTCCACACGAACTTGTGCCGATACCGCCATCGCAGATTCTGTTGTGAACAAGATTAAATAGCTTAAGTAAATAATTATGGAAACATACACAACCACTTTAATCGACATGCGAACAGATTTTGAATTGCCTTTAACACCCTGGCTTCTGTGCATCAATTAATACGATTAGCTATCTAAGAAAACCAAATCCCTTTGACCTTCTTTCTCATCCCAGACATAATTAAGAATACAAACACTGTCAACATTTGCGGTCCTCAAAATGAGTACTGATACAATGTTCTGGCTTTCTCCCTGCACTCATTTTGAAGATTGAAGGAAACGATGTTTACTTTGAACTAAAATCTGCATCTTAACTCTAAAGAAGCATGACCAAATTCAAATTATCCTTCTATTACGATCCTAGAGATTTCTGGTTTAGGTTTACTATTGTCACACCTGCAGTGAAAAGCTTTGTTTTACATGCAGATCAGATATACCATAAATAGACACAAGCAGTTCAAACTCAAGTACAATAGACAGTGCAAAGAGGGAAGATACAGAGTGGGGGGGTAGAGGTAAATCAGACAGTGCCCTAGCTCATGGAGGAACCATTCGGAAACCTGATAATGGAGAAGAAACTGTTCCTGATTATGTTCCTGATTATCCAGCACATACTCACACCTACCCCAAATGGTATTCCAAGCCTTATCAAATCAACCAGAACTGGAAATTAATTGTCCAATTTAGTTATAACTAGATTAATAAACCAAAGATTGTTATACATAACAAGTTATAGGGAGCTTGAGTTTTAGCATGTTTGAGTTATAGGGAGAGGTTGGTTAGGCTGGGTCCTTTTTCTTTGGAGAGTAGGAAGCTGAGGAGTGACCTTATTGAGGTGTGCAAGATCATGAGTGTCATGGATAAAGCATGGTCAAAGTCTTTTCCACAGAGTAGAGGATTCTAAGATTGGAAGGCATAGGCTTTGGTAAAAGGGAAGAGACATACGAGGGGCCACAAGGACAACATTTTCACTCAAAGGGTCGTCCGTATCTGGAATGAACTGCCAGAGGAAGCTGTACAAGCAGATACAATTATGACTTAAAGATATTTGGACAGATGTATGGACAGGAAGAGGGTATAGAAACATAGAAAATGGGTGCAGGAGGAGGCCATTTGGCCCTTCAAGCCAGCACCGCCATTCATTGCGATCATGGCTGATTGTCCCCAATCAATAACCCGTGCCTGCCTTCTCCCCATATCCCTTGATTCCACTAGCCCCTAGGGCTCTATCTAACTCTCTCTTAAATCAATCCAGTGATTTGGCCTCCACTGCCCTCTGTGGCAGGGAATTCCACAAATTCACAAATCTCTGGGTGAAAAAGTTTTTTCTCACCTCAGTCTTAAATGGCCTCCCCTTCATTCTAAGACTGCGTCCCCTGGTTCTGGACTCGCCCAACATTGGGAACATTTTTCCTGCATCTAACTTGTCCAGTCCTTTTATAATTTTATGTTTCCATAAGATCCCCCCTCATCCTTCAAATCTCCAGTGAATACAAGCCTAGTCTTTTCAATCTTTCCTCATATGACAGTCCCGCCATCCCAGGGATCAATCTCGTGAACCTACGCTGCACTGCCTCAATCACAAGGATGTCCTTCCTCAAATTAGGAGACCAAAACTGTACAGAATACTCCGGTTGTGGTCTTCCCAGAGCCCTGTACAACTGCAGAAGAACCTCTCTACTCCTATACTGAAATCCTCCTGTTATGAAGGCCAACATTCCATTAGCTTTCTTCACTGCCTGCTGTACCTGCACGCCAACTTTCAGTGACCAGTGTACAAGGACACCCAGGTCTCGCTGTACCTCCCCCTTACCTACCCTAACCCCATTGAGATAATAATCTGCCCCCTTGTTTTTGCCACCAAAGTGGATAACCTCACATTTATTTACAATATACTGCATCTGCCACGCATCTGCCCACTCACTCAACCGGTCCAGTTCAGCCTGCAACCTCCGAACATCTTCTTCACAGTTCACACTGTCACCCAGCTTTGTGTCCTCCGCAAACTTGCTAGTGTTGCTCCTAATTCCCTCTTCTAAACCACTAATATATATGGTAAACAGTTGCGGCCCCAACACCGAGCCTTGCGGCACTCCACTCGCCACTGCCTGCCATTCTGAAAAGGACCCGTTCACTCCTACTCTCTGCTTCCTGTCTGCCAACCAATTTTCTATTCATGGTATTGGGGGTAGGGTAGTCAACACCCTACCCCCAATACCATGCGCTCTAATTTTAGTCACCAGTCTCCTGTGCGGGACCTTATCAAAGGCTTTCTGAAAGTCTAGATACACTACATCCACTGGCACCCCTTCATCCATTTTACGTGTCACATCTTATGGTCCATTTATGGTCCATATATATGCAAATGGGACCAGCCCAGTATGCCAAATTGGTCGGCATGGTCATGGTGGAACGAAGAGCCTGTTTCTGTGCTGTACCACTTAATGACACTTCAAGTTGTAAAAAAGGAGCATTAAATTATCTGGTTTTGGAGAAAGAGTAGAAAAGTGAGACTAAATAAATTGATTTTTGAGAGAGTGGTGCAGATTCGCTAGACCGAGAGCTAATAGATTGAACAATCTCCTCTATTAAACAATAGTATGATTTAATGGCTTTATCTTGAGGTTTGTTTCTATAGGTTGTATATGAACTCCACGGCACCTACATTATTCTGCCCTAAGCAACAGCAAGAGATCCCAAAGCTCCAAATCATTCTCAATCATGAAATATTGATCACCCAATAAACTGCATAAACATCTGTGCATTATTGTGATCTAATTTACAGAAACAGATTTTTCCTTTCTTGACCTTCCCAAGCATACTACCCATTCATCCTCATCCTGATGTTCTAACTATCTTTAAAAATATGCTACATTTCCATTCATCCTTTGCAATTACTTGATTCTTAATCATTATCTCTCCTTTAATGTAATGTCCTTTAAAATAATTTAAAATTAAACTACGTCAACATTGAATCATGCTGTGTGATTTGTCTCATCCTGTGATGTATTCGGGTCTACTTTGTTAAGTGCTCTGAAAAAATAGTGAGATTTCCTCAATAAACTAAATAAATATAGTTTCCCTGATAGCTTAGCATTTATTTAATTAATAACTGAAATATACAGTCAGATAAAAATCTGCACACTGTTAGCTGATTACAATAATAGTCCATTACCAGCACTGCCAGTGGTAGGTAGGAGAAAATGAAGCAATGTTTCTGTGCTTGAGTGCAGTTCAGACAATATTGAGTTAATGGTAATTCCCTACAAACTAATTGCCTATCATTATTCATAACGTAATAATCAGACAAGATCCAAACAGCTGAAACCGGGCAAGAAGTCAGCACATTCAGAATAAACTATTTAGAAAATTGACTGAAAAAAGTATTCTTGCCGCAATACTTTCAAATCTGGATTTTGCTTAGAAAGGATGGGGTAAGCAGAAGCATACAGATGTGGAGAGGACAAAATAATAAGCTTTAAATACATGTGGAAAAATACAGTTATATGTATGGAATTAATTATATGGAAGGAGGCATCACAACCATTGACATAGACGGGAATGAAGACCGTGAGGGAATTTTTTTTATCCTTAAATAAGAGCTTGAGACTTTAGTCTTTCTTACCACATAAGCATGTTGTCTTTTACAAGTTTGCTTCCAAAGCTCCCCAATTTGAATTAAGGACTTTCTATCTTTGCTAGTTACCAAAATATTCCACATTCATCCAGAAATACTTTTTCCGACACGTAAATAAAGATCACATTCACATAACCCTCAACACTTCTCATCAAGAAGTATGCAATTTAATACAGTGAACAATAGAACACATCTAATTTCTGCAAGCCTTGCATACCTGAATCCAAACATGAAAGCTGACACTCAGAAAAAAGTAAATTCCAGAGATAATAATGGTTCCCGTAAACCTGTGAATCAACAACCTGACCAGCCCTGCTTGAAAGACAAATGTGTTGAAAAACATCAGGAAGATGATGATGATATTGAAGAGGATTCCGATGTCTTGAATGCTGAAAATAGGGAAAATAGTTAGAAACAACGGCAATTAAAAGAAAATTTTAATACTTAGAAACAACAGATATTAAAAGAAAATAGCAATTAAAATGAAAACAGACTTACAATTTTATAGTACCTCGCTTGAAAGTGCATTAAACTAATGGCCTATTGTTGAAACACAGTCATCGTAGTGAAACAGAAAATGAGTCAGTCAATTTGTGCTCAACAATCTTGTACAAACAGCTTTATTAACCAATCTCCTTTCAGTGGTTAATTAAGAGATAAATATTTCCTAGTGATGAGAGTTAAATAAACTTGCGTGTAGCTAAGAGATTCCAACTCCATAAAAGGGAAAATATTTCTGATAGAATCATAGCATAGAAACAGATCTTTTGGCCCAACTCATTCATGCCAATGTCAATCTGAGCTAGTCCCATTTGACTGAGTTTGGTTCTTTTCTATCCATGTACCCATCCAAATCTTTGAAACATTGTAATTGTACCCACCTCAAAAGTTTCCTCTGGTTACTCTTACCATAAAGCCACCATTCCCAGGTGTGAAGAAGTTGGCCCTCAGGTCCCTTTTAAATCTTTCTCCTCTCACCTTAAAGCTACGACCTCTCGTTTTAATTCTCGTCTGAAGAAGGGTCTCGACCCGAAACGTCGCCTATCAAGTCTGAAGAAGGGTCTCGACCCGAGACGTCGCCTATCTCCTTCGCTCCTTAGATGCTGCTGCACCCGCTGAGTTTCTCCAGCCTTTTGTGTACCTCTCGTTTTAAACTCCCTTTCCTTGGGAAAACAACTATGACCATCCACACTATCTATGTCCCTCATAATTTTATATACCTCCATAAAGTTACTCCTTCACCACGGAATAAAGTCCTATCCAGCCTCTATTTATAACTGAAGCTCCCCTGTCGCAGTAACATTCTTCTGAATATTTTAGGCATCTTTCCAGGTTAAATTCTCATTTATATGTCCATTTACCATGTTGGAGAAGAGGGGGAGATCAAAAATATTGTCTTAACCCGGTGTAACCTTAAAGAAGCATATTCTTTCAATTTTTTACATCTTAGCTGTTCGTCTCTGCCTAGATTATTTTGTTTGGGAGGGATATGAGACTCACAAACCTCCAATTTCACTACTTGTTGGTTGTCAGTATGCCTCTATATAGTCTTAAAACAGGTGTGAGGAGCTATGGCCCAGAGCAAAGGGCACTACCAGGACAGAATAGAGATGACAACAGCAAAATAACTAAACTCTACATATATTGTTCATGGGTGTTCATATAAAATGCCAAGTAAGTAAAACTTTTTTTATCACAGACTTGGGATAGAAAACATAATCTTCATTATGGTTAGAAATTCGTATGCAGGGAAACCTTATCTAGAGATCTAGAACGTTAATCCAAAGACATAAATTCAAACCCTATATGGCAAGCAATTTTATTTTAAAAGAACCCCAAATCAATAATGGTCATGTCCCCTCCTGGTTCACTATATGTTCTTCAAGGAAGGGAATATGCCATTTTCATCATATCTGGCCGACACTTGACTGTAGACCAACCAAAGTGGTTGGTTCTTAACAACTTCCTCAGTTCGGAGCAATTAGGAATGTAAAATAAAAGTCAACATTGCCAGCAAACCCTATATCCCATGAATAAATAAATCCAAAAAAAAATTACCAGAAGAACAATTCAGTGAACTGGTTAGTTACAAATATTAAACTCGAGATAGTACAACATCATGCACTTTAAATCCTGTCATAGTTCACAAGGAGAAAGATAATTTGCAATGGCATTGAAGAAATGTTTAACAAAGTTGTTAATAAAATGTGGGGCAAACCGTTTTGCACTTGTATATCAAATTATAAGAATAGACAGACACAAGAAAGGACGAATTGAGGAATCCCACAGTTTTAAGATTCTGAGATTGAAGTGTACAATACGTGATGTAATGAGTCTCAAATTCAGCAGGGAATGCAAAAAGAATGGAACCTAACATAATCAAAATAACTGAATATAATATAATCAACCTTCCCCTCTCCTCCACCCTTATGATATTGGTAAGTGGCCCCATTTATCTATTAGTGTTAATATACGTACAGCACTTACATGAATATTATTAGAGGAACAACTGTTTCGATTTGTAACAGTTCAGCGAAGGAATTGGCCAACAGGTCGAAGATCAGTATAATGAATTGTACTGACAGCACAAGGCTGTAGCTTGATACTTGGAGCATTCTCCAGTGAAGTCAGTGTCAACCACACAGAGAATCAGTGGCAATATCATGCAAAATCATGGTCTCTGCAGTAAACTAAAACACAGAGATGCATTTCAATTACAGGATAGAAAAATGTGCACATTACATTAAAACATTATAAAAGATTCTGGCTCCCCCTCCACCCGACACACTCACCACCAGTACAGGGTTACCGATCTAGATTACTGGGGTTGGCAGATAATGCCTCCATCATTATATCCCAAACAGCAGTCTGATAGAGCTTAACTAATTTAGCAAGAGTACAATGAATACTTGTTTTGGATTGTTGGCGATGAGTAAATGTACAGGTGCTACGATATTGATTTCGGATTCAAGATGTCACAGGACCATGTGCCAGTTTTTAAATGGTGGATCTGTGGTGGACTGAACAAGCAACTATAAATTCCAGGACATTTACACCTCATTTGACCAGTCCTGGGCCCAGCATATGGAATCAATCACAAAGATGGCGTGCCAGCACCTTTTCTTTTTTTAAAGTTTAGAGAGATTTGGCAATTCTTCAAATACCCTAAACTTTTAGAAATTTACTGTAAAATTTACCCTGACTGGTTGCATCATAGCCTGGTATGGCAAAGCTCAGGAGTGCAAGCAGGAGTGCAGAGAGCGGTGAATTCACCCTGGTACACCTTGGGACAAGCCCCCCCACTCGATCAAAAGTATATGCAAAAGGTGCTGCTCCAAGAAGGTAGCATCAATCATCAAATATCTCCACCATCAGGCAGGAGGTATAGAAGTCCCACACCAACAGGTTCACAAACTGCTACTTTCCTACGACTATCAGATTCTTGAACCAATCTACACAACCCTATTCCTATTTCGATAATGGAACGCCTCAGTCTACCTCTTCCACTGGGTGGCGCCGTCATTGATGGCAGCCTCGCCAACGGTCTGTCTGTTTTTCATCTTTTTTTTAGTGTTTTAAAAGTATGTGTTAATGTTCTCTGGTTTGTTTTATGTGGGGGGTGGGGGAGGGGGTTGAGGGAAACTTTTTTTCAACCTCTTACCTTGCCAGAGATGCGATTGTTTTCCAGATCGCATCTCTGGTCGCTCTGCTGCCTAGTATCATGGAGCTGGAGGCCTTGCTCGAAACTGACTTTGAGCCCCACCGTGGGGCCGTGGACTTACTATCAGAGCCTGCAATCCGTTGCCTAGGATCGACGCTCTAACTGCAGCCTGCTGATTTCACTATCGAGGAACTCAGTCTCGGGTAGAGGCTGATGTCGGGAAGCTCCAGTCGCAGGTTTCGACCAGCCCCGACCACGGGTAGATCACCCGTCAACGGAAGGCACGAGGCCCCCAACCGCGGGAAAACAAAGAAGGGAAGAGATTGAACTTTTTTTCGCCTTCCATCACCTTGAGGAATGTGGAGGAGTCACTGTGGTGGATGTTTATGTTAAAATGTATTTTGTGTGTTTTGCTGCTTTTAATTGGTATGACTGTATGGCAAATCAAATTCCTCGTATGTTGCAAAATATACTTGGCTAATAGAGTAATTATGATTATGATTACAAGTTTTTAGCACTCGTCTTGTTTTTTGCACTGTCTTCTGGGAGTGTGTGGAGTGTAACTTATGTTTGATTTATGTATAATTTATTTTTGTGTTCTGTCTAGCTCTATGAACCTGTCATGTTGCTGCAAACAAGACCTTTCATTGTACCTGTACCTCAGTGTTCCGGTGTGCATGACGATAAGCTTGAACTTGGATAATAATGGCCAACAATCCATTTATCTTCATAATTACTTGTTGTACCCATCTGCCAAATTTGTGTTTGATTAAACAAGGTCCCTCTGATCCTTTTGAACTACCATGTCCTGTATTCCCTCCCCATTTAAGCAGTACTCTGTTTTCCCTGCCAACTTCCTCCACAACATCTGGAAGCTTTTTGCCTAGTGAATAAATCCCTCTCCATGTCCCTTTGCAGACTCTATCCTCCTCATACCTTCCTTTCCCATATGTATTTGTATCATCAATAATTCTGACTATTCTAGTCAGAATTGTTGATTATACAAATACAATTGGGAAAGGAAGGTATGAGGAGGATAGTGTCTGCAAAGGGATTATAAATAGGGATTAATTCAATCCCTTCATACATGTCAATAATGTACACTATAGATAGTTGAGACCATAACACTAGCATGTCCAATTCACTGGGACCTTTTTCAGATCATTGAGCATTTTAGAAGATTGCAAATAATACATGCACTGTCACTGCAGCCATTGTTTTTCAATACCATCAGATGCACACCATCAGGTCTGGACATCTTGTCAGATTCTAGTCCCAATAGTTTCTAACATTTTTTCCCTACTGGGATTGATTCCTTTGTGTTCCTCCCTACCTATTATCCCCAATTTTGTATTATTGGGATGTTGTTAACTAGTATGGCCAAATTTAAAATATTTGTTCAAAATCTCTGCCTTTTTCTTATTTTCTATCAATAATTCCCCAGATTCATCTTTTTGGAAAGTACAGGCAATACAGACACAATGAAAGATTCTGGTTTGTGGTAGCAATGAACAGAAGAAAAAAAACTTTACTCATCGAATTTGATATGAATCAAAATGGAATTAAAGGTTGCGGGTTTGAATTAGAGACAGATGCCTTTAGGATCTAGACATGTTTTGTATGCGAACACCCGACAACTGGCAGTAATAAACTGAAATAATTTAGTCATTAATTGCAGGGTATGTGCTGATCGATGAAATGGTAAATTAGGGTGTGTTCCTTGTGAACATACATATTATAAGGTGGGGTCCCGAATTCCCGAAGGATCCCTCCAGACCTCTAACAGCTCCCATGCCACGCTGACCATTGATCAACCGTTCACACTAGTTCTGTTATAGGGGGGTTGTGCTTAAGGTCACTAGGTCAAAGGGCTTGATGCACGGAGCCGCACAATCCATCTGGAGGACATCCGTAACTTCCGGTATATGTTATTAATGCAAGAAATGCGTACATTCCTACCTGTTAAAAACCGCCAAAATGTTGAATTTTTGCGCTGTAAAAAATTGTGGAAGTCGGGGTAAGCATGAGAGACATGTGCCCAACTTCAGAATTCCAAAAGTGAAGCAAAATTAAGGTAAAGAGAAGCGAGAGCTGAAGAGACAACAGCAGCTAAAGTGCTTGCCGAACATTGGCCGTGCAAATATCGGAATTAAAATATTGGGAATTATCGCGTTTGCTCACTGCATTTCATCAACAGTAAGGCATTATGTGTGTTTTTTCTTGATTCCTTTGGTATCTAAAAAGTCTCAGAACTGATAAATCTGGCTGTAAATTTTGCTTCAAAGGCGTTTTCTTTTTGTATGTAAAAACCCACATGAGAACCATGGGCGATTTAAAAATTTCACAGCCAGATTTATCACTTTTGAAACTTTTTAGATGCCAAAGGAATCAAGAAAAAACACAAATAATGCCTTAGTTGATGAAATGCAGTGAGCAAACGGGCAATGTTCACCAAGCACTCTGGCTGTTGTCCCTTCAGATCTCGCTTCTATCTACCGTCATTTCTCCTCACTTTTGGAATTCTGAAGTAGGCTAAATGTCTCTCACGCTTATCCCGATTTCCATAATTATTTACAGCGCAAAAAATGACAATTTCGGCAGGTTTTAACGGGTCCGCTACGCTGGAAACAATGGTAAGTGCTTACCTGCTTATCATCACGTGTACTCCACTTGGTGTAGCGTAGAAACAGTACGGGTCATGGGTCGTGACCCGACTGCCGTGAAACCTCCTTATACCACTTTCTCATCCATTCCCTGCACATCAGGGGCAATTTAACAGAGGGCCAATTAACATACAAATCCGCACGGCTTTGTGATGTGGGGGGAAATTTGAGCATCTCTGTGATACCCAAGCGGTCATAGGAAGAACGAGCAAACTCCACACACGCAGCACCCGATATCAGGATCGAACCCGGGTTTCCAGCGCTGTGAGGGAGCAACTCTACCGGCTGCGCCACTAAGATTCATTTCCTTGTCACCATTAAATGCACTTTCTGCAACTTGAGAACGTGGTGGTGACCCAGGAGAGAGGCCAGACTACACCGTGGCTCACCTTGTCGCCAGGCCCGCCGTCCACACGCTCGCAGCCATTCGGGCTTTCATGGAAACCGAGGATGCGACGCCATGAGCGTGAGCACGCGCGTTCCCGCGCACGTCCGGCCGCACCGGCGTCAGGACCCCTCAACAGCGGCACCAAGTGGAGAGGAGAGGAAGGGCAGCACCAGCTGTCTGCCAAAGATCATGCATGGAGCGCTGTCTGCCACCCCACTCGATCACTTCCAAAGATCATAGATCTATGGTCTTTGGCCACTTCTGCAGCACTCAAAGGAAGGTAGACACAAAAAGCTGGAGTAACTCAGCGGGACAGGCAGCATCTCTGGAGAGAAGGAATGGATGACGTTTCGGGTCGAGACCCTTCTTCAGTCTGGTTAGGGAGATGGGGAAACAAGTAACGATGATAAAGGAAACAAGCCATTGTTAGCTGTTTGTCGGGTGAAAACGAGATGCTAGTGCGACTTGGGGTGGGGATAGAGAGAGAGAGAGAGAGAGAGAGGGAATGTCCGCTACCTGAAGTTAGATAAATCAACAGTCATACCACTGGGCTGTAAGCTGTCCGAGCTAAATATGAGATGCTGTTGCTCCAATTTGCGTTGGGTGAAAGCACACAAAGGGCACGACAGGAGCACTAAAACCCAAAATGCGTAGGAAGGAACTGCTGGTTTACACCGAATATAGACACAAAGAGCTGGAGTAACTCAGCGGGTCAGGCAGCGTCTCTGGCATAATATAATAAAGATTCTAGCGAGTGTAAAGGGAACACCCATTCCTTCGCTTCATAGATGCTGCCTCACCCGCTGAGTTTCTGCAGCATTTTTGTCTACCTTCAATTTTTCCAGCATCTGCAGTTCATTCTAAAACAAATAAAATGTGGTGACTTTAAAGATGCTGTTGGAAACGGACATGGTAAATTTAAAGGGAAGTTGGCAATAGAACCTCAATAACCCATATGCTTAAGTCTCAGTAAAATGGTGCGCCGAGGAGCAGGAGACCAGCAGGAACCATGGAAGGGGAGCAGTGGGAACAAATTATCAGCTTTTAGGATATCCAAACAACAGGAGAGCAGGCAGAATGTATAGAATAAGGAATCTACAGATGCTGGCTTCCAAAGGAAAGATACAAAATACTGCAGTAACTCAGTCTGAAGAAGGGTCCCAATTCAAAAATGTTACCTATCTATGTTCTCCAGCTGTACTGCCTGACCCGTTGAGTTACTCCAGCACTATGTATCTTTAAACGAGGTAGCATATTACGGTGTATACTCTGTCACCAATACACACCAAATACAGCCGCACCAGGTCTCGCAGCACAATTTTGCATTATATAAAGTTGGAGAAAACGTTTTCAAGTGGGGACTCTTTGCCACGCTGATGGAGTGGAGAGGAGAAAAGTGGTAGAAAGTGATGAGGGGCAATTATCGGGCAAGAGCTGAAAGGTGGATCCAGGTGAGGAATTTTGACTGACAGATGAGTCAGATGGTGGAGAGGAGATGGGATATGAAGAAGGATAGAGAGCGGGAAGGGTGGGAGAGATGAGTGAACCAAAGGATCATGGAGAGAGTGGTCTCTGCAGAAGCAGAAAATGGTGGAAACTGGAAGATGTATAAACAGCATCAACATTGAATTCCAATTGCAGGTGAACCCCTTCTCCACCCATAACTTCCCTTCCCCCGAACCATGCACACCTTTCCACTACCCCATCACCTAGTTCCTTTCAACTCCTCCCAACTCCATTTTTCATCTGCCTCCCTCTTCCCTTCTACCTACCCTCTAATCCTACATTTTATTCCCCACCTACCTTATTTATCAAATCAGATCTGCACTCTTTTTGTCTTCTAAATCTCCGGCCTTGGTTAACCATCACCACCCTTCTCACCACTCTCCCCTACTTATCTGACAATCAACCCCTTTCACACCTAGACCCACCTATCATTTGTAGGCTCTTGCCCCATCTCTTCCCCACTTTCTACCAGCTGTCTCCCCTCTACTCTATTAGTTAGAAGAAAGGTTGCTTGTCAATTTCCTTGCACAGATTTTGCCTGACCACTGAGTTCCTCTAGCAGTTTGTTTTTTTGCTCAAGATTTCAGCATCTGCAGTCTCTCATATCTCCAAACATTTTTTTAAATGTATATTCTTTGTCAAGACTGTGGTTTAAAATAAGACTGGGAGAAATCTCTGGAATAGAATCAAGTTTGCATATTTCAGCTGAAGGATGATACCTTCAGTCTAAATCTGCCTGCTCATGCAAACTATGAAACATCAAGTGGAGGATGTGGAAAGATAATAAGTTTACAATTATTAATGAAAGATAATAGAGCATTCTTATTGTAATAAAGGGCTTGCATTTATGAATCACATTTCAAATCATTTTCACAGGTCTCATTGAAGAACAATCTGAAATAGTCACTGTTACAAAATTTAGAAAATGTGACAGCCAATTAGTGAACACAAACTTCTACAAATCATAGTATAATGATCACTTTAAGTGATTTAATGATTATATTATATAAAGATATATATTATACCATGATAATGATTATATTTTTATTTATCATTATAATGATTGTAGAAGAAAACTCTCCTGCCCTGTTTCAAAAGAATGTTATGGAATCTTTATATCCATCAACAAAAGAAATAGCAGTAATGGCATCAATAGCAGGACGTTGAACCACAAACAACTGAAACACAGAGCAATTCAGATGGAGCTTTCAGAAGAAACCATGTGCTATTTTTGTGATGGCACTGCTTCAGACTATGACAAGCCTGTGGAGTCCTTCCTAGAAGTTGAGAATTTTCTGAGCCTATTCTTTTGGAAGTGGTATTCCGAGAGCTGTGTGATTCTGCACATTTCTGGCTTTTTTCTACATCATCTGCGGAGCAGATATCTTCGAGAAACAGATTTGCTAAGTTACTCAGACGTTTGTTTTTCGACAGAGAAAAGCGTAGCATACACTGAATAACCGGCACTGCTGTAATTTCTTGTCGGGACAAAGGTGTCGTCAGGTACATTAATGTGGTAATTGCAGATAGCACAGTGTCCTCATTAGAGCTGGATAAGCAGTCCAGCACTGCCTGAACTCCATTGTTCTGTAAAATATATTCTTTGTTCTGTTTCTCGAGACACAAGTTTACAGAGGCCACCTGATGGAAAATGAAAATATTATCAAATCTAGGGTCTATGAAAATAAGGGGATAATATACAACAATTATGGGTAAGTATACAATGAATGCCAACCCTCATTAAACATTAATTTAATTGTCAAATGTTCCATAAATCCCTTCTCATTAAAAAAAAAGGGACATACAGTGCCCTCCAAACTGTTTAGGACAAAGACCCATAATTTATTTAGTTGCCTCTGTACTCCACAATTTGAGATTTGTACAAGAAAAAAAAATCACATCTGGTTAAAGTGCACATTGTCAGATTTTAACAAAAGGCCACTTTTATACATTTTGGTTTCACCATGTAGAAATTACAGCTGTGTTTATATATAGTGTGTCCCCCCCCCCCCCCCCAATTTCAGGGCACGTTAGGCTTACCAAAGTCAACTGTTTGGAGCATCATTAAGAAGAACGAGTGCACTGGTGAGTTTTACTTTTTTTTTTTTTTTAATTATAGAAACAAAGTAATTACAAAGTACACTCTTATACGACGATAAAAAATACATGATAATAATGATAAATTGATACTGTTTATATTATTTGTAATATTATTAATTATACATATTAAGGTTGTTTATTTTATATAATTGGGAGTATGTGGTATTAATAGTACATTCCTAGTATTAGCAATATACTCATACTACCCATGATATCCATATTTCCTCTGATTTCCAAATACAGGTCCCCATGTTATAATTGATAATACACAATATTAACCGAACTTCTATGATATTCTTTATATTTTCATAATATTAAGAATGTTTGTATTATTATTGACTTTAAATTCCAAAATTATTATATAGTTTGAAAATACACAATTTTATATAATTGAAAGTACAAGACATTAATAATGTTTTCATACAACCAGTGATATCTATATTCGTACTAATGTTAAGAATTTAATATAATGTGTTTCTATACTTTTTTCTAATTAAGCATAGGAAAATAGAAAAGAGAGTATGGAAAGTTTGATGGAGATTGGAATATTACTCATTAATCCGTCCTTGGAGATATATTCATGATTTATTATATATATTTCTTCATCCATTCAGATATTCAGGCCTCAGTCAAGTCCTCGCGCCGAACCATTATGACCCTGTAAATATTTAATATATGGAGACCAAATCCCTCTGAAGAGATCTAACCTATCCATAAGGACAAGCCTCAATCTCTCCAAGTGAAGTGTCTCCGACATTTCTGTATTCCACATTTTAATTGTTGGGGATGCAGGGTCTTTCCAAAATTTTAGTATTAATTTTTTCCCCAATTATTAAACAATAGTCGATAAAAATTCTTTGGTTCATTGTAATTAGTTGGTCCGTTTCAAGTATTCCAAGTATTATTAACTTTGGATCAGAAGTCATAGTAATATTAATAACATTCGAAATTATCTTAAATATTTCGTTCCAGTATTCTACAATTTTTATACAATTAGTAAATGAATGTGACAAATTTGCTTCTGAGATTTGACATTTATCACATATAGGAGATAATTTTGGAAATATACTATGTAATTTAGATTTGGAATAATGTAGTCTATGTAGAATTATTAACTGTATAAGGGCATGTTTAGCATTTAACGAGCAATGATGTATGTGCTGTAAGCTTTCGTCCCATATTTCTGGTCTTATTATTTGACCTAATTCATTTTCCCAAAGCTGTCTATGTGTTTCTGTTGATGGGATATCACTTTCCAATAAAATATTATAAATATACAATATCATTTTTTCTGTATTTGGATGTTTATTCAAGCATTCATCTAAAATTTCAGTCTTTCTATTTCTAAGTTCTTGTGTATTTGCAGAAAACATAGTTTCTGATTTGTAAATATCTAAAATATTCATTATTGTGTAGTCCATACGTTTGTTGTAACTCTTGAAATGAAAGAAAAGAGTTTTCCTTATAAAGATCACCCATGTTAAAGATTCCTTTATTTTTCCATTGTAAAAAAGCCTTATCCATCGTTGAAGGTTTAAACGTAAAATTATTGGCAATGGTAAGACCTAATGGTATAGATTTTAATTTTAATGTTTTCTTTATTTGTTTTTTATTATCGGATTTCCACTATAAATTTTCTTAGCTACGTTAGTGTTAGCGAATATTATAGAACTAATTTCAAATGGAGAACAATCTTCTTTTTCCATTTTTAACCAGTTTGGTTTATTATCTATTTCTTCTAGCCAAAAATTCATATTTTTAATATTAACTGCCCAGTAATAAAAACATTAGATTTGGTAATGCTAATCCCCCATTTATTTTAGCTTTACATAAGTGTTTTTTATTTATTCTGTGGTTCTTATAATCCCAGATAAAGTTAGTAATTAGGGAATCTACTTTTTAAAAAAAAAATTTTAGGGAGGTATATCGGGATTAATTGAAATAAATATAATAATTGTGGGAGAAAAATCATTTTTATCGCATTGATTTTACCTATCATTGAAATAGGTAAACTTTTCCAGTATAAAATATTCTTATTTAATTTATTCAGTAATAAAGGGAAATTAAATTTTAAATAAAGAATCAAATCTTTTTGTAACGAAAAATGCCAAGATATTTGATATTTTCATTTGTTATCTTGAAAGGAAATTGTTGTAATATATGTAAATTATTCATCGTTATTGGCATGTTCACTTTTATTCCAATTGATACTGTATCCTGAGATTGATCCAAATTCCGTTATTAGTTTTAACAAATTTCGAATACTTGTTTCCGGTTCAGTGATATAAAGTAATACATCATCCGCATATAACGAGATTTTATTCTTAGTATCTTTAGTATCATATCCATGTATTTCCGGGTGTAATCTCACCCTTTGGGCGAGAGGTTCTATTGCTAGCGCGAACAGTAAAGGTGATAGAGGACAGCCTTGTCTACAACCTCGAGATAAACTAAATTTAGTTGATAACATACGGTTTGTTGTTATTCTAGCTGTTGGGTTTGCATATAACAATTTAATCCAAGTAGTAAACTTCTCTCCTAGCTTGAAAGCTTCCATCACCGAAAATAAATAAGGCCATTCCACTTGGTCAAAAGCTTTTTCTGCATCCAGCGAAATAACTACTAAATCTTTTTTATCACTTCTTTTCGAATATATAATATTAAATAACCGTCTTAGATTGTATGAGGAATATCTTTTAGGTATAAATCCTGTTTGATCGGGATGAATTAGTTCGTTAACAACTGAACTTAATCTTTGTGCTAATATTTTTGTTAGTATCTTTTGATCCGTATTTAATAGAGCTATTGCTCTATATGATCCTGGTTCATCCAAGTCTTTATTTATTTTGGGTATAAGTGTTACAATAGACTCGTTCAGCGTATCTGGTAATTTCTGTTGTGTATATATCTGTTCATATAATGATTTCAAACATGGGACCATATGATCATGAAAAATTTTATAAAATTCCAAACCTATACCATCCGGGTCCCGGTGTTTTACCATTTTTTAATGATCTAATAGATTCTTGGATTTCTTTTATTGAAATATCAGCATTTAATAATTCTCTATTTTGTAAATCCAATCCTTGGTGAGCTTACTAATCGCAAATGAATTCTGAAGTGTGCAGACACATTCTATCTGCTCAAATTCAAACAAATGCCTCAAATCTCATTGGCCGGTGGTTCATTGTACAGCAAGACAATGATCCCAAACATACTGCTAAAGCAACAAAGGAGTTTTTCTCAAAGCTAACTAAAAAATGGTAAATTCTTGAGTGGCTAAGTCAATCACCTGATCTGAACCCAATTGAGCATGCCTTTTATATGCTGAAGAGAAGACTGAAGGAGACTAGCTCCCAAAACAAGCATAAGCTAAAGATGGCTGCAATACAGGCCTGGCTTCTTCTTTCATGTCCTTATGCTATATAGTGGCTCGCCAGTGCTGTACACATCGTTGCGCTATTGGAGTGTGCAAGGTCTGCAGTTGTACATGGATTATTAGCAGTTGGTGTTGTATTGTCTGGGTCTGTGTGCCACAGTCACAGGTTGTTGTCCCCTCGATGAAGCCCCATTTGTGCATTGTCACCCTTGACTTCCCGACCCCGGTTCGCAGTCGGTTGAGACATCTCCAGTTCAGCCAGTGTTTGTTCATCAGCACCTGGTGATAAGCGCTCTGCTGCTGGTATGCCCATCTTGGTGGAATCAGGGACAGTGGCTAGTATATTCTTCCACATCTGGAGGGAGCTTCAGTTGGTGTTGTTTCCAATGGGGTGACGCTGGTTAGGAAGCTTGCGGGATTTTAACCGCCTAGGAGGGGGCACATGGTTGTGCAATGGGTGTCTATTGTCTGACAGGCCTGGCAGAGCATCATCAGAGAAGACACCCAGCAACTGGTGATGTGCATGAATCGCAGACTTCAAGTAGTCATTGCATGCAAAGGATATGCAAAATAATACTAAGCATGACTACTTTAATTTTCATGACATTGCTGTGTCCCAAACATTATGGTGCCTTGAAATGGTGGTACTATGTATAAACACAGCTGTAATTTCTACATGGTGAAATCAAAATGCATAAAAATGACCCTTATTAAAATCTGACTATGTGCACTTTAACCACATGTGATTTTTTTTCTATTACAAATCTCAAATTGTGGAGTAGAGGCAAATAAATAAATGATGGGTTTTTGTCCCAAATATTATGGAGGGCACTGTGCGTTAGAAAACCTTGCCACCAAATTAACATTATGAGGACAATAATACTAGTGCCGGAGGATTGGCGTACTGCGCATGTTGTTCCATTGTTTAAAAAGGGTTCAAAGAATAAACCTAGCAATTATAGACCTATTAGTTTGACGTCAGTGGTGGGCAAATTAATGGAAAGGATACTTAGAGATAATATATATAAGCATCTGGATAAACAGGGTCTGATCAGGAACAGTCAACATGGATTTGTGCCTGGAAGGTCATGTTTGACAAACCTTCTTGAATTTTTTGAAGCGGTAACTAGGGAAATTGATGAGGGTAAAGCAGTGGATGTTGTCTATATGGATTTCAGTAAGGCCTTTGACAAGGTTCCCCATGGAAGGTTGGTTCAGAAGGTTCAATCTTTGGGTGTTAATGGCGGAGTAGCAAGATGGATTCAACAGTGGCTGAATGGGAGATGTCAGAGAGTAATGGTGGATGGCTGTTTGTCAGGTTGGAAGCCGGTGACCAGTGGGGTGCCTCAGGGATCTGTGTTGGGTCCACTGTTGTTTGTCATGTACATCAATGATCTGGATGATGGGGTGGAAAATTGGATAAGTAAGTATGCAGATGATACTAAGATAGGTGGTATTGTGGATAATGAAGTAGATTCTCAAAGTCTACAGAGAGATTTGGGCCATTTGGAAAAGTGGGCTGAAAGATGGCAGATGGAGTTTAATGCTGATAAGTGTGAAGTGCTACATCTTGGCAGGACAAATCAAAATAGGACGTACATGGTAAATGGTAGGGAATTGAGGAATGCTGTGGAACAGAGGGATCTAGGAATAACTGTGCATAGTTCCCTGAAGGTGGAATCGCATGTAGATAGGGTGGTAAAGAAAGCCTTTGGTGTGCTGGCCTTTATAAATCAGAGCATTGAATATAGGAGTAGGGAAGTAATGTTAAAATTGTACAAGGCATTGGTAAGACCAATTCTGGAGTATGGTGTACAATTTTGGTCGCCTAGTTATAGGAAGGATGTCAACAAAATAGAGAGAGTACAGAGGAGATTTACTAGAATGTTGCCAGGGTTCCAGCAACTATGTTACAGAGAAAGGTTGAACAAGTTAGGTCTTTATTCTTTGGAGCGCAGAAGGTTAAGGGGGGACTTGATTGAGGTCTTTAAAATGATGAAAGGGATAGACAGAGTTGACGTGGATAAGCTTTTCCCATTGAGGGTAGGGAAGATTCAAACAAGAGGGCATGACATGAGAATTAAAGGACAGAAGTTTAGGGGTAACGTGAGGGGGAACTTCTTTACTCAGAGGGTGGTGGCTGTGTGGAATGAGCTTCCAGCAGAGGTGGTGGAGGCAGGATCGATTTTAACATTTAAAAGTAAAGTGGATAGGTATATGGACGTGAAGGGAATGGAGGGGTATGGTCTGAGTGCAGGTAGATGGGACTAGGGGAAAACAAATGGTCGGCACGGACTGGAAGGGCCGAGAGGGCCTGTCTCTGTGCTGTAATTGTTATATGGTTATATGGTTATATGGTTATATGACTTACTAAAACACACATTCATGACGCCACAAGAAAATCTAGAGATTGAACGATACAAATTGTCTTATAGAAAAAGTGGCTATCACACTCCAAGGCTTGCAAACTGACAACCAATCATTTTACATTGCCATGAATGCAGTTTAGTGAACAAGTCTTGAAAACAAATTGATTGGGACAGTTATAAGCCCCATACCATCTAGAATTTTTTTTCCAGTAATAATCTACTTTCATATGACAAGAAAGGTCCTACACTTGCGTCACCGCTCAACTGCCTCCTGAGATTTAAAATGAATTCACAACAAGCCTCCTGCAGATCGATATGACATCTTTCATGATTTGGAACTCGGGGCCACCATAACATGTTGGGGAATCAATCTTTTGTGGAGCAGATGCCCATGTCGCCCATGGTTTGTGTGGATTCTATTAAGGGCCGTCCGTTGTCTTTGAAGGATGTCAATGTCAAGTACCTGTCTGTTAAATCTGTCCTGAGTTACATGCATCGTTCTTCAATAACAATATGTAAGTAAGTACGTTTATTGGCCAAGCATTCACATACAAGGAATTTGCCTTGGTGCTCCGCCCACAAATAACAACATGACATACAGTGACAGTTACGAATGACTCAGAAAACACTAAACATTAATAATAATAAAACATTAATGATAAAACACCACTGATCAAGCATGTGAACCAACAAAATACCAGTTCTACAAAGGAGGCTACAGATTTTTGGCTTTTGAGTAGAGCAACTACACATGGCTAAAAACTGTTATTATGTCTGACTGTGGCAGCTTTGACAGTCCGGAGTCGCCTTCCAGAGGGAAGTGATTCAAAGAGTTTGTGGCCAGGGTGAGAGGGGTCAGAGATGATCTTGCTCGCTCGCTTCCTGACCCTTGCAATGTACAATAAGTCGTTTTTAATCGATCTTTGGGTCAGTTCTTGAGCAGTGAAATTAAAGGGACAGGTTGAAGTATCTGTTAAATATCGCAATCTTCAGATGTTGCTGGGTTAATGGAATGAGCTGGCAGAGGACTAGTTGAAGCATATACTATAACAAGAAGACAATTGGACAGGTACATTGATAGGAAAGGTTTAGAGGGATATGGGCCAAACATGGGCAGGTGAGACTAATGTAGATAGGGCCGAAGGGCATGTTTCCGTGCCATATAACTATGTTCTACAACACAAAAAACCCATCCATGACCTACATCATTGAACATCAAATAAATAGGTGGATATAAAAAAAAACGACATTTCATTGCAATACGTGCAGTGTGGTATTTTTCCCAATATACAAATGTTTGTTAACAATCTCTAAGAAAGTATGAATAAAAGTATGTGCTACTCTAACAGGTGGCCTGGAATGTATAACATTTGCAGGATCAATATAATCCGACTGCAGTACAGGCAGTGAGATGGCTAAATACAAACATTTCTTTTCTTACCGATTCCAAATTCTACAAATCTTTCATTTTCTTCTGTAAGCATGTCCAGAAACAGATCAATGACTTGCAGCTGTCGAAGATACTGATAGTTACTGGGATCATACGCAAAATTAGCCAGGTTTGCCAGAACTTGCTCCTTTGAATCTGATAAGTTAACAATAAAACAAAGTTAGCATGAATGCACATTTGATATGTAAAGCCATCCTTCAATCGGTTTCTCAGTGAGTATTCAATGATTAACGTATTTTGAAACAAGGAACAGTATTCTGTAAAAAAAAACCTCAACAATGCTTTCTTAGTGAAAATTCCTGAAGGTACTGCTTTATATTCCATTCTACATGGATCATAATCTTATCAAGTGTCTATGGTTCAATGTTCCAGTGACACTTATAGGTAGGAAGGAATTGCAGATACTGGTTTACACCGAAGATAAGACACAAAATGCTGGAGTGACTCAGTGGGACAAAACGCATGTCTGGAGAACATGGATAGGTGACATTTCAGGTCGGGACCCTCCTTCAGACTGATTAAAGGAGGGGGAAATCTGGAAGAGAGGTGGGGGCAGGACAAAGCCAGGCAAGCGATTGATAGATAAAATGAAGGGGGGGGGGGAGGGGAGCAGTTTGATTGGCAGATGGTTGGATAAAGGCTAGAGATGAAAATTAAAAATAAGGAAAGAAGAGGTGAAATGTTAAGCCAGATCAAGGAATATTGATGGAAGTGGGCAAGGAGGGGTGGAATGGGGGGAAACGGAGAAATTAGTGTACATCCAGTTGGGACACATGAACGAGAGGGGGAAAGGGAGGTGTGTGGTTAGGTTGGGGCTTGTTTACCTAAAATTGGAGAATTCAGTGTTTATATCGAAGGGTTGTAAACGACCCAAGTGGAATGAGGTGCTGTTCCTCCAATTTGCATGTGGCCTCATTTGGGCAATGGAAGAGGACCAGGGCGGTCCAGAATGGTCAGTATGGCGTGTGGCCTCATTTGAGCAATGGAGGCACGAGGCAGAATGGTCAGTATGGGAATGGGAAGAGGTATTAAGAAGGTTAGCAATTGGGAGTTCCAAATAGCCTTGGTGGACCGAGCGCAAGTGTTCTGCAAAACAGATGACTAGTCTACGTCCTTTCTCATTCCCATACTTTGTGTCTTGTTTGCTAAGCCAACAATCTTAGATCTTAGTGTCTACAATAAAGGATAGCAGTAGTGACAAATAACTTTGGCCCCGAAGAACAGGAAGTAAAATTAGTATGGGTGGAGACAAGCGATAAAAACAGGGAATTGTTTACAGGACTCCTCAAAGCTGTACTGTTGGAGATAGAATTAAACACAAAAATAGAATTTCTAGCAGAGTTAATATAATGATGGGAGACTTTAATATTCATATGGACTGGGGAAATCAAATTGACAAAAATACTTGAGGATGTTTTCTCAGAATAATTTGGGACAGATAACTATAATTTGGGACTGAAAGCGTGTTTGTAATTTAATATTAACAGATCCCTGAGGGAAAAGTTATCACAAGATCGAAGAATTGTGCATTCAGTTGTCAAGTAACATAATTTAATCAGAAACTAGTCTTGAATTTAAGTAATGCCAGTCACATAGAGAACTGGAGTGATTTAAGCAAGGTAGACTGAGAAATGTGATTAAATAGTTTGAAAGTAGATAAACAATGCTGGAGTATTGAATGCAGTTCTGTTTGACACACGATAGGAAGCATGTGATTTTGCTTGAGAAAGTACAAAGGAAATTCGTGGGGATGTTACCAGGATAGGAGTGTGTAGGAAGAACTGCAGATGCTGGTTTCAACCGAACATAGACATAAAATTTTGGAGTAACTCAGCAGGACAGGCAACATCTCTGGAGAGAAGGAATGGGGTCGGGTCGAGACCCTTCTTCAGGCTGAACCTGAAACGTCACCCATTCCTTCTCGCCAGAGATGCTGCCTGGCCCACTGAGTTACTCTAGTATTTACTAGGATAGGTCATTAACTATGGAGCAAGAGAGTGAAATTAGGCTGGGCTTATTTTCCACTGGAGCAAGGAATGACCTGATCAAGGTTTATCAGATTTATAAGAGGTATAAATAAGGTAGAAAGTCAGAATCTTTTCCGCATGGTAGGTGTTTCAAGAACATAAAGGCATGGTTTAAAAGTGAGAGGTAGAAGATTTAATTGTGACCCTATGGGTACGTTTTATTTCACACAGTTGTCTGGAATGCACTGCCAGAGGAAGTGATGGAATCAGATACAATTACCACATTTAAAATCCATTTAGATTGGCATGGTAGAGATGGAAATAGTCTTAATATGGACAAATAAGATTACTGTAGATGTATAAAAAGGCTAGCATGATCGAGGTGAGCTGAAGGGCTCATTTCCATGCCGTATTACTCTAACACACCAAAGGCAATTTAAAGACATTGTCAGGGGTTATGGGGAGCTATGATTGAATGGCGAAATAGCCTAATTCTGCTCCTATAACATATGAACATGAAATATTTCATAATTCACAAGGATCACCATCCTACACTTACCTTGACTGTCAGTATCTTGAAATTCAGTAACAAGAGCTTGCAAGTAATCAAACCGATCTTGCCCCTGAGACTTACTTTGTAAATACCGACTGGAGGTGGCCATTTTAATTGAACGCCGTGCAGCTGCATACAAAAGAGAAAATTGATCATAAACCCAAATTAAGTCAAAACCATTTTATTGTCATTTGAACTGAGAATAGAATATTTAAATTCTTATTCGCTACAGCTTATACATTAACTGGTAATGCAACACAATATACAATAAATGGATAGCAGTATGAAACTTTTGTGCAACATAAACCAAAATATACTTAATTCTTAGAATCTGTGATCCAGAATTGATGGAATGTCCAGAATCATGGACGAGTTTCAAAATAAGAGGGAGGTCATTCATGACGGAGATATGAAAAAGGTAATGAATCTTTAGAATTCTCACCCAGAATTTGTGGATTTGATCAGGGCAGATTCAGACGTCATAAGATTTGTTTTGTTTTGCTCTGTTTCAGTGAAAAGCTTTCTTTTGAATGCTATCCAATCAGATCAGATAAGATTTGAATACAATCAAATCAAGCTCAAATAAAATACTTCTCCTTCTGCAAAGGAGAAGATACAGAGTGCAGAATATAGTTCTAGGTATTGTAGTGCATCAGTTCCTGAGATCAAGTCAAATGTCTGCAATGATGAATCGGACACAACCCCGGCTGATGGAAGGACCATTCCATCATTCTCTGCCTGATAACAGAGCGGAAGAAGCTGTTCCTGGATTTTGCTGCAAGAGACAGACCTGGCCCAGTCAACAAATACATGAAAATGCAATTTAAAAAAAAAAGCTTTTTCCCCTCTAGCTCCACTGGCAATTATGTTTAAATCTAGTGGGAAAGAATATTCAGGTTGAATAATAGATCCGTACAGGCCACATTTGGAGCACCAAAGCAGTTTAAAAAAATGTTGGTCTGAAAAAAGGGCCTGACCTGAAACAACATCTGTCCATTTCCTTCACAAATGATGCCTGACTCGCTTAGTTCCTCCAATATTTGTTTTTATTTTGCTCAGGAATTCCAGCATCTAGTTTCATATACACTTTAAAAAACTCTAGTGTACAAATACTTGAAGGATTACAGGGAAAGAGCTATGGAATGAGAATAACTGGATGACGCTAGTAAAAACTATGATAGGTTGGGGTGAGTGGCCCTTCTCCTTGGTTGAAGCAATTTTATAAACTGATAAAAGATTGGGACAGGGAAGGCCATTTGACTTTACTGGCCTGACCTTTGTTTGATGACTATTATCTTAGTCTGGGAGAAATAAGTTTGGCATCTCCTCCAAAAGTCATCCAATCCATATAGATCAAGCTCCATTTCTGTGCAGATTCATAAGAACCATGGGATGATTCAACCAGGCTTAAACGGGCACTAAAAAAAAGACAAAGTGCTCGAGTAACTCAGCAGGTCAGGCAATATCCCTGGAGAGAAGGAATGGTTGGCTTTTCGGGTCGAGATCCTTCTTCAGACTCAACTACTAATGCCAGTTTACACAAAAGGAGACAAAGTGCTGGAGTAACTCAGCGGGTCAGGCAGCTTACTTACCTCAAGAACATGGATAGGTGATGTTTTGGGTCGATTGACTAAGAAGGGACAGGAACCGAAACATCGCCTATCAATGTTCTCCACAAAAGTTGCCTGACCCCCTGAGCACTTTGTCTCCTTTTGTGTAAACCAGCATCAGTAGTTCATAGTTTCTACATTTAAACAGGCACTAAATAATCTCCTGCCTTAGAGGAGACCAACGTAACCCATCTAAGCAACTTGGGCGCTGCAAGTTAGAGTGAGTAAATACCCAGCGCAGTACAGGATGCAGACGGCGGACACATCCTGACTCCCACCACTCACCTCAAGGCCTCATCATCACTTCATATCATCTCCGTCCGGCCGGCCGGCGCCCCTTGGTTGCTCCTCCAAATGCAACGACATCTACCGACCGGGAGGTATTCTCGACAACTTCCATCCAAAAGGTAAACCAGCAACTGCTGTTCCTTGTTTCCCTCTTCAACGCTGACAATAGAAAATGCTGTAAAGTATGTTCTGTTTTATAGCAACTATATTAGTCTAATTCACTAACTATAGATGGACCAGTAGAACATCATTACTGAACAACAAGGGCGGCCACGGTGGCGCAGCGGTAGAGTTGCTGTGACAACGAACGCAGCGCCGTTCGATCCTGACTGCGGAGTTTGTACTTTCTCCTCGGATCTTCAGTTTGTTCCCACACTCCAAAGACGTACGTACAGGTTTGTACGTTAATTAGCTTGGTAAATGTAAAAAAAAGTCCCTAGTTGGGTGTAAGATAGTGTTAACGTGCGGGGGTGCCAATGTGTAACGTTAATAAATTCATCTGTTCAACTTCCTCTGTCCTACATTGAAATGCCTGATATATATTCCAATTGCTTGGTAACTTGAAAGATTTGACCAAAATTAACAGTGAAAATGAAAGTTGTTGAAATTGTTGGGTGTATCATAGCTAATTTTTTCTTCATCAAACTTTTTAATGTTTATTTATTATGTTATCTATTCTCTACTGTCTTTACAGACCTGTTGTGCTGCTGCACATAATAATTTAATTATTCTGTTTCAGTACATATGACAATTAAGAACTCTTGACTCTCTTGGCTCTTGACATGACTCGACTCTTGAGAGAGTCTTGACTCTTTTCTTTAGACTTTAGAGATACAGTGCGGAAGCAGGCCCGTCCGCCCACTGAATCCATGCTGGCCGGCAATCATCCCATACACCAACACTATCCTACATGTTATGGACAATTTTACTGAAGCCAATTAACCTATAAACCTATACGTCTTTGGAGTGTGGAAGGAAACCGGAGCACCCAAAGAAAACCCTTGTGGTCACAAGGAGACGTACAAACTCTATACAGACAGCACCCATAATCAGGATTGAAGCAGGGTCTCTGGTGCTATAAGGCAGCAACTCTACCACTGCGCCACCCGTTAACCATCACCATGAAAGTGATACTCGAGCTGTGACAGTGAGACTCAAACTAAAGATGCACAGGAGAACAAACCCTTTACTACTATTAATATTGTCTCACCAGATTTCATTCTCAAGGACGGTGTTGCCCAAATGAGCATTTTCAAAGGATCTCTTTCAGGGAGTATTTTGATGATTTTTCAAAATTATTGAGATGACCAAGTTTCAGGTTCAAATACATTTGATGACACGTTTTGAAAATCTTTTATCCAATTGTTTGACTAACAAAAGCCACACAGGAGTGATTCAATGTTTCAAGGTGCCGGAGAAGCTGATGAATGATTGAGGAAAAGGGACAAAGCAAGCAGGTAAGTGCATCACATTTCAAGTGTCTTTAACATTTGAGCCTGTAATATGTGCCTGCACTATCTGCATGAAAGGCAGTTGTGCAAAAATTGAATTCCAACCGCACACATTATTGTAGTATGACAATATATATGTTTTTTTTTTTTCTCTATCTCACAGATACAGAGGGGGGTGGTTCTGGGACGCCAGAATGCATCGCTGAGCCTACTGGAGACGTCGTGGGTTCAATCAGCGAAACGTTGATGAAAGTAGGTGCCCACTTGATAACGCCAATGACGTGTCTGCCTAGCCTTTCTCAACAGCCTTTCTCTCGGAGGAGCATAGGTGAGTGCAGAAGGCTCCCATCGCCATCGGGAGTAAATTGATATTTGGCACTTTGGGTTTTTAACATCTAGTCCTGTGTGTTTGTAAACATTTACCCTGGAATTATCCAGTGACTGCTGTGAATAGAATGACCTTGTGACTGCTGGAAAGACAGCTGACAGGAGGAAATAGACCCCACCTGGGGCAGGCATGGGCTAGCTACCCATGTCATCAGGATCCAATACTATTCAGTATTTTGGAGACACCCGCACATGGCTAGGAAAATAATTAAAGAAAGAATACCCCTAGAGTCTGCGAGAGCGGGGGCGGAAGATGACTCATTGACGGATAACACGGCTATTGACTTAGGAACGGAAATGACCATGAGCAATACATGCACTCAACAAGAACCATGCGCACAATCATCATCCGAGAAGAGGCTTCAGGTCTGCTCCTGCGGCTGGATGAAAATAACATCTTCAAAGCGCCTGAAAATGCATCAAGGAAAGAAAGGGTGCTTGAGAGAGGATAAACAGGGACCTCGCATCGATAAGTACTTCCTGAGGTCAATCAAATAAGTTGATTGAAGTCCAGCGACTGGAGTCTCACCAAAGTTTGCAGAGCATCAGTCCCCTTGATGAAGGAAACTCAAGCTCAGTTACGCAGGCAGAGGAAGATTTGGAGCCTATCCAGCCAAGAAAACCAGCAATGGAGAAAAAGATCAGCGGAAGAAAACCTCGCGTCAAATGGCCTGGAGCCTCGGAGAAGAAAGAATGGGAGACCATAAATGTAGACCTGACCCGTATCTTACATGGTCTAAGGGGTACAGTTGAAAGAAAGCTTGATAAGATGATAGCCATCTATGGCTATGGAGCAGAACGATATGGAATAAGGCATAAAAAGGAAAATGCACCAGCTTTGGAAAACAAGTCCAGACGGCAAAAGGAGATGGAATGCCTAATCCGGGAGAGAAGGCAGCTCAAGAAGCAGTGGAGGAAGGCATCTGATAGTAAGAAGGAGGGCATCAACGTTCTCCAGGGAAACATCAAAAACCGTTTAGCAACCCTGAGACGAGCAGAGTACCTGCGGAAATCACGAAAAAAGAAAGAACGAACGAGATCACGCTTCTTCAAGGACCCCTATAAGTTTGTAAAATCACTTTTCATTAAGGAAAAGGGAGGAAACCTGAAAACATCAAGGCAGGAGCTGGTCGAGCATCTGGAATGAATGCATGCGGATGATAAGAGACACCAGAAGACAGCTATTCCATCGGACGGTCTACCAATTGAACAACCAGAGCACAAGATGTGGAGGGAGGTGGAACAGACAGTAAAGCGGGCAAGAGCATCTTCAGCCCTAGAGCCAAATGGGGTTCCGTATCGACTCTACAAGGGTGCTCCTGATGTTTTTCGCTTCCTGTGGAGGCTAATGAGAGTGGCTTGGGAGAAGAGAGTAATACCCAAAGCATAGCGCAGGGCAGGAGGAATCCTGATTCCGAAAGAGAAGGAATCCACAGATATCAGCCAATTCCGCCCTATCAGTCTCCTCAATGTAGAGGGTAATATTTTCTTCAGCATCATAGCTCAGAGGATGACCAGCTATTTAGAGAGAAACAACCTTGTGGATACAACAGTCCAAAACCAGGCATCCGAGGGTTCTCTGGATGTCTCAAACATACCAGCATAATTTGGCACCAAATCCAGACTGCAAGAAAAGAAAAGAGAGATCTGCATGTCATTTTTCTTGACCTTGCCAAAGCGTTCGGAACTGTCCCTCACAGTTTCCTCTGGGCATCCTTTGACTTCTTCAGGATACCAGAGACTATCACAAGCCTTGTCAAGGCTTATTTTCAAGATCTGCAGCTTTGTTTCATCACACCTGACTTCACAACCACATGGCACTGCATGGAGATTGGCATTATGGCGGGGTGTACCATCTCCCCATTGATTTTTACAATGGCTATGGAAGTCATCATTAGGGCCTCCAAGTGGGTAGTGGGTGGCGAGCGGTTGAAGTCTGGAGTCCGTCTACCACCCATCAGAGCCTACATGGATGACATGACAATCATAACAACAACAGCACCTTGCACCAGGCGCCTTTTAGGGAAGCTTCAAGAGAACATCACTGGGGTTAGAATGAAATTCAAGCCATCCAAATCAGAAGCAATTCTATAATCAAAGGCAAACTGACAGATCAAAGGTTCTTCATTGATCAAGAACCTATTCCAACTGTGTCAGAGAAGCCAATCAAAAGTCTGGGAAGATGGTATAACTCCAAACTGAAAGACACTGATCAGGCTAATGAGTTTAGGCAAGAAGTCATCAGTCTGGCGAACATCGACCGATCCATGTTGCCAGGAAAGCTGAAAATATGGTGCCAGCAGTTTGGGTTACTACCTCGCCTTATGTGGCCACTAACCATGTATGACATCACCCTCACAAGAGTCGAGAAGTTAGAAAGAACAATCAGCTCTTTCGTGAGAAAATAGTTCGGTGTTCGTAGGTCTGTACGGTCAGGGGGTACTCCAACTGCCTCTCTCTAGTCTCACAGAGGAGTACAAGTGCACTAAAGTCAGACTAGAGATGACCCTGGCAGAATCAAGGGACACTGTCATCCGAGCTGCTGCTCCAACCCTGGCAACAGGAAAGAAGTGGACGGCTAAGAATGCGACACAGCAGGCAAAATCTGCTCTCCACCAAGGCGACATAGTAGGGCAAATCCAACATGGAAGAAGTGGCTTAGCGGAAAGCGACCTTGCTGGAACAAGGCATCATCACTGGAGCGCCGGAAGTTGGTCGCGGCCGAAGTCCGCCGACAGGAGGAGTTGAGTAGGTGTGCCAAGGCTGTGTCGCAAGCTAAACAGGGCCAGTGGATGAGATGGGAGAGTGTAGAAAAGAGGAAGATCAGTTGGAAGGACATGCGGGAGATGGAGGCGAGCAGGATAAGTTTCCTCATTCGGGCAACCTATGATGTCCTTCCTCGCCCAAAAAATCTCAACCAATGGATGGGCGAAGATCCATCATGCCCCCTATGTTCAACACCAGCCACACTTAGGCACATCCTCACTGGGTGTAAAGTAAGCCTCTCCCAAGGACGGTACACCTGGAGACATAATCAAATGCACAAATGCCTGGCAGCGACTCTGGAACGCAGGAACAGCCAACAATGCCTTGCCGCCCAGAACAACCAACCCAGTTAAGACAATTGCCTTTGTTCGGGGGGGGGAACAAAGGCAATGGAAAATTCCACCAAGGGCCAGGCTTGGACAGCTGGAGGCAGCCCGGGATTGGCAGATGCTGGTGGATGTGGACCAACGGCTTACAGTTCCATCAGAGATAGCCATCACCAATTTGAAGCCTGATCTTGTGCTCTGGTCGAACTCTCAGCGCATGGAGTACTTTGTGGAGCTCACAGTCCCTTGGGAGGATGCTGTGCAGGAAGCCTTTGAAAGAAAGAAACTGCGATATACAGAGCTTGCAGCGGAGGCAGAACAGTGGGGCTGGAGAGCTAAGATCTGCCCGGTTTGAAGTTGGATGTCGAGGATTCATGGCAACATCTACCTTAATACTGATGAAGGACCTGGGGATCCGCGGACAAGCCCTACGCCAGGTTATCAAAGAAACATCACGGTAGCTGAGTGGAATAGCCAGTGGATCTGGCTGAAGAGGAAAGACCCCATTTGGTCTCCCAAATAACCGACTAGACAGATGCAGAGGGGGGTGGTTCTGGGACGCCAGAATGCACCGCTGAGCCTACTGGAGACGTCGTGGGTTTAATCAGCGGAACGTTGATGAAAGTAGGTGCCCACTTGATAACGTGTCTGCCTAGCCTTTCTCAACAGCCTTTCTCTTGGAGGAGCATAGGTGAGTGCAGAAGGCTCCCATCACCATTGGGAGTAAATTGATATTTGGCACTTTGGATTTTTAACATCTAGTCCTGTGTATTTGTAAACATAAAAGAGTTAATCATCACCCCAGATGTCATATTCCTGACGCCACAAAAATTGAATTCAATTTTAATTCTGGAGACAAAATGTCTGCACCTTCCAATAAACAAGTCAATCTTCTGCAATATGACATGTAAATCAGCTGAATATTAACTTCAAAAATAAATCTGCGTAGTTCCCATAAAGAGAAATGTTGTTCTATGTCAGAGGCAGAGTAATCCACTGTGTTTAATATAGCCTGGCTGTACAAAAGAGAGTACTCGCCGTCTGTTCATAACCACCAGAGCAGAGAAATATAAAAGTAAAAGGTCAGTGCTTGCCAGATCTTCCATGATTGTATTTCTGATCTTTCCAGATAAAATGTGTTTGCATTTACAGTGTTTTTCACAACCTCATTGGTAGCCTGACATTGGTGGTGGGGAAGATGCTGGAGTCAATCATAAAAGATGAAAATAGCGGCACATTTGGATAGCAGTAACAGGATCGGTCCGAGTCAGCATGGATTTACGAAGGGGAAATCATGCTTGACTAATCTTCTAGAAATTTTTTAGGATGTAACTAGGAAAATGGACAAGGGAGAGCCAGTGGATGTATACCTGAACTTTCAGAAAGCATTTGATAAGGTCCCACATAGAAGATTAGTGGGCAAAATTAAGGCACATGGTATTGGGGGCAGGGTGCGGACATGGATAGAAAATTGGTTGGCAGACAGGAAACAAAGAGTAAGGATGAACGGGTCCCTTTCAGAATGGCAGGCAGTGACTAGAGGGGTACCGCAAGGCTCGGTGCTGGGACCACAGCTATTTACAATATACATCAATGATTTTAGATGAAGGGATTCAAAGTACCATTAGCAGATTTGCAGATGACACAAAGCTGGGTAGCAGTGTGAGAATGCTATGAGAAAGCAGGGTGACTTGGACAGGTTGGGGTGAGTGGGCAGATGCATATCAGATGCAGTTTAATGTGGCTAAATGTGGGGTTATCCACTTTGGTAGCAAAAAACAGGAAGGCAGATTATTATCTAAATGGTGTCAAGTTCGGAAAAGGGGAAGTATAACAGGATCTGAGGGTCCTTGTTCATCAGTCAATGAAAGTGAGCATGCAGGTACAGCAGGCAGTGAAGAAAGCGAATGGCATGTTGGACTTCATAACAAGAGGAGTTGAGTATAGGAGCAAAAACGTCCTTCTGCAGTTGTACAGGGCCCTAGTGAGACCACACCTGGAGTAGTGTGTGCAGTTTTGGTCTCCAAATTTGAGGAAGGAATTTTGAGGGAGTGCAGCGTAGGTTCACAAGGGATGGCGTGACTGTCATATGCTGAGCGAATGGAGCGGCTGGGCTTGTATACTCTGGAATTTAGAAGGATGAGAGGGAATCTTATTGAAACTTATAAGATTATTAAGGGTTTGGACATGCTAGAGGCAGGAAACATGTTCCCAATGTTGGGGGAGTCCAGAACCAGGGGCCACAGTTTAAGAATAAGGGGTAAGCCATTTAGAACAGAGTTGAGAAAACGCCTTTTCACACAGAGAGTTGTGAGTCTGTGGAATTCTCTGCCTCAAAGGGTGGTGGAGGCCGGTTCTCTGAATACTTTCAAGAGAGAGCCAGCTAGGGCTCCTAAAGATAGCGGAGTCAGGGGATACGGGGAGAATGAAGTAACGGGGTACTCATTGTGGATGATCAGCCATGATCACATTGAATGGCAGTGCTGGCTCGAAGGACCGAATGGTCTACTCCTTGCCCTATTGTTTATTGTCTCACGATGTTCCAAAACCCCTTCTAAACATTGAATGTCCGTTGCAGGTACCAACCTCCCCACCATCAAAGGGATCTCTAAGAGGCTTTGTGTGCCAATATCCCTGTAATTTATGCATATGAGCTGTGCTCAATCTCACACAGGCTCAGTAAATCAGTAAATCAGTCAGTGACCTTTTCAATCTGAGCATATCTTTGCTCCGTTGGTGTCAATGCTCGACTCATGTAGGGTAAGGGGGCGAGGATGCGACTATTTCTCCGAGTCGGGTCCTCGCCCTCCTCCTGTTTTAGACTCCAACACAAGTGTGTGTGCAGCCATCTTTCATTGTATATTATGTACTAGTTAAGGGCAGTGGGCAGGTGCTATAGACCTGCACGGGAAGGTAGACGTTCCCGCCCCCATGAGTCTTGGGCAGATGGGGCTCGTCAGCCTGGGAAGGCAGTCCATCTAGGAGAGGGAAAACTCTGATTTAAAACCTCCACTGCCTTGTGGTCATATCCAGTGATGGAAAAGGCTCCTGGAGTAAACTTCAATAAAATCCGGAGTCGGAGACCCTAAGGTAGTTTGTCGTTGTCAAGAACCTCACTCTGGCAGCTCCTGCAACGGCACTGGTGCCAAACTGTAATGGCCCTGCTGCTCCTTTGGATCGATCAGCGACGTGGAGAGGGGGGACGTGCTGCATGGGCAACAGCCTATCCTCCACATGACATCGCCCAGGCTTGCATCCGACCACACATCACCTGCAAACTAGGATGCATCACCCATGGTCAGTCATGACCGAGGAGGAGCCTACTATGTACTAGTTTACTTATTTTACAAGTAAACAGATATCAAAACACTTTGTCTCAAAAAGGCAGCCAACATTATCAAGAATCCTACGCCACCCTAGCCATGCTCTCATTTCAGTCCTGCCATCTGGAAGAGGGTATCGGAGTCTGAAATCCATGACTTCCAGTTTCAGGAACAGCTTCTTACCAACAACCATTTTGAACACTAACTAAATATGAACTACAAACTGTCTTGATTGCACTAAGGACTTCTGCTTTTTATTTTACAAAAATATTGTTAGTTTGTACATTTATTGAACACTATTTTTGTTTATTATATCTATGAGTACTGTATTTACAGACCTGTTATGCTGCTGCATGTAAGAATTTCATTGCTCCATTTTCGGTAAATATGACAATGAATCACTTTTGACTCTCGGATTGCAGTGTAGTCATTGTTAAAATGTCTTCTACGAACGGCAGTGTGTTAATTGAAATCAATTTAATTAAATTGATTGAGACCTACCAACTAATCTTGGAAAAAAAGTACAACATCCCAATTGTTGGATGATGTGCTTTTGATCCTTAGTTGAACCATAAATATTTTATAGTTTTGTAAAGTTTCCTGATGAGAGAATGATTAAATAATGAGTAGTTTTAGCTTTTACTACAATATTGTTTTCTTCAGGGGACATAGCATAAATTTAACAGTGTGAGCCATTGCATTAATAAATTAAACTGAAAATACTCCCTCCGGCACTGCGTTGAAATGCCAATGACAGCAGTAGATTTCCAACCACGATGTAAGATTTAACAGCTTGGTGACTTGGATGATGTCACTGTATGTAATTTCAGCTGACAAATATTAATGGCAAAAATGTATGTTATTTCCATTGTTACATGTGATGGAGGAACAGAAGTACCATAGCCAATTCACTGTCACCTGAACATTCCCAATATTGGATACGGGGCCTATATTTGATTTGGGATGCAGTGCCTGTTTTAATAAAACATTGTTCTTGTAACATGAATATCACTGGCAGAACTGTTATTTGTTGTAAAGTCATTATTGTTCACTGAACTGAATCACTTGCTTGGCCATTTCAAATGATAATTAAAAGCCAATGTCATTGTTTGATATCAAGTCACGAGACCAAAACGAATAGGTTAGATTTCCTTCTATGCAATATCTAGTTCCATTCATTTGTATTTCATGGAGGCAATATATCTTTAAAACAAAATTAAATTTTCAAACTCTCCTCTCTGCCACTGTTGCAGAACCCCCTGGGAGATAGAGAAGAAATTATACGAGCAAGATTTGGTTTTAGTGTTCCCAGTGTGTCGGGAGATTCGCCTTTAAAAAAAAGTGATCGAAGAAGAGGTTGCATTGTGGGAGTTGAAGTCCAGATCAGCATTTAAGGACTCCAACTCACATAATACATTGGCAAAGAAATGCACTTTAGATCACAGAGCGGAGGCCGAATTTAAAAGGCCGAGTTTAAAAGAGTTTAACCTTAATATCAACCGGGAGATAAGAAAATGTACCTTTGGAACGGAGTGGCAATTAAGCTATCTCCACATTTTTTATATGGAATATAAACTGATTTCCCTGTTTAGGAAGAAGTTTTGAAGATTCAAGGACATAATTTCTCTTTTATTTCAAAATATCACCATTTGGAACAAATTGCTGGTAAGAAATAAATCATATACTTTACGTTACGTTTCACATCCGTACAAGCAAAAATTATGCCATATGTCCTTGCTATATATTTTTTGTACGATGTCACGTACTTAGAAATCAAAATGTGTAATGATTTCATAAAACTATTCAACAACAGCTTACTTATAGCACATTTAATGTAGATAAACATCCCATATGCTTGGCAATTAGGTTATCAAATAAAAGTTAAATCTTATTTGGAAATATTAGAATAAATGACAAAGCATAGTCATAGTGTCTCTTAGATGATCAGGAAGTTGGATCGGATTTTAAAATCAGAGGCCATTGACAATCGAAAGCACTGTCAATTATAAAATGCAGAATTTGAGGCATGATCGAAGAGACATTGCAGTTTGAGATTAGAAAGAGAAAAGTGAGGCCACAAAATGAGTTTGCAACTATGTGAGAATTTTTTAATTGGAATGGTTCATCTGGGAGCCAAAATAGACCCACAAGCACATAGATCCACAAGAGTGACATTGACATGAGATTAGAAAGAGAAAAGTCTGGCCACAAAAGGACTGGTGATTGATGGATAAAAACATGCCCTTTATAAATCTCCAATAATCAGGTGTGCATGTGGGATGGTTTGCTGCATTAAATGTGTTATACAAATGTAAACTGTTGAGTCATTTTTCGGAAATCATACATTTGGATGTTGTTGTGCCAGACTAGCAGATTTTCTAGACTTCTCATTTCACTTTTGGTTTAATCTTTTTACACGTTGTACAGTAATATAATATTGCAGTGAATACAGTGATGTTAAAGCGAGGGGGATATATACCATCAAACTGGACCCTTGCCACAAACATACCCATATTCCTGCATCTGGTGTTTCAGACCACAGCCCCTGCTCCAGCCAAGCGACCATACCGTGACCCTGGCCACACTCTAAGCCTCTGGCTTTGGCAACACACCGTACTTGCGTTCTGGATCCCTAGCTCACATTCACATTCAGCCAAATGCTAAACCATCTGGATCTCCAAGCAATTGGATGCTGGATTATCAGAGTTTAATTGTGTGATGGATGTGATATAATTAGCATATGTTATGTCTTGTGCGAGGGGACGCATGCGCTGGAGGAGACTCAAGGTGGCGTCCTAGAATAAAGAAGCTTGTTAGTTTACTCCTGTATCTGAGTGTTCTTTTAAGTCAGTTCCAAGCACCCAAATACACTACAATTGGCGACGAGGAAGGGATGGAGTTTGTGAACTCACCCGCAGGACTGTTTTTGCAGTACAAAGGATTGTTTAACAGTTTAAACAGTAGATACGGAGTTGTGTCGCAGTTGTTTGCGAGCTGGACATGAGAGGCCTGCAGATTCCGCTATGCATGGGAATGCAGTTTAAAACATCAGCTGTACAAGTCGGCGAGTTTGTCAGGCTATCTCTATGTTGTGTCTACGTGGCAAGATGTCGTCCTTCGGATTGTTACACATTTTAGACTGAGTTTTTTTTGTCGAATTCCTCAAGCTGAATAATCTTTGTACAGCTAAGTTTTAGGTGAATTGTTACACCAAAACACACAACAAGGATAACGAGGCAACGAGGATAAAAGAACAGAAAAGAACAAAGAAGAAGGGCTGTCAAGAGAAAAAAAAGTTAAAAAGAAGAGGTTGTGTTTGGAAACAAAGTGGAACGGCACCAAGCAAAAAGATTTGGCGCCAAATGGTTTTGAATTGGCGCCAACGAAAGAAAAAGTCGGAACAGGAAGCAAGGAAAACAAGTGGGGCAGTAAGTAAGTGTCACAGAAGAACGCAGCCGAAAGCTGGAAGCCTAACCAGCGACGGTGTCAACTTAACTGGAACGCTTTCCAGGGTCATGCAGCGACGGCAAAGGGGCAGAAGAAAGCCCAGCAGCCACCACCGACTTCGGGTGAGTTCCAGGGCCATGTACCGTGTAGGCCACGGACAGGTCCGGTGACCGCCCCCGACGTTGAACGTTTTCCAGGGCTGTGTAACCCACAGCCAGGCACAGGAGCCGCCACCGACGTCGAGTGAGGGCCCAGTACCGGGTAGGCCACGGACAGGTCTGGTGAAGCCACCGACGAAAACGGAGTCAGCCCGGCCGGGAGCAGAGTCAGCCCGGTCATGAGAGAAAACCCGGTTGCAAGAGACAGCTGTGAGCGGAGAAAGCCCGGTCGCAGGAGACGACCGCGAGTAGAGAAAGCCCGGTCGGGAGCAGAGTCAGCCCGACTGTGAGCAGAAAAGAGGGTCCCGGCCGCGCAAGAGAAGCGGACCGGCTGAGTGGGAAAAGCCGATTGCGAGAGAGAAGCGGACCCGGCCGAGTGAGAGAGCTGACTGCGAGAGAGAAGCAGACCCGGCCGAGTGAGAGAGCCAACTGTGAGAGAGAAACGGACCTGGCCCCGCGAGAGAAGCGGAACACAGCGCTTACCCAGCCCCCGACGGCGGGGCACTGTCACGACGAGCCGAGCAGCCAGGCGTGCCGGAGAGCCAGCGACGAGCTGAACTGCGGGACCAGCAGTGGGAGCCAGCAGAGTGAGGCTGCACTGCGGAGTCGACTTGGCAGGCAAGACCACGGTGAAACAACGGAGGCAACAGCAACAGCTGAGCCAGCGGCAGCAGCGGAGATCCGGAGTGGCCAGCAGCAACAGTATCCTTGGGAGAGGCTCTGGAGAAATCCGAGAGGTCGAGAAGGCATCAGAGTCCATAAGGCTGACAAGCTGGACCGGTGAATTCCTGCAAAGTAAAAGCGGGACTGTTAAATGTAATGCATTGTTCACTATTCCTTCACAGTAAAAGCAGGACTGTTTGGATGTTATGCATTGGTCACTGTTAATAATAGTAAATCAGTGTGCATAGAAGGAATATGGTTTAAAATGTTCTAGTTGGCGATTAACATGAAATGTTGGTTAATAGTATAAATCTACCATTATAAGAATTAGTAATAGTCAGTGGGCTGGTCAGTGTGTAAAATAATTAAGTCTAGTGCAGAAAACACAGTAAGAGAACAGAATATAGTGCACCTGAATAGCAACAGGTAGCATGGCTTTTCAAATTGTAGCAAATGTGCTCCAGTTAGATTCTGGGTGTAATTTTGAGAAATGGACCGAAGTCTTGGAGGCTTGTTTAATTTCCAATGATATCGCTGCAGAGGAAAAGAAGAGAGCATGGTTCACGTTAGGCTTAGGAAGAGAGGGTTATCAGACCTTACGTATGTTACTGCAGCCAGCAAAGCCCACAGATAAAATGTACGAGGAGTATAAGGAGGCATTAACGGTAATTTCGCGCCAAAACCTCCAAGGGTATCCATAGGCAAGGAGCCTGAACGAAAGAGGGCAGGGAGTCCCTCAAAGGACAAAAGTCAAGGACAAAGTAACAAAAGTCAAGTGCCAAGTGACGAAGGTCAAGTGCAAAAGGCTGAAGGTCAAAAGCAAAGGGACAAGAGTCAAATGCAAAGGGACATTGCCATCCAGAGGGCAACCCTAACTATTCAAGCTGCATTCAGGGGTATGAAGATACGGAGAGAGATCCGGAACAAACAGAAGGCAGCAACGATAATACAAGCAGCATTTGGAATGCACAGAGTATGCCGTCAATACCAGGCAATGAGATTGGCAGCCATAGCAGTACAAACCCATTATGGGGTACACCTTCAAATGGAAAGTGATCGCAAGACTTGCATGAAGGTACGCAGAAGCGTTGTACTGCTTCAGGCTGCCTACCAAGGAATGATTGTTCGAAAGCAATTGCGGTGCATGCACAAATCAGCCAAGGTCATACAGATTTATTATCAGATGCATAAACAGCGTCAGTATTTCAAGAAACTATGCTGGTCTGCCATTGCGGTACAGCAACGATACAGAGCTTGCCAGATAATGTCCAAGTGAGACATTATAATAGTTTGAGAAAAAAAAAGAACAGTGGTTTGTATTCAGGCCTTCTACTGCGGGAGTAAAGCCAGCGAATTGGTTGAAAAAATCAATGCAGCATGCCATATTAAGTCATTCTTAATGATGTGCATTACAAGAAAACATTTCTTGATGCAAAAGACGGCTGTAGTCACTCTGCAAGCTTCATACTGTGATTACCGATCAAGGGTACGTTACAGAGCTATGCGACAAGCAGTCATTTCGATCCCGAGATGGTACAAAGCATGCACAATAGGGCATTCCCAGTTTGTGCAATATCAGTCAATGAGGTACGCAACTATTATCATTCAGGCTGCCTACAAGAGTATGGTGGTTAGGCAGTGGATTAAGCAAAAGAGGGCTACTGTAAAAGTGCAGTCAGTACTCCGTATGAGTTGGTATAGGAAAGACCTAAGGAGACAAATAAATGCACAACGGCTTAAACGTTGCCGTTGCAGAAAAGGCTTAAACAATACAAAAGGCTTAAACGATATAGGAGAGACTTCCTCAAACTGATTTATACAGCAGTTGTAGTGCAGTCTCACTATCATGCTTATGTAGTAAGAAAACTATATGGAGCGCAAATCAAAGCTACTGTTGTATTGCAAAGACAATATAGATCCTACTTCTTGATGAATAACCAGATTTAAGAAGACAAATAGATGAACAACAGAAAAGGCTTAAACAATACAAACGGTTAAATAAATGTGTGACGATGAGCAAAAAGCTGTTAATAAAAAAGTCTAAAGAAGAGAGGCTTGTCGGTCGAGACAAATGTATGCCACACCGATTGCGATTAGGACACTTCACTATAGTCCAGAATGGCGCTTCCTTCACTGAGCAATGGACAAATGGTTATGAATTGCAGAATGTTATTATACAACAAGAGCAGATAAATACGCAACGCCAGGAATTGAGCGACAGAGGAAGTTGCTAGAAAAACGAATACCTGCAGTCGTGTCAGATCCCATCTACAAATAAGGAACAGAAAACAGAGGAAAATGCTAACTTTAGCAGAATATCAGGAACGGGAAGAAATCTGCAAATTAGATTAGGAAATGTAAAAAAGGAAAGAGACAGAGATACAGGTTAGAAGCTAGAGTGATTAGAAAGAGTGTAATTTACAAATAAAGCAAGGGGTAATGTATGTGGTTTAAGAAGATGAGTGGAATGAAAAATTATAAGTGCTAAGTTTAGATACGATTACAGTTATGAGGATGTAATGTAAGATGACTAATAAATATTATTTTACAACGGTGTGTTAATCAATTATATTTAATGTAATCAAAATGGTGTTATCCGCCTCCAAGTTAAAAGGGGGAACAGTGTAATGTATATAATGTAAATGGGTGTACCCTGCCTCCAAGGGGGAGCGGTGTGATGTATATGATATTAGGAGCATATGTTATGTCTTGTGCGAGGGGACGCATGCGCTGGAGGAGACTCAAGGTGGCGTCCTAGAATAAAGAAGCTTGTTAGTTTACTCCTGTATCTGAGTGTTCTTTTAGGGTCAGTTCCAAGCACCCAAACACACTACAACTTGTAGTTGTGATTGGCACTAACATTCCAATTCTTAGGTTATGTTCTCTCGAACTTCGGAGAAGTGCAGTACAAAGCTTGACCCAGTGCTATATTACAGTGTTAATGGTCTGAAGATAGTGTGGTGGAATCTCATGCAGCTGAGTTTTGTGATTACTACATTATATCATTTGACAGAACGAGGGAGACTAATCAGGGATGCTTAAAAAATAGACAAAGGTAGAAAAAGTTTTTCAAGAGCAAAATGAGATAATGTAGAGGTAGATTCTGGTAATATATAGTCAGATATGAGTGGAGATAAAGGCCTAAGTTGGGACATAGGTGGCGAACAGCATCATTTTAAAAAACTGGATGGCTGGGGAGAGGGATGGAGTCTATTAATTGATTAAATTGTTTTCAAGGTACAGCATGGAAAAAAGGCCCTTTTGGGGCCCACTGGTCCACACATGACCACTGATCACCTGTGGTCCACACTAGCTCTGGATTATTCCACTTTCATATCCACTCCTAACACACTGGCACAGCACAGCCAGCACCCAAGGTCAAGATTGAACCCGGATCTCACTGGGGCCATGTGAGGCAGCAACTAACTACCAGTTGCCCATTATTGTATTCATCTGACTTCATTATTTGTGCTACTTAGGTGTCACCCAACGCATCCGTTGGGAACTTTCCTGCAGGCATTTGCTTGGGCAGTGAGCTGAGGTAAAGGGTGGATGGTATGGAATATGTGTCTCTGAGAAAAAAACGGGATAAAAGTAAATAATTGCACTGTTAAATTTATCCTTCACGATTATGGATCGATTGGATTGAAAGAATGGATTGAACTGGGCTTATATTCATTAGAATTTAGAAGGGATGAGAGGGGATTTTATAGAAAAAAAATGTTCTCTTTGTTGGGGGTGTCCAGAATCCAGGGGTCACAATTTAAGAATAATAAGAGGTAGACCATTTAGGACTGAGATAAGAAAAAACTTTTTCACCCCTCCAGAGAGTTGTGAACTTGTGGAATTCTCTGTTACAAAAGGCAGTGGAGGCCAATTCACTGGATGTTTTCAAGAGAGAGTTAGGTATAGCTCTTAGGGCTTACGGAATCAAGGGATATGGGGAGAAAGCATGAATGGGGTACTGATTTTGGATGATCAGCCATGATCATCATATTGAATGTGCGGTGCTGGCTCGAAAAGTCCGAACGGCCTACTCCTGCACCTATTTTCTATGCTTAACAGAGTTGATGTCAAGGAAGTGGAGATTGGGACTATGGATACGGTTGTAGGTCCTCACAAACATTTATCTGAGGAAATGTTTCCTCTCCCCCCTACTTTAAGAGATTGGTAATGAATCAGACAATCGGGAGAGGAGGGACAAACTATACATTTATTGGCAATGTCAGAGATAATAGTGTAAGATAAACTATTGGAGGTGATAGTCTGGCTCTATAAATAACACGTGGTCAACAATAGAGAGGATTTTGGAGAAGGATGTTATGGTTGTTCTAAATGCCAAAAGTTAAAGCATGAGTTGGAATAGATATTCAGTGGGATTGAAACAAAGGGTGTGTTTCAGTAATGATGATACAGACAGAAAGTTATGCCAACATCATCCTGATGATTTTATAATGGATTAAGGATCATCTGGCCAGAAAAAGTCAATTATGTATTTCCCTCACTTATTTGCATTATGTGATTTTAGTCAATTTTATATCTCGGCCACCTTTTGAAAAACAAATCAGTTTTATGGCCTTCTGATTTCTTCTATTTAACAATGCAAAAATGGTTATTTTACTCTGGAGTTATTGTATTCTCTTTTTTTCATGCAATATAAAATCTATGACACTTAGACAGAGAGTGTAAAAGGTGTAGAATGTCGATCTCGGGTCGAATCCCCCTTGGATCACTGACTCCCTCCAACCCCCCTCCCATCTTTGCACATCCCACAAATCCCCCAATTGGACTTACCCACTCGTCACTTTGATTATATCACGTTTTATCATGCATCTTGTTGTGTTTTAATTGTACCGTTGGCAGACCAATTTTCTCTCCTGTGATTAAATAAAGTTCTAACTTGGTCGGGGGGAAGTAGAAAGTAGGAGCAAGGACAGCCATTCAGATACAAATCTATTCGATTATTTATTTATATCACCGATAAATTTGAATTTGACCTCATTACACACTATAATTGTTTAACATAATTCTGAAACTTCGACTTCGCCCCTTGTTTGGGATTATTTATCCAAAGAAAATATTTTATCGACGTGGGTGTTTCTATTTTTTATACATTTATCCTCCAGTTTTCCTGCTGAGTTAAATTGGGGCCTCTTTCATCGGCTTTCCCGATATCAGATAACTTGTACTGCATTTATCAACTGGATTTGCACGCTATTGGACAGCATTTAATTTAGGAAAACACTGAAAACATGCCAGCCCTGGGGAATCTCATCCCACGGAGAATCCGTAATTGTGTAGAAATGGCAAGAAATGTACGTATGTAACTTTAGATTTATAATTATAACTCTCCACTGAGCATTTTGTTTCTGTTCCATTTTGTAAAATATATTTTTAAAATGACTTGATTATTTGCTACCTTTTCTTCCTCCTTCATTTGAATGAGGAGCATTACGTTATATAGATATTTGAAGATTTCTCTTTGTTACGTTTGCAGGGCAAAGGTGAAGAGTTGCAACCATGTTTTACTTTGCGTACAGCTTTGTCTCTCCTCTTGGTCTAATTTGTGTAATCATTGTGATTACCCTGGAATACATGTTATCGTAGAGGTTTTGCTTGGGATGGAACAGGAAAGATTGTTTAACTGGCCACCCTCTTTGCATGGTGTCTTGGTTTGTGCTCTATTGGCAATGGTAAGCTTGGAATATTTTTTCCAGAATGTATTTGACCTCAGTTAAAAATCCCTTTTAATATTTCGTGTAGCGAGGCTATTTATCTTCCAAAACCTTCCTGTGAATTGTATCTGCTTTTTATTTATTTGTGCGTTTGCAATATAGTTGCATGCCTCTGACCAGCTTAATGGCTTTGAAGCAAAAATTCTGCAACAACCTGGTGGCATTAGCTGTACATGCCAACATCACCTGCATCATAAGGAAATTGCTACTACATCTCACTACATATTTTTGGTTTGAGTAAAATAGGTTACAGGCAACTTTACATATTTCCTGTAATCTTGCTTATTATCCAAGCTCTGTTTACAAAAGAACTGCAGATTCTGGAAAAATCGAAGTTAGACAAAAATGCTGGAGGGGAAGGAACTCAGTGTGTGAGGCAGCATCTATGGAGCAAAATATTCCAAGCTCTGCATCTTACCTCACAGGGGCTGAAGATTTTATTTTGTTTCCCTTTACGAAGGTTAAGCCTAAATGTTTATGTGAAACCGCCCTAAAACAACATTGTTAAATATGAAATGAGAGCAGAGACCAAAAAGGAACATTACATTACAATAAAGCAACAAAAAAACCAAATATAAATAGTTGAAGAAAATTAAACAGCAACCAAAGGCAATTGTAAACTGAAGCATTTCACACAAACATGCCTACTTGTTAGCCACCACGATACACATAATTGTAGTATCAAATAATTCAGTTTTATCCGTGTGTTTAAGAACATTTATTACCAATACAGCAGCATGCACAATTCAATGATAATTGCTTAATTTAACAACCGTTCGGATTATCTGCCTGTATTGATTAGTTACATCATTCCTATTATTCAAAATTGTCAACTTATTTAATACTTTAAAAAATGCAGATTTTAAATCTATATTTTGTAGACATATGTGGCATCATGCAAATGTATGTGTACAGTAGATGGTTAATTTTCTGTACTCTAATATTCTCCATCACTTTATTCCAAGTTTCCCCATCATCTGCATTGATTTGCAATTTGGAAAAGTTCTAACGGTTAGCTTGATTAATTTTCTCCAGCCATTCTTGTGTGTACAGGTTGCCCTTTAACATGGTCGAGAAGCAACAAGAGAACCCTAAAGTTCGGTACATGCTGCCCTGAATCTTGTTGCACTGATTCTCGCCGTTATTGGGGTTGTTGGCAGTATTTGGATTCCACAATAAGATGCATATTCCCAATTTTGTATTCCATACACAGCTGTGATGGGACTTTGCAGTTCATCCTCTTTAGCTTGCAGGTATAAGAACGCAGTTCATTTATCTGGATGATTTGAAACAAAAGCATGCAAAAACTAAGCTTTTCGCTGTACCTAGACTAACACATAACATTTATAATGCTAAACTAAACCAGTAAAAGTTAACCTTGATGCTTTTCTTGTACACCTGAAAATTGACACAATTGTTATATTCCATTGCCACTTCCCCTGCTACTTTTCGTGAGTGTAGAAGATTTTTCTGACAGTGCTTATGTTCTGGAGATGCTTAGAGCCATCATAACTTGTCCTTAAACTGGATATATTTGACGAAGAAGTCAATCACATTGCTGTGATTCTGGAATCAATAAATATGCTAAACTATGTAAGGTTGACAACTTCTCTCCCCAGATATTAGTGTACCATTAACTAGTAATCCCGCATGTACTAGTAGTGTGCTTCTATATCTTGATCATAGGGGTTCATCTACTTTGCATTGCACTGTTTACACTTTCCAACAGGCACAACAAGCACGGCACAGAGGGCAGTGGTAGAGTTGCGCCAAATACTGCATCAGAGAGACCTGGGTTTGATTGGGACTACGGGTGCTCTTGATTCAGAGTTTGTACGTTCTCCCTGTGGACTGTGTGGGTTTTCCTGGGTGCTCCAGTTTCCTTCAACACTCCAGAACCTACCGCTGTGTGGTTAATTTGGCCTTCAGTAGAAATTGGTTAATTGTCCCTAGTGTTGTGGGGGATAGTGTACAGGCTGGTCGGCGCGAATACTCGTTTTCGCCTGCTTCCGCGCTGTATCTCTAAACTAAACTTGCATTTAACTTCCCCCTTTACTGTACTCTCACCACAATTAAATGTAACCTTTAAGGTCATAGTGATAGCCCATCAAGTCTGCTCCCACCATTCCAATCATGGACTGTGTTCTATCTCTCCCTCCTAAACCCCATTTTCCTTCCCCCCCCATAACCCCTGACACCCATACTAATCAAGAAATCTATCTATCTCTGCTTAAAAATATTCAAATTGATTGATATTCCACAGATTCACCACCCTCTGTCTAAAGCATTCTTTCCTCATCTCCTTTCTAAAGGAACCATTAATTTAATTCCTGAGATTTATGACTCTAATCTTAGACTCTCCCACTAGTAGTAACGTTCTCTCCAACATTCCACTCTATTCACAAAGCCTGTCACTATTCAGAAGTTTAAATGATGCCACTCATCCTTCTAAACTCAGAGAGTGCAGGCTCAATGCCACTCAACGCTCATGACTCGTTCCTGTGATATTGTTTGTAAACCTCTCGTGGACCCTCTTCCCCTCCCTCCTCCCCCTTCCCTCCTCCCCCCTCCCCCTCCCCTCCCCTCCCCCTCTCCCCCTCCCCCTCCCCCCCCTCTCCCCCCTCTCCCCCCCTCTCCCCCTCTCCCCTCTCCCTCTCCCCTCGTCCCCCTCTTCCCCCCTCTCCCCCTCCTCCCCCTCTCCCCCTCCTCCCCCTCCTTCTCCCCTTCCCTCTCCCCTCTTCCCCCTCTCCCCCTCCTACCCCCTTCCTCCCCCTCCTCCCCTCTTTTTTCCCCCCCCCCCCCCCCCCAGCCAGTTGGGGGCTCTATGCGTGAGTGGTTAGGGCGGGGTGATGGAGTAAAAGGAGGGAATGAATACTAAAAATAATATCAAGGGGGGTTGTGTTAGTGTGTGTGGTTGGTTAGTGTTTGTGTGTTGCCGGAGTGGTTAGTGTGTGTTTTTGTTGATGCCGAGGCCCCTGAGCAATCCGCGCGTTTTGAGTGACGGGACCCAACGGGTCCCACTTGGTCTAGTATATATAACTAAAACTCTGATCGTGTTATCTTGCCGGTTTGATGTGTTTTTTTATTTGCGAGAAACGGCTACACGATAGTGCTGCGATTTTTTCGCCACCTCTACTCACCATTCTCCTGTGCTGCAAGTGCAACAAGTTTTGTACGATCTATTGGTATATTTTAAAGTTACTTTAAGGTTAACAAATCTTTAAAAACTGCCCCATCACAGATGGGGTCCTCCTCCTGTCAGTCATCGCCATGCCAATTGTCCCCCCCTTGCCACGGCCGGCCCTTTCCTGCACCATACGGCACACTGATGGCCGCGTCCACTGTCAGTCATGGGCAGAGCCCGGTTGTTGTCGCCCCTTTCCTGCACTATGGACCGCTGAGTGGTCGCGTCTCTGCTGTCAGTCACGTGGTGCCCGGAAGCAGAAATAAAGCTGAAGGTGCGGAGTGTGCATCACTGACGCTCCACTGGATGGGAGAGGGGGTGAGGCTGACTCTGCGTGGCGTTAACAATACTGGGCGCTGAGGCGGGGCTCTGAGGGCGACGACTGCAACCTCGAGATCATGGGGAAGGTGAGGGAGGGCGATGGGGGGATTGAGGGAAAGGAGGGGGTAGGGAAGGGGAGAAGAGGGGAAAGTGGGGGAGGTGGGAGGGAGGAGTGGAGGAGTTAGGGAGTGGGGAATACTGGGGGAGGTGAGGAGGGAGATTGGCGGGATGAGGGAGAGGAGGGGGTGGTGGTAGGGAGGGGAGGGGGGAAGTGGGGGAGGTGATGGGGGGATGGAGCGTGGTGGAGAGGGGGAATAACAGGAGTGGGGGAGGTGGGAGAGGAGGGAATGGGGAGGTGAGGGTGGATAAGTGGGGGGGTAGGGGAGGTTGAGGATGTGGAGGTTAGGGAGGGGAGAGGGAGTTTATAGAGGGAGGGAGTGACGGGTAGGGGGAAAGGAGAGGGAGGGTGTGGGGTGAGGAGGGATTTGGGGAGGGGAAGGAGGGGAAAGAAGAGGGAGGGTGAAGAGGAGGGGGTTGGATAAGTGCTGGGGGATGAGGGGAAATGAGCCGTGCTCTGCGAGTTGGGGGCTATGCAGTGAGTGTGGAATATTGCGTTGGGGGAACGGGGTGCGTTTGGGGGAACGGCGGTGTGGTGGTGGAATATTGCTGGTTGGGTAACGGGTTGCGTTGGAGGGGAACGGTACGTTGGGGGAAGCGGTGGGTGGTTGGAATTTTGCGTTGGGGGACGGGTGCATGTTGGGCTGGAACCAGACCTCCCGTGTGACAGGGACCCAACAGGTCTCACTTTGTTTAGTGCCCATTATTGCTATTAGTACTTGTGGGGGAGGCCTGACCAGCACCTTCCAGAGCATCTGCATTGAATCCCTGTTTTTTGTATGCTAGCCCTCTTGTAAATAAATGCTAGCATTGCATTTGCTTTTACTATCGATAAAACCTTGCTAATTATTTTTTTGAGATTCCTGCACAAGCACTCCAAGTCCTTTTGACACATCTGATTTTAGGATTATCTCCCCATTTTAGAATAATCTTAATTCATGCCTCACTAACGATTGAAAACAGACATGAAAAGAGGAGAGTTAATTTCTAAAGAGGGATTGTCTTTGCCTTTGTTTAATAGTTACTTTCATATTTCATCCTTTCTTACAGTTTACTGTAGTTTCATGCTAACAGATCCCTGACTTGTTCGTTTATTTTTATAGTGGCTCCTGGGATTCCTGTGCTTTTTGGTTTGCCTGTGCTCCGCTTCTGGTTCGGAGCTGCATACAAATGATGTACATGTCTTTCTTTGGAATTTTGTTTCTTGCAATGATTTTGCTCTGCTTGTCTCTACGGGAATCAATGTAAAAATTATTTTTTGTGCTTGTAAGTACATGTTTTTAAATTTCAAAGCTTTGTCTTGTTGTCTGTAAACCAAAATTCATTATTACTGATTTGATGTGGGACCAATCCTACATTTAAATCCATAGTGATACTTGTTTCATTTTGCAAAATATTAACAAATTTATTTAGTCTTTTTACATTCTCCAAGGATTCCTGATTGTTTCAGTAGCTGGAATTGGACAGAAGGGGTGGGACCTAGTTATTAAATGTTTCTCGTCGCTTTTTGCTGTGTATTATTTTACATCTATTGAAAATTTTTGATTACTTCCTTAAGGCTTTTACAGTGATGCAAGACATTGTCAGCCTATTTACCTTATAGACGCATGAGTCTTCTAGTATGATTGAATGTGTCTGTGAGGATGTGGCTTAATGCTTTAAAAACTGCATTAACAGCCCTTGGAAGGCATAAATTGTGTGTTATAGATAGTTTAGATACAAGACCGAAGCATATGCCGGGCACAGCTTAGTTCATAGCAACTGGGTGGAGGGTATAACGGACGAGCCTGCCCAGAGGAGGTCGTTGAGGCAGGTTGGTACTATAACAACATTCAAAAATTGCATCAGGACTGCTACATGGATAGGAAAGGTTTGGAGGGATATGGGCAAATGCAGGCAGGTGGACTAGTGTAGATGGGGTACCCTATGACACATTTGAGTCAGAAGGTCGTCCTACTCCAATGTCAGCTTAAAATCAAGGCGACAACTTGGTTCAGTACTTGAAGGGTTAGTATACTACTGGGCTGATACTTTTCAATTTTAATTTAAGGCTTTCTTTTACTTGGTGGGGCAGTCGACAAAGTTCCTATGTTAAAAATAAAAGATTACTCCTGATTCTCTTCACCAATATTTAGACCTTTAATCATAGGATTAAAACAGATTAATTCATGTACTGTTTTTTTTTTTGTTTTTAACATCTTATTGCATTGTTGGTTCAAGATTCTTGTTATGTGTTGTTGCTTTTTATTACTCTCTAATAGTAATTTAGATTTATAATGATTTAATATTTAAAAGGTGCTTGTGGCACCATTGATTTTGCACAGGATTTTATATATATAAAAATGTCTTCTCAATTAGATTGAGGAACTGTGCTACACCATTTTTACCCTTTTATTTTGCACTAAACAAAATCTAGAAAATTCTTCGGAAAGAAGAAAACATTTTAGGCTTCATGTTTTCACTTGTGTTAATGAAACAATTGAAGTTCATGATTACCTTGTCATTCTTTTTAATTTTATACCTCTCTGTGACAAGGCTTTTTATCCACGTTACCTATTACATCTTCATGTCACTGTGTTGGATTTCATTAACACACTTGTGAGGTATTTAGGGAAGCTTTTTTACTAACAGTACAAAAACAGGCTTTGTCTACGTAATTC